>CM061135.1:88695671-89895671 GCA_030789695.1 Scilla litardierei | reverse complement strand
GTCCTGAGAAAGTGATCTAGCAGCTTCCCTCTTCGCTTCTTTCTTTCTTCTTTGTTTTTATTTCGTTTTTCGTTTTTCTTCGTTTTTCATTTTTTTGTTTTTCGCCGTTTTCGTTTTCCGAATCCACCGGGTTCGCCTTTTACTTATCTTCCTCGAGGACAAGTAAGAGGTAAGCTTGGGGGATTTTGATCACTCCTTATTTTACACTTTTTTCCCGCATGTTTGCATGCCATTTAGATCGCTCAAATCATGTTTTTCACGATATATCGACGATATTGCGATGCTTTTCACGATTTCTTGTTTTTGTCGAATTTCAGGTGATTTGGAGCGATTTGGAGTGATCTCGAGATACGCCTACTCCAGAGTGTCACCGATGACCTCCCCGAGGGGTATTTTGCTATTGGAGAGGAGCGAAAGAAGAAAGAACGTCGCAGGAGCGACGAGGAGGCCAAAACAAGCTGTTTGGGCACTTTTAGTGTCTCACTCGGCCGAGTGACGGAGTCACTCGGCCGACCAGCGAGACACCGCTCGGCCGACCAGATCGGACACGTTTTATGTGTGCACTCGGCCGAGTGACGGAAGCCACATCGGTCGAGTGACAAGACCCCATCCGCCCGAGTGGCGCTCAGACGAAGCCATTCAAAAATCGCCAACTTACTGTTTTTCGTCTGCCTGAGCTTCAGAAGACCCACTCGGCCGAGTGGCAAATGCCGACCGCCCGAGTACTAAGAAGCCATCGGCCGAGTGACGAAAACTCACTCGGCCGAGCGACCCCCGAAGTGAAGACCCCCGAAGACCCAGACTTACTGGAAATTTACAGGGTTTCTCACTCGGCCGAGCGACTTTCACTCGGCCGAGTGCGACGCGCTCCCTGTAGCGAAAATTGCGGTTTTCAGGCTGCGCAGGGGCATTTTGGTCACAGTTTTTTGGACGATTTTGGGGGGTATTTTGATCGCTCCGGAATGTAACCCAAAAGTGCGACCGTGTAGTTTTACCGCAAGCGCACGGTGTAGCGGCGAGCGGGTTATCGAACACAGGGAGGACGAATGAAAGTGCTTGCTCCAAACAACCTGGCTATTAAGAACAGAAAAGAGAGAATTTGCCTTTGGCGATCCTGTCACAATCTTCAGACAAAGTACGAAGATATCAAATCAAATAAGGAACGTCTAGGGAATGGGGAATCCCCGCTACTCACCGTATCTTGTCAATGTGGTTCATTGGTATCAAAATTGCTAGAATAAAATTTTGGATGAACTAGTTGCAACTGAATGTAATACCTAGCTCACGATCTCTCGTTGTTGCCGGTCTATAGCTATCCTAGGTTCGGGTCCAATCTCTTGCAAACCCTAGCCTAGGCAAGCTAGCATTAGGATCAACTTCATCGTTCAATCGCGCCCCGAGCCCACTCTCGTGCAAACTCGGGCCACGACCCAGGTTGGAATAGTTCCTACCCGTCCAATCTCTTGCAAACGGGTATCGGCACGGAATTGCAACCGGAAACCCTAGTATCGGTCCAATCTCTTGCAAACCGATACTACGGAAATTCGATTCCAACCCAATTCGGATTTCTAGGGTTTCCTGTCGAGTTGCGATCCAATCTCTTGCAAATCCCAATCGGTATGAACTCCTAGCCATCCGTAGTAAATCGATCACAATCTAACCCTAATAGCAATTCTAGCAAAATTTCTACCAATTCATCACAAATCTGAAATTGGGCTCGTAGGGTTCATCCCCACGCCCCAAGACGTGGAGACTACTCACAATCCATAGCACAAATACAAATATAATCAATGAAATTAACAAGAGAATTCATCACAATATTGAGATAAGCAATAAAAATAGTATTTTTAGAGGAGAGAGACACAAACCAATGGAGTTCTTCAAATAATCCAACAAAAATCAACTTTTGTCTCCTCTCCAATCACAAGAATAAAAGCTAAAAAGTTAATCTAAAAAGCTGCAAAAATCTAAGAGAAAAAGCTCTCTAACCTAGGGTAAAAACAGGGGTTAAATACCCCCCAAAATCGTCCAAAAAACTGTGACCAAAATGCCCCTACGCAGCCTGAAAACCGCAATTTTCACTACAGGCAGCGCGTCGCACTCGGCCGAGCGACAAAACTCGCTCGGCCGAGTGAGAAACCCTGTAAATTTCCAGTAAGTCTGGGTCTTCGGGGGTCTTCACTTCGGGAGTCACTCGGCCGAGTGAGTTGTCGTCACTCGGCCGATGGCTTCTTAGCACTCGGGCGGTCGGCATTTGTCACTCGGCCGAGTGGGTCTTCTGAAGCTCAGGCAGACGAAAAACAGTAAGTTGGCGATTTTTGAATGGCTTCGTCTGAGCGCCACTCGGGCGGACGGGGTATCGTCACTCGGCCAATGTGGCTTCCGTCGCTCGATCGAGTGCACACATAAATCGTGTCCGATCAGGTCGGCCGAGCGGTGTCTCACTGGTCGGCCGAGTGACTCCTTCACTCGGCCGAGTGGGACACCAAAAATGCCCAAACAGCTTGTTTTGGCCTCCTCGTCGCTCCTGCGACGCTCTTTCTTCTTCCGCTCCTCTCCAACAGCAAAATACCCCTCGGGGAGGTCATCGGTGACACTCTGGAGTAGGCGTATCTCGAGATCACTCCAAATCGCTCCAAATCACCTGAAATTCGACAAAAACAACAAATCGTGAAAAGCATCGCAATATCGTCGATATATCGTGAAAAACATGATTTGAGCGATCTAAATGGCATGCAAACATGCGGGAAAAAGTGTAAAATAAGGAGTGATCAAAATCCCCCAAGCTTACCTCTTACTCGTCCTCGAGGAAGATAAGTAAAAGGCGAACCCGGTGGATTCGGAAAACGAAAACGGCGAAAAACGAAAAATGAAAAACGAAGGAAAACGAAAAACGAAATAAAAACAAAGAAGAAAGAAAGAAGCGAAGAGGGAAGCTGCTAGATCATTTTCTCAGGACGTGGGTTTTGCTCGCTCATATAGCATGCTCCGAATGAAAAACACATGTCAAATAATTTTATTTCGATATCATAGTATCATAGTGCAAATAGAAATAGAAAAAATAGATAAGTGTGGATTTCATGAAATGAGTGCTAGGCATAGATTTCTGGACTTCGTAAAGCTAGAAATAATCTCACCGAGTACAGAATATTACTTAGCCTAGGTTGTCGTGCAACGTCAAGTAGTCACTCTCTCACACATCATTGGATTCCCTCCCCCAAGCTTATCTATAAGCGTGGTGGCATAAAAAATATTTACATCCCCATTTTTATAAAGCTCCAAAAGTAATGAAAATAAATACAAAAAGAGAGAAGAAAGAGAGAACATGAGATGGGATCTTTTATTGAGGTTCTTTCCTATTTTCTTTTTCTTTTTTTTCTCTTTTTTTTATTTTTTTTTATTTTTTTTTCAAATAACATATATACACAATGATCCCAACTCAGAGAGAAGTAAGAACATACAAGAAATTTTTTTTCTTTTTCTGTCTTTGGTTTTGGGAAATTTGGAGCTAGGAATTAATAGCGGGGGAAATGCCATATAATAGAATCGCTAAGGGGAGATTCACCAATGATTTTAAAATAGAGAAATGATGTTCAAGATTTGTGGAGAAAGAAATAAATATATCTCTCGGTTCACTCTATAGGACGTGCACGACAACTTCAGCAGGGTAATCTAATCTACTCAGTTTCGATCACAAAAAAACTAAACTAATCCAGATTCATCATAGCTAACATCATTCAATCATCCTGAAGTGAAATGTACAAATCATGCATATAGAAGTGATATAGGAAAAGAAATCGGTACTCCAGATATAAGCATTCAATGCGTGAATCTTGGTGTGTTTTCTGCGATAGCATACATATGAATATTCAGACTCAGCTAATAATAAAATTTCATCCATTTTCATGTGGAAAAAGTGTGGGTTACTATCTTTAAATGCAAGGCAAATCACAGCGTATGATATCAGAAATAAAATCTAAGACATGACAAATATAGCACGCATATAGAGAAAGCTAACTCCACGTCATCATCATCACAGAAAAGTCATCTCTAGCATGAGATGAAAAAAGAAATAAAGATAAAGGGGAAAAAATAAAACTATTTATAATGCGGCACACAGAAAAATAAGAAAAACGTGATGCATGGTAAAATAAAAGAAAAATGATGAAAATAAGTGCAAAAGCGGAAAATGGCGTGAAAAAACTAAAAATAAAGGTGGTAAATCGAAAAAGAACGTGAGAACTCACTCCCCCAAGCTAAATGGCACAGTGTCCTCAATGTGCGAAGTGTGGCACACCGAGAGACAAGTAATGTGAGGGGTAAGTGAGGATGCATGCATGAGGAAAAATAAGAAAATAATGAAACGAAAAATATGATGCGGACATGATGCATGCAAATAAGGGAGTGATACAGATATAAAGGTGTGGCACCAAAAACTCTCCCTCTCTCCCAAAAAAGATATATAAAGATATGTAAAGAAAATATGTATCCAAAAACAGTGAGGGGAGGGGGGTGGTGGGCAAAATGAATCAGGACCCAACAGAGACGGGTAGCACAACGGCAAAAAGAATCGATGGCATCAAGAGTGCCTAAGAAGGTGGGGCTGCGCCGTCTCCGTCCTGAGGCGGAGGTGGTGGGGGTGGTGGTGGGACAGGCTGCTGAGCGGGAGTGGGTGTGGGTGTGGAAGTGGTAGCAGGCTGGGTATGGGTAGGAGTGGGGGTGGTGACCTGCTGGGTGGGTGGGGGTATGCGGGGGAGTCGCTCTAGGACCTGGGTAAGGCAGTAGTGAATGTGCGGGAGCAGCTCGAAGCGGCCAGCCATCGCTGTGACGGTGGCGAACAGGGTCCTAAGGTCGCCTCTGAGGCCACTCACTACCCCCTCGAGAGCACGAATGCTCTGAAGTACAGTGTCGGGGGGGGTGGTGCAGAGGGACGCACCGGTCTGTGCTATGTAGGGCGGGGCTGGCGTACTCTGGTGGCGTAGGTGACGGGCTCAGCATGCAAGGGAACGAAAGGTGCTGCGCTCGCAAGTGTGGGCCTGGCCTCAGTGTGAGGCCGAGGCATTGGCTGGTGAGAAGTGGAGGCAGCTGCAACGAAGGAAGAATACAAAAGTGGCAACGAGGCGGCCAGAGAGGTCGGTGACACAGAAGTGTGGACAGACGCCACGACACTCTCAGAGAAACTGCAGCGGTGGAGACAGAGGTGGAGACTACGGTCTCTACGGCAGTGGCAAAAGAGGGCTCTCCGCACTCAACTATAGTCGGTGGGCGCTCGGGTGGGGCAGAGGAAACGGGCTCGGCAGACAGAGGGCCAGTGGTGGTGGTGGCAGGCGTGGAAGCAGTGGAGGTGGGCTCAGCTAGGGTACTCCCGACACCGACAGAAGTGTGGACAGAGGTGTATGGAGCAGCAGAAATATCAGGGATAGGCTGAGGGGCCACGGGGTCAACAGGGGCGTCAGGCTCAGCAGGTGCAACAGAGTCTGCGGGGGCAGCGTGGGCAGCGAGGGCCTGCTCGGCCTGCTCGGCCTCGAGCACGTATGCGGCTGGGATAAGAACATCCATCGCAGGGAGCCAGTCCACCTGGGCCGGTGCAATCTGAGTCCGAGCTGGGCTCGAAAGAATCATGTAATCGGCACCGTAAGGGCCGTGCAGCCAGACCCAGTGTCGCTCACCGTGCGGACGCAGCATCTTCATCCGGGCCATAACATCTATGGACAGTGAAGTGGGGCCCGGTGCTCGTCGCAGGTTATCTGGAAAATCCCCGCCGGTCATAAGGGCGAGCAAGGTGATCAGGCCGTCACAGCATATCGGTGAGCGAGCACCCACCGATACGATGATGCGGTCCAAAAACCAAGCCGCGACATCAATCACGACGGTGGGGACCAACTCATCGCCCTCCCTAGATAGAGCTCTGGGCCGTGTCATCGCGTAGAGCATATAGAGCTCCGGCATGGACATCGTACCCGGCTCATATCTCGCCAAAAAGGTCGTCGCCGTGAGGCGCTGAGCTATACGGAGGCAGGGATGGACAATAGCCGAGGCCTTGGCCCTACTAGGGTCAAAGGCAGTGTGAAGACCCGTAATCCGGGCCCAGAAGGCGCCAGCATCGAAGGAAGGTGGGGGGATATGGGTGGGGGCGTAACCTCGGTCGGCCCCGGGGACGTCGGGCCACGAGAAGAAAGCTCTCATCATACCGAGAGTGACCTGGCACTCTCGGTCCATGAACCGAAACGAGCATCCCTCATCTGTCTGGGCGATCGAACTAAGAACCTCAAGTGTCGGACGGATAAACGTGTCCGCCGACACTTGGAAGAAATCTCGCCAGCCCACGTTGTCGTACAACGTGAGCATCCCCTCGAGTACCCCCAGGCGTCCTAGGTCTGCAAGGTGCGCGAACCTGGAGGGTATGATCGAGCGCTGGGATATACGCTCGAAAGCGACGCGGTGTGCGTCGTTCCGGAACGTGATCCCCAGCGGCCCGATAAGTGGAGCCGGAGGTGGTGGCTGTGGAGCGGCAGGGAGTGGCTATGCGGGGTGTATGGGCTGTGCGGGCTCTGCAGGCTGTGCGGGGTGTGTGGGACTTACAGGCCGTGCTGGGTGAACGGGGTGTGGTGGAGAAGGCGGAGGAGAGTCCTCCACCTCGTGGGAGGGGCCGGCATCATCCGACCGCTTCCGCTTGGCGGAAGCTCTCCTCGACCGCGGCCGTGTCCGGGGCGGCATATGGGCCCCGAGCGCTCACCAAAATCGATAAAAATGCGGCGTGCGTAAAATAAAGGAAAGAATATAACACGACATGCCACGAGTGCAAAGCTATGGAAGCGTGCGAAGACGACGCCTCCACGTAGCCCAAATCAGTCCCTAGAAGCTCCCCTGGGCTCCCCTAACCTCCCAAATATAACCTGCGCATGAAACGGAGATATCAGTGAGTAATATTCAAAACGTATGGGGCATTAGGGGTATAATAGATAGAAATGGAAATTAATTTGGGTTTGGGGTTCGTTAGGTACATGGATCCTTGAAAAATACACAAAAGAGGAGAAATAGGTGAAAATCGGCGATACCGGAGGTGGTCGGAGGCGTGGCCTCCGGCGGCGACTCGGGCGAGGTGCGGCGGCGGCTCGGTCGGCGAAGGGTGGTCGAGCGGCGGCAGCGGGTCGACGATCGGGCGAGCAAGCGTGGGAAGCGGGCGAGGGAGGTGAGGGGTCGGGCGAGATTTGGGTTTGCTTGTTTCGAAAAACGCGCCCTTCCCCGCCCCCTTTTATAGGAAAAAGTTACGACTCGGCCGAGTGACTGGGTCGCTCGGCCGAGTGAACTCAATGGAAAATTCCTCACCGCTTACGCTTCGGCCGAGTGGCCTTGCCACCCTCGGCTGAGTGGAGTAAGTCCATTCGGCCGAGTGGTTCAAGCTACTCGGCATGACTCGCCCTAGGAGCGTATCAGTTTTACTCGGCCGAGTGAAAATATATACTCGGCCGAGTAGCAGTTATACTGAAATCAGGAAAATAAACAGAGAGTTGGGTACAGCAGAATTCCCTCGTTCGTGAGCGGCTCGGCCGGACGAACTTGTGTGCTCGGCCGAGTGACTAGTATACTCGGCCGAGTGAGCCTTGTTTGCTGTTGTTTGTCTTCGTTTGAGCTCTAAACTCTGTTTTTCTTCCTCCAGTCGATTTCATCTTCCTCCTAATCATCGAGCGCCTTCCTGGGGCGCTCCTCGTCGCCTTGTGCATCCTTCTAATGATGGGTACCTCGTTCTCCTCTCCTGTCAGGAAAAATAGGACCCGTTATCAAAAAATTTTTGGGCGAACGACTCAAAACACTAAAAATTTCTAAAACAAAAATAAAAGAAAAGTAAAAATAATACTATAACCGTCGGGTTTCCTCCCGACAAGCGCTCGTTTAAGGTCGTGAGCTCGACCCCCTATGATTTTAAATTAATGCGGGATGTTTGGTGCATATGAGATGCACCCGTCAAACTTTCCGGGGAGAACGCTTGGATTCGCAAGTTGCGGCGGCGTGTTCTCCCTCGGTGGTCTCCCGTCTCGAATAGTGTTGGGGGAGGCTCCCCCAAGCTAGCGTTTGCTCCGGTCCTCGGCTTCACCGGTGACGCCGATTTCCGTATCGGCGGAGCTTTCTTCGGAGACTTTAATTTCGAGAGCTTGCAAAGCTCTCGAATCCTTGCGACATCAGCGTCGCCTTCATCAATTTCAGTGGAGAAGTCGGGGGAATCATTTATCTTCTCATCTTGGCCTAAATCCGGCTCTTCCTCAAAATCTTCATTGAATAGAGCGCCGATCGAATGGGGGATCGCCTCCTCAATTACCTCGTCAAGGAGGTCCATGTAGTCAAGCTCCTCGTGGTAAGGCATGTGTTTCATTGCCTTAGGAATATGAAGCTCCACCTTGATGTTGCCGACGTTCAATGTTAGGGTACCTTCTCGCACGTCGACAATGACACCGGCGGTGGCGAGGAACAGGCGTCCAAGTATCAATGACGTATCTCCCTCCTCCTTAACGTCCATGATCACGAAGTCACATGGCAAACATATGCCCCCCGGGACTTGTAGCGGGATGTCCTCTGCGATCCCTACCGGCCTTGTGATCCGTCCATCGGCTAGTTGTATACGCATGTCGGTAGGCTTCAATTTCGTCCCGGTGTTTAGCCTTAGGAACATGGAGAGAGGAATGAGGCTTACACTAGCCCCTAAATCTACCAACGCCTTTTGTAGAGGGACGTCGCCCAAGGTGCAAGGAATTCGAAAACTCCCCGGGTCTTTGAATTTGGCCGGCTCCTTCTCTCTCTTGGTGAACCAAGAGCTCTCCTCGGCAAGCATAATTTTCTCCTTCCTCTTTCTCCCCGAAATCAAATCCTTTAAAAATTTAGCATATGTGGGGATTTCCACGATGGCGTCGAGGAAAGGAATGTTGAGGCTAACCCCTCTCAGATACTCGAGAAACTTTTCTAGCCTTTTCTCCATTTTTGCCCTAGCAATCCTCTGGGGGAACGGGACCGGTGGCATAAAGCGCCTCTCTTCAATCAATTGCTTCGCCCTAGATTTCTCCTTTTCGTGCGGCTCTTTCTTCCTCTCAACTTCAACTACCGGCTCAATTGGCTCTATATTCTCTTCCACTGGCTCCTCGGTAGGAATCATGGCGGGCGTGGAATCATTCCTGCCTCTAGTTGTAATGGCAACCACGGCATTGATGTGGCCGGTGTTGCCCCGTGAGTTTTGATCGGGTTGAGCCGGCAATTGTTTAGTATTCCGATTGAGCAACGCCAATTGCTCCGATATTTGTGCCACAACGGTTGTAAGGGAGTCTTGGCCCGCCTTCAAGGAAGCATTGACCTTCTTTTACTCGACCATAAACTCCTCCACTCTAGCTTCGAAGTCGGATCGTTGTTGAGCTTGTGGAGGGTTTTGATTTCTCCACCCTTGATTGTATCCGGTCGGCCTATAGGGTGGAACTTGTTGCTTCGGTTGGAAATTTTGTTGTGGAGGCCCCCTCGACGGATAGTGTTGTTGTTGGGGTGGTGGTGGTGGTCGAGCTTGTTGAGGTGGTTGTTGCGGCGGGTTCAAAGCTCCTTCATTGTTGGCATAAGAGAAACTGGGCTGATTTCTTGTGGCCGGATTGGCCCAATATCCTTGGTTCCCCGCGACATATTGTACTTGCTCCAAGGATCCCTCTCCTTGCTCTCCTCCCAAATACATGGCTTGAGATTGGTCTTGCCAATCACACATTTGATTCGTTGGTGCGGAGGTGGAAGGGGTTCCTTGGGGCTCCGTGATAAACTTCTCCAGTCTCTCCACTACCTTGTGGAGAGAATCAAACTTGCTTGTAAGCTCCGCTACGGCCTTCGCTTCATAGATGCTAGACGGCTTTAAGGAGGACGTAGAGTGTCCTCGCTCGTCGCCCCATTGTTGATTGTTTGAGGCCATCTCCTCAATTAGGGCCGTAGCTTCTTCGGGAGTCTTTGATAAGATAGCGCCATTCGCCGCGGCATCAATAATTTGCTTGGTCCACGGTTGGAGACCATTGTAGAAGCTATGAACTAGCTCCCAATCTTCAATGCTATGGTGCGGGCATTGATGCTGCAGATCTTTGAAACGCTCCCAAGCCTCATAGAGCGTCTCTTGGGGTCCTTGCTTGAAGGACATAAGAGCGCTCCGAATCTTTACCGTCTTGGAGGGCGGATAGAACTTAACAATGAATGCACTCGCCAACTCGTCCCATGTGGTAAAGACTCCCTCATCTTGCGTCCTCAACCAATAAAGTGCCTTGTCCTTTAGTGTGAAGGGGAAGAGACGCATTCTGATGGCATCGATGGAGACCCCCGTCATCTGAAATGTGGCGCACTTCGAAAAAAATAGCTGGATGTGGTAGTGGGGATTTTCATGGGCATTCCCATGAAATGGATCCTGCTGCATCAGAACCACTAGTCCAGTCTTCAGCTCAAAGTTCTTGTCAGCCGCCAACTCCGGCATGGCAATGGATGAGGTCATAGAAGAGGTCTTAGGCCGAAGCCTATCTCGAATAGAAATAATCCTCGCCATTCTTGTCGCTAATTGTTCCGCAGTTTCCGGGTTGGTCATAAACCTCCCTTCCGGATCTTGTCTTCTCTCCGCTCTGATTCTCCGCACAGTACGCTCGATCTCGGGATCAAATAATATAGCTTCAGGGTCCGCCGTTGATCTCGTGTTCATGCACGGGAAAACAAAGTTTCAAAGAAGTGATTAGCACAATGGAAGGGTTAGGTAAAAAAATAATGAAATAAAAACAAAAAGAAAGAAATAGCTAGGGTGGTAAGATCAAACGCAATCGCCTCCCCGGCAACGGCGCCAAAAACTTGATCGCTCCGGAATGTAACCCAAAAGTGCGACCGTGTAGTTTTACCGCAAGCGCACGGTGTAGCGACGAGCGGGTTATCGAACACAGGGAGGACGAATGAAAGTGCTTGCTCCAATCAACCTGGCTATTAAGAACAGAAAAGAGAGAATTTGCCTTTGGCGATCCTGTCACAATCGTCAGACAAAGTACGAAGATATCAAATCAAATAAGGAACGTCTAGGGAATGGGGAATCCCCGCTACTCACCGTATCTCGTCAATGTGGTTCATTGGTATAAAAATTGCTAGAATTTTTTGGATGAACTAGTTGCAACTGAATGTAATACCTAGCTCACACTCTCGCGCTGTTGTCGGTCTATAGCTATCCTAGGTTCGGGTCCAATCTCTTGCAAACCCTAGCCTAAGCAAGCTAGCATTAGGATTAACTTCATCATTCAATCGCGCCCGAGCCCACTCTCGTGCAAACTCAGGCCACAACCTAGGTTGGGATAGTTCCTACCCGTCCAATCTCTTGCAAACGGGAATCGGCACGGAATTGCAACCGGAAACCCTAGTATCGGTCCAATCTCTTGCAAACCGATACTACAGAAATTCGATTCCAACCCAATTCGGATTTCTAGGGTTTCCTGTCGAGTTAGGATCCAATCTCTTGCAAATCCCAATCGGTATGAACTCCTAGCCATCCGTAGTAAATCGATCCCAATCTAACCCTAATAGCAATTCTAGCAAAATTTCTACCAATTCATCACAAATCTGAAATTGGGCTCGTAGGGTTCATCCCCACGCCCCAAGACGTGGAGACTACTCACAATTCATAGCACAAATACAAATATAATCAATGAAATTAACAAGAGAATTCATCACAATATTGAGATAAGCAATAAAAATAGTATTTTTAGAGGAGAGAGACACAAACCAATGGAGTTCTTCAAATAATCCAACAAAAATCAACTTTTGTCTCCTCTCCAATCACAAGAATAAAAGCTAAAAAGTTAATCTAAAAAGCTGCAAAAATCTAAGAGAAAAAGCTCTCTAACCTAGGGTAAAAACAGGGGTTAAATACACTCCAAAATCGTCCAAAAAACTGTGACCAAAATGCCCCTGCGCAGCCTGAAAACCGTAATTTTTGCTACAGGCAGCGCGTCGCACTCGGCCGAGTGACAAAAGTCGCTCGGCAGAGTGAGAAACCCTGTAAATTTCTAGTAAGTCTGGGTCTTCGGGGGTCTTCACTTCGGGAGTCGCTCGGCCGAGTGAGTTGTCGTCACTCGGCCGATGGCTTCTTAGAACTCGGGCGGTCGGCATTTGCCACTCGGCCGAGTGCGTCTTCTGAAGCTCAGGCAGACGAAAAACAGTAAGTTGGCGATTTTTGAATGGCTTCGTCTGAGCGCCACTCGGGCGGACGGGGTATCGTCACTCGGCCGATGTGGCTTCCGTTGCTTGGCCGAGTGCACACATAAAGCATGTCCGATCAGGTCGGCCGAGCGGTGTCTCGCTGGTTGGCCGAGTGACTCCTTCACTCGGCCGAGTGGGACACCAAAAATGCCCAAACAGCTTGTTTTGGCCTCCTCGTCGCTCCTGCGACGTTCTTTCTTCTTCCTCTCCTCTCCAATGGCAAAATACCCCTCGGGGAGGTTGTCGGTGACACTCTGGAGTAGGCGTATCTCGAGATCACTCCAAATTGCTCCAAATCACCTGAAATGCGACAAAAACAACAAATCGTGAAAAACATCGCAATATCGTCGATATATCGTGAAAAACATGATTTGAGCGATCTAAATGGCATGCAAACATGCGGGAAAAAAGTGTAAAATAAGGAGTGATCATATTTAACCCCTGTTTTTACCCTAGGTTAGGGAGCTTTTCTCTTTACTTTTTGCAGCTTTTTAGATTAACTTTTTGGCTTTAGATTTTTGTGATTGGAGAGGAGAGAAAAGTTGATTTTTGTTGGATTATTGGAAGAACTCCATTGGTTTTTCTCTCTCCCCTCTAAAAATACTATTTTTATTGCTTATCTCAATATTGTGATGAATTCTCTTGTTAATTTCATTGATTATTTTTGTATTTGTGCTATGAATTGTGAGTAGTCTACACGTCTTGGGGCGTGTGGATGAACCCTACGAGCCCAATTTCAGATTTGTGATGAATTGGTGGAAATATTGCTAGAATTGCTATTAGGGTTAGATTGGGATCGATTTACTACGGATAGCTAGGTATTCATACCGATTGGGATTTGCAAGAGATTGGATCCCAACTCGATAGGAAACCCTAGAAATCCGAATTGGGTTGGAATCGAATTTCCGTAGTATCGGTTTGCAAGAGATTGGACCGATACTAGGGTTTCCGGTTGCAATTCCGTGCCGATACCCGTTTGCAAGAGATTGGACGGGTAGGAACTATCCCAACCTAGGTCGTGGCCCGAGTTTGCACGAGAGTGGGCTCGGGGCGCGATTGAACGATGATGTTGATCCTAATGCTAGCTTGCCTAGGCTAGGGTTTGCAAGAGATTGGACCCGAACCTAGGATAGCTATAGACCGGCAACAGCGCGAGAGCGTGAGCTAGGTATTACATTCAGTTGCAACTAGTTCATCCAAAATTTTATTCTAGCAATTTTGATACCAATGAACCATATTGACGAAATACGGTGAGTGGCGGGAATTCCCCATTCCCTAGGCGTCTTTATTTGATTTGATATCTTCGTACTTTATCTGACGATTGTGACAGTATCGCCAAAGGCAAATTCTCTCTTTTCCGTTCTTAATAGCCAGGTTGTTCGGAGCAAGCACTTGCATTCGTCCTCCCTGTGTTCGATAACCCGCTCGCCGCTACACCGTTCGCTTGCGGTAAAACTACACGGTCGCACTTTTGGGTTACATTCCGGAGCGATCGTGAAATGGGTGGGGAGGGTGAGGATGCATGCATGATAAAAAAAGAAAATGAAAATAAAATATGATGATGTGAAAGATGCATGCAAATATCAGAGTGATGCAGATAATGTGTCACCAAAAAAAACTCTCCCTCTCTACCAAAAAAAAGATATATAATGATGTGAGCAAGATATGGACAAAAATAGTGCGGGGGGGGGGGGGGGGGGGGGGGGGGGGGGCAAAAAATATATCGACCGGACCAGCAGAGAATGGGCAGCATAACGACAAAAAGGATCAATGGCATCAAGGGTGTGCCTAAGCTGGTGGTGCTGCACCGTCTCTGTCCTGTTTGCGGAGGTGGTGGTGGAGGTGGTGGTCGAGGTGTCGGCTGGGTGGGTGGGTGTAGTGGAGGGAGTCGCGCCAGGATCTGATTCAGGCAAACCTGAATATCAGGAAGCATGGCGACGCGGGACTCCACGGAACTGACCGCGGCAGAGAGAGCCCTAAAATCGTCCCTGAGTCCACTCACCGCCCCCCTCAAGAGCACGAAGGCTCTGAAGTAGAGTGTCAGGGGGTGGTGGAGCGGAGGGACGAACAGGTCTAGGCTGTGAAGTTCGGGGCTGTCTGATACGTGCAGTGTAAGTAATCGGGCCAACAGGTAGGTGTGGAAAAGGTGCTGTGCTCACTAGTGGATGCCCAGCCTCAGTACGAGGCTGGGAGGCAGGCTGGGACGAGAAGGCAGCAGCAGTAGTGGTGGAAGACAAAATCGGCGACGAGGCAGCAAGAGAGGTCGGTGACACAGGTGTGAGGATAGACGTCACAACACTCTCGGATAGGACAGCTGTGGTGGAGACAGAAGGGTCGACCACTGGGGAGGAAGTGTAAGGACCAAAAGGTGACACCCCAGCAGACATCAAACCGGACAGGGTCCCCACGACGACAGCGAAGGAAGGCTCGCTGCTCTCTAGTATGGTTTGTGGACGCTCGGGAAGAAGTGAGGAAATAGGCTCAACCGAGATAGGCATAACAGTGGTGGGGGTGGTGGTGGACGTGGTGGATGGCTCAGCAAGGGTACTCCCGACACTGGCAGAAGTGGGGACAGAAGTGCCGGGAGGTGCAGAAAGTGCAGGCTCGGGCTGAGGGATCACGGGGTCAGCAGGAGGTGCAGGGGGTGCAGGGGGTGCCTGCTCAGCGCCCTCGGCCTCAAGTACGTAGGCATCTGGGATGAGGAGATCCATCGCTAGGATCCAATTCTCATGGGCCAGTCCTATATATGTCCGAGCGAGGCTCGGGAGGATCATGTAATTGGCACTAAAAGGACCGTGCAACCACACCCAGTACCGCAGGCCGTGGGGACGAAGCATCTTCATCAGGGCCATGACGTCTATCGAGAGTGCAGTGGGGCCTGGGGCTTGTCTAAGGTCAGTAGGTAGGTCCACGCCGGTCATCAAGGCTAGCAGAGTAATCAGACTGCCGCAGCAAATAGGTGAGCGAGCGCCCACCGAAATGATGATGCGGTCTAAAAACCAGCTAGAAATATCAATCTCAACGACGGGGACCAGGTCATCGCTATCACTATCAAGAACTCTGGGGCGAGTCATTGCGTAGAGCATATAGAGCTCAGGCGTAAACATCCTCCTAGGCTCGTACCTCGCCAAGAAAGTGGTCGCCATGAGGTGCTGGGCTATGCGGAGGCAGGGGTGCAGGATGGCAGAGGCCTTGGCCCTACTTGGGTCAAAGCTATGGTGGGAGCCCGTGATACGTGTCCAGAACGTGGAAGTGTCAAACGACGGCGGTGGGATGTGAGTGGGTGCGTAGGCTCGGTCAGGGACGGGGACATCGGGCCACTGGAAGAACGCACGAAGCATGGCGAGAGTGACCTCACACTCTCGATCCATAAGGCGAAATGTGCATCCTCCAGGGGTCCAGGCTATCGAGCTAAGTACCTCAAGTGTCGAACGGACGTAGGTGTCCGCCGACACTGACAAAAAGTCGCGCCAACCCACGTTGTCGTACAACGTGAGCATCCCCTCTAGCACCCCTAGGCGGTCAAGGTCTGCTAAGTGTGTGAACCTAGATGGCACTATAGATCGCTGTGTGATACGTTCAAATCGGACGCGCTATGCGTCGTCTCTGAACGTGATCCCCAACGGCCCGACAACGGGAGCCGGTGGTGGGATCGGATCGGCGGGGATAGGCTGTGCGTGGATGGGATCAGCGGGAAGCAGCGTGTGGGGGGTGGTGGACTAGGTGGAGGGGAGTCCTCCCTAGCATGAGAGGGACCGGCATCATCGGTCCTCTTCCGCTTGGAAGAGGCTCCCCATGTGCGTGGCCTAGTGTGGGGCGGCATGTGTGCCGCGAGTGCTCACCCAATAAAAATATAGTGCGGCGTGCTCAATAAAAGGGACGAGTGTACCTGAACATGCCGCGAGAGCTAATCAACAAGTGAGTGCGAAGAGCGCTGCCTCCGCGAAGCTAAAAGTGCGTCCTGAAGCTCCCCTAAGCTCCCCCAAGATAGCCTGTAAATCAAACAACGATATCAGCGGATAATATTCAAGATACATGGGGGAGATGGGGTATAATAGATAGATAAACAAATTAATTTGATTTTTGGGCTCAATGGGTCTACGGATCGAGCAAAATAGGAGAAAAATGGAGTTTGGGGGCAAACCGAGGCGATAGGGGGTCGGCCGGCGGCGAGAGTACTCGCCGGAGGTCGGGGCGTCGGCGGTCGGATGATCGCCGGCGGTGGTCGGGCGAGTGGGCCGATGGCGAGACGATTCGGGCGAGGGGGGGTGCGGTCGCGGGCGAGGGGAGGGGAAAAGTCGCTGGGCTCAGGTGAAATTGGGGATTAGCTGCGTTGGAATTCGTGCCGAGCCCGCTGCGACTTATATCGTGGTAGTTACGACTCGGCCGAGAGACTATGTTGCTCGGCCGAGTGACGTAACGATAAAAAAAAATTTAAATTTCTCCCCGCCACTTACGACTCGACCGAGTGGCTTTTGTTCACTCGGCCGAAGGGAGAAAACTCCTTCGGCCGAGTGGCACAAGCTACTCGGTAATATTCAGGCTAGGAGGGTATCCGTTTCCCTCGGCCGAGTGACTAAACGTACTTGGCCGAGTGGCAGTTAATACGAAATGCATAAAAAATACAGAGAGTTGGGTTCAGTAGACTTCCCGTGCTGGTGCCCCACTCGACCAAATGGGGTCCTTTGCTCGGCCGAGTCGCATATGATACTCGGCCGAGTGACGTGCTGTTTTCTGCTTCGGGGCTCCGTTTTCGCTCTACTCTCTGTTTTTCTTCCTCCAGCTGGTTTCTTCTTCTTCCTAAGCCTCGATTACATTCCTGGAGCACTCTTCCTTGCCTCTACATGAGAGATCTCCTTATCTCCTCTCCTGTCATAGAAATTAAGACCCGTTGTCACGATTTTTATTGGCAAAAAGACTCAAAACACTAATAAAGTCTAAACCAAAAATGAAAATCAATTAAAAATAATGCAAAAACTGTTGGGTTGCCTCCCGACAAGCACTCGTTTATGGTCTTGAGCTCGACCCCTTTGGATTTTCAATTAACGCTTGATGTTGGGTGCAAATGAGATGCACCCGTCGAACTTTCTGGGAAGACCGCTCGGATTTGGATCGTGGTGGTGTGTGGCCTTCCTCAACACCCCTTCATCATAAGCAATGTTGGGGAATGGCTCCCCTAAGCTTGAGCTTGTTCCGGTCCTTGGCTTCATCGGTGACACCGATCTTCGAGTCGGTGGAGCTTTCTTCGGATTCTTCAATGTCGAGAGCTTGCAAAGCTCCCTTATTCTCGCGACATCAGCGTCGCCATCATCATTTGCCGTGGAGGTATTGGGAGAGTCCTCCATCTTTTCTTCTTCGACCGAATCTTGGCCTTCTTTGAAGCCGTCATCATGGAGCGCACCGATGGAGTAGGGGATAGCCTCTTCAATAACCTCGTAAAGGAGGTCCAAATAATCTAGCTCCTCATGATACGGAATGAGCTTCATAGCCTTTGGTATATGGAGCTCGACTTCAATGTTGCCTACATTCAAGGTAAGAGTCCCTTCTCACACGTCGACGATTACACCGGCGGTGGCGAGGAATGGGCATCCAAGTATGAGCGATGTGTCACCCTCTTCCTTGATGTCCATGATCACAAAATCACAAGGCAAGCATATGCCACCCGGAACTTGGAGTGGGATATTCTCCGCAATCCCAACCGGCCTTGTAATCCGACCGTCCGCGAGTTGAATCCTCATGTCAGTTGGCTTTAAATCCGTGCCGGTATTTAACTTCTGGAACATGGTGAGAGGCATGAGGCTCACACTAGCGCCCAAATCAACCAATGCTTTTTGTAAGGGGATGCCTCCGAGTGTGCAACGAATCCGGAAACTCCCGGGATCTTTAAATTTGGCGGGCTTCTTTTCCTTCCTAGTGAACCATGTTCCTTGTTCCGTGAGCATGATCTTCTCCTTCCTTTTCCTTCCCGTGATCAAGTCCTTTAAGAACTTCGCATAGGACGGGATTTCCACTAAGGCATCAGGAAAAGGGATATTGAGGCTCACCCCTCTCAAGTATTCGAGGAACTTGGCTAGCCTCTTCTCGATCTTGGCTCTAGCTAGCCGTTGAGGGAAAGGCACCGGTGGCATGAATCGGTGCTTATCAATAGGTTCCTCCACTCTAAATTTTTCTCCTTCTTGCGGCTCCTTCTCCTTTACAACCTCAATTACCGGCTCGCTTTCTTCTAGAATCTCCACCACGGGTTCCTTGATTTGAGTCATGGGGGGAGTGGTATCCTTCCCACCCCTTGTCGTAACTGCAACAACCGCGTTGATATGGCCAGTGTTGCCCCGTCGATTTGGCTCGGGTTGAGCCGGCAATTGTTGGTTGTTTCTATTGAGCAACGCAAGTTGCTCCCCGATTTGAGCGACGATGGTGGTGAGAGAATCTTGTCCCGCCTTCAACGTGTCGTTAATCTTCCTCTGCTCCGTCATAAATTCCTCCACCTTAGCTTCAAAATCCGAACGCGGTTGAGCTTGCGGAGGGTTAGTATTTCTCCACCCTTGATTATACCCGGGTGGCCTATAAGGACCCACTTGTTGCCTTTGTGGGAAGTTTTGTTGCGGTGGTCCCCTTGGTTGATAATTCGGTTGTGGTGGTGGAGCCCGAGCTTGAGGAGGTTGTTGTGGTGGGGGGTTCAAGGCACCATCATTATTAGCATAGGAAAAACCCGGATGGTTACTAGCGGCCGGGTTGGCCCAGTATCCGGAATTCCCCGCAACATACTGAATTTGCACCAAAGCTCCTTCTCCTTGCTCTCCTCCTACATACATGGCTTGGGATTGCTCTTGCCAATCACTCATATGGTTTTTTGGTGTGGATGTAGTAGGGGCTCCTTGCGGCTTGGTAATGTATTTTTCCAACCTCTCCACTACCTTGTGGAGAGAGTCAAACTTGCTAGCAAGCTCCGCCACGGCCTTGGCCTCATAAATACTCGTGGGCTTCAAGGAGGATGAAGAGTATCCTCGCTCGTCCCCCCATTGTTGGTTCTTGGAGGCCATCTACTCTAGCAAGGCCGTAGCTTCATCAGGAGTCTTTGACAAAATGGCTCCATTTGCGGTAGCATCAATAATCTGCTTTGTGCCCGGTTGGAGTCCATTGTAGAAACTGTGGACAAGCTCCCAATCTTCAATGTTGTGATGGGGGCATTGATGTTGCAAGTCCTTGAAGCGCTCCCACGCCTCATAGAGAGTCTCATGTGGTCCTTGCTTGAAGGACATGAGAGCACTTCTTATTTTCACAATCTTGGAGGGCGGGTAAAATTTTTCGACGAAGGCACTCGTCAATTCATCCCAAGTGGTGAAGATTCCTTCAGCTTGCATCCTCAACCAATATAAGGTGTAACGGCCTGTTTTCATCAAGGTAAACTATTTACGTATTTGACCAATTTTACAATTTTTAAACTATTTTATAATGGTTTTGTCAGGAGTTTTACTGATTTCAAAAATTTCTTATAAAAATATTTTTTTGAAGTACCAGACTAGTTATGAAGTATTTTAGTAAGATCGGATTTCAACAAATACTCAAAACGTTTCTGATAAAAATTCATTTTCAGATATTACCATTTTGGCTTAATGAATTTATTTTCTATACAAATATCATCAAAACAATTTCAAACTTTTACAGTAACATTCAATGATCATTTAGGGCTTTCCACAATTATTTCATAATTTTATGAAGTCAAATCAGTAGAGAACCCGCAAACCCGCTTTCTAAACATTTTGGCCTAAAACCAGTATTTCCATAGCTCAAAGCCTGAAACGGACTTGGTATTCACGATCCTCGTGATTATACGATCCCGTGGGTATGTTTTCGTAATTTTTCGGACACGTTTACTAGTAGGGGCAAAATCGTAATTTCGATTTTGTATTATACTAATTACTTTCACTAATGGATTTTTTTTACTTATTACTAATTAACACATCTCAAACTTTAAACGTGATTACACGTTTATTTCATTTCCATGACAGATTCATTCCCCTAAACCGATTGTCAAAACACCCAACAACCCTAATTAATACCCCTAATTAATACCATTGACCAATAGGGGTTTGATTAATAATTTTGTAATCCTATTTAACCCTACCCTAATCCCTTCGTTCTGAGGCACTCTCCATGCACCCAAGGCCAATGCACGTCCTCTCTCTCTCAACCTCTCTCGTTCACTCAGACCCCTCTCTCGTCATCTTCCCAGAGCCCCGACCCCATCATCGGAGTATTGCCGTCGCTCCGACCTCGAAGCAGCGCCTCCGCTGTTTCCTTCCCCGAAATTCGTCTCCGCCTACTCCTTCGACGAGCTCCCACTGTCCAAAGCCCTCGCTCCGCCGTCTGCTGCAAACACACATGCCGCCTCCTTCGCTGCAGACCTCGACGCCGCTCGTCGCTCCGCCTTTCCGCCGCCTTCGACTGCAGCTGACCACCGCACCCTCGCTTCGCCCCACCACCAGGCGAGCCCGCACGAGAGCCCAATGACAAGAACGTCGCTCCACCGCCATGAGCGCCTTCCTCCGACGTCGACGAAGCTCCACAGTCGAGCCCCACGCTCCGACGAAGAGACCGCCATCCCGCTCTCTCCGACTGCCACGAGGGCGTCCGCCCCGAGCTTCCCGCCCTCCGCCGCTAGCAGAACGATGCTGCGCTGCCTTAGTCGTCGAAGCCTCCGCCTGTCACTGCTGCTGCACCGCCCGACGACCGCCGCCTCGGCCTCGCCGCCATCCCCGTCGCTCGCCGTGTCCAAGCAAAAGACACCCCGCCCCGCTCCCATGCAATGTACGGGTGAGGGTAAGTTTAATACGTTTTAAAACGTATTTACATATTTATAGGAATATTAACCTATTTTAATAATTATAAAATATGGGTTTTTTTGAATAAAAATTGATAACTAATTATATACGGGTCAGAAAAATATGAGACCACCTCTAGAAAATCAGAAATGACATTCTGGATCCAATGACACTAGTTTCATCTCAATCGGACGCTTAGATTTTCCAGAATTAATTTTTAAGCCTAAAAGTTAAATAGGTTATTTTCATTCAAAAATCAGTAACTTGATATTTTCACGTAAACTAATGTATGATAAAAATATATGTTAAAGTATTCTTCGATACGGTCATTTTGACAGTTCATTCGAAACTTTTCGATGCAGATTGCATCCGGAATAAATTATTGAATAATTACGTACTTAATTAAAAATTAGTTTTTAAATTGATTTTAAGCTTTTAAAAATAATAAAAATTACTATGAGCTTCCGAAAAATATTTCCTCTTACAGTAAAATTATTTTCCTTATATCTAGGCTATAGAAAAATTTAGAAAGATTTTTGACAACGTTTCAATCTGTTATAAAAATCGAAACGATCAGATTAAATAGGTAGAAAATAGGGTAGCCTGTAACTGATGACTTCTTGTGTTTGCAGGTACCAATTCTCGAGCACCAGCATCTTTATAAGCTCTAGCTCCGATCTCGTCTTACCACGACGATCTCAAAAAGAGTAAGTCACTTTAATTCTAACTTTAGAAATCTAGCCAGTGTACTCGTACGGACTTAGGACCTCATATATATTCTCAGAACAGCTATTGATTTGAACCAATGATTAGAAACCTAATTAACCATAGGACTAATCAATAGTGGAATGAACAAATGATTAAATTAAGATAGTGCACTTTTATGTGATTAAATATCATAGTTGTTGGACTTCAAAGCATTGCTCAGGACTGAATTGAGATAGTAGACTTTTATGGAATTAAATATCATAGTTGTTGGACTTCAAATCATTGTTCGGACTAAATTGAGATAGTACACTTTTATGAAATTTGATATCATAGTTGTTGGACTTCAAATCATTGCTCGGACTAAATTGAGATAGTAAACTTTTATGAAATTTGATATCATAGTTGTTGGACTTCAAAGCATTACTCAGGACTGATATTCTCTGTTGGGGCTTCTGCCTTGACTTTTCAGCAAGTAACTACCATATAAATGTTTTTGATGTACTCATTGATGGATTTATTGTTGTACCCATTGTTGGATGTACGAAATGATGGGCCTATGAGGCCATACGGTTATGGATATGGATACAGACACGGATACTGATACGGTTATAAATGTGAAATGTGATACAACATGGGTTATGGGGTAGTCTTGAACTACGTAGTGTGCGGGAGTGACTGGGTCCACCCTTATTTGGTAAGCTGTACCATCACCCTGAAGGTGATGGTAAGTAGATATTCCACGAGTTGCTACGTGGGATGTGTAACGACCACTTTTCGTCGTACGTTGTTCGTGCACGTGCTTTGGCCGTGCACGTGTTTGTTTTAGACGTTGTTCGTCTGTGAACACTTTAGTGTGATATGTCGTTGTGAACGTCTCTGAGGGTATTAAATGGTGGCACTAATTTGGAACGACGTTTCTCGAGTCGTTTTCCCACAATTTAAACTTACTCGATGAGACGTGACGATTCTCACTCTTGACGGGAGACGTTTCTATTTTTAGTTTCATCGTCCGACGTCGAATTTGAGATCCGTCTTCTTAGTTAGCTCACATTCGTCGCCACGAACACCACGATATTTATTTTATAATTTTTGGAGGTTATTTGACCACTTTTAGATTTTTAACAAGGTTTATAATATTTTTAATAATTTATTTTTAAATTAATTTCGGCCAAATAAAATTTATTTGAGTTTTAAACGTTTTAAAGAATTTTTGAGCCAATTTCCAGCTCATTTGGACCACGTCAAAGCCTTGGGTGAGATGGAGTTGGTTAGATTTGAATTTTAAATCTTTTTAAACTTCTAATCCTATTAGATTTAGCCCTAGACCAAGTCAACCCATATATACTATATAAGGAACCCCTAGGAAGACCTATTTTCGCAAGAAATTAACCCTAGCCTCTTCCAAAACCCAAATTTGACGTTGCGACGTTTCGTCGCAACGTTGCGACAAGCTGCAGCCGCACGACCGAAGAAACGCGGCCGTTTTCCCCGCTCAGACCGAGAGCCCCCCCCGCTCATCTGCTTCGCCCGCTTGCACAGCCGCCGCTCCGCTTTGCCCCGTGCCCGACCGAGAGAAACTCTCGGTCAGACCGGTCGTCCGCTCCGCTATCGCCGCTCCCCGCATCGCAGCAAGCCCCGCACCAAAGCCCGCTCCGCACCCCGCATCTCACCGTGCCCGACCGATGCTCTCGCCCGCACCGCTGCATCTCCGCAACGTTGCAACCGTTGCAACGTTGCAGCACTGCGCTCCCCGCATCCAAGCGCTATGACCGAGCCGCCCCAAGCGCCCGACCGACAAACCCCTCCGCACCAAGGCCCGCACCGACCCGCTGCGCTGCACCAAGCCGTTTCCCCCGCAGCGACCGATGGAGCTCCCCGCACCGAGGCTGTACGACCGATGGCCAATCGTCGCAACCTCGCACCCGTCGCACCGCTTGCCACCGTGGGCCCCCCAAGTTCTCCAGAGTTATTGTGGGTCCCCCAAAGGCCCCTAGGACTACTGTGGGCCCCACCTAGGTGCTTGCTCTTCGAGGATTCGTCGCGTACGACGTCGTCGCACGTCGTAGCCCGTCGTCGCACGTGCTAGCTTTGGAATCTGGAACCGTCGCCCCGGTCGAAGCTCTAAATTTTCCAGCGAGGAATATATTTTGGAATCAGTACTTGGAGCGCATTCTCTTATTCCAACCCCCGGCGTCGCTACCCGACGCCGGTGTAGCTTTTGCGTCGTGTTGAGGTAACGCTTTGCACCCCTAGGACCCCCAACCCAATGCATGCTAATCAAGACTAAAATCAGTATTTTCAAAGTATTTTAAATGTTTTAAATTCACTAATGAAGATTAATAATATGGACTTTAGGCCGGTGGACTTGTGCACGTAGAATAATGGTGATTTTTGGACTCATTGGACGGTGTGCTCAGATGTCGTACTTGCAGGCAAGTGAAACTTGCCAACTCTTGTGTAGGGCCATGTTTTTAGGCCACTTCCTTGCTTTTAGCGTAAAAGAGACTAGTCAGTGAAATGATAGCTGGCTAGACGCCTACTTGATCTGGTTTGACAACGAAACTAGATCCGTCACCTAAATGATCTAGCTTGACAACGAAGCTAGATCCAACCCTTAAACTTGTCATTCATGCATGCTAAACTGTCACGTTTACTTTTCTTACTTGTACGCTTTACTACTTGTCATGCCATGTCATCCATGCATTGATTGTTGCATCGTAGCACACGCTACACTACTTGTCCTCGTACTACTTGTCCGGCTAGGTGCACCCCTACGCCATACTTGTTTACACACTTCCTGGCTCGTGGTCCAGAAGCGAGCATTCCAAGTTCGGGGGTAAGGCCCTGGCTCGACACATGTGGAGGGGTAGGGATAAACGTTCACTTGAGCTTAGGAGTGGCCTGATCAGCCCTCTAGCCAAAAGACGGAATCTCTGTGCACGAGGTGCTTACTTTTCTTGTCTTGTACTTGTCTTGTGAATGCCATGCCATGCTCGTACTTTACTTTACTTTACTTTACCTGCTGCACTCATACTTTAACTGCCATGTCATTGCATCATGCTAGAACTGCTAGGTTGCTCTTACTTGTACTTTCAGTTTCACTTGCATAAGTCTTCCAGACTTGCTGACATGTGCCCCTTGCTCTTTTGGGTGTCACATGTTAGACCCTGAGCCAGAGACCGTTGCTGAGTACGTGATGTTTTGCTGACGCTGAGTCTGAGTCCATGATTGCACAGGAGGATTTTGGTGGACACCGGTGACCTTTCTTGGTGATTTTGCTGAGTTTCCTTTTGTTTTAGGATTTCTGTTAGCTGTCGGTGATTGGCACCTTGGTTTTGTACATTATACTTTTGTTGGCCATGTGTGGGCCTTTAGTCTCTTTTCTTTTAGCCTGGTGGCTTTTTCTGTGATGTTGAAAATTATTTTATGGATATTCTGAGATACCTCTTTCGTCTCATTTAATTATTATTATCTTTGTTTCGTTCGCGTTGCAAGGACCTGCAGTTTTAAATTTGATTGACGCTTATCGGACTTAAAGCTTTGCAGCTTCAAGTCTGAGCGGACCTTCTCACGCTCCGCTCCATATTTTTGGGAAGCGGGGCGTGACAGGTTTTGTTGGTGGCCCATACAGGTCCAGTCTTGCAATTGCGAATTAACGAAACAACGATAATAATGGAATGTCCAATAAATAAATTGCAACATCCGAGTCATAAGCCCTGAGTCTAGTCGTTTTCCTATGTCACTAGGTGATAAGAAGGCTTAGTTAGACGTCTGTGCTTGCTAGTTAGAGACCCTGATTGTAGTTAGACTCCCTTTTAGCAATTGATTTAATCGTCGTAGGAGTTACCTTAGTGGTCCTTGCCTAACCCTGACCATATTAGACTTCTAGGATTTCCTTCGGTCGTTCGCTTTTGGGTTCATCGATTTCGGACCAAGCTGAACGCATTTCTTTACCGTCTAACCTTTAGAAGCCTTAGTGCCTAGTTCCAAATCTTTAGTTGGTCGACCGTAGGAGTTTCCCCGTAGATTCCCCTAATTCATAACCTAGGCATATGAATGTTTTGATCATCCGACCAATTTCCTTGCCTCGATTCACGAGATCGCCCCGTGACGATCGTCGTCAATTTTCAAACATCGCCATTGCAAAACTTAAATCTTCGGAAAGTATTTTTCAATCTTCTCTTCCACTAAGTTAATTTTGTCCAAAATTTTAATATACCTATATTACATCCTCCTTCATTGATTTAAATTTTTAAAACGTTTATCGGAATACTAGCTTATGGTATTTTCCCAGCCTATATTTTTCCACACTTATGTAAATGTGTCGTTCTTTCATATATTAGTTTTACTTTTACCCTGCCCAATTCGATTTATAATTTCCTTCGTATTTGTGTCATACGAATGCTACGTCGTGTTTACTTTAAATATACTTTCAAGACACATGGAATTTCAGTTTTCAGCAAGTTGGCTTTGCTCGTCATTTTCGCTACTTCAGATTTTTGCAAAATTACTATTTTCATAACCTCTTCCTGATTTAGACCCTCCATGATCTGATTTTAAAGACTTGCTATTCGATTTCGATAAATCTACTACTAAGTTAATATTGTTTTTCCGTGCACCATACATACTTTCAACTATTTTTATATCCGTGCCAGACTTGTTGTGCTCGTATATTAAGAACCTTATGTAAATTAGTTTCTCATTTCTGGCAAACCCTGGTTCTCTAAAAAGTAGTTTCAAAATTGATTATTCTCAATTTTCCATAGCCCAAAGAGTTTTGAAAGCATTTAACCTGAGTTTAAATTTTTCCGTTACTTGATTTCATTCTTCGACTTTCCAAAACTTTTTGACAACATTATATTAAATTGCTGACGTATAAATTTTCTAAACCATGTCCTTAATATTCGTGTAAATGATTCTACTTCCTTTTAAAATGATTTTTAAAACCAATAAACCATTTTCTCTTATTATGAATATCCGACTCAAATTTATTTTGAACAACTCGTTTTATCAATCTCCAAATAATTCTTTTCAGACTGGGATTTTTACTTTTGAAGAATGACAGTTTTCAAAATCCACGTATTTCAGCTTGTGCTTTTACCCTATTTTCTTTTCTCCATCCTTTGTAAGCATCACCACTCTCCTTTCCTTCAACCTAAACATCACCATTGAGCCAATGTTTTCCCTAACCAAACTGTCTCCTTGTATTCGTCCTATCTGAACTCGTGCTTATCGATCCTTCCCTCGTCTCGCCCTCGATCTCCCTTTGTTGCTTAGGCCTTGGGGTCCGTCAATGTCTGTGTCAACCCCCTAGTCGTTAGTAGACCCTTGGACCCTTGTGAGGTGTCGTTGTGCACGTACCTAACTTGTGTACGTGAGCTTGAATGAGTATACCCCATAGTATATTAATGTTTGCTTATTGTGTGATATGTACGTACTTGGAGTTATTCGTGACATTATAAGTTATTTGTGTGTTATTATTTATAGATTTGTATGTGGTTAGCTATACCATACTAGGGATGCTTGTGTATATTTGAATTAGCGTTGGAATATCTAATGGAGTGTATGTAGTTGGTGATACTTATAATGGTTGAAATAAATGATTGGTAAAGCTATGTGTATGTTAGTAGTGATAATAATAAGAGTACGTATGGTTAAGAGGGTAGGCCTATTATGTGACCTATATGTTAGCACGTATGAGTGTGTGCTCGTATGTGGGTATGTATTGTGTTTAGATGTAAGTAGTTATGTTTTGTTGCCTGAGTATATAGGTGATATGCATATGGTAGTAGAGTTAAAATTTTGATTGGTATTGCTTGCTTTGTGGGATGTTGTATGCGTGTATACCGTGAGGTATACACGACTATTGCACATCTTAATTATGTACGTATAGATGTGTTAGTATACTAATTATAGGTAGTAGGCTATGGTGTGAATATATACATTATTTATGTGTGACTATACGGTGAATGTTTGTACTAGGGAGGGTATTATAAATATGTGGGTACTGGTGTCTGTTATTATTATGGTATATAGAATGATTGAACTACGTGAGTATTGCCTGACTAAATATTAAGTGTGATTGATCTATGAAATGTATACGGTTGTATTGGTAGATGTATATATAGGGGAGTGGTATTGGTATAGGTATGAATGTCGTGTTACGTATATAGAATATTCTGATATGTGTATTGAGTCTCACTCAAGCTTGAGTGAGTATACTCTAAGTATATTGAATGAATGTTTGTAGTTTGAATATAGCAATGTTGATGTATGTATAGTGATAGGAGTGTTTGTGCCTGGTTGTGCTACGCACATGATTGTGGGTCGCTACGCCGGTATATAGTTATAAGTGTTGGTCTTGTGGTATAGCTAATTACTAAGGACTTGCTCGTGTGAACGTATGTGTACTAGCTAAAATTAGGTGTGTATGTGTGCTAGTTATATAATGGTATGATTGGTGTAGGTAAATGAATTGTTAGCGTGTATGGGTGTGCACCATGCACGGGTAAGTATGTGCTTAGTTATAGGTATTGATGACTATGGTATATGTGGCGTGTCGTAAATGCAGTTATAGGACCGTACGTGATGTGAATATATGGTGAACTATTTGCATGTATTTGAATGACTATGTATTGTGAAACTATAGTAGTGGTGAATATGTATATTAGATATAGTGAACTTGATCTAATAATGGTATGGTGTGACTACATGTGTGGATGTGTTTGGTGTTGGATGAATACTAGGGATTATTAGAGGGTAGTATACCCTTGATGTCTGTGCATAGGTAGCTACATATAGGTAGAGCGATGATTGTATTGGCTAAGCGTGAAACTATCTTTATATAAGTGTCTGAAATATTGTTTTGTGATTTGGTAGGTAGTAGTTATATAAGGGATGCATGCTTATATATATGATTGAAATACGTGTATAAGTTGATTGACTATAATAGATGTAAGTGTATACGTACGGGAATGTATATATATACGTGTTAGTAGTGTTAATGTTTGACTACCTAGTGCATATATAAGCACTTGTAATGACTAAACCTGGTTTGAAGTATAAAGTGACTTGATTGGGGTAGTTACTAGAGTGACTAGCTATATTAGAAAGTCCGAGGACGGACTTTATTCTAAGGTGGGGAGGATGTAACGACCACTTTTCGTCGTACGTTGTTCGTGCACGTGCTTTGGCCGTGCACGTGTTTGTTTTAGACGTTGTTCGTCTGTGAACACTTTAGTGTGATATGTCGTTGTGAACGTCTCTGAGGGTATTAAATGGTGGCACTAATTTGGAACGACGTTTCTCGAGTCGTTTTCCCACAATTTAAACTTACTCGATGAGACGTGACGATTCTCACTCTTGACGGGAGACGTTTCTATTTTTAGTTTCGTCGTCCGACGTCGAATTTGAGATCCGTCTTCTTAGTTAGCTCACATTCGTTGCCACGAACACCACGATATTTATTTTATAATTTTTGGAGGTTATTTGACCACTTTTAGATTTTTAACAAGGTTTATAATATTTTTAATAATTTATTTTTAAATTAATTTCGGCCAAATAAAATTTATTTGAGTTTTAAACGTTTTAAAGAATTTTTGAGCCAATTTCCAGCTCATTTGGACTAGGTCAAAGCCTTGGGTGAGATGGAGTTGGTTAGATTTGAATTTTAAATCTTTTTAAACTTCTAATCCTATTAGATTTAGCCCTAGACCAAGTCAACCCATCTATACTATTTAAGCAACCCCTAGGAAGACCTATTTTCGCAAGAAATTAACCCTAGCCTCTTCCAAAACCCAAATTTGACGTTGCGACGTTTCGTCGCAACGTTGCGACAAGCTGCAGCTGCACGACCGAAGAAACGAGGCCGTTTTCCCCGCTCAGACCGAGAGCCCCCCCCCCCCCCCGCTCATCCGCTTCGCCCGCTTGCACAGCCGCTGCTCCGCTTTGCCCCGTGCCCGATCGAGAGAAACTCTCGGTCAGACCGGTCGTCCGCTCCGCTATCGCCGCTCCCCGCATCGCAGCAAGCCCCGCACCAAAGCCCGCTCCGCACCCCGCATCTCACCGTGCCCGACCGATGCTCTCGCCCGCACCGCTGCATCTCCGCAACGTTGCAACCGTTGCAACGTTGCAGCGCAGCGCTCCCCGCATCCAAGCGCTGTGACCGAGCTGCCCCAAGCGCCCGACCGACAAACCCCTCCGCACCAAGGCCCGCACCGACCCGCTGCGCTGCACCAAACCGTTTCCCCCGCAGCGACCGATGGAGCTCCCCGCACCGAGGTTGTACGACCGATGGCCAATCGTCGCAACCCCGCACCCGTCGCACCGCTTGCCACCGTGGGCGCCCCAAGTTCTCCAGAGTTATTGTGGGTCCCCCAAAGGCCCCTAGGACTACTGTGGGCCCCACCTAGGTGCTTGCTCTTCGAGGATCCGTCGCGTACGACGTCGTCGCACGTCGTAGCCCGTCGTCGCACGTGCTAGCTTTGGAATCTGGAACCGTCGCCCCGGTCGAAGCTCTGAATTTTCCAGCGAGGAATATATTTTGGAATCAGTACTTGGAGCGCGTTCTCTTATTCCAACCCCCGGCGTCGCTACCCGACGCCGGTGTAGCTTTTGCGTCGTGTTGAGGTAACGCTTTGCACCCCTAGGACCCCCAACCCAATGCATGCTAATCAAGACTAAAATCAGTATTTTCAAAGTATTTTAAATGTTTTAAATTCACTAATGAAGATTAATAATATGGACTTTAGGCCGGTGGACTTGTGCACATAGAATAATGGTGATTTTTGGACTCATTGGACGGTGTGCTCAGATGTCGTACTTGCAGGCAAGTGAAACTTGCCAACTCTTGTGTAGGGCCATGTTTTTAGGCCACTTCCTTGCTTTTAGCGTAAAAGAGACTAGTCAGTGAAATGATAGCTGGCTAGACGCCTACTTGATCTGGTTTGACAACGAAACTAGATCCGTCACCTAAATGATCTAGCTTGACAACGAAGCTAGATCCAACCCTTAAACTTGTCATTCATGCATGCTAAACTGTCACGTTTACTTTTCTTACTTGTACGCTTTACTACTTGTCATGCCATGTCATCCATGCATTGATTGTTGCATCGTAGCACACGCTACACTACTTGTCCTCGTACTACTTGTCCGGCTAGGTGCACCCCTACGCCATACTTGTTTACACACTTCCTGGCTCGTGGTCCAGAAGCGAGCATTCCAAGTTCGGGGGTAAGGCCCTGGCTCGACACACGTGGAGGGGTAGGGATAAACGTTCACTTGAGCTTAGGAGTGGCCTGATCAGCCCTCTAGCCAAAAGACGGAATCTCTGTGCACGAGGTGCTTACTTTTCTTGTCTTGTACTTGTCTTGTGAATGCCATGCCATGCTCGTACTTTACTTTACTTTACTTTACCTGCTGCACTCATACTTTAACTGCCATGTCATTGCATCATGCTAGAACTGCTAGGTTGCTCTTACTTGTACTTTCAGTTTCACTTGCACAAGTCTTCCAGACTTGCTGACATGTGCCCCTTGCTCTTTTGGGTGTCACATGTTAGACCCTGAGCCAGAGACCGTTGCTGAGTACGTGATGTTTTGCTGACGCTGAGTCTGAGTCCATGATTGCACAGGAGGATTTTGGTGGACACCGGTGACCTTTCTTGGTGATTTTGCTGAGTTTCCTTTTGTTTTAGGATTTCTGTTAGCTGTCGGTGATTGGCACCTTGGTTTTGTACGTTATACTTTTGTTGGCCATGTGTGGGCCTTTAGTCTCTTTTCTTTTAGCCTGGTGGCTTTTTCTGTGATGTTGAAAATTATTTTATGGATATTCTGAGATACCTCTTTCGTCTCATTTAATTATTATTATCTTTGTTTCGTTCGCGTTGCAAGGACCTGCAGTTTTAAATTTGATTGACGCTTATCGGACTTAAAGCTTTGCAGCTTCAAGTCTGAGCGGACCTTCTCACGCTCCGCTCCATATTTTTGGGAAGCGGGGCGTGACAGGATAGGTGCACTTCTGGTTGCATATCGTACACTCGAGCTAAGACTGTTGCACTAGCTGATTGATACAGGGCCCATGAGGCCATATTGATACGAACACTGATATGAACATTGGATTATGATACGACACGGGTTTTGGGGTAGTCTTGAGCTACGAAGTGTGCGGGAGTGACCGGGTCCACCCTTATTAGTTAAGCTGTACCATCACCCTGCAGGAATGGTAGGTAGATATTTCACGAGTTGCTCCGTGGGATGGGTGCACTTCTGGTTGCATATCGTACACTCGAGCCAAGGCTGATGCACTAGTTTGATTGCTGTATTGTACTCATGGTTGTTTGTATTGTCGGAACACACTAATGGGCCATCAGGCATTTACGGAGCACACTATTGGGCCCTTGCGGCATTTAAGACTGATGCACTAGTTTAATTGATGTTGCACTAATTGATAATTGATTGATACCATTGCTTCAGTCACAACTACTACTATTCTGCGGACTAAGTCGAGACTACTTGAACGTGATAGAACGGTTTAATAATGAGCGGTCTTGAATTACGACTGAATCAGTGTCTAGAAAGGAATGGGAAGGGGGTTGGTCAACCAAGGGACTTGTTCCTGCGGTCTTTGAAGTGACCTGTGCCTTCAAGCCTGAAGGGAATTCCGAGGCCCTTAGGGCACAAAAACTATATGCCCGTCCTAAGTCGGACGGAACATAGACAGAAAAGCAGCGGAAAATAATCATGTTAATCTAATTAACATTTAACCCTAAGGTCCAAGACCCTAATCCAAGATCTATGCCGACTTGGGATGGGTCTGACCATCCCAAGAAGGATCTAGCCTACTGCGATTAAATTAAACTAATGCTAATAAACACATACCCGGAATCTCAACCCTGGAGCAGGTGAGATGTTCCGCACCGTCTTCCGAGCTGCTCCCGTCCCACGCCGAGCCGCTCCTTGAACCGCTCCCCAAACTGCTCCTCCAACCGCTCCGCATCCCGAGGCGATCAATCCCGTGTCGCCGAGCAAACCACGCGCCGAAGAAATTTTCACGCGAGTGCAACCTCCGCCTAGATTTCGGATCTGAATCCGAACTCCTTTGCGGTTTTGCTAGAGCCCTCAGGAGCAAGGCAGAAATTTTTAGGAAGAGGAGAAATATTAATTTAAGCTTAGATCCGAGCGTGCTCCAACATTTACGAGAGCCACTCAGATCTAGAGCTTGGGACGAGTTTTGAGGAGGAGAGCAGACCCCTATTTTTATAGGCGGCTGACTACTCCCCTTTCTCAAAATCCGATGTGAGACTATTAATTTGAGTTAATCAAAATCAAGTTAGTTTTCACTTCACAAAGTGCAAACTTCCGTGAATTTTAACTCACTCACCGTTGAGCTTTATGATTGATACAACCTATCAATTCGAAGGGTGTTCAACGGTGAACGCGTAGGAAAAATCGTCTCGTCAATCCGAGTCCGTTTGACCCTTCAAACAATTGTCCAAAGTTAGCCAAAAGTCATGCTTCTCTTAGAAACGTAGCCTTCAAGAAAATACCAGGTTTCCAAAAACCCTAACCAGAAAATTCGGGCTTGGTGGGCCTCCATTTTCGCTGGTTTCATCCCAACAGTTTGGGCTGACTTGTTTTGGCTATAACTTGTGCATTTGGACTCCGTTTTTGACGCGGTTTGAACCTACGTTTAGAGCGGGACGATCCCGTCATCTAGGTAACCTTTTCAACGCATTTATTTAATTAAATATAGTCTTAAAAAATTTAAGACACATTTAATCTCTTTTGCATCAAATGCAAAATAGTCCATATCTAAGCTTAAATTATCATTTGCATCAAATACAAATGATCCGAGGGCATATTCCTCTACATCTCCCACTTGCACTCAGGATCATTTATCCCGAATGTAGGAGATGATTGCAAACATCTTTTGCAATATTTTATCCCTTGCATCAAATGCAAATTATTCTCCCTAACTAATTTCTACCTATTACTAGACGAAGATCGCACTTTGTGTGAGACCCTACAGCCTGACCCTTACAACAGGTTGGGCTCAAATCCCTATACGGCAGTGACCACGAGCAGTGGTTGCCGTTTCTGCTTCAGGAATCATCATTATGTGGTTGACTCATTGACATGAGTATTGTCGGGACCACCCTGACTGTTTCCGTGATGAATTTCGCAGTTATAGTCTCTTCATCTAAAATATGTCGTGTAGATCAAGTCTAGGGTACGGTCAAACTGTCAACCCCAATAACTTGACTCCGGTTAGTTTCTATCGATCTTTTAGTCAAAAAATGTTGGACTTCTTCCAACATACTCTGGCCAGAGTTTTTACTAAAGACCGAACTAACCCTACGACACTAACTCCCATTGACCGGGAGAGACGAATCCTCTCTTGGTCATTACTCTCCTCATACGCTTCAAGTGTCACCCAATCAAAGACCTTTCGACAGGCCTTGCCTCGAAGCTAGGTCATTTGATCTAAGTGGCACCGTTCACGCACAGGTTCGTCAAAATGACCTCAAGTCAAAAGACCAACTAGCCTATCATCATTAAGAGTTATCATTGACAGATTGGTCAATATAACCATATGATAACTCTTGTGGATCGTTCAGTGAACTCATTCTCTAATGAGCACATGTGTCTTGTCTTCTACTTCGCCAAGTCAAGCGATCATGAGATCATCGCCACCGCTAAACGGTGAAGACTAAGACACAATGGTCTATCCGATGTTTCGATATCCTTGTTCTCGAAACATCTACGACCACGAACCCTTTTAGACTTATGCTACAGACGGTCAAATGTTTCTCCATGATTGAGATACTCATCTCGATACCTGTTTTACCTTGCATAAAGTCTAAGGACTTTACCTACGTTAATGTCTAATGTTAACTACATTATAAAATAACTTAGATAAATTATCACCAAACAGCTTACTGTTATTTCGAACAAGATGTTTGTGCTATTCACACATGGAGATAGATTACCTCGAAGGTATCTTCTCTCAACATCTCCCACTTGCACTCAGTCCCATTTATCTCGGTATCTTATACCGTTTTTACACATAAGTTTTTCCGACTTCATGTGGTAGAGCCTTCGTGAGTGGATCTGCTAAAACTGTCTACACTATAGACGTAAGGGGTTTCTATGTTAATGTTAGACCAACCATTAGAATCTCATTCACTTGGTCTTTCGGAATCTATAATATTTTATTTTCCTGGATCTTATCCAGTTCATCATACCTTACGATAATCATTTAAATTAGTTACTGGTAATTTCAAATGGCTCATATTTATTTCTGATATAGTATCAAACTCTTTTGATCACTTTGTCAAAATATATGTTCCATCCCTTTGATGCCTCGCATGTAATTTATACGCTCCCACTGACCTTGAAAACTATCTGGCTAATTCATATAAGTTGGTCCGTCTAAATCATATTTAGAAAAACGAACTTATAAGTGAATGCTCCAATTTCCATGGTCAACTTAAGCGTTTTACATCGAGTTTGGTCCGAGTAAATCTGTGCACATCTGCTGGCGAGACGGTTTCAACATAATCTATTTTATAGGAATTAGGATGAAAACCGTTCTCGACCAACATGATTGCACTTCACTACTTTCTTTTCTGCACCAATCTTTCAACTTAAAGATTTACTTGCAGAAAGTGAGGAAACATTTTCCTTGGGCACGTAAACTAAATTCCAAAATTTATTTACGCACACGGACCTATTCTGATTGCATCAAGTTATAAATCGGAGTTACTACTCCGAATTTCATCCCGAAAGTTGACTAAGTCATCACCAGTTATGATGTTTAACTCGACTCTTCGTCTCACGAAATTCGAGTAATTATACAACTTCCTAATGATTGATTTAATGAATATCTTATTGATAATGTCCTCACTGGACATTATCAAAACCTAGGCATTACTATCTGGGACTTAACCCAGAAGGAGGACTTAACTCAGAGTCACTTACAATGGATCACACCAAGTCTAACTAAGTGTGATTCATACCTTTTAACACTTAATGTGTTAACAGACTTGACCTGAGAGAAAATCACATTTTCTTTTAGTTACGCAAGATTTTATGTAGCTAAGTATTTGACCATTCGATCTAATAGAATTAGTTTAAATACTTTAGTCATTTCGTTCTTTATTTTATCAGACTTGTGTTTCATCAAGAACACGTGTCTTAATAAAATATTTGAATAACTTAATTTGGTTAATCTAGACTCGGGTACATCAGTATGTACTAGACTAAGTTCGACAACTCATTCTCCCATTGTCTTACAGATGAGTTTCGGCCATTCTATCTAAGAGGATAAGACTCACAAGTGTCCGCAGACTTCATAATACGAGAGGTCAGACCCCTCTTTATGTGACTTGTGAAGCTTAGTCTCTCGATACGGCCTAGTCTACTTTTCCATACAAGTTTGCTACTATCTTGTGTATTTATATATATTAACATTTAATATATAAATATTATCGTTATACATAAATTACTAACGCAAAACATTGCTTCAGAAGCGAGGTGACGACATTCGTCAAATTGTGTTAGACGTCTTTTGTATAACAATAATTATAAAATCGTGACATCAAAATATGTCACATTTTCATTTCCTCCTACTTATGCCTTTACTAATGACAAATTAAACTATTAAACTCGATTGACTTTTCGGAGTGCCTTCTTCCTTTTCTAAATCACATTTAGATATTAAATATCCCAACATAAATAAATAGATATGCAAGCATCTCATATATCCAAACGCCTGAGAGTTGCAATCTCAAGTGTAGCTCAAGACGTTGTTTGTCTCAAGATCCGGTTGGGATACATAGTCTTGCATTGCTCATGCACTCGTATTCGACTCAAACAGTTTGATCGAATTTTCGAACTTTGCGGATCAAAATTGTTTGTCCATACAACCTTGAGTGTATCTCGACAAGTTGTAGGGAGAAACACACTTCGAATATCCTATATGTTCAAGCTGCCTCATATAGAGACAAGTGACATGTAGCGTGAACTTATTTGTTGGACCCAGAACTTAATGAAATCATATTTCTTAAGTCTGTTCTTTAGAAGGTCATTTAAATATCAACGAGAATATAGTTTTAATTCTATCAATTAGAATATAACTTGATATTCAATTAATCAACCTATTTGACCAATTAACTAATTACATTAAAAAATTATATTTTGATTACTTCGGTAAACATAGTCTTGCCCTAGTTTTGGTATATGTTCAAAATTAAATATAGGTAGAATGGCTTTTATCTATCTATATCCTCCCACTATTTTTACGATCTTTTCAAAGCTTAATAACGAACGATTTAATCGAATTAAGATATTTAAAATTTAGTGAAAGAGGGATCCAATCATCCTGAACCTCACAACCTTGAGGAGACTCAAAAAGTTAATTGGTTCCATGATTGGTAGACTAACTCTTAGTCAATCACATCACATGTGACTCCCTATCGTTTTTTACCCACAGTCACTTATGATCTTGAGGAGACTCAACAAATCATAATGACTGGTCTAGTCAGACCCTTGATTTCGTGTCCAGATTTGACTTAGATCGATGCTCGAGGAGACCCGACGTATCGATTTGGGTCAAGTCTAGACTACATCACATGTATGTTGGAGTTTGTTCCTTAAAGATAAACATGTCATAGCTTGAGGAGACTCAACAACTATAATTGTCTTCTTTGAGTTACCAAGCTCCAAAATCAAGGAGGGATACAGATTAATCTTTAATAAGATTTATAACACATTGACTAGATATAGTCCACTGTGTCATACAATCATGATTCGCGACATTGCGGTCTAGCGGAACACAGCCAGGGAATTGACTAAGCCAGGATCACTGCCCCTTGGACTAGCAAGGGTTGATCCAGAACTCTTAGCCAAGCACATTGACCGGATCATGGTCTATTGAATGAAGCTTGTCACTTTTATATGTGTGCCATAGACTAAACAGCTTTTATTAACAACTAATTAATCCTATCAACTAGTTGCATCCTTAAATTCAAAATTTTAGGATTTGTTTAATAACTTTTATTAAGACCTTATCAACTATAAGGTTCACGTGCTATCCTAATCGTTATTAGGATTTTAATAAACTTTATTAACAACGCCAAAAGCGAAGTCCTTTAATGATAATTAATTATAACAATTAGAATTAAGATTCATTAAAAGGACTACCCTAATCATGAATTAGGTCTTAAAGGGTTGTTGAAAGTTTTATTAAAACATAACATGTCATTAAAATTCAAGTAATAAATTTTAATCAATTTTAATGGCTAACCTAAAGGGTTGTCTTGTGTTATCAAATAAGGGTTAAGAAGAACTAGCCATTAAAATAAAGCTACACTAATTTATCGCATAAAGATAGTGCACAACTATTTAACAATTAAATAGATTAAGTTTATCGCATAAACAATTTTAGCATGCATACATAAATTTAACATATAAATTTAAAATATGATTTTAAAATATTTTATTTTTATCTCATAAAAACTTGTTTTTAAAATCAAAAATTTGCATGCTACTTTAAAAAATTTATCGTAAAAAAATTTTAACCTTTAAAATCAGTTTTAAAATATCTCATAAAATTAAAACATCATTTTATAAAACTTTCATGCTTAAAAAATTTATCATATAAAATTTTAGGCACTTTAAACTTATCACATAAATTTTAAAAGATTTAAATTTAGTTTAAAAATTATCACATAAATTTTAAAACGTCATTTAAACATTTCCATGTTCAAAATTTATCAAATAGAATATTTGAACATCTAAAACATTTTAGAAAATTATCTCATAACTTTAAAAACATTTTTAAAAGCATTTAAAAGCATTTCATAGTTTAATAGAAATCGCAGGCTAGATCGTTACGCAGACCTATGCTCCGATACCACTGAAGGGAATTCCGAGGCCCTTAGGGCACAAAAACTCTATGCCCGTACTAAGTCGGACCGAGCATAGACAGAAAAGCAGCGGAAAATAATCATGTTAATCTAATTAACATTTAACCCTAAGGTCCAAGACCCTAATCCAAGATCTATGCCGACTTGGGATGGGTCTGACCATCCCAAGAAGGATCTAGCCTACTGCGATTAAATTAAACTAATGCTAATAAACACATACCCGGAATCTCAACCCTGGAGCAGGTGAGATGTTCCGCACCGTCTTCCGAGCTGCTCCCGTCCCACGCCGAGCCGCTCCTTGAACCGCTCCCCAAACTGCTCCTCCAACCGCTCCGCATCCCGAGGCGATCAATCCCGTGTCGCCGAGCCAACCACGCGCCGAAGAAAGTTTCACGCGAGTGAAACCTCCGCCTAGATTTCGGATCTGAACCCGAACTCCTTTGCGGCTTTGCTAGATCCCTCAGGAGCAAGGCAGAAATTTTTAGGGAGAGGAGAAATATTAATTTAAGCTTAGATCCGAGCGTGCTCCAACATTTACGAGAGCCGCTCAGATCTAGAGCTTGGGACGAGTTTTGAGGAGGAGAGCAGACCCCTATTTTTATAGGCGGCTGACTACTCCCCTTTCTCAAAATCCGATGTGGGACTATTAATTTGAGTTAATCAAAATCAAGTTAGTTTGCACTTCACAAAGTCCAAACTTCCGTGAATTTTAACTCACTCACCGTTGAGCTTCATGATTGATACAACCTATCAATTCGAAGGGTGTTCAACGGTGAACGCGTAAGAAAAAACGGCTCGTCAATCCGAGTCCGTTTGACCCTTCAAACAATTGTCCAAAGTTAGCCAAAAGTCATGCTTCTCTTAGAAACGTAGCCTTCAAGAAAATCTGAGGTTTCAAAAAACCCTAACCAGAAAATTCGGGCTTGGTGGGCCTCCATTTTCGCTGGTTTTAGCCCAACAGTTTGGGCTGACTTGTTTTGGCTATAACTTGTGCATTTGGACTCCGTTTTTGACGCGGTTTGAACCGGCGTTTAGAGCGGGACGATCCCGTCATCTAGGTAACATTTTCAACGCATTTATTTAATTAAATATAGTCTTAAACAATTTAATACACATTTAATCTCTTTTGCATCAAATGCAAAATAGTCCATATCTAAGCTTAAATTATCATTTGCATCAAATACAAATGATCCGAGGGCATATTCCTCTACAAAGCCCTGACTGACTGGCTGATTCTGAAGTTAAGTTAGACTTCTTATTATTAGGCCATCCTACACTATTAGATAGTCAAGCAACGCTCATCCTTACTTAAGTATTACTACATCTACCTATTGTCATCCCATTACAGATTGGTAAAAACATTGTTAACCCGGTTGTCTTACTATTGACATCCAATTGGTCAAAATATTGTTTCTACCACACGCCACGTCACAGTCGTTACTTTTGCACTTGTACAGTCATCTTTACTTTATGCAGTACATACCATACCTGAGCAGTTACCAGTACTTTACTTATTCTCTTACATACATGTCTGCCCATACTTTACTTTTTGCACCTGCATGACCATCTTGTGTTTACCATAGTCTGTTCCATACTTTTGCACTCTTTTATTTCTATTGCTAGAATTGTTGTGACTTATCTACGGTTTCATCTCTGTGGCACCGCAGACGACGTACATATGTGTTGGATATGGACGACATAAATACACCCATGAGGGGATGTATGAGGGTATACGGACCTCAGATGTCGCGTGCACGAAGGCGTGCGTGAAGGGAACCTTTTCTCGTGTGAAAAGGACCACTCGATAAGTGGAAAAAGCCACTCGATAAGTGGAAAAAGCCACTCGATAAGTGGAAAAAGCCACTTTATAAGTGCAAAATGGCACTTGATAAGTGGATAAAGAAGAAGATAAATGAATGTGCTAATATAGTCTAATAAGCTTATATTTAGTTATTTCCTACAATAACTACCCCTAAAGCCTATAAATAGGACCCAATGGTAAGGCATTCATTCACACTTTTCCATGCCATAAGTTTGCATAAGGCATCTTATGTTCTTCTTCTCCCTTCCATTAAAATCCTCTTCTAGTTAGAGATTTAGGCGGTGAAACTCTGCTTCGATCCTCCGTGACGAAGTATCGACCGTTGTGGCGAATCCGAGGGCGAAGTTCCGAGATTACCGTGCCGCGTACGCAAGCGTAAGTCTCAACTTCATTTATCGATCCTAACGTTGTTTTGACAGGATCCTTCATTGGTATCAGAGCCATACGTGTTCACCCCGGACAAATAGCCGCCCCGTCGAACCAATGAACGAGGCGTTGTCTTTTTCACGAATGGGTATCCTACCATTACGGATATGGTAGGAACGCTTCGTGACGGAGAGAATGCAGCGGTTGTTCTTTTCACGTTAGGGTCTCCTACCATTACGGATATGGTAGGAACTCTCCGTGACGGGAAGACCGACCGTTCATATCGTTAAGCTTGCTCTCTTCATGGATGCTGAGTCTCCATTCATAGGGAATGTGAACTCTCTTCATGTGGAGCGTGTAGTTTACGAATTTTAAAGTATGTTAATTTTTCATTTTGGCACACGGCCATTAGAAAATAACTACTTTCTCGACGAACAGGTGCTTCATCGACGAACGGGTGCTTCATCGAGGAAGATGATGGTAGTTATCTCCATCGGAGAAGATGATTTTTTGTGCATGATCACCATGGCCAAATGGGCTATGAAAGCAAAGCACCCCCCTCCTCATGAGGAGGGGGTTGGCTACGGCCAATAACCACCACGGCCACCCCTCCGGCGGGGTGTGCGACAACCCCATACAAGGGGGTGGCCGGCCATGGCCATATGGGACATAGCCGGCCATGGCCAAAGGGCCAAGGCCGGCCAAGGCCAGGCCAAGGCCGTTCAAGGCCAGGCCGGCACTGGCCGGCCACGGCCAGGGCCAGGGGGCCCTGTCCGCAGCCATGCCAGGGCCAGAGGGCCCTGGCCAGGCCAGGGCCGGCCCTGGCCGGCCTCGGCCAGGGCCAGAGAGCCCTGGACGCGGCCAGGCCAGGGCCTGGCCGACCCTGGCCAAGGGCCAGGGCCCTGCCGGCCCTGGCAGAGGCCAGGGCCGGCGCCCTGGCCTTTGCCAGGGCCCTGCCGGCCTTGGCAGAAGCCAGGGCAGAGCCTGGCCGGCCCTGGCAGAGGCCAAAGTTAGGCCCTGGCCGGCCTCGGCCAGGCCAGGGGCCCTAGCCAGCCTCGGCCAGGGCAGAGGCCCTGGCCGAGGGGCCATGGCCCCTGGCCGGCCAGGGCAGAGGCCCTTGGCCTGCCTCGGCCAGGGTAGAGGCCCTGGCCGGGAGGAGTGCAGATCATTGGTTGGTCGACCAATCTATGAGTTTTGGTCGACCAATCCGGCAAAAGGCTTTGGTCGAACACGAATGTGCCGACTAGCCCATACGGGGCTAACGACAGTCGTCTGCGGCGAAATTCTCCCAGACGGGGGGAAGCGCCTGGATCCATACGGGAACCGACGACAATGGCTTGCAGAAAAATCCCCTCAGGGGGATCCAGCCTTGGCATGGCTACGGCTCATTCCCGGCAAATGGCCAGGAAGTGCCATATATTTCGCTAGTATCATAAGGGTACTAAGTCGAAATATACAATTTTGAAAAATACGTTTTCATACGTTTTGAAAAATACGTTTTTAAAAAACGCTTTTCCGCTGCGAAGTACTATAAGAGTACTAACATTTGATAAAGTGATGGGGAAATATTGAAAGTTACTCTAGATGGTGATTGGAAACGAAGTGACCTTTCCGATTCTAGGGTAACATCTTCAGTATTTTTCGAAAGTAACTTATCAAATTATTAATGTCGTTCCAAGTGGGAGTTGAAATTAGAACTATCCAAATGGGATATTCTATTATCACTTCAAATGGGAATTATATTTTAAGAATTTTTCAATGCAATGTTTTTGATCAAACCTTCGGTTTTGTGTCTTTTGCAGCATTTTAAAAGTAAAATGTCTTCCGCTTCAAAGAATATTGTCGCTGAGTTAAACAGAGGTGAAAAACACAACGGCGATAATTACAAACTTTGGTCCATCAAGATACAATACATTTTAGAGGAGCAAGAAGTGCTCGAAACTCTAAAGAACGTAATGATTGAACCCGAGTCGGGCACTACGGCCCAACACAGACAAGACAAGGAAGCTTTTGATGCTTGGTCTCGGAAGAACAAGATAGCACGTATTACGTTATTAAGCAGTATGGCTGATGACATAATGCGCATCTTCCGAGAGCATGACTTAGCCATGGACATATGGTCCAAGCTTGAGGAAAAGTTTGGTGGCACATCGGTGTCCAAACTTCGCGCCTTAACTATAAGATTTGATTCATACATGAAACGTCCAGATCATTCCATAGGGAAACATCTGTGACATATGGCGAATCTTATCTCAGATTTAAAGGATGCGGGTCATGTGCTCACTGATGAGCAACAAATCCAAGCAGTCATACGTTCCCTACCAAATGGGTGGGACCAAATGAAGATGCATCTCACTCACAATGAGAGCATCAAGACCTTCAGCGATGTTTCCAAGCACCTCGAATTAGAGGAAGAGCGGCTTGCGGCTGCCAAGCCAAGTGCAGAAGTGCACATGGTTGCTAGTTCCTCACACGGGGGAAAGAAAAGGAAAGATCGTTCGAAGTCTACCAATGAACGTAATAAGCAACCTGAGTCTACCAAGAAACCCAAACATAAGGGTGGGCACAAGAAATGGCACAAGAAGAAAGACTTGAAGAGGATCAAGTGCTTTAAGTGCAACAAGCTCGGTCACTATGCTCGTTCGTGTACGAGTGGAGGCGACGAGGTAACTTGTAAATATACTAGTTACATATGTGTTTCTAGTTCAATATTTCTTGTGGAATCTAATCCATTTTGGATAATTGATTCAGGTGCCACCAACCACATAGCAAGGGACAGACGGTCCTTCGTGGAGTATCACCGGATACCCCAAGGAACGAAGTGGATCTATGTAGGAAACAACACACGTGTTGAAGTGAAAGGCGTTGAGACTTGCAAGCTAGTCTTGGACAACGGCCGCACTCTCCTACTTCATGATGTCCTCTTCGCTCCAGATATTCGAAGGAATATAATTTCTGTGGTCGTGTTAATGGGTCTTGGCTATAACTGGTTTTTTCATGATTGTAATGTGGACTTAAGTTGTAATAATACTCTTATTGGTACTGGATTTGTATTTAAAGGATTTATTGTAATGAGTACAATGTATGATTCCTCGTGTAATGAAAATTTCCTTATTGCAAATTCAAAGACTTATGAGTCTGATGTGATTTGTTGGCACGCAAGGCTTGGTCATATTGGACCAACGTGTATTGATAGACTTGCCAAACGTGGCCTTCTATCCAATGTTTCAAAGGTTGAAATGTCGACCTGCGAACATTGCCTAGTGGAGAAATCTTGTCGCAAGCTGTTTGGAACCGGCACAAGGGCTGAGGTTCCATTACAGCTTATCCATTCGGACATATGTGGTCCGATGAATGTCAAGACAAGACGCGGGAAGTCCAATTTCATCACTTTTATTGATGATTTCACCCGATTCGGACATATCTATTTGATATCCCTTAAAAGTGAAGTATTGGCTTGCTTTAAAAACTATATGAGTTTAGTGGAGAATCAATTAGATCGCAAGATTAAGGTCTTACGAACCGATAGGGGTGGTGAATATCAATCAACAAGTTTTAAGGAACTTTGTGATGAAAAAGGCATAGTACATCAGGTAACTATGCCTTATACTCCTCAACAAAACGGTGTTGCAGGAAGGAGAAATATGACTTTAATGGAAATGATCTGTTCAATGATGGCGCAAGCTAACTTGCCAATCACCTTTTGGGGTGATGCATTATTGACGGCCGCTTTCATTTTAAACCGCGTACCCTCGAAATCAGTTAGCTCCACTCCTTATGAGTTGTGGAACCAAAGGTGTCCTGACTTAAACATTTTGAAACCTTGGGGTTGTGCATCCTACGCACATATTTCCTCCCATAAGTATGGCAAAATTAGGCTAAGGGGAAGGAAATGTATCTTTATACGATACGCAGAAAACTCCAAAGGTTATGTTTTTGTTAGTCAGGAAGACAATGGTGGGCTAATTGAGTTTGAGTCGAGGGATGTCACTTTCTTGGAAAACAAGTTTCCAAGACAGGGCGAGATAAGTCAGGACTTATCTCTATTTGAGATTTATGATCAAGAAGGATTACCTCATTCGAGTGGGAGAATCCTTGGTGAAAACGAAAATTCGTTTCAACCTTCACCAATGGATTATACGAATGACGATTATCCTATTCCATACGGGAATAATGATCCAAATGGGAGCAATTCTAACGACATTCCAAGTGGGAGTGATATTAGAATTGATCTAAATTCGAGTCAACAAGGACTTGAAGAATCTCAAATATGACGTAGTAGTCGTACAAGGTTGGTCCTCTAAGATTTGAGGATGAATTTCCGCAACCTTTATGACTTTACTACAAGAAGATGACGAGCCTGCTACTTTCAAACAGGCTGTATCTTGCCCTGCTAAAGACAAATGGATGGAAGCGATGCAAGAGGAGTTAGAATCCATGAAAGTTAACCAATTCTGGGACTTAGTTGACTTACCCAGAGGACGTAGAGCATTGGGAACAAATGGGTTCTCAAGATCAAGCATAAGGCTGATGGCTCTATTGACAGATATAAAGCTCGCCTTGTCACGAAAGGTTTTACACAACAGGAAGGGATAGACTACGAAGAGACCTTCTCACCTGTTGTTCGTTTTACCTCGATTCGCCTGATTCTGGCAATGGTAGCTTGCTTAGACCTCGAATTACATCAAATGGATGTAAAGACTGCCTTTCTCAATGGAGAATTGGACGAGGAGATCTATATGGAACAACCAACAGGGTTTGTAAAAGAAGCAAACGAACATAAGGTTTGTAAACTTCTTAAATCCATATATGTTCATAAACAATCCTCGAGGCAATGGTATATACGATTTCAAGAAGTTGTCTTATCAAATGGTTTTACCATAATTGATGAAGATAATTGCGTATATATCAAGAGGATTAAAAGCAAGTATGTTATCATGTCTCTATATGTAGATGACATTTTAATAGCCGGAAATGACAAGGGCTTTGTGATGGATATCAAGGCTTGGCTTTCATCAGTTTTTGAGATGAAAGACATGGGAGAAGCCGCATATATCTTTGGAGTTAAGATTTCAAGACTCCTTGAACTCCTGCGCATGAAAAACAACAAACACCTGTGAAGCGACAAGTGGGAAAGAAACAGATAAAATAAGAAATAAAAATAAGAAAAATAAGAAAAAAAGAGAAAAAGGGAGAATGCGAAAATTATCGCGAGGTAGGGATATGAGCTAGACACGAGGGTTCAAGAGATCCTAAAATAACAAGCACGTTGCCTCCCCGGCAACGGCGCCATAAACTTGACCAGCGCCCCGCTTGCGGCGCGGCGGCGCGGTGTCGTTTACCGCAAGTTTCACGGTTAGTGTAGGGTGCGGGAATATCGAACTCAGGGAGGCGAGGTTGTGCTTGGGTCAGGTAGGACCTAAATCACCCCGAGGGGCGAGCTAGCCCGAATCGGTGAATGGTTGTCACTGAAAGTGGTACCGGCGTATGGATAGCGATCGGGATTTGGGTCTAATGGTGAGACGTTGCCTCTGAAAGTGGTACCGGCGTCCCATGGGCCCGATATTCCGGTCGGTGCCCAGGATGATACACCGGACTTCCCGGATTCGATCAGTGGGCACTCCCGTGTCCATTAACACTGATCGATCCCGGAAGCACTAAGCCCGCAACGATATCTCCCAACGTCTCATCCTGCCGCTCCCGCGTGCTAAGATTCGGCGTCTACGCTAAGGGTGTGAGCTATGGCTAGGGAGTCAACCGCCAAGTTTATTCCCCCTTGGCCCAACGGTCAAAGGCGGTCTTTTTCCCGCCGATGACAATGAAACACCCCGCGTAACCGTTAGATTCCCACTCCCTATCGATTTCCTAACCCTATGGACGCATCGGGAAGAGCCCCCGAAGGGGTTTCCACCAAAATCCCAGATTTGGGAACTACTCACAAAAATTCATGAAAAAGCGATCTAAATGAAATTTAACCGTTGAAATCATAATCGGACAATTGCAATGCGGAAGTAATGGAGTAATAAAGACAATACTAAAATTTTAGAAAGATCTGAAAACTTACAAAAAAGAGTAACAATTACAGCCGTCACAAGGAAATAAAACAGTAGAAAAAACAACAGCTCTCGTTTCTGGAACCCTAGGGGTTCTATTTATAGACCGTCGCATCAACCGATCGGTTGACAAGTCAACCGATCGGTTGATCCGTTACAAATTAATAACAGAAAACGGCGAGCTTTCACCCGATCACATGAACCGGTCGGGTGAGTACTTGAGTGACCGGTTGGATATTTGAAGCAGTCGGGTGAATCGATCGGTTCGACGTCCGTGTCTTCAGCTCTTCTTCTTCAGCTACAGATGAACCGATCGGGTGAGAGTCACCCGATCGGTTGGCGTTTTTCTTCGAGAAAACAGAGAATAGCCCCCGCTGAACCGGTCTGCGAACCGGTCGGGTGACTTCTTTGTGATCTGCGGCAGAGACCGGGTGGTGCACGCGTGCATCACCCGATCGGTTGGAGATGACCAACCGACCGGGTGAGGGGCTGAAAGATGAATTCTTTGGCGTTTGACCCCCTGGATCATGCGTGACTTCTCCCGTTGCTCCGGGGACTTGGGATATCATCGTTAAATGTCCCCTACGTGGTCGATCCCCTGCAATCATGGATAAACAAAGAAAAGTGAAAGAAAACGGGAAAATATACGAAAACTAGTAAGAGACGGCGGAAAAACACGGAGAAACACAAAAGAAAACGTGCGTGAATATATGAAATATAAACGCACGTCAAAATCCCCCAAGCTGAACTCTTCCTCGTCCTCGAGGAAGACGAGTGAGAGTAGGAGCTCGGAAGGGAAAAATAGAGAGGAAGAAAGAAAAAGGAAACTCTAAACCCTAGATCGTCCATCAGAGCCACCAAAATCGAAAACGACACACCAATCAAGCAAACGCCAAATCACACCACTAAACCTAGGAAAGCGAGTCCAAATAAGTGTCGTGGGTCCACGCAGTGAAGCGCGAGTGAGCGCGATCGTGTGCTAGCAAATGGTGATGCTTTCTACGATGTGCTATGAGGCTCGATATACACAAATCCAAGATATGACCCAAAATATTGATCCGAATTGAATTAAGCGGCGAATATAAGTTCAAGCATGCATGAGAAGAGTTAGAAAGAAGCGTATCATGCATCGGGGACTCCACAACTAGGGTTAAGGAAATCACGCGACTATAGCCTAGATACTAGCTAAAAAGTTCCCAAGCCAAGTGTTTTCGATAACGACGGGGGTTGAGATGATGTGGGGAAGAACACTCGGTGCAAATTCTCGCCTTCCCTTTATTCTTGGAAAGTATGAAAAAATATTCACACGGACATTTTTTTGGGTTTTGGGCATTTGTATTTTTTTTTGGATTTTTGGGCTATACACAATTTTTCTTTTCTTTTCTTTTTGGGTTTTTCTTTTCTTTTCTCCTTTTTTTTTGGATTTTTGGGTTTTTGGCTATACACATGTGTACTCTCCCAAGTGGGAGAACGGTACACGACGAGGGGATTTGCACCAAGTAAAACAAAAAAGAAGTCAGAATCTAAACACTTGGGCAAAGGAAACTATTCTCGCTAAATAGAGCATAGGCTAAATGGGTTATCCTAGTCCTTAGTTGTGGAATCCCGACGCATGCGAATTGAAGTATACAATACAAATATAGCATGCACATAGTGGAAACAAATACCGCATATTCAAATCGGAGCATGATAATCTAGGGGTCATTCCTGGACATGTATATAAAGTAAAATCACAAGGCAGAAGCACACCAAATGCTAGTCACGACACACGACTCACAAAAAGCTAAGTGGACCCACGATGCGTGAAATGCAAGAGGACTCGAAATCCTAGGGTTAGTGAGTGTGATTATCGATGCAATGCTAGGTGTGTGTGACTTTGTGGCGATTCATCATAGGATTCATTTTTAGGAGAAAGAGCTAAAGAAGAAGAAAAGAAAAAAAATAAAAACACGATGAAAACGACACAAAAAAACGAAAAAGAAGGACACAAACGACGCACACAGTGCGACTCCCCCAAGCTGAAGTTTGCATTGCCCTCAATGCAATATGAGTGTGTACGGGAGGGCAATGAAAATGGGGGGATACGCACTGACACAAAAAGAAATGAAAACGAGGAAAACACATAGATAAAATTGAAAAAGAAAGAAAGATCAAAATCAAAATCAAACAATACGAAAATAAAAATAAAAATAAAAATAAAACCACACGACACGACACTAAAAAAAAATGAAAAACAAGCACAAAAAAAAAAAGAAAAACAAACAAAACACGACAGCACACCAAAATAAACGTCCCCCAAGCTAGACCAGAAAGTGCTAGCGAAATGATGTGATCAATGAAATGCAGAGATGTGCAAGGGGGAGTCAAAAACAAAAGAGGTGAAATCAAAAAGGGACACGCGAATGCCCCCCCCCCCCGACAGACACAAAGCAGGGCCCCTAAAAGACAGATGGGCACAAATATGGGGGGGTAAAAAGGGGGAAAGAAGATCAAGCAGGGGCACCACCCTCCGGAGGTGGTGACGGGGGCCTGCGCTATGGACCAGGGGTCGTGGGGGGGTGGAATGTGGAGCTCGGAGACGTCGGGTGGGTCTTCACGGATGTGGCGAATGAAGCTTTGAAGAAAGGGGAGGTCACGGTCGACGGAATCCTCGGTTATCCGACCACCCTGCCCAGCTAGGAGGATCATGGCCATGAATCGATCGGCTTGGTCTTGATCGGGGGGCAGATGGGTTGGAGGTGGTGGGCTGAGCTGGGGGCTGAGCGCGACGAGCGCGACGGTTGGGCCTAGGGTTCGAAGAGCTGGCGTCGGTGGGTTTAACATGGCGGGGAGGCATTTTGCGGGTGTTTAGTGTGTGCGCGAGTATGAAAAAGTACAATGAATCAACACAAACACGAAATACGGCCAACGAGTAAATGGAATATCTCGGGTAAAAATAAAATTAAGCAAATGAGCGAGTTTACCCAAATGAGATGAAGATAGTTGCTCGTAGATGCCCCGATGCTACTCGATTGGAGCACGCTGTGAAGCCGCATCGATCTCTTCAACAAGTTTCGATGTTTGGGGAGGATGGGTGAGATTTAGGGTTTTGTGTGTAGGGAGATGGCGGGGGAATGGAGGGGAATCGATGGCTGACGGGTAGGGAGATGGTGGGGGAAGACGATCGAGCTTGATCTTGGGGAAGAAAGTAGGAAGGCGCACGAGAGGAGTCGAAACGGCGGCGGTTTGGGCGATCGGGCGAGGGTGGAAATGAACGGGTGTCGGGGGGGTTTATATAGGGTTTTAAGTCGAACCGATCGGGTGACTTGTCACCCGATCGGTTGACAGTTAGGTCGAAATTCTTGCCGAAGAAATGCTACATGCGAACCGGTCGGTTGACTTTTCAACCGATCGGTTGGCCGCTCCATTCATTTTCCCGAGAACTTAGGGCTGCTCACCCGGTCGCGTCAACCGATCGCGCTAGAACTCAACTGATCGGTTGACATTCCCCAAAAATTTCCGAGAGTTCTCCCCAGCTCACCCGGTCTACTATCCGGTCTCTTCATTATGCAACCGATCAGGTCATATGGCGGCAGATCTCGGTATGTATCAGATACGTCCCAACCGATCGGGTGAGTTGTCATCCGATCGGTTGGGGCTTGTTTCCTGCAAAAACCAATAGATTTGTTTAAGTCCCCGAACGGATGTCCTCACGGCTGATTTTATTTATAAAAATAGACAAAATAAAATCAAAAATAACGTTGAAAAGTAGGGAAAAAGTTTAGAACATGGGTTGCCTCCCATGAAGCGCACTTGTTTAACGTCGTTGGCTCGACGCCCGCAAGAGATGCTCATGGTGGTCGATACGGGTGATGCCCGAAGTTCGGCATCTCTTCTTCATTGGAGCTGAAGGCACCTGGAGTAGTCAGCGGCTGGAAAAATACTTGCTCGACTACCCTCCCTTTGTTCTTGGGATCCGGGGGCTTTTTCTTGGTGTTGGCGCTTCCCGCCATCTTCTTCAGGATCCGGACCTCGTCTGTAGTGAGGTCCAAGGGCTCTTTCCCCGTTTTTCTCACAGGAGGAGCCTTGGGGAACCCGGGAGGGGTCGTTCTCGCTGCACTCGGTCTTCCAGCAGCTTCTTTGTTCTCGGGGCCGTCCCCATCTTCTGAATTCCCCAAGTCATCGGGGGGGTTTCTTAAGAGAATCTCCCAGGAGCTCTCTTCAATAGCCTTTTCTTCTTCCATCTCCAGCAGATTACACCGAGGGTCGTCTGGGGGATCGGGGTACTTCATGGATAACCCCAGATCAAATTCGACTTTTTCCCGCCGACGTTTAGAGAAAGTTTTCCGTTCTTCACATCTATTAGAACGCCAGCAGTGACCATGAAAGGCCGTCCCAGGATAATGGGGGTGTGTGCGTCTTCGGGCATGTCCATGACTACAAAGTCCACAGGCACATGCACCCCTCTCACATTAACGGGGAGGTCATCCACAACTCCCACTGGATATTTGACCGATCGGTCAGCTAGTTGTAGGGTCATATCGGTGGGCTCCAAATCACCCATCCCTATACTTTTGTACATCGACAAGGGCATCAAACTTACACTCGCTCCGAGATCGACGAGTGCACGATGAATCTTTACTGCCCCGATCGTGCAAGGAATTGAGAAGCTCCCCGGGTCTTTAAGTTTCGGCAGATTTGCCCTCTGGATAAGAGCGCTACACTCCGCCGTCAACACTACTTTCTCTTTTCTAGACCCTCTCGTCACCAAATCTTTCAAGAATTTTGCATAGGAGGGGATTGTTTCGATTACTTCTAGGAAGGGGATTTGCAGGCTTAGGTCCTTGACCATGGCGAAGAACTTGCCATATTTCTCATCAATTTTTGCCTGAGCCAACCGTTGTGGAAATGGCACAACGGGTTTATACACATTCGGGCTCTCTTCCTCCTTCTTCTCCTTCTCTTCTTCAGAGACTCCCTCCTGAGTCATAGGATTTGATGACGAAGCACCGGCGTCGTTTGATTTTTCGATCGGTTTCTCAACGACCAAAGGTGCTTCCGGGTTGCTAGGGGGCACTCTAGTAGGAATTTGTGTCCCGCTTCTCAGAACGATAGCGGACACATTCGCGTGCTCGTGCACGAGTGCCGATGTTTGGGTTGCTCCCCTCGGGTTCACCTCCGGTTGTGGCGGTAATTGGTTTTGTGACCTTGCAAGGTTCGCCACTTGTAACCCCAGCTGGGTTACTTGGTCCGTGAGGGTCCGCTGACCCATTTCCAGCTTTTGGTTGATCCTCTCCTGGTTGGTAATATATTTGAGTCAAGAGAGACTCAACCGGAGAGACGGCCCTCTGTTGGCCATACTGCTGCTGCTGCTGGAACGGCTGCTGATTCCTGGGGGCGTAAGATTGTTGCTGAAATGGTTGCTGCTGAAACTAATTCTGCTGTGGCCTAGCCGGCTGATATGTTTGTTGCTGCGGCTGCTGAGGCGGCGAGGGCTGAAATGGTGGCCGGTAACTGAAATTCGGGAGGTTCCGGTTGTTGGGAGAGTAGGCCGGGTTGGAATTTGTCCTTGGCGGATACGACGCATTTCCCGTAGGGTTTTAAAATAGTGCGCTCGCCTGATCCAACGGTGGTGAGATGTCACCACCGTCGAATTCCCCAAAGAATTCGGACTCTACCGCAGAAATTTGCTGTGTACCGGCCCCACCGGCTCCTTCCATTAGTGCGGAGATCTGGGTCGAAAGCAAGTCGAACTTGCTTGAAAGTTTGTCGACGTCCTCGACTCTGTGTATACCCCCGGATCTTGGTGTGGCTCTCTCGTCACACCACCGCTCATTGTTGGATGCCATATTTTCCAGGATATGCCCGGCATCCTCCTCGCTTCTAGACATGAAGGAACCCCTAGCCGCGGCGTCCATAGAAGATTTCAGGTCATCCCTCAACCCATTGTAGAACAGATTAATAATCTGCCACTTCGGAAGCTCTTGGTGAGGGCATCTTCTTTGCATCTCTTTATATCTCGTCCAAGCTTCATGCAAGGACTCGTGGCTGGCCTGGAAGAAGGAGGAGATCTCACTCCTCAACTTCATGGTCTTCCCCGAAGGAAAGAACTTCGTCAGAAAAGCGTTGGAGAGCTTCTCCCAGGTGTTGAAAGTGTTGGGGTCCTTCCCCCTTAGCCATTGCTTGGCTTTGTCTGATCACTCCTTATTTTACACCTTTTTTCCGCATGTTTGCATGCCATTTAGATCGCCCAAATCATGTTTTTCACGATATATCGACGATATTGCGATGCTTTTTCACGATTTGTTGTTTTTGTCGCATTTCTGGTGATTTGGCGTGATTTGGAGTGATCTCGAGATGCGCTTACTCTAGACGGTCACCGACGACCTCCCCGAGGGGTATTTTGCTGTTGGAGAGGAGCGGAAGAAGAATGGACGTCGCAGGAGCGACGAGGAGGCCAAAACAAGCTGATTGGGCATTCTTTGTGTCCCACTCAGCCGAGTGGAGGAGCCACTCGGCCGACCAGCAAGACACTGCTCGGCCGACCAGTTCAGACACGAGTTACCTGTGCACTCGGCCGAGCACCGAAGACCACATCGGCCGAGTGACGATATCTCGTCCGCCCGAGTGGCGCCCAGACGAGGCCCTTCCAAAACATCGAAGTTACTGTTTTTCGGCTGCCTGAGCTTCAGAAGACCCACTCGGCCGAGTGGTAAATCCCGTCCGCCCGAGTGCAGTGAAGCCATCGGCCGAGTGACGACAACTCACTCGGCCGAGCCGCCCCCGAACTGAAGACCCCTGAAAGTATCGACTTACTGGAAAATTGCAGTGTTTTCACTCGGCCGAGCGACTTTTGTCACTCGGCCGAGTGCGATGCGCTGCCTGTAGCGAAAACTGCGGAAAACAGGCTGTGCAGGGGTATTTTGGTCACGATTTTTGGACGATTTTTGGGGCTATTTAAGCCCTGTTTTTACCCTAGTTTAGAGAGCTCTTCCTTAGATTTTTTTGCAGCTTTTTAGATTACTTTTTAGCTTTATTATTGAGATTGGAGAAGAGGAAAAACTTGGATTTTTGTTTGATTAATTGAAGAACTCCATTGGTTTGCATATCTCTTCCCTAAAAATCCTATTTTTATTGTTTATCTCAATATTTGTGATGAATTCTATTGCTTATTTCATTGATTATTCTTGTGCTATTGCCATGATTTGTGAGTAGTCTCCACGTCTTGGGGCGTGGGGATGAACCCTACAAGCCCTATTTCCTATTTGTGATGAATTGGTGGAAATTGAGCTAGAATTGCTATTAGGGATTAGATTGGGATCGATTTACTACGGATAGCTAGGAATTCATATCAATTGGGATTTGCAAGAGATTGGATCCCAATTTGATAGGAAGCCCTAGAAATCCGAATTGGGTTGGAGTCGGATTTTCGAAGTATCGGGTTGCAAGAGATTGGACCGATACCAGGATTTCCGATTGCAATTCCATGCCAATACCCGTTTGCAAGAGATTGGACGGGTAGGAACTATTCTAATTTAGATTGTGGACCGAGTGTGCAAGAGATTGGGCTTGGTGCGCAATTGGACGATGATGTTGATCCTAATGCTAGCTTCCCTAGGCTAGGGTTTGCAAGAGATTGGACCCAAACCTAGGATAGCTATAGACCGGCAACAGCGCGAGAGCGTGAGCTTGGTTCTACATTCAGTTGCAACTAGTTCATCCGAATTCTCATTCTAGCAATTTTGATACCGACGAACCACATTTATGAAATACGGTGAGTAGCGGGAATTCCCCATTCCCTAGACGTTCTTTATTTGATTTGATATTTCGCACATTTGTCTGACGATTGTGACAGGATCGCCCAAGGCAATTTTCTCTATTCTTAAATAGCCAGGTTGATTAGGAGCAAGCACGGTCATTCGTCCTCCCTGTGTTCGATATCCCGCTCGCCGCTACACCGTGCGCTTGCGGTAAAACTACAACCGTTCTCCGGGTGTATATCCGGGGCTCGACCAAGTTTTTGGCGCCGTTGCCGGGGAGGCGATTGCGTTTGATTCTTTCTCACCCTAGCTACTTCTTTCTTTTATTTTCATTTTTTATTATTATCATTATTATTTCCATTACTATTCTTACCTAACCCTTCCAAGGTACTAATCATTTCTTTGAAACTCTGTTTCCCCTGTGCATGTACACGAGATCTACGGCGGACCCTGAAGCTTTATTATTTGATCCCGAGATTGAACGTACCGCACGGAGACTTAGAGCGGAAAGAAGACAAGATCCGGAAGGGAGGTATATGACCAACCCGGAAACTCCTGAAGAATTGGCGGCAAGGATGGCGAGGATAATTTCTATTCGTGATAGGCTTCGGCCTAAGACCTCTTCTACTACCTCGTCCATTGCCGTACCGCAGTTGGCGGCTGACAAGAACTTCGAGCTAAAGACTGGATTGGTGGTTTTGATGCAACAAGACCCATTTCATGGGAACACACATGAGAACCCCCACTACCACATCCAACTATTCTTGTCGAAGTGCGCCACATTTCAGATGACGGGGGTCTCCATCGATGCCATCAGACTGCGTCTCTTCCCTTTCACGCTAAAGGACAAGGCACTCTATTGGTTAAGGACGCAGGCTGACGGAGTTTTCACCACTTGGGACGAGTTGGCAAGTGCATTCATTGACAAATTCTACCCGCCATCCAAGACGGTGAAGATCCGGAGTGCTCTCATGTCCTTCAAGCAAGGACCACAGGAGACGCTCTATGAAGCTTGGGAGCGTTTTAAGGATTTGCAGCATCAATGCCCGCACCACAGTATAGAAGATTGGGAGCTAGTGCATAGCTTCTACAACGGTCTCCAACCGGGGACCAAACAAATTATTGATGCCGCGGCAAACGGTGCTATCTTGTCAAAGACTCCCGAGGAAGCTACGGCCCTAATTGAGGAGATGGCCTCAAATAATCAACAATGGGGCGATGAGCGAGGACACTCCACGTCCTACTTAAAGCCAACTAGCATCTACGAGGCGAAGGCCGTAGTGGAGCTCACGAGCAAATTTGATTCTCTCCACAAGGTGGTGGAGAGATTGGAGAAGTTTATCACGGAGCCCCAAGGAAGCCCTTCCACCTCCGCTTCAACCAACCAAATGTGTGATTGGCAAGACCAATCTCAAGCCATGTACTCGGGAGGAGAGCAAGGAGAAGGATCCTTGGAGCAAGTACAATATGTTGCGGGGAACCAAGGGTATTGGTCCAATCCGGCCGTAAGAAATCATCCGGGATTCTCCTACGCCAACAATGAAGGAGCTTTGAACCCTCCACAACCACCGCCTCAACAAGCTTGACCACCACCACCCCAACAACAAAACTATCCACCGAGGGGGCCTACTCAACAAAACTTTCAACCGAAGCAACAAGTTCCACCATATAGGCCTCCCGGATACAACCAAGGGTGGAGGAACCAAAATCAAAATCAGCCACAAGCTCCACAACGATCCGACTTCGAAGCTAGAGTGGAGGCGTTCATGGTCGAGCAAAATAAGGTGAATGCTACTTTGAAGGCGGGGCAAGACTCTCTTAATACCGTAGTGGCTCAAATATCGGAGCAATTAGCGTTGATCAATCGGAACACTCAACGATTGCCGGCGCAACCGGAGCAAAACCCATGAGGCAACACCGGCCACATCAACGCCGTAGTTGCCGTTACTACTAGAGGCGGGAAGGACACCACCCCCGCTATGATTCCTACCGAGGAGGCCGTGGAGGAAAGCTTGGAGCCGATTGAGCCGATAGTTGAAGTTGAAAAGGAGAAGGAGCCACAAGACAAGGAGAAAACTAGGGCGGAGCAATTAATTGAGGAAAGTCGCTTCATGCCACCGGTCCCATTCCCCCAAAGGCTCGCTAGAGCGAAAATGGAGAAAAGGCTAACAAAATTTCTCGAGTACCTAAGAGGAGTTAGCCTTAACATCCCCTTCCTTGACGCCATCGTCGAGATCCCCACGTATGCTAAATTTTTGAAGGACTTGATTTCGGGGAGGAAAAGGAAGGAGAAGATCATGCTAGCCGAGGAGGGCTCTTGGTTCACCAAGAGAGAGAAGGAGCCGGCGAAATTTAAAGATCCGGGGAGTTTTTGGATTCCTTGCACCTTGGGCGGCGTTCCTCTTCAAAAGGCGTTGGTTGATCTTGGGGCTAGTGTGAGCCTCATGCCTCTCTCCATGTTCTTAAGGCTAAACACCGGGACAAAGTTGAAACCCACCGACATGCGCATTCAATTAGCCGATGGACGGATAACAAGGCCGGTGGGGATCGCCGAAGACATACCGCTACAAGTCCCGGGTGGAATATGCTTGCCATGTGACTTCGTTATCATGGACGTTAAGGAGGAGGGAGACACCTCATTGATACTTGGACGCCCATTCCTCGCCACCCGCCGGAGTCATCGTCGACGTGCGCGAAGGTACCTTAACCTTAAACGTCGGAAACATCGAGGTGGAGCTCCACATTCCTAAGGCTATGAAGCACATGCCTTATCACGAGGAACTTGACTACATGGACCTCCTTGATGAGGTGATAGAGGAGGCGATTCCTCACTCAATTGGCTCTCTTTTTGATGAAGAATTTGAAGAAGGCCCGGATTTAGGCCATGAAGAGAATAAAGATGATTCCCCCAACCTCTCCGCTGAAGATGATGAAGGCGACGCTGATGTCGCAAGGATTCGAGAGCTCTGCAAGCTCTCGAAATTAAAGTCTCCGAAGAAAGCTCCACCGGCACGGAAATCGGCACCACCGGCAAAGCCGTTGACCGGAGCAAATGCTAGCTTGGGGGAGCCTCCCCTCAACACTATTCGAGATAGGAGACCACCGAGGGAGAACGCGTCGCCGCCACATCCAAATCCAAGTGCGCTCCCCGGAAAGTTCGATGGGTGCATCTCATATGCACCAAACATCCCACATTGATTGGAAATTATAGGGGGTCGAGCTCACGACCTTAAACGAGCGCTTGTCGGGAGGCAACCCGACGGTTTTTGCTTTATTTTTACTTTTCCTTTATTTTCGTTTTAGAAATTTTTAGTGTTTTGAGTCATTCGCCCAAAAATTTTGTGATAACGGGTCCTATTTTTCTTGACAGGAGAGGAGATAGGTAGATCCATCATGAGGAGTAGGAACAAGACGACGAGGAGCGCCCCAAGAAGGCGCTCGACGCTTAGGAGGAGGATGAAATCGACTGGAGGAAGAAAGACGGAGTTTGGAGCCAAAACGAAGACAAACAGCAGAACACAAGGCTCACTCGGCCGAGTATACTAGTCACTCGGCTGAGTACACAAGTTCGTCCGGCCGAGCCGCTCACAAACGAGGGAAGTCTGCTGAACCCAACTCTCTGTTTATTTTCTTGATTTCGATACAACTGCTACTCGGCTGAGTATATATATTCACTCGACCGAGTGAAATGGATACCCTCCTAGGGCGAGTCATGCCGAGTAGCTTGAGTCACTCGGCTGAATGGACTTACTCCACTCGGCCGAGGCTGGCAAAGCCACTCGGCCGAAGCGATAGCGGGGAGGAAATTTTCATTGGCGTCGCTCGGCCGAGTGACCACGTCACTCGGCCGAGTCGTAACTTCTTTATATAAAGGGCCGAGGGGGGAGGCGCGGATTTCGAAACGCAAAAACCCCAAACCCCCTGACGCTCCAGCTCCCCTCGCCCGAACCCCCCTCGCTCTCACCCTCACTCACCCGACCAGCGCTGCCACGCCGCCGCCCAGCCCGCCACCGCCGGCCGAGCACCGCCGACGCCTCGCCCGAGTCGCCGCCGGCGGCCGCCCGTCCGATCACCTCCGGTACCCCTGTTTTCGCCGTTTCTCCTCTTTTCGTGTATTTCTTGAGGATCCATGTGCTAAACGCCCCCTAACCCAAATCAATTTCTATATCTATCCATTATACCCCTATTGCTCCATACATTTTGATTATTACTCGCTGATATCGCTTTTTCATGCGCAGGTTGCTTTTTGGAGCTTAGGGGAGCTCAGGGGAGCTTCTACGGGCTGTTTTGGACTTCGTGGAGGCGTGGACTTCGCACGCTTCCACTGCTTAGCACTCGCGGCGTGTTTGGGTATACTCTTTCCATTCTTTTTGCACACGCCATACTTTTTCACTTTTCGGCACGCTCGGGGCCGACATGCCGCCCCGGACACGGCCTCGGACGAGGAGACCTTCCGCTAAGCGGAAGCGGTCAGAAGATGCCGGCCCCTCCCACGAGGAGGAAGTCTCTCCTCCTCCATCCCCCACACACCCTGTACAGCCTGTAGGCCCCGCACACCCCGCACAGCCTGCAGTGCACCCACAGCCCGCATAGCCTCTCCCCGCCGCTGCACAGCCACCACCACCGGCTCCACTGGTCGGGCCGCTCGGGATTACGTTCCGAGACGACGCACACCGCGCCGTCTTCGAGCGTATCTCCCAGCGCTCGATCGTACCCTCCAGGTTTGCACACCTCGCTGACCTAGGACGCCTGGGGGTACTAGAGGGGATGCTCACGTTGTACGACAACGTGGGCTGGTGAGATTTTTTCCAGGTGTCGGCGGATACTTTTACCCGCCCGACACTTGAGGTTTTGAGTTCGATCGCCCGGACCGACGAGGGATGCTCGTTTCGGTTCATGGATCGAGAGTGCCAGGTCACTCTCGATATGATGAGAGCGTTCTTCTCGTGGCCCGCTGTCCCCGGTGCCGATCGCGGTTACGGTCCTACCCATATCCCCCCACCTTCCTTTGACGCCGGTGCCTTCTGGGCACGTATCACGGGTCTCCACGCCGCCTTTGACCCTAGTAGGGCCAAGGCCTCGGCCATTGTCCACCCCTGCCTACGCATTGCCCAGCGCCTCATGGCGACCACCATTTTGGCCAGATATGAGCCGGGCACGATGTCTATGCCAGAGCTCTACATGCTCTATGCGATGACTCGCCCCAGAGCTCTATCTAGGGATGGAGACGAGCTTGTCCCCGCCGTCGTGATCGATATCGCGGCTTGGTTTTTAGACCGCATCATTGTATCGGTGGGCGCTCGCTCACCGATATGCTGCGGCGGCCTGATCACCTTGCTTGCTCTTATGACCGGCGAGGACTTCCCCGACGACTTGCGACGCGTCCCGGGCCCCACTTCTCTTTCGATAGATGTTATGGCCCGGATGAAGATGCTTCGTCCGCATGGCGAGCGTCACTGGGTCTGGTTGCACGGCCCTTTTGGTGCCGATTACATGATTCTCCCGAGCCCTGCTCGGACTCAGATTGCACCAGCCCACATCGACTGGCTCCCTGCGATGGATGTTCTCATCCCCGCTGCCTACGTGCTCGAGGCTGAGGAGGCCGAGCAGGCCCACGCTGCCCCTGTTGACCCTGCTGCACACCCTGCCGAGCCCGCTGACGAGCCCGTTGACCCTGTGGCCCCTCAGCCCGTACCTGTTGATTCCGCTACTCCTGACACTTCTGTCCCCACTTCTGTCAGTGTCACGAGTACCTCTGCTGAGCCCACTTCCACCCCCTCCACCACTTCTGAGGCTGTCACCACCACTCCCACCACCACAGGCCCTCTGTCCGTCGATCCTCTCTGCTCCGCTCTCCCCGAGCGCCCGCAGACCTTTGTTGAGAGTGGAGAGCCCTCTTTTGCCGCGGTCGTGGAGACCATGGCCAGCATGATCTCCGCTGGGGTTGCGCCTTTTGGACCATACACTTCCACCCCAGCGGTAGTCACCTCTGTCTCCACCCCTGCTGTATCTTCTGAGAGCGTCGTGGCGTCTGTCCACACTTCTGTGCCATCGACCTCTCTGGCCGCCTCGCTGCCACTTTTGCACTCTTCTTTCGCTACTGCCGCCTCCACTTCTCACCGCCCGCCCCGGCCTCACACTGAGGCCCGGCCCACATTTCCAGGCGCAGCACCTTTTGTTCCCTTCCCTGCTGAGCCCATTACATATTCCACCCGCGTACGCCAGCCTCGCCCTGCGCAGCCTCGACCGGTGTGTCCCTCTGCACCACCCCCGCCCGACACTGTATTGCAGAGCATACGTGCTCTTGAGTTGGCGGTGAGTGGTCTTAGAGGTGATCTTAGGACCCTGTCCTCCACCGTCTCTGCGATGGCTGGACGCTTCGAGCTGATCCCCCAGATCCACTACTGCCTTACACAGGTCTTGGAGCGTCTCCCACGCGTACCCCCACCCACCCAGCAGGTTCACACACACACTTCCACACACACTAGACCTGCTTCCACTTCCACGCCCACCCCAGCTCAGCAGCCTACACCACCACCTCCGCCTCAGGACGGAGACGGCGCTGCACCACCTTCGTAGGCACCCTTGATGCCTTGATCCATTCCTGCCGTTGTGCTGCCCGTTTCTGCTGGGTCCTGTTGCACTTTTCGTCCACCCCCCCCTCCCCGCACTTATTATTATGGTATTCTCTTTTTGATCATATCTTTTTATATCTATTCTGGGAGAGAGGGAGAGTTTTTGGTGACACTTATATCTATGTATCGCTCCTATCTGTGCATGCATCATGTCCGCATCATATTTTCATTTCTTTATTTTACCTTTTTTCTTTTCATTTTTCCATGCATGCATCCTCACTTGCCCCTCCCATCGCTTGTCTCTCGGTGTGCCACACTTTTCACATTGAGGACACTGTGCCATTTAGCTTGGGGGAGTGAGTTCTCACGTTCTTTTTCGATTTGCCACCTTTATTTTTAGTTTTTCACACCATTTTTTTCGCTTTTGCACTTATTTTTCATCATTTTTCTTTTATTTTGCCATGCATCACGTTTTTCCTATTTTCCTGTGTGCCGCACTGCATAGTTTCTATTTTCCCTTTATCTTTATTTCTTTTTCATCTCATGCTAGAGATGACTTTTCTGTGATGATGACTACGTGGAGTTAGCTTATCCTATATGCATGCTATATTTGTCATGTCTTAGATTTTATTTCAGATATCATATGCTATGACTTGCTTTGCATTTAGAGATAGTAACCCACACTTTTTCCACATGAAAATGGATGAAATTTTACTATTAGCTGAGTCTGGATATTCATATGTATGCTATCACAGAAAACACACCAAGATTCACGCATTGAATGCCTTTATCTGGAGTACTGATTTCTTTTCCTATATCACTTCTATATGCATGAATTGTACACTTCACTTCAGGATGATTGAATGATGTTAGCTATGATAAATCTGGACTAGTTAGCTTTTTCGTGATCGAAACTGAGTAGATTAGATTACCCTGCTGAAGTTGTCGTGCATGTCTTATAGAGTGAACCGAGAGTTATATTTATTTCTTTCTCCACAAATCTTGAACATCATTTCTCTACTTTTAAAATCATTGGTGAATCTCCCCTTAGTGATTCTATTTTATGGCATTTCCCCCGCTATTAATTCCTAGCTCCAAATCTCTTATTCAAAAAAAAAAATATAAAAGAGAGAAAAACATTCTTGTATATCATTATCTCTCTCTGAGTTGGGATCATTGTGTATATATTGCTTATTGCAAAAAAAAAGAAAAAAAAGAAAAAAAAAGGAAAAATCCTCAATAAAAGATCCCATCTCACTTTCTTCTTTCTTTTCATTGCTTTTGGAGCTATATGTATAAAAAATGGGGATGTAAATATTTTTTATGCCACCACGCTTATAGATAAGCTTGGGGGAGGGGATCCATTGATGTGTGAGAGAGTGACTACTTGACATTGCACGACGACCTAGGCTAAGTAATATTCTATACTCGGTGAGATTATTTTTAGCTTTACGAAATCCAGAAATCTAAGCCTAGCGTTCATTTCATGAAATCCATACTTTTCTATTCTCTCTATTCTATTGTGTGATACTCTTATACTCCTGATAGAAAGCGTTCAATTGAAAAGTGTGCGATCTGTGATTTGTATACCGCTTTAAATGATTCAAACGACGTTAATTTTAAAATTATTCCATTTTTCATGATTATACCATTGTTCGTGGGTTTTCTATTTCTATTTGCACTATTATACTATGATATCAAAATAAAATTCTTTGACATGTATTTCTCATTCGGTGCATGCTATAAGAGTAAGTGAAACCCACGTCCTGAGAAAATGATCTAGCATCCTACCTCTTCGTTTCTTTCTTTCTTTCTTTCTTTATTTTCATTGCATTCTCATTCTTCTTCGTTTTTCGTTTTTCGTTTTTCGCCATTTTCGTTTTCCGAATCCACCGGGTTCGCCTTTTTACTTATCTTCCTCGAGGACGAGTAAGAGGCAAGCTTGGGGGATTTTGATCACTCCTTATTTTACACCTTTTTTCCGCATGTTTGCATGCCATTTAGATCGCCCAAATCATGTTTTTCACGATATATCGACGATATTGCGATGCTTTTTCACGATTTGTTGTTTTTGTTGCATTTCAGGTGATTTGGCGCGATTTGGAGTGATCTAGACGTAGTAGTCGTACAAGGTTGGCTACTCTAAGATTTGAGGATGAATTTCCGCAACCTTTATGACTTTACTACAAGAAGATGACGAGCCTGCTACTTTCAAACAGGCTGTATCTTGCCCTGCTAAAGACAAATGGATGGAAGCGATGCAAGAGGAGTTAGAATCCATGAAAGTTAACCAAGTCTGGGACTTAGTTGACTTACCCAGAGGACGTAGAGCTATTGGGAACAAATGGGTTCTCAAGATCAAGCATAAGGCTGATGGCTCTATTGACAGATATAAAGCTCGCCTTGTCACGAAAGGTTTTACACAACAGGAAGGGATAGACTACGAAGAGACCTTCTCACCTGTTGTTCGTTTTACCTCGATTCGCCTGATTCTGGCAATGGTAGCTTGCTTAGACCTCGAATTACATCAAATGGATGTAAAGACTGCCTTTCTCAATGGAGAATTGGACGAGGAGATCTATATGGAACAACCAACAGGGTTTGTAAAAGAAGCAAACGAACATAAGGTTTGTAAACTTCTTAAATCCATATATGTTCATAAACAATCCTCGAGGCAATGGTATATACGATTTCAAGAAGTTGTCTTATCAAATGGTTTTACCATGCTTGATGAAGATAATTGCGTATATATCAAGAGGATTAAAAGCAAGTATGTTATCATGTCTCTATATGTAGATGACATTTTAATAGCCGGAAATGACAAGGGCTTTGTGATGGATATCAAGGCTTGGCTTTCATCAGTTTTTGATATGAAAGACATGGGAGAAGCTGCATATATCTTTGGAGTTAAGATTTCAAGACTCCTTGAACTCCTGCGCATGAAAAACAACAAACACCTGTGAAGCGACAAGTGGGAAAGAAACAGATAAAATAAGAAATAAAAATAAGAAAAATAAGAAAAAAAGAGAAAAAGGGAGAATGCGAAAATTATCGCGAGGTAGGGATATGAGCTAGACACGAGGGTTCAAGAGATCCTAAAATAACAAGCACGTTGCCTCCCCGGCAACGGCGCCATAAACTTGACCAGCGCCCCGCTTGCGTCGCGGCAGCGCGGTGTCGTTTACCGCAACTTTCACGGTTAGTGTAGGGTGCGGGAATATCGAACTCAGGGAGGCGAGGTTGTGCTTGGGTCAGGTAGGACCTAAATCACCCCGAGGGGCGAGCTAGCCCGAATCGGTGAATGGTTGTCACGAAAGGAAATAAAGGGGTATGAACAACAAGAAAGAAAACCCGGGACTTTGGTTTCCAACCCGACGAGAGACTCTCGCTGATGCGGCCTACGGGTATGGATAGCGATCGGGATTTGGGTCTAATGGTGAGACGTTGCCTCTGAAAGTGGTACTGGCGTCCCATGGGCCCGATATTCCGGTCGGTGCCCAGGATGATACACCGGACTTCCCGGATTCGATCAGTGGGCACTCCCGTGTCCATTAACACTGATCGATCCCAGGAGCACTAAGCCCGCAACGATATCTCCCAACGTCTCATCCTGCCGCTCCCGCGTGCTAGGATTCGGCGTCTACGCTAAGGGTGTGAGCTATGGCTAGGGAGTCAACCGCCAAGTTTATTCCCCCTTGGCCCAACGGTCAAAGGCGGTCTTTTTCCCGCCGATGACAATGAAACACCCCGCGTAACCGTTAGATTCCCACTCCCTATCGATTTCCTAACCCTATGGACGCATCGGGAAGAGCCCCCGAAGGGGTTTCCACCAAAATCCCAGATTTGGGAACTACTCACAAAAATTCATGAAAAAGCGATCTAAATGAAATTTAACCGTTGAAATCATAATCGGACAATTGCAATGCGGAAGTAATGGAGTAATAAAGACAATACTAAAATTTTAGAAAGATCTGAAAACTTACAAAAAAGAGTAACAATTACAGCCGTCACAAGGAAATAAAACAGTAGAAAAAACAACAGCTCTCGTTTCTGGAACCCTAGGGGTTCTATTTATAGACCGTCGCATCAACCGATCGGTTGACAAGTCAACCGATCGGTTGATCCGTTACAAATTAATAACAGAAAACGGCGAGCTTTCACCCGATCACATGAACCGGTCGGGTGAGTACTTAAGTGACCGGTTGGATCTTTGAAGCAGTCGGGTGAATCGATCGGTTCGACGTCCGTGTCTTCAGCTCTTCTTCTTCAGCTACAGATGAACCGATCGGGTGAGAGTCACCCGATCGGTTGGCGTTTTGCTTCGAGAAAACAGAGAATAGCCCCCGCTGAATCGGTCTGCGAACCGGTCGGGTGACTTCTTTGTGATCTGCGGCAGAGACCGGGTGGTGCACGCGTGCATCACCCGATCGGTTGGAGATGACCAACCGACCGGGTGAGGGGCTGAAAGATGAATTCTTTGGCGTTTGACCCCCTGGATCACGCGTGACTTCTCCCGTTGCTCCGGGGACTTGGGATATCATCGTTAAACGTCCCCTACGTGGTCGATCCCCTGCAATCATGGATAAAAAAAGAAAAGTGAAAGAAAACGGGAAAATATACGAAAACTAGTAAGAGACGGCGGAAAAACACGGAGAAACACAAAAGAAAACGTGCGTGAATATATGAAATATAAACGCATGTCAAAATCCCCCAAGCTGAACTCTTCCTCGTCCTCGAGGAAGACGAGTGAGAGTAGGAGCTCGGAAGGGAAAAATAGAGAGGAAGAAAGAAAAAGGAAACTCTAAACCCTAGATCGTCCATCAGAGCCACCAAAATCGAAAACGACACACCAATCAAGCAAACGCCAAATCACACCACTAAACCTAGGAAAGCGAGTCCAAATAAGTGTCGTGGGTCCACGCAGTGAAGCGCGAGTGAGCGCGGTCGTGTGCTAGCAAATGGTGATGCTTTCTACGATGTGCTATGAGGCTCGATATACACAAATCCAAGATATGACCCAAAATATTGATCCGAATTGAATTAAGCGGCGAATATAAGTTCAAGCATGCATGAGAAGAGTTAGAAAGAAGCGTATCATGCATCGGGGACTCCACAACTAGGGTTAAGGAAATCACGCGACTATAGCCTAGATACTAGCTAAAAAGTTTCCAAGCCAAGTGTTTTCGATAACGACGGGGGTTGAGATGATGTGGGGAAGAACACTCGGTGCAAATTCTCGCCTTCCCTTTATTCTTGGCAAGTATGAAAAAATATTCACACGGACATTTTTTTGGGTTTTGGGCATTTGTATTTTTTTTTGGATTTTTGGGCTATACAAAATTTTTCTTTTCTTTTCTTTTTGGGTTTTTCTTTTCTTTTCTCCTTTTTTTTGGATTTTTGGGTTTTTGGCTATACACATGTGTACTCTCCCAAGTGGGAGAACGGTACACGACGAGGGGATTTGCACCAAGTAAAACAAAAAAGAAGTCAGAATCTAAACACTTGGGCAAAGGAAACTATTCTCGCTAAATAGAGCATAGGCTAAATGGGTTATCCTAGTCCTTAGTTGTGGAATCCCGACGCATGCGAATTGAAGTATACAATACAAATATAGCATGCACATAGTGGAAACAAATACCGCATATTCAAATCGGAGCATGATAATCTAGGGGGTCATTCCTGGACATGTATATAAAGTAAAATCACAAGGCAGAAGCACACCAAATGCTAGTCACGACACACGACTCACAAAAAGCTAAGTGGACCCACGATGCGTGAAATGCAAGAGGACTCGAAATCCTAGGGTTAGTGAGTGTGATTATCGATGCAATGCTAGGTGTGTGTGACTTTGTGGCGATTCATCATAGGATTCATTTCTAGGAGAAAGAGCTAAAGAAGAAGAAAAGAAAAAAAATAAAAACACGATGAAAACGACACAAAAAAACGAAAAAGAAGGACACAAACGACGCACACAGTGCGACTCCCCCAAGCTGAAGTTTGCATTGCCCTCAATGCAATATGAGTGTGTACGGGAGGGCAATGAAAATGGGGGGGATACGCACTGACACAAAAAGAAATGAAAACGAGGAAAACACATAGATAAAATTGAAAAAGAAAGAAAGATCAAAATCAAAATCAAACAATACGAAAATAAAAATAAAAATAAAAATAAAACCCCACGACACGACACTAAAAAAAAAAATGAAAAACAAGCACAAAAAAAAGAAAAACAAACAAAACACGACAGCACACCAAAATAAACGTCCCCCAAGCTAGACCAGAAAGTGCTAGCGAAATGATGTGATCAATGAAATGCAGAGATGTGCAAGGGGGAGTCAAAAACAAAAGAGGTGAAATCAAAAAGGGACACGCGAATGCCCCCCCCGACAGAGACAAAGCAGGGCCCCTAAAAGACAGATGGGCACAAATATGGGGGGGGGGGTAAAAAGGGGGAAAGAAGATCAAGCAGGGGCACCACCCTCCGGAGGTGGTGACGGGGGCCTGCGCTGTGGACCAGGGGTCATGGGGGGGTGGAATGTGGAGCTCGGAGACGTCGGGTGGGTCTTCACGGATGTGGCGAATGAAGCTTTGAAGAAAGGGGAGGTCACGGTCGACGGAATCCTCGGTTATCCGACCACCCTGCCCAGCTAGGAGGATCACGGCCATGAATCGATCGGCTTGGTCTTGATCGGGGGGCAGATGGGTTGGAGGTGGTGGGCTGAGCTGGGGGCTGAGCGCGACGAGCGCGACGGTTGGGCCTAGGGTTCGAAGAGCTGGCGTCGGTGGGTTTAACACGGCGGGGAGGCATTGTGCGGGTGTTTAGTGTGTGCGCGAGTATGAAAAAGTACAATGAATCAACACAAACACGAAATACGGCCAACGAGTAAATGGAATATCTCGGGTAAAAATAAAATTAAGCAAATGAGCGAGTTTACCCAAATGAGATGAAGATAGTTGCTCGTAGATGCCCCGATGCTACTCGATTGGAGCACGCTGTGAAGCCGCATCGATCTCTTCAACAAGTTTCGATGTTTGGGGAGGATGGGTGAGATTTAGGGTTTTGTGTGTAGGGAGATGGCGGGGGAATGGAGGGGAATCGATGGCTGACGGGTAGGGAGATGGTGGGGGAAGACGATCGAGCTTGATCTTGGGGAAGAAAGTAGGAAGGCGCACGAGAGGAGTCGAAACGGCGGCGGTTTGGGCGATCGGGCGAGGGTGGAAATGAACGGGTGTCGGGGGGGTTTATATAGGGTTTTAAGTCGAACCGATCGGGTGACTTGTCACCCGATCGGTTGACGGTTAGGTCGAAATTCTTGCCGAAGAAATGCTACATGCGAACCAGTCGGTTGACTTTTCAACCGATCGGTTGGCCGCTCCATTCATTTTCCCGAGAACTTAGGGCTGCTCACCCGGTCGCGTCAACCGATCGCGCTAGAACTCAACTGATCGGTTGACATTCCCCAAAAATTTCCGAGAGTTCTCCCCAGCTCACCCGGTCTACTATCCGGTCTCTTCATTACGCAACCGATCGGGTCATATGGCGACAGATCTCGGTATGTATCAGATACGTCCCAACCGATCGGGTGAGTTGTCATCCGATCGGATGGGGCTTGTTTCCTGCAAAAACCAATAGATTTGTTTAAGTCCCCGAACGGATGTCCTCACGGATGATTTTATTTAAAAAAATAGACAAAATAAAATCAAAAATAACGTTGAAAAGTAGGGAAAAAGTTTAGAACATGGGTTGCCTCCCATGAAGCGCACTTGTTTAACGTCGTTGGCTCGACGCCCGTAAGAGATGCTCATGGTGGTCGATACGGGTGATGCCCGAAGTTCGGCATCTCTTCTTCATTGGAGCTGAAGGCACCTGGAGTAGTCAGCGGCTGGAAAAATACTTGCTCGACTACCCTCCCATTGTTCTTGGGATCGGGGGCTTTTCCTTGGTGTTGGCGCTTCCCGCCATCTTCTTCAGGATCCGGACCTCGTCTTTAGTGAGGTCCATGGGCTCTTTCCCCGTTCTCCTCACAGGAGGAGCCTTGGGGAACCCGGGAGGGGTCGTTCTCGCTGCACTCGGTCTTCCAGCAGCTTCTTTGTTCTCGGGGCCGTCCCCATCTTCTGAATTCCCCAAGTCATCGGGGGGGTTTCTTAAGAGAATCTCCCAGGAGCTCTCTTCAATAGCCTTTTCTTCTTCCATCTCCAGCAGATTACACCGAGGGTCGTCTGGGGATCGGGGTACTTCATGGATAACCCCAGATCAAATTCGACTTTTTCCCGCCGACGTTTAGAGAAAGTTTTCCGTTCTTCACATCTATTAGAACGCCAGCAGTGGCCATGAAAGTCCGTCCCAGGATAATGGGGGTGTGTGCGTCTTCAGGCATGTCCATGACTACAAAGTCCACAGGCACATGCACCCCTCTCACATTAACGGGGAGGTCATCCACAACTCCCACCGGATATTTGACCGATCGGTCAGCTAGTTGTAGGGTCATACCGGTGGGCTCCAAATCACCCATCCCTATACTTTTGTACATCGACAAGGGCATCAAATTTACACTCGCTCCGAGATCGACGAGTGCACGATGAATCTTTACTGCCCCGATCGTGCAAGGAATTGAGAAGCTCCCCGGGTCTTTAAGTTTCGGCAGATTTGCCCTCTGGATAAGAGCGCTACACTCCGCCGTCAACACTACTTTCTCATTTCTAGACCCTCTCGTCACCAAATCTTTCAAGAATTTTGCATAGGAGGGGATTGTTTCGATTACTTCTAGGAAGGGGATTTGCAGGCTTAGGTCCTTGACCATGGCGAAGAACTTGCCATATTTCTCATCAATTTTTGCCTGAGCCAACCGTTGTGGAAATGGCACAACGGGTTTATACACATTCGGGCTCTCTTCCTCCTTCTTCTCCTTCTCTTCTTCAGAGACTCCCTCCTGAGTCATAGGATTTGATGACGAAGCACCGGCGTCGTTTGATTTTTCGATCGGTTTCTCAACGACCAAAGGTGCTTCCGGGTTGCTAGGGGGCACTCTAGTAGGAATTTGTGTCCCGCTTCTCAGAATGATAGCGGACACATTCGCGTGCTCGTGCACGAGTGCCGATGTTTGGGTTGCTCCCCTCGGGTTCACCTCCGGTTGTGGCGGTAATTGGTTTTGTGACCTTGCAAGGTTCGCCACTTGTAACCCCATCTGGGTTACTTGGTCCGTGAGGGTCCGCTGACCCATTTCCAGCTTTTGGTTGATCCTCTCCTGGTTGGTAATATATTGAGTCAAGAGAGACTCAACCGGAGAGACGGCCCTCTGTTGGCCATACTGCTGCTGCTGCTGGAACGGCTGCTGATTCCTGGGGGCGTAAGATTGTTGCTGAAATGGTTACTGCTGAAACTGATTCTGCTGTGGCCTAGCCGGCTGATATGTTTGTTGCTGCGGCTGCTGAGGCGGCGAGGGCTGAAATGGTGGCCGGTAACTGAAATTCGGGTGGTTCCGGTTGTTGGGAGAGTAGGCCGGGTTGGAATTTGTCCTTGGCGGATACGGCGCATTTCCCGTAGGGTTGTAAAATAGTGCGCTCGCCTGATCCAACGGTGGTGAGATGTCACCACCGTCGAATTCCCCAAAGAATTCGGACTCTACCGCAGAAATTTGCTGTGTACCGGCCCCACCGGCTCCTCCCATTAGTGCGGAGATCTGGGTCGAAAGCAAGTCGAACTTGCTTGAAAGTTTGTCGACGTCCTCGACTCTGTGTATACCCCCGGATCTTGGTGTGGCTCTCTCGTCACACCACCGCTCATTGTTGGATGCCATATTTTCCAGAATATGCCCGGCATCCTCCTCGCTTCTAGACATGAAGGAACCCCCAGCCGCGGCGTCCATAGAAGATTTCAGGTCATCCCTCAACCCATTGTAGAACAGATTAATAATCTGCCACTTCGGAAGCTCATGGTGAGGGCATCTTCTTTGCATCTCTTTATATCTCGTCCAAGCTTCATGCAAGGACTCGTGGCTGGCCTGGAAGAAGGAGGAGATCTCACTCCTCAACTTCATGGTCTTCCCCGGAGGAAAGAACTTCGTCAGAAAAGCGTTGGAGAGCTTCTCCCAGGTGTTGAAAGTGTTGGGGTCCTTCCCCCTTAGCCATTGCTTGGCTTTGTCTGATCACTCCTTATTTTACACCTTTTTTCCGCATGTTTGCATGCCATTTAGATCGCCCAAATCATGTTTTTCACGATATATCGACGATATTGCGATGCTTTTTCACGATTTGTTGTTTTTGTCGCATTTCTGGTGATTTGGCGCGATTTGGAGTGATCTCGAGATGCGCTTACTCTAGACGGTCACCGACGACCTCCCCGAGGGGTATTTTGCTGTTGGAGAGGAGCGGAAGAAGAATGGACGTCGCAGGAGCGACGAGGAGGCCAAAACAAGCTGATTGGGCATTCTTTGTGTCCCACGCAGCCGAGTGGAGGAGCCACTCGGCCGACCAGCAAGACACTGCTCGGCCGACCAGTTCAGACACGAGTTACCTGTGCACTCGGCCGAGCACCGAAGACCACATCGGCCGAGTGACGATATCGCGTCCACCTGAGTGGCGCCCAGACGAGGCCCTTCCAAAACATCGAAGTTACTGTTTTTCGGCTGCCTGAGCTTCAGAAGACCCACTCGGCCGAGTGGTAAATCCCGTCCGCCCGAGTGCAGTGAAGCCATCGGCCGAGTGACGACAACTCACTCGGCCGAGCCGCCCCCGAACTGAAGACCCCTGAAAGTCCCGACTTACTGGAAAATTGCAGTGTTTTCACTCGGCCGAGCGACTTTTGTCACTCGGCCGAGTGCGATGCGCTGCCTGTAGCGAAAACTGCGGAAAACAGGCTGTGCAGGGGTATTTTGGTCACGATTTTTGGACGATTTTTGGGGCTATTTAAGCCCTGTTTTTACCCTAGTTTAGAGAGCTCTTCCTTAGATTTTTTTGCAGCTTTTTAGATTACTTTTTAGCTTTATTATTGAGATTGGAGAAGAGGAAAAACTTGGATTTTTGTTTGATTAATTGAAGAACTCCATTGGTTTGCATATCTCTTCCCTAAAAATCCTATTTTTATTGTTTATCTCAATATTTGTGATGAATTCTATTGCTTATTTCATTGATTATTCTTGTGCTATTGCCATGATTTGTGAGTAGTCTCCACGTCTTGGGGCGTGGGGATGAACCCTACAAGCCCTATTTCCTATTTGTGATGAATTGGTGGAAATTGAGCTAGAATTGCTATTAGGGATTAGATTGGGATCGATTTACTACGGATAGCTAGGAATTCATATCAATTGGGATTTGCAAGAGATTGGATCCCAATTTGATAGGAAGCCCTAGAAATCCGAATTGGGTTGGAGTCGGATTTTCGAAGTATCGGGTTGCAAGAGATTAGACCGATACCAGGATTTCCGATTGCAATTCCATGCCAATACCCGTTTGCAAGAGATTGGACGGGTAGGAACTATTCTAATTTAGATTGTGGACCGAGTTTGCAAGAGATTGGGCTCGGTGCGCAATTGGACGATGATGTTGATCCTAATGCTAGCTTCCCTAGGCTAGGGTTTACAAGAGATTGGACCCAAACCTAGGATAGCTATAGACCGGCAACAGCGCGAGAGCGTGAGCTTGGTTCTACATTCAGTTGCAACTAGTTCATCCGAATTCTCATTCTAGCAATTTTGATACCGACGAACCACATTTATGAAATACGGTGTGTAGCGGGAATTCCCCATTCCCTAGACGTTCTTTATTTGATTTGATATTTCGCACATTTGTCTGACGATTGTGACAGGATCGCCCAAGGCAATTTTCTCTATTCTTAAATAGCCAGGTTGATTAGGAGCAAGCACGGTCATTCGTCCTCCCTGTGTTCGATATCCCGCTCGCCGCTACACAGTGCGCTTGCGGTAAAACTACAACCGTTCTCCGGGTGTATATCCGGGGCTCGACCATTGTCTCGCAAAGAGAAGGGGAACAGCTTCAGACGGATAGCCTCTGTCGTGACACCATTAATCCGGAAGGTGTCACACTTCTCCAAGAAGGAGTCCAGGTGCTCGATCGGGCTCTCCATGGGTGCACCCGCAAACTGGTCCTGCTGGATCCATGTCACTAGAGACGGCTTCAGCTCAAAGCTTTTGGCCGCAATAGCTGGAGATCGGATGGCGGAAGTCGACTCGATGGATGGCATCGAGTACTCCAGCAGAGACTTGTGAGGTGGGGTGTTCTCCTCCATGGATTCGGGATCTTCTCTTCTTCGCTTCTCGGCGGCCAAACGCCTAAGGGTGGCGTTAATCTCTGGATCGAGGGGAATCAAGTCGTCAAGACTCCTTGAACTCCTGCGCATGAAAAACAACAAACACCTGTGAAGCGACAAGTGGGAAAGAAACAGATAAAATAAGAAATAAAAATAAGAAAAATAAGAAAAAAAGAGAAAAAGGGAGAATGCGAAAATTATCGCGAGGTAGTGATATGAGCTAGACACGAGGGTTCAAGAGATCCTAAAATAACAAGCACGTTGCCTCCCCGGCAACGGCGCCATAAACTTGACCGGCGCCCCGCTTGCGTCGCGGCGTCGCGGTGTCGTTTACCGCAAGTTTCACGGTTAGTGTAGGGTGCGGGAATATCGAACTCATGGAGGCGAGGTTGTGCTTGGGTCAGGTAGGACCTAAATCACCCCGAGGGGCGAGCTAGCCCGAATCGGTGAATGGTTGTCACGAAAGGAAATAAAGGGGTATGAACAACAAGAAAGAAAACCCGGGACTTTGGATTCCAACCCGACGAGAGACTCTCGCTGATGCGGCCTACGGGTATGGATAGCGATCGGGATTTGGGTCTAATGGTGAGACGTTGCCTCTGAAAGTGGTACCGGCGTCCCATGGGCCCGATATTCCGGTCGGTGCCCAGGATGATACACCGGACTTCCCGGATTCGATCAGTGGGCACTCCCGTGTCCATTAACACTGATCGATCCCGGGAGCACTAAGCCCGCAACGATATCTCCCAACGTCTCATCCTGCCGCTCCCGCGTGCTAGGATTCGGCGTCTACGCTAAGGGCGTGAGCTATGGCTAGGGAGTCAACCGCCAAGTTTATTCCCCCTTGGCCCAACGGTCAAAGGCGGTCTTTTTCCCGCCGATGACAATGAAACACCCTGCGTAACCGTTAGATTCCCACTCCCTATCGATTTCCTAACCCTATGGACGCATCGGGAAGAGCCCCCAAAGGGGTTTCCATTAAAATCCCAGATTTGGGAACTACTCACAAAAATTCATGAAAAAGCGATCTAAATGAAATTTAACCGTTGAAATCATAATCGGACAATTGCAATGCGGAAGTAATGGAGTAATAAAGACAATACTAAAATTTTAGAAAGATCTGAAAACTTACAAAAGAGTAACAATTACAGCCGTCACAAGGAAATAAAACAGTAGAAAAAACAACAGCTCTCGTTTTTGGAACCATAGGGGTTCTATTTATAGACCGTCGCATCAACCGATCGGTTGACAAGTCAACCGATCGGTTGATCCGTTACAAATTAATAACAGAAAACGGCGAGCTTTCACCCGATCACATGAACCGGTCGGGTGAGTTCTTGAGTGACCGGTTGGATCTTTGAAGCAGTCGGGTGAATCGATCGGTTCGACGTCCGTGTCTTCAGCTCTTCTTCTTCAGCTACAGATGAACCGATCGGGTGAGAGTCACCCGATCGGTTGGTGTTTTGCTTCGAGAAAACAGAGAATAGCCCCCGCTGAACCGGTCTGCGAACCGGTCGGGTGACTTCTTTGTGAGCTGCGGCAAAGACCGGGTGGTGCACGCATGCATCACCCGATCGGTTGGAGATGACCAACCGACCGGGTGAGGGGCTGAAAGATGAATTCTTTGGCGTTTGACCCCCTGGATCACGCGTGACTTCTTCCGTTGCTCCGGGGACTTGGGATATCATCGTTAAACGTCCCCTACTTGGTCGATCCCCTGCAATCATGGATAAACAAAGAAAAGTGAAAGAAAACGGGAAAATATACGAAAACGAGTAAGAGACGACGGAAAAACACGGAGAAACACAAAAGAAAACGTGCGTGAATATATGAAATATAAACGCACGTCAGGCTAATTGATGCAAGTGACTCAGGTGCTGTACCTATACACAGCGACAGTCAAGCATCTATAGCTTATGTCAAAGATCCTAAATTTCATTGTAAGACCAAACACATTGATATCCGCTACAAATTTGCAAAAGACTATGATAAGACCAAGAAGGTGGACATAAGGTACATATCTACGCATGAGATGATAGCGGATCCGCTCACGAAGGCGATCCCCAGAGATGTGTTTTACAAACACTTATCATCCCAAGGATTGCGTAAGAGATGAGTTTTACCAATGTAAATTCCCATGTCTGTAAATGATCAAATTTAATATGTTCTTTTTCAAACATTGCATATGAATTTCTTGAGAAATGTTTATGTACATTTTTGAAATCTCAGCTATACTTTCTAGTATGTCGGACAGATTGTTGGATCCTGCCAAAACAGAGTTAGGATCGATAAATGAAGTTGAGACTTACGCTTGCGTATGCGGCACGGTAGTCTACGAACTTCGCCTTCGGATTCGCCACGACGGATCGAGTCTTCTCACGAACGGAGCAAGGCTACTAAATCCACAATCTAAATCTCTACTTTTAGATTAAGACTTGGATAAAGAGAGAAGAAGGATTTCGGCAGAGCTTCGCTATAATAAAATGCATGCAAGAATTCCATGCAAAAGTGTAAGGAAATGGCTAACCCTTGGGTCTTATTTATAGCCCCCAATGTAGTTATTTTTAGGAGTAATTGTTCCTTTGGAACAATTTAACTAAGGTGTACCATCGTACATGGCATATTATAAGCTTAAGTTGTACCATATGCATGGTACAATATAAGCTTAAGATATTACCCCTTTATTATCCATATGTCGCATGCACTTATGCACATATAATGTGACTTTCCCATCAATCTAGAGATCCTCTCTGCAAGGGAACATATTCCCTTTGCACACGACTTCGTGTACGCGACGTTCGAGGTCCGTATTCCCTCGTACATCCCCCACAAGGGTGTACAAACGTCTTCCATATCCAACATCTCCCACTCACACTTGAGGGGATTGTAAGAGAACGTATTTCTCTTAGTTCTTTCATCTATCATACCGAGAAATAGACCGTGCGACCGTCATGCGCGTAGAGTCTGTTGTTGTGCACTTGTTAGAGATACACAACGACCTCGAAGGTGCAAAGTTGAGTAGTTCAACGCATGCTTTACCCTAGATTATTTCTTCACATTTCTTATACTTTATATTCAACAATTGAATCCCATCTGGATTACAATTGGCTGGCCAGCTTTGAATCATTAAAGTCCAACTGCGAATATGAAATCAATCTTCCTCTTCTTGCGAACCTTCTGATTTTGACTTGATTCGCTTTTCTAACGTGCCCCGCCGAGCCAAATTATCATAGCCCATAAGTAACACGCTAAGATAGCGATCATCTCGTCAAATCTAAAGGAACCAATTGGAGTCCTTGAGGGTAAGAGTTAAGGCCCATATGGCCTTTGATTCTCACATAATAGCAAACACTATTGCTACTAACTCAGTGGTCGAAATGCATACGTGGTATGAACACGTATTACAACATCGCTCCTTTCCCAGGGAGTGTATGTCTCAATGATGTTGTAAGGATGATGATCAGGCACCACAATGTCTGACTTTGAGTCCCTTATTCTACTCAAATAGTCCTTTGGACTCACATCCCGCATTTAGACAGATAGGATTTCCAAAAAAATCCTCTTAGACCTTTTGTAAGCATCCATATGATGCAGATCTTTCATGCGACCATTTTGTTTAAGTCATGACTCTTAAATCATCCGTCTGATGATTTTGACTTCAAACAGGTCTCATCTCTATTCCATCCGTCTGATAGAATAAGGCGGTTGCTCATGTGAGAGAGCCAACCTCAATCTGTCTGACATACTAGAATTCAGCTGAGATTTCAAAAATGTACACAAACATTTCTTAAGAAATTCATATGCAATGTTTGAAAAAGAACTTATTCTTTTATTAATTTTGATCATTTACAGACATGGGAATTTACATTGGTACAACTCAGCTCTTACGCAATCCTTGAGATGATAAGTGTTTGTAAAACACATCTCTGGGGATAGCCTTCGTAAGCGGATCCGATATCATCTCATGCGTAGATATGTACCTTATGTCTACCGTCTTGGTCTTATCATAGTCTTTTGCAAATTTGTAGCGGATATCTATGTGTTTGGTCTTACAATGGAATTTCGGATCTTTGACATAGGCTATAGATGCTTGACTGTCGCTGTGTATGGGTACAGCACCTGAGTCATTTGCATTAATTAGCCTGTCTAAGAACTTCCTAAGCTAAACAGCCTCTTAGACTACCATGCTAAATGCTACAAACTCGGCTTCCATGGTTGAAAGTGCGATGCAGGATTGTTTCTTGCTACTCCAGGATATTGCACCAGATCCGAGTAGAAAAACATATCTTGAGGTCGATCGTCGCTCATCGAGATCACCCGCCCAATCAGCATCAGTGTAGCCTTCGAGCCTCAAGGCATCTCCTTGATAGCATAAAGCAAAGTCTGCAGTTCCTTTGAGATACCGCATTATCCTCTTAACCGCTTTCTAGTGTACTTGCCCTGGGTTGGATTGGTAACGACTTACCATTCAAACGGAAAAACAGATGTCCGGTCTTGTACACATCATAGCGTACATTAGACTACCAACTGCACTGGAATATGGAACTTTTTCCATAATCTCCTTCTCTTTTTGGTTCTTCGGACATGATTTCAGACATAAATTGTCGCACTTGCTTATTGGAGTATCAGTGGACTTGCAGTCCTGCATATTAAAACATTCTAGAACCTTCTCTATATAAGTCTCCTGTGAAAGAGAAAGAAGTTTCTTTGAACGATTCCTTGAAATCTTAACTCCAAGGATATATGCGGCTTCTCCCATGTCTTTCATCTCAAAAACTGATGAAAGCCAAGCCTTGATATCCATCACAAAGCCCTTGTCATTTTCGGCTATTAAAATTTCATCTACATATAGAGACATAATAACATACTTGTTCTTATTCCTCTTGATGTATACACAGTTATCTTCATCAAGCATGGAAAATCCATTTGATAAGACAACCTCTTGAAATCGTATATACCATTGCCTCGAGGATTGTTTAAGACCATATATGGATTTAAGAAGTTTACAAACCTTATGTTCGTTTCCTTCTTTTACAAACCCTGTTGGTTGTTCCATATAGATCGCCTCGTCCAATTCTCCATTGAGAAAGGCAGTCTTTACATCCATTTGATGTAATTCGAGGTCTAAGCAAGCTACCATTGCCAGAATCAGGCGAATTGAGGTAAAACGAACAACAGGTGAGAAGGTCTCTTCGTAGTCTATCCCTTCCTGTTGCGTAAAACCTTTCGCGACAAGGCGAGCTTTATATCTGTCAATAGAGCCATCAGCCTTATGCTTGATCTTGAGAACCCATTTGTTCCCAATAGCTCTACGTCCTCTGGGTAAGTCAACTAAGTCCCAGACTTGGTTAACTTTCATGGATTCTAACTCCTCTTGCATCGCTTCCATTCATTTGTCTTTAGCAGGGCAAGATACGGCCTCTTTGAATGTAGCAGGCTCGTCATCTTCTTGTAGTAAAGTCAAAAAGGTTTGCAGAAATTCATCCTCAAATCTTAGAGGAGCCAATCTTGTACGACTACTACGTCGTATTTGAGATTCTTCAAGTCCTTGTTGACTTGAGTTTAGATCAATTCTAATATCACTCCCACTTGGAATGTCGTTAGAATTGCTCCCACTTGGATCATTATTCCCGTATGGAATAGGATAATCGTCATTCGTATAATCCATTGGTGAAGGTTGAAACGTATTTTCGTTTTCACCAAGAATTCTCCCACTCGAATGAGGTAATCCTTCTTGATCATAAATCTCAAATAGAGATAAGTCCTGACTTATCTCGCCCTGTCTTGGAAACTCGTTTTCCAAGAAAGTGACATCCCTTGATTCAAACTCAATTAGCCCACCATTGTCTTCCTGACTAACAAAAACATAACCTTTGGAGTTTTCTGCGTATCGTATAAAGATACATTTCCTTCCCCTTGGCCCAAGTTTGCCATACTTATGGGAGGAAATATGTGCGTAGGATGCACAACCCAAAGGTTTTAAAATGTTTAAGTCAGGAGACCTTTGGTTCCACAACTCATAAGTAGTGGAGCTAACTGATTTCGAGGGTACGCGGTTTAAAATGAAAGCGGTCGTCAATAATGCATCACCCCAAAAGGTGATTGGCAAGTTAGCTTGTGCCATCATTGAACGGACCATTTCCATTAAAGTCCTATTTCTCCTTTCTGCAACACCGTTTTGTTGAGGAGTATAAGGCATAGTTACCTGATGTACTATGCCTTTTTCATCACAAAGTTCCTTAAAACTTATTGATTGATATTCACCGCCCCTATCGGTTCGCAAAACCTTAATCTTGCGATCTAATTGATTCTCCACTAAACTCATATAGTTTTTAAAGCAAGCCAAAGCTTCACTTTTGTGGGATATCAAATAGATATGTCCGAATCGGGTGAAATCATCAATAAAAGTGATGAAATAGGACTTTCCGCGTCTTGTCTTGACATTCATCGGACCACATATGTCCGAATGGATAAGCTGTAATGGAACCTCGGCCCTTGTGCCGGTTCCAAACGGCTTGCGACAAGATTTCCCCATAAGGCAATGTTCGCAGGTCGACATTTCAACCTTTGAAACATTGGATAGAAGGCCACGTTTGGCAAGTCTATCCATACGCGTTGGTCCAATATGACCAAGCCTTGCGTGCCAACAAATCACATCAGACTCATAAGTCTTAGAATTTGCAATAAGGAAATTTTCATTACATGAGGAATCATACATTGTACTCATTACAATAAATCCTTTAAATACAAACCCAGTACCAATAAGAGTATTATTACAACTTAAGTCCACATTACAATCATGAAAAAACCAGTTATAGCCAAGACCCATTAATACGACCACAGAAATTATATTCCTTCGAATATCTGGAGCGAAGAGGACATCATGAAGTAGGAGAGTGCGGCCGTTGTCCAAGACTAGCTTGCAAGTCCCAACGCCTTTCACTTCAACACGTGTGTTGTTTCCTACATAGATCCACTTTGTTCCTTGGGGTATCCGATGATACTCCACGAAGGACCGTCTGTCCCTTGCTATGTGGTCGGTGGAACCTGAATCAATTATCCAAAATGGATTAGATTCCACAAGAAATATTGAACTAGAAACACATATGTAACTAGTATATTTACAAGTTACCTCGTCGCCTCCACTCGTACACGAACGAGCATAGTGACCGAGCTTGTTGCACTGGAAGCACTTGATCCTCTTCAAGTCTTTCTTCTTGTGCCATTTCTTGTGCCCACCCTTATGTTTGGGTTTCTTGGTAGACTCAGGTTGCTTATTACGTTCATTAGTGAACTTCGAACGATCTTTCTGTTTCTTTCCCCCGTGTGAGGATCTAGCAACCATGTACACTTCTGCACTTGGCTTGGCAGCCGCAAGCCGCTCTTCCTCTAATTCGAGGTGCTTGGAAACGTCGCTGAAGGTCTTGATGCTCTCATTGTGAGTGAGATGCATCTTCATTTGATCCCACCCATTTGGTAGGGAACGTATAACTGCTTGGATTTGTTGCTCATCAGTGAGCACATGACATGCGTCCTTTAACTCCGAGATAAGGTTCGCCATATGTCGCAGATGTTTCCCCATGGAATGATCTGGACGTTTCTTATATGTATCGAACTTTATAGTTAAGGCGCGAAGTTTGGACACCGATGTGCCATCGAAATTCTCCTCTAGCTTGGACCATATGTCCATGGCTAGGTCATGTTCTCGGAAGATGCGCATTATGTCATCAGCCATACTGCTTAATAACGTAATGCGCGCTATCTTATTCTTTCGAGACCAAGCATCAAAAGCTTCCTTGTCTCGTCGATGTTGGGCCGTAGTGCCCAACTCGGGTTCAATCATAACGTTCTTTAGAGTTTCGAGCACTTCTTGCTCCTCAAGAACGTATTGTATCTTGATGGACCAAAGGTTGTAATTATCGCCGTTGAGTTTTTCACCTCTGTTTAACTCAACGACGATATTCTTTGAAGCGGAAGACATTTTACTTTTAAAATGCTGCAAAAGACACAAAACCGAAGGTTTGATCAAAACATTGCATAAAAATTCTTAAAAGATAACTCCCTCTTGAAATGATAATAGAATATCCCATTTGGATAGTTCTAAAAATTCAAATCCCACTTGGAATTATATTATATTTGATAAGTTACTTTCGAAAAATATTGAAGATGTTGTTCTAGAATCGAAAAGGTCTCTATGATTCCAATCACCATCTAGAACAACCTTCAATATTCCCCCGTCACTTATCAAACAATCGTACTCTTATAGTACTTCGCAGCGGAAAATTACTTTTGAAAAACATATCTTTCAAAATGGAATAGGTGAGAGTTTGCGCAAAGAATTTTAGCGCAACAATTGCCAAGCCACGAGACCTGTTCTACACACCCATAGGTTAGATAACCATGGCCGGATCGTGGTATGACTTGGAATTCTAAATTGCGCTATCCCGATTAAGGACGGGACATAACCTATTTGAAAACATCTTTTTCAAAAAAAAATTAAAATACATTGGCTAATCTCCGTAGAGTAGAGCACAACGTCATAAGTACATTGGCTAATCTCCGTAGAGTAGAGCACAATGACATGGCTAATCTCGCATGAAGTAGAGCACTATGGCTAATCTTCAAGGAGTAGAGCCCAAGGAAAAACTTCATTAAAATGTTAGCCCCGTATGAGCTAGTCGGCACTGTGGTTAGCCCCGTATGGGCTAATCGGCACATTCGAGTTTGACCAAGGCCTTTTGTCACCCCATATGGGTCAGTCGGCAAGTTTGCGATCGACCAAGACCTTCTGCCGGATTGGTCGACCAAAACAACCAAATTGGTCGACCAATTATTTGGTCTGCAACTTCTCCCGGCCAGGGCCTCTGTCCTGGCCCCCTCGGCCAGCTGCCCTGGCCCCCTCGGCCAGGGGCCCTGGCCCCCTCGGCCAGGGCCTCTGCCCTGGCCAAGGCCGGCCAGGGCGCCGGCCCTGGCCTCTGCCAGGGCCGGCCGACCGGCCCCGGCCACTGTCAGGGCCGGCCAGGGCCGGCCCTGGCCTCTGCCCAGGCCGGCCCCTGGCCTCTGCCGGGGCCGGCCTGGCCTTGGCCGGCCACTGCCGGCCTGGCCATGGCCGGCCATGGCCCTTTGGCCATGGCCGGCCTCCCCTTGTGTGGGGTGGCCGCACACCCCGGCCGGTGGGGTTTGCCGCGGTGGTTATTGGCCGTAGCCAACCCCCTCCGCATGGGGAGGGGGGTGCATGGCCTTCATAGCCCATTTGGCCATGGTGCACATGCACTAAAATTCATCTTCCCCGATGGGAATAACCACCACCTTCTTCCTCGATGAAGCACCCGTTCGTCGATGAAGCACCCGTTCATCGAGAAAGTGGTTATTTTCTAATGGCCGTGTGCCAAAAATAAAAAATAACATACTACGTGAACGGTCGGTTCTTCCCGTCACGGAGAGTTCCTACCATATCCGTAATGATAGGAGACCCTAACGTGAAAAGAACAACCGCTACGTTCTCTCCGTCACGAAGCGTTCCTACCATATCCGTAATGGTAGGATACCCATTCGTGAAAAAGACAACGACTCGTTCATAGTTTCGACGGGGCGGCGGTTTGACCGGGGTGAACCCGTATGGCTCTGATACCAATGTTGGATCCTGCCAAAACAGAGTTAGGATCGATAAATGAAGTTGAGACTTACGCTTGCGTATGCGACACGGTAGTCTACGAACTTCGCCTTCGGATTCGCCACGACGGATCGAGTCTTCTCACGAACTGAGCAAGGCTACTAAATCCACAATCTAAATCTCTACTTTTAGATTAAGAACTTGGATAAAGAGAGAAGAAGGATTTCGGCAGAGCTTCGCTAGAATGAAATGCGTGCAAGAATGCCATGCAAAAGTGTAAGGAAATGGCTAACCCTTGGGTCTTATTTATAGCCCCCAAGGTAGTTATTTTAGGAGTAATTGTTCATTTGAAACAATTTAACTAAGGTGTACAATCGTACATGGCATATTATAAGCTTAAGTTGTACCATATGCATGGTACAATATAAGCTTAAGATATTACCCCTTTATTAGCCATATGTCGTGTAACGACTGGTTTTCATGTATCTGGATTTATTATATTATAATATATATGTTTTTGGTGGGTTTTCTCCTCATGTGTGGTTTTCATCTCCGTAGCTTTCATTTCCGATCGTTTCGTCATATTTTCTCGTTTCTTCGTTAGGATCGTCGATTTCGAAGTATGTCATTTGTGACGGGCTTCATAACGGTCGTATCTTACTATTAGATCAAGCCTAGGAGTCTTAGGAATCGATCCCGGGGCCCCGCGCTCCGTATCGGAACTTTTGGTGCACGTTAGCCGGTATAAGAAGGGGTACCGACCGACTAGATGACGATCCAGTCGGTCGACAATCCTTCTTGGACCGACTAGTTGGCTTTCTAAATTATTCAGGAGTTACTGTTTATCGTTAGTCGGTCTAAGAACGTTGGTTGACCGACTAGGTTGCAAACTAATCGGTCAGTAATGCTTCTTTAACCGACTAACTCTTCAACTTAATTTTAGTATCAATACTGTTCGCTCTTAGTCGGTCTAAGAACGTTCATCGACCGACTAGATGTTAAACTAGTCGGTCAGTATTTGTTCATGGACCGACTAAATCTAAATCCTATTTTCGTTCAGAAGTTACTGTTTACACTTAGTCGGTCTGCGTTGGTCGACCGACCGACTAGTTACCAAACTAGTCGGTCAGTGGTTGCTCTTTGACCGACTAATCCGTGTTAAAACCCTAATTTCTGGGCAGCCGCCAGCCCAACCTATTTATACCCCTCCCAAACGTTTTCTTCTTCCTCCACTCGACCCAAAACCCTAAAATCTCCCCCATTGAGCCCCCATCTTCCTCCAAGCTCTATTCCTTCATCCCAAGCCCTAGATTCATCATCTAAACCCTCCATCAACTCTATCTACCTCTCATCTTCCCCAAAATCTCATCAAATCCCCAAAATCCCCCCAAAACCCTAACTCTCCAAACTTCTCCATTTGTTTCCAGATCTGATCCTAGGGTTCTCCGGAGTGTTTCTTCTGCCTCCTCTCGGTAAGAAATCGATCTCTCGATGTTTTCATAACCTATTTGTATTTTTATGAAACCCTAATGAAATTTCATGTTGTTTGATGTTTGTTTCCCCATAACAGCGATTTCCCCCCTAGATTAGCATCCGCGAGACGAACCTTCGTAATCGTCATTCCCGGTGCTAGGCAAGTGAAACTTGCCACTTAGGGTTTAGGCCATGTTTTAGGCCATTTTGCTTGTTGTAGGCGTAAAAGAGGCTAGGCGACGAAATGATACTCGCCTAGGCGCAAATTGGGGAACTAGCTTGACAACGAAGCTAGTTCCGACATTTAGCATGTTGCACAATTATCATGTCATGTTTACTTTCCATTAACGGTACGCAAATTAATTGTCATGTCATTGCATTCTTTAAGTGATCCCGTGATTGCGTAGCATCGCTACAATACTTGTGTTTCCTGGCTCGTGACCAGAAGCGAGCATAATGAGTTGCTAACCCCAACGCTCGATATTGAATTGTGAACTAAGAAACAAGCTCCCGTGTGGGGCAACCCTGGCTCACTTGCTGGGCTCATGTACAGGGACTCTGGCTTGTTTACGTGTGGGATGGGGTAAGGGTTAAGCGGCCATTCAACTGGGAGTCTGCCTGATCAGCAACTACAGTTGTAAGGCGTAAACTCTGGGGTGGGGTAGTGTTTAGGGCCGATCAGTGTGAATGATGAACCATTCAGCTGAAGGGCGTAAACATCTATAAAACAACGTGAAACGTGAATAGTGAATCGATTGAGATTGATAGTAGCTTGGCTACTCTTGTCTTGTCCCGATGATTGTTCTCTTGTACAATTTGTCTTGCCATGTCTTACTTGTGCACTCATGTTATAACTGCCATGTCATGCATACTAAAACTGCTAGGATGCTAGTTGCCTTACTTTCTGTTTCCTTGCCCAAGTCTTTTAGACTTGCTGACATGTGCCCCTTTACTCTTTTGGGTGACACATGTTAGATCCTGAGCCTGAGTACCTTGTTGAGGACGAGGTGTTAGCTGACGCCGAGCCCGAGCTTGTGTTTGACGGGGAGTACGTGGACACTGGGGACCAGTCCTAGTGTCTTCGTTGTGTTTTACTTTTGTTTAGGCAGTTGTTTGTTATCGGTGCGTAGCACCTATACTTTGTTATGTCGTTGCTTTTGTTGACCTTGTTCTGGGCCTTTAGACTCTTTCTTTTAGCCTGGTGGCTTTTTCTGGATGTTGGACTTATTTTCATGTTGGACAATTTATGAGATGTGAGATTTTATTTCAGTCTCTCCTTGTGTTATTATTGTTGTTCCGTTGTGGTTATAGGGACCGGCTTATGTTTTATTGACGCTTATCGGGTTTGGGGCTTCACAGCTCCACTCTCGTGCGGACCTCTTCACGTCTCACCTCCATTTTAGGGAAGCGGGTCGTGACAGGTTTTGTTGGTGGCCCATGCAGGTCCTTCTATAATTGCGGTTATCGGAAGAGCGATAATAATATTAGAATTTCCAATAAACTAAGTTCGACGTCCGATGTCATAAGCTATGAGTCTAATCTGATTCGTTCCCTGTGTCACTAGATGGCAGGAAGGCGTTTCACCCGTGGTGGGGGTAGTGGTGCGCTCCCTCATGATGAGGAGCCTGAGCGGGAACCCACCAACGGTGAGATGATGCGGATGATGCTCCAGATGATGCAAGTGCAGCAGGGCGTGCTTCTGCAAGTCCAGAATGCTCCACTTGCTCGAGCTGTCCGGGCTCTTCTGGATGCCCCTCGCTCTGAGCCAGGAGCGAAGCAATTTCGGGAGCTGGGTCCCGCATATTTTGATGGTTCTGAGGGTCCTCTGGCTGCCGATGAGTGGATTCGGAACATCGAGGACAATCTGAAGATGGCCAAGATCACCCTGGCTGGATGGGTTGATTTGGCGAAGAGGCAACTCAAGGATAATGCTCGGAATTGGTGGGATGCGGAAGAGAAGATGCTGGTGGAGCCGATAGCTTGGGCTACCTTCAAGGCCAGATTTGAGGGTGAGTTCTTCCCGAAAGCTGCCAGGGAAGAGATGCTGTAGCGTTTTATCGATTTGAAGCAAGGGAGCTCGTCGGTGGACCTATATCACCAAGAGTTCATGAGGCTGAGTCGGTTTGCACCAAAGATGGTGCAGGACGCTGAGGAGAGAGCTCAGAGGTTCCTGCAGGGACTTGCTTCGGAGCTCCAGAGTTTTCTGACCTCTTCTGACCGGGAGTCTTATCAGAAGGTTCTCATAGCAGCAAAGAGGCAGGAGCTGCTCGTGAACCAGAGGAGGGGGTCTATTGTTGGTGCTGGGAAGAGGCCTATGGAGCAGGCCAGAGCTGTGGTTAGACCTGGATTCAGGCCTAATCAGTCCGCTCAGTTTAAGAGGCCAGGAGGGCCTATTCTGAAGACTTGCCATTTCTGCGGCAAGCCTGGCCATATCAAGGATCAGTGTCGGAAGTTTTTGGGCCAGTGTTTGGTTTAAGGTGATGCTTCCCCTGTCGCGAGGGATTGTCGGCATGCGGGACAGCTGCGGAGGGCACCTGTTGCAGATCAGCCGTTGCAGCAGCGAGCGTCTGTTCCTGCTGGTCGTGGAGCAGCTCTTGTTCCGCAGAGGCAGGCTTTTCAGCAGGCTGTTCCGCCGAGGAGACATGCTTTTCTGATGACCGCTGTGGAGAGCGAGGCTGTGGATGAGGTTATCGCATGTAATCCTCAATCTAGCTGTTACTTTCCTAGCTGGTTTTGATTGTTAGATTATGTTGTTTGCTTGAACATGGTTGTTTGCTAGACTAGGGTTTGATTGTTAATTGATTGTTAGGTGTGGTTTTGGTTTGCACATTTCCTGCACGGGTCCTCTTTGACTCTGGTGCATCGATGTGTATTATTTCTCGGAGCTTCGTGGAGAGGCATTCCTTGTCGACGTCCCCTCTTCCCAAGAGTTGGAATATCGTTACAGGGAATGGCGTGGTCTCGGTGCATCGTGGTTGTAATTCTTGCTCGTTGGTGGTCTGTGGACATGAGCTTTTCGCTGATTTCATTGTCCACGACATCATCAACTATGATGCAGTTCTTGGGATGGACTGGCTTGCGAGCTTCTATGCTATGATCGACTGTCGGAGAAAGAAGGTGGTGTTCGAGATTCCCGGACATCCAGTATTTGAGTCCAGTCGTGGTAGCAGTTCGCTTGGTCCTGTCAGATTTCGGGCCAGGCCGGTGGAGGTTGTGTCTATGCAGATGGAGCTGGAGTGGCCAGCTGTGGTGCGTGATTTCGGCGACGTCTTCCCCGAGGAGATGTCTGGTTTGCCACCTGATCGAGCTCTAGAATTTTCTATTGATCTTGTTCCGGGAGCGCAGCCGATTTCGAAGGCACCGTATCGTATGGCACCTGCAGAATTGGAGGAGTTGCGGAAGCAGTTGGATGAGCTTTTGCAGAAGGGTTATATTAATCCTAGTGTGTCTCTGTGGGGAGCACCGGTGTTGCTGGTAAAGAAGAAGGATGGTTCACGTCGCATGTGCGTGGACTATCGGGAGTTGAATGCGGTGACCATCAAGAATAAATACCCGTTGCCTCGCATCGATGATATTTTTGATCAGCTTGGAGGTTCGAGGGTGTTTTCTAAATTGGATTTGAGGAGTGGTTACCATCAGTTGAAGGTGAAGAAGGGAGATGTTCCGAATACAGCGTTCAGGACGAAGTATGGACACTATGAGTTTGTGGTTATGCCTTTCGGCGTAACTAACGCGCCCGCAGTTTTCATGAATCTGATGAACCTGATTTTCTACGAATTTTTGGATAAGTTTGTTGTTATCTTTATTGACGACATTCTGATCTATTCAAAGTCGGAGGAAGAGCATGCCTCGCACTTAAGGACGGTGTTGGAGATTTTGAGAAAGCATCGGTTGTATGCTAAGTTTTCGAAGTGCGAGTTTTGACTGGATAGGGTTGCTTTCCTCGGGCATGTGGTGACTGGAGATGGTATTTCAGTGGATCCCGAGAAGATTAGGGCCATCAGAGAGTGGCCTGTTCCGTCGTCTGCATCTGAGATTCGGAGTTTCCTTGGACTTGCTGGTTACTATCGGCGATTTATTAAGGAATTTTCCCGTATTGCTGAGCCGATGACCAGGTTGGCACGGAAGGATGTCCCTTTTGTTTGGTCGGGTGATTGTGAGAGTGCTTTTGGTGTTCTGAAGGAGAGGTTGACGACTGCCCCTATTCTTGTTGTGCCTGATCGCAACGGTGGATTTGAGATCTTTTGCGATGCTTCTGGCAAGGGTCTCGGTTGTGTGTTGCATCAGCATGGGCATGTTATGGCGTATGCGTCTCGTCAGCTTAAGGTTCATGAGAAGAATTACCCGACGCATGATTTGGAGTTGGCTACCGTTGTGTTTGCTCTTAAGATTTGGAGGCACTTCCTGCTGAGTGAGAAAGTGAAGATTTTCACCGATCACAAAAGCTTGAAGTATATTTTTACTCAGAAGGAGCTCAACATGCGACAGCGTCGATGGTTGGAGCTTATGGCAAATTATGAGATTGATTTGCAGTATCACCCTGGCAAGGTGAATGTGGTTCCGGATGCGCTGAGTAGGCTTCCAGCGGTGATGATTTTGACCTCGCAGTGGAGATTGCAGCAGGATTTTTGCGAGTCTGGCGTGGAGATTGTTCTTCCTGGGGAGGATTCATCGTTGATGTACATGCAGGTATAGTCGACGATCGTGGATCGGATTAAGGCTGGGCAGGCTGAGGATCCGAAGCTGGTGAAGATTCGGGAGCAGTTGGAAGCCGGTCTGCAGACTGACTTTTTGATTCATGAGGATGGCTCGCTGAGGTTTGGAGCCAGGTTGTGTGTGCCGGCTGGGGATATTAGAGATGAGTTGATGGTGGAGGCACACAGTTCGCCGTATTCTGTGCATCCTGGTGGCACCAAGATGTACCAGGATCTTTGTTTGAATTATTGGTGGCATGGTATGAAGAGGAGTGTGGCTCGAAGTGTGGCCAAGTGCTTGGTTTGCCAGCAAGTGAAGGCGGAGCATCAGCGTACGGTCGGGTTGCTACAACCGCTTCCGATTCCGGAGTGGAAATGGCAACACATCACTATGGATTTTGTGACTGGACTACCTCGGAGTCTGAAGCAGAATGACGCGATTTGGGTGGTCGTAGATCGATTGACCAAATCCGCGCACTTTATTCCATTCCGAGTGGGACAGTCTACTGAGGCGCTAGCGAGGAGATATATGGAGGTAAAATTATTTTACTCTCTATTTTTATTTCCTTTTCCTAGTTGGATAGTGATGTGACGTGAATCGTGCAGGAGGTCGTGCGACTTCATGGAGTCCCCGTGAGTATCGTGTCGGACAGAGACACGAGGTTCACATCTCAGTTCTGGCAGAGTTTGCAAAAGAGCTTGGGTACGCGTATGAGTTTCAGCACGGCGTACCATCCGCAGACGGATGGCCAGTCCGAGAGGACGATTCAGATTTTGGAAGACATGCTGAGGGCGTGCATGTTGGATTTCAAGGGTTCGTGGGAGGACCATCTACATTTGGTGGAGTTCTCTTACAACAATAGCTTCCAGGCGAGTATTGGCATGGCGCCTTTCGCCGCTCTTTATGGGAGGAAATGTCGATCGCCATTGAGTTGGGATGACGTTGGTGATCGGGAGCTGTTGGGACCTGAGATGATTGTGGAGGCCGTGGATATCGTCAGGAATATTCGGGAGAGGTTGAGGATTGCACAGGACCATTTTAAGCATTGGGCGGATGCTAAACGTCGTCCTTTGGAATTTCAGCCGGGCGACCATGTGTTCTTGAAGATTTCCCCGAATCGCGGTGTGATTCGTTTTGGGAAGCGAGGGAAGTTGAGCCCGCGATACATTGGACCGTTTGACATTTTGGAGAGGGTTGGCGAGGTAGCTTATCGCTTGGCCTTGCCGCCATCTTTGGAAGGAGTTCACAATGTTTTCCATGTGTCGTAGCTTCGTCGATACATTAGCGATCCATCTCATGCTGTGGATTTTTCGGAGATTACCGTTCGCCCCGATATGACGTATGACCAGCATCCAGTGCAGATTCTGGACAGGCGTCAGAAATCGCTTCGGAACAAGATTGTAAATCTTGTGAGGGTGATGTGGCAACACGGCTCACCTGGAGAGTCTACTTGGGAGAATGAGGATGAGATGCGAGAGCGTTTCCCACTTTTGTTTCCGGACTCGTGAGTATTCGGAAATTCCGAGGACGGAATTTTTCTTGAGTTGGGGAGGATGTAACAACTGGTTTTCATGTATCTGGATTTATTATATTATAATATAGATGTTTTTGGTGGGTTTTCTCCTCATGTGTGGTTTTCATCTCCGTAGCTTTCATTTCCGATCGTTTCGTCGTATTTTCTCGTTTCTTCCTTAGGATCATCGATTTCGAAGTATGTCATTCGTGACGGGCTTCATAACGGTCGTATCTTAGTATTAGATCAAGCCTAGGAGTCTTAGGAATCGATCCCGGGGCCCCGCGCTCCGTATCGGAACTTTTGGTGCACGTTAGCCGGTATAAGAAGGGGTACCGACCGACTAGATGACGATCCAGTCGGTCGGCAATCCTTCTTGGACCGACTAGTTGGCTTTCTAAATTATTCAGGAGTTACTGTTTATCGTTAGTCGGTCTAAGAACGTTGGTTGACCGACTAGGTTGCAAACTAGTCGGTCAGTAATGCTTCTTTAACCGACTAACTCTTCAACTTAATTTTAGTATCAATACTGTTCACTCTTAGTCGGTCTAAGAACGTTCATCGACCGACTAGATGTTAAACTAGTTGGTCAGTATTTGTTCATGGACCGACTAAACCTAAATCCAATTTTCGTTCAGAAGTTACTGTTTACACTTAGTCGGTCTGCGTTGGTCGACCGACCGACTAGTTGCCAAACTAGTCGGTCAGTGGTTGCTCTTTGACCGACTAATCTGTGTTAAAACCCTAATTTCTGGGCAGCCGCCAGCCCAACCTATTTATACCCCTCCCAAACGTTTTCTTCTTCCTCCACTCGACCCAAAACCCTAAAATCTCCCCCATTGAGCCCTCATCTTCCTCCAAGCCCTATTCCTTCATCCCAAGCCCTAGATTCATCATCTAAACCCTCTATCAACTCTATCTACCTCTCATCTTCCCCAAAATCTCATCAAATCCCCAAAATCCCCCAAAAACCCTAACTCTCCAAACTTCTCCATTTGTTTCCAGATCTAATCCTAGGGTTCTCCGGAGTGTTTCTTCCGCCTCCTCTCGGTAAGAAATCGATCTCTCGATGTTTTCATAACCTATTTGTATTTTTATGAAACCCTAATGAAATTTCATGTTGTTTGATGTTTGTTTCCCCATAACAGCGATTTCCCCCGTAGATTAGCATCCACGAGACGAACCTTCGTAATCGTCATTCCCGGTGCTAGGCAAGTGAAACTTGCCACTTAGGGTTTAGGCCATGTTTTAGGCCATTTTGCTTGTTGTAGGCGTAAAAGAGGGTAGGCGACGAAATGATACTCGCCTAGGCGCAAATTAGGGAACTAGCTTGACAACGAAGCTAGTTCCGACATTTAGCATGTTGTACAATTACCATGTCATGTTTACTTTCCATTAACGGTACGCAAATTAATTGTCATGTCATTGCATTCTTTAAGTGATCCCGTGATTGCGTAGCATCACTACAATACTTGTGTTTCCTGGCTCGTGACCAGAAGCGAGCATAATGAGTTGCTAACCCCAACGCTCGATATTGAATTGTGAACTAAGAAACAAGCTCCCGTGCGGGGCAACCCTGGCTCACTTGCTGGGCTCATGTACAGGGACCCTGGCTTGTTTACGTGTGGGATGGGGTAAGGGTTAAGCGGCCATTCAACTGGGAGTCTGCCTGATCAGCAACTGCAGTTGTAAGGCGTAAACTCTGGGGTGGGGTAGTGTTTAGGGCCGATCAGTGTGAATGATGAACCATTCAGCTGAAGGGCGTAAACATCTACAAAACAACGTGAAACGTGAATAGTGAATCGATTGAGATTGATAGTAGCTTGGCTACTCTTGTCTTGTCCCGATGATTGTTCTCTTGTACAATTTGTCTTGCCATGTCTTAATTGTGCACTCATGTTATAACTGCCATATCATGCATACTAAAACTGCTAGGATGCTAGTTGCCTTACTTTCTGTTTCCTTGCCCAAGTCTTTTAGACTTGCTGACATGTGCCCCTTTACTCTTTTGGGTGACACATGTTAGATCCTGAGCCTGAGTACCTTGTTGAGGCCGAGGTGTTAGCTGACGCCGAGCCCGAGCTTGTGTTTGACGGGGAGTACGTGGACACTGGGGACCAGTCCTAGTGTCTTCGTTGTTTTTTACTTTTGTTTAGGCAGTTGTTTGTTATCGGTGCGTAGCACCTATACTTTGTTATGTCGTTGCTTTTGTTGGCCTTGTTCTGGGCCTTTAGACTCTTTCTTTTAGCCTGGTGGCTTTTTCTGGATGTTGGACTTATTTTCATGTTGGACAATTTATGAGATGTGAGATTTTATTTCAGTCTCTCCTTGTGTTATTATTGTTGTTCCGTTGTGGTTACAGGGACCGGCTTATGTTTTATTGACGCTTATCAGGTTTGGGGCTTCACAGCTCCACTCTCGTGCGGACCTCTTCACGTCTCGCCTCCATTTTAGGGAAGCGGGTCGTGACATGTCGCATGCACTTATGCACATATAATGCGACTTTCCCATCAATCTAGAGATCCTCTCCGCAAGGGAACATATTCCCTTTGCACACGACTTCGTGTACGCGACGTTCGAGGTCCGTATTCCCTCATACATCCCCTACAAGGGTGTACTAACGTCTTCCATATCCAACACAGATTGAGGTTGGCTCTCTCACATGAGCAACCGCCTTATTCTATCAGACGGATAGAATAGAGATGAGACCTGTTTAAAGTCAAAATCATCAGACAGATAATTTATAGTCATGACTTAAACAAAATGATCGCATGAAAGATCTGCATCATATGGATGCTTACAGAAGATCTAAGAGGATTTTGAAATCCTATCTGTCTAAATGCGGGATGTGAGTCCAAAGGATTATTTGAGTAGAAAAAGGGACTCAAAGTCAGACATTGTGGTGTCTGATCATCATCCTTACAACATCATTGAGACATACACTCCCTGGGAAAGGAGCGATATTGTAATACGTATTCATACTACGTATGCATTTTTTGACCATTGGGTTAGAATAGTAAATAAGTTTACTATTATGTGAGACCCAAAGACCACATGGGTCTTAATACATTACCCTTATGGACTCTAATTGGTTCCTTTAGATTTGACCGGGTGATTGCTATCTTAGCATGTTACTTATGGACTATGGTTAATTCGGTCCGACGGGGCATGTTAGAAAAGCAAGTCAAGTCAAGATCGAAAGGATCGCAAGAAGAGGAAGATTAATTTCGCATTCACATTTGGACTTTAAAGATTCAAAGCTGGCCAGCCAATTGCAATCCAGATGGGATTCAATTGTTGAATATAAAGTATAAGAAATGTGAAGAAATAATCTAGGGTAAAGCATGCGTTGATCTACTCAACTTTGCACCTCGAGGAGTGTTGTGTATCTCTAACAAGTGCACAACAGCGGACTCTTTGCGCATGACGGTCACACGGCCTATTTCTCGGTATGACAAACAGAAGAGATAGAGGAAAATAAGTTTCCTTACAATCCCCTCAAGTGTGAGTGGGAGATGTTGGATATGGACGACATAAATACACCCATGAGGGGATGTATGAGGGTATACAGACCTCAGATGTCACGTGCACGAAGGCGTGCGCGAAGGGAACCTTTTCTCGTGTGAAAAGGACCACTCGATAAGTGAAAAAAGCCACTCGATAAGTGGAAAAAGCCACTCGATAAGTGGAAAAAGCCACTTTATAAGTGCAAAATGGCACTTGATAAGTGGATAAAGAAGAAGATAAATGTATGTGCTAATATAGGCTAATAAGCTTATATTTAGTTATTTCTTACAATAACTACCCCTAAAGCCTATAAATAGGACCCAATGGTAAGGCATTCATTCACACTTTTCCATGCCATAAGTTTGCATAAGGCATCTTATGTTCTTCTTCTCCCTTCCATTAAAATCCTCTTCTAGTTAGAGATTTAGGCGGTGAAACTCTGCTTCGATCCTCCGTGACAAAGTATCGACCATTGTGGCGAATCCGAGGGCGAAGTTTTGAGATTACCGTGCCATGTACGCAAGCGTAAGTATCAACTTCATTTATCGATCCTAACGTTGTTTTGACAGGACCTTCAATATGGAGGCAGATGCTCTAGAGTTAATAGCGCCAGAATTTGACCATGAGTCTGCAGCTTTCAGAGTTGTTTTCAGTTATATTTACTTTCCTTCATGTATGATTGTTGGACCATTTTTGTACAATATGGATGTAATAATTGGACACTATTTGGGTATTTTTTACATCTCTGCATCGTGGTTATTTTGTTTTCACTGGTTAACTGCAGGACCTACGCAAATACCAAAAAGTAACGGGCTCGGGAATCGGGTCGTTACATAAGGCCTTGTCCTTGAGTGTGAAGAGGAAGATGCACAGTCTGATAGCATCTATGGAGACGCCGGTATTTGGAAGGTGGCACATTTTGATAGGAAGAGCTGGATGTGGTAATGAGGGTTCTCATGGGAATTCCCATGAAAAGGGTCTTGCTGCATCAGGACTACCAATCCGGTCTTCAATTCAAAATTTTTGTCGGCCGCCAACTCCGGCATAGCTATGGACGAGGTCATGGAAGAAGTCTTAGGCCGAAGCCTATCTCTAATGGAAATTATCCTCGCCATTCGCTCCGCCAATTATTCGGGTGTCTCAGGATGGGTCATAAAATTTCCTTCCGTATCGGGTCTCTTCTCCGCTCGGATCCTCCTCAATGAACGCTCGATCTCCGGATCGTATAGTATTTCTTCGGGGTTTGCCGTGGATCTCGTTGTACATGCAAGGGAGAACAGAGTTTCAAAGAAATAGTTAGCACAAAGGAGGGGTAAAATAAAAATAGAAATAATAGAATAAAAAAAGAAAAATAGCTAGGTAGGTAGAATCAAACACTATTGCCTCCCCGGCAACGGTGCCAAAAACTTGATCGGAGCCCCGGGAGTGCGAACACGCAACCGGGGCATGCGACTCGCTAGTCTTACCGCAAGCGCACTGTGTAGCGGCGAGCGGGTATCGAACATGAGGAGGTCAAATGACAGTGTCTTCTTCAACTCACCTGGCTATAAGAACAGTCGAAAAATGTTCGCAATAAAGCGGTCACAGTCGTTCAATTGTATAAAAGGAATATCAAATTAATAAAGACGCCTAGGGGGTAGGGAATCCCCGCTACAAACCGTATCTCATCATTGTGATTCGTAGGTTTCACAATTGCTAGACTTGAAATTTAGGTGAACTAGTTGCAACTAAATGTAGAACCAAGCTCACGCTCTCGTGCTATTGCCGGTCTATAGGAAACCTAAGGTAGGGTCCAATCTCTTGCAAACCCTAACCTAGGCAAGCTAGCGTGAAGAACAACATCATCGTTCAATCGTATCTCGAGCCCACTCTCGTGCAAACTCGAGCTACGACCTAGGTTGGGATAGTTCCTACCCATCCAATCTCTTGCAAACGGGTATTGGTATAGAATTGCAATCGAAAACCCTAGTTTCGGTCCAATCTCTTGCAAACCGATTCCAGAGAAATCCAATTGTAACCCAATTCAAATTTCTAGGGCTTCCTATCGAGTTGGGATCCAGTCTCTTGCAAATCCCAATCGGTATGAATCCCTAGCTATTCGTATTAAATCAATCCCAAACTAACCCTAATCAATTCTAGCAATAATTTCACCAGTTCATCACAAATTAGAAATAGGGTTCGTAGGGTTCATCCCTACACCCTAAGACGATAAAACTACTCACAATTCATAATGAAATTCAATAGAAATTCACAAATAAAATCAATAGAATTCATTGCAATATTCAATATATCAATAAAAATGAGGTTTTTGATAGAGGGAGAGACAAACCAATGGAGATTCAATAGCATCCAACAAAATAACACTTTTCTCTCTCCCCTAAAAGCTCAATCTAATCTCCTAAAAGTAATCTAAAAAAGGCTGTAAAAAGTTCTGAAAAAGTTCTTCAAAACTAGGTTAAAAACTGGGGTTAAATACCCCCCAAAATCGCCCAAAAAACTGTGACGAAAATGCCCCTGCGCAGCCTCAAAATCGCAATTTACGCTACAGGCAGCGCGGCTCACTCGGCCGAGTGACAAATGTCATTCGGCCGAGTGACAAACCCTGACAAATTCCAGTAACTTCGGACTTTTGGGGGTTGGCTCCTCGGGAGTCACTCGGCCGAGTGAATTTCTTTGCTTCGGCCGAGGGGACTTCTTCACTCGGCCGAGTCGAACTCGGGAGTCGACTGACAGATTACAGTAAGTCTGGACTTTTCGTTGCCGTCGTCTTTATTCCACTCAGGCGAGTGGTGTCTCCGTGGTTCGGCCGAGTGGGCTGGCGACGGTCGGCCGAGTGCACGTTGATACTCTATCTTCTGCGTGTCAGATCTGGTCGGCCGAGTGGGCTTTCGATGGTCGGCCGAGTGACTCCTTCACTCGGCCGAGTGACATGAAGAAAATGCCCAATCTTCGTATTTTTTCTTCCTCGTTGCTCATACGACGTTCTTTCTTCTTCCACTCCTCTCCAATAGAAAAATTCCCCTCAAAAGAGTCACGGGTGACACTCCGGAGTGGGTGCATCTCAGAATCACTCCAAATCGCTCGAAATCTCCTGAAATTCGACAAAAATAAGAAATCGTGAAAAGCATCACAATTTTGCCGAGAAATCGTAAAAAACGCGATTCGAGCGATTAAAATGGCATGCAAACATGCAGAAAAAAGGTGTAAAATATGGAGTGATCAGCTCCTTTTTGGCTTTTTGGACTTTTTTGGAGCTAACTTTTTCTTTTGTAGGGATTTTTGGGAAATAGATGCGATATAAGTAGCTTTAGGAGGTGAACTCAAGTGACATGTAGAGAATAAAAAGATATATGTGGAGAAGGAAATGATGTAACACTCGGTTCACTCTAAGATGTGCACAAATGGCTCAATAAGATAATACATTAACTAAACTCATAGGTAAGCATGGATATTCTCAATCATTTCAATAAATAGTGAATTCAAGCAGTAAAGGGTACAATCATATCAGGCATGCAACAGAAGATGAACAAGACAATAAGGCAGATGCTTCCGTTATACTATTGATGCGTGAATCTTGGTGCAATTCCAACAAAAGCATACTAAACACTAATCCATACATTCAGCTTCAATTAATATCATGCATTCATATAGAGGAATCATCAAAAGAAATAGAATTGCAAGCACATGTGAATAGCAAGACTATGGAATACTCTAAGTAGCATGGCATGGAATAATAAGCATCGTGATGGCTACTAAAGCAATAAGATATATCATCATAAGGAAAAAATCTAGCAAAAGGAGGAAACGAAAATCAAGATATAAAAATAAAAGAGTGGAAAGAAAAGAAAAAACAAGCACACAATATGATGCATGAACACACATGAAAGGAAAATAAGATGGAAAAATAAAAAAGATGATGCAAAAATTTTGAAAAAATTTAAAAACCCTAAAATAAAGTAAAAATGCAACTAATGCATCTAAATGGCATGGAAATACATTCCCCCAAGCTTAAACTTTACATTGTCCTCATTGTGATCATAGTGGAAGAATATGAGGAACAACGATAATAATTGGGGGTGAATGAAAAATGATGAAATGAATGACGTGAAATCCTAATGCAACTATATGCACATACAATGATGCATGAGAGCGTCTTCCCCCAAGCTTATACCAAACAATCCTATTGAAATGACTCGATCAATAAAATCATGACTTTGCAAAGCATGATCAAGTCAAATGAATAGGAAAGTAAGTATTCACTTGAAAGAGATGCTCGATAGGTGGGGAGCAAAAGGGTGTGACACATCAAAATATGAAGAGGGCAAGTAATATATATAATGGGTTTGGGGTGTAAAAAATTTTTTTTGCCGTCATATGAGGTGATATTTATTCAATCAAATCTATAAGGTCCTCTCGCTGTCGAGAGGATTCATGTTTATTTAAAGCATAAAATACTACACTACTGGATTGATATCACCTATAGCAAAAGGCGGATTCAGTATCTTTGCCGGTGCAGGCAACTGCTCCAACTGCTCTTTTCGTGGCTCCGCCAGGTGCATGTTTCCATGGACTCCAATGAACTCAAGCAATGCATCCCCCAGCATTCCCACAAGGACTCCATATGTACCCTGCAGAGAATAGGATGCATCAGTTCGCTACAAAAAATTCACCCTCGTAATAAAAGTATTCCAAAGAGGATCGTCTATATAAATATATGAAATAAATAATGATGGACGATACTTCCTTGAAAATAATCCAATATCCTCTCGTGATGTGATAGTTGTCTCCATGGTGTCCTCTCTAAGCTGCTCATGTAAATCTAGATAATAGGTGTGGGCCTCCTCGATAGGCTCGTCAAACTGTGACACGTCCAAGCATACATTCGATCCATAATCGTACGTGCACTGCAAAAGGTATGACGTGTCAAAAATATCTGAATCAAAGTAAATATCAAATGGAATACATGATTCAGAAATGGGATGTGTAAAAATATCTCCCTGAGTGGGAGCAGTAAGCTCTGTGGGATATTCCTCAACGTCAGTGGAAGGATGAGGTGGCTGCGGGAGCTCTAATGGAGGAGGATAGTGCTCGGGATCCTCATGAATGGTTGTGTCCTCGTCTCGATGTACGACCTCCTCGATGATAAGCTCTGGCTCTGCATGTAAGGCCTCCTCAAAAGCATGCTCTGGTTCTGCATGTGATGCCTCCTCGTCAATATGCTCTGGTTCGACAGTGTGCTCCTTTGCCTTCTCATCAACTATAAATATAGGCTCTCTCTGGAATGGTGATGTTGGCTTCTCAGGTGTGTCAACTTGTGGGGATGTATCATGTGGTGGGGAATGCCCGTAAGCAATCTGAAAACATAGTCTATCCCCCTCAAGACTGACATGGATGTCCTCCTCAATTGTTCCTACAGCTGAAACACGGTTCATAACAAAATCTACAAATCGTAGCTCAAATGCATCACCTACTGTAATGCTCTCTGAACCGACGAACCTCACTGACTCCAAGAGGCCCTCTAATATTCTGTGAAATGCATCCTCCTCTGGCTGCACATATGACTCAATTTCTACTTCCTCCATGGCCTCTTCGTACATCCATTCTTTATATGCAAACTTTGTATCATAGGATGTGGGATCGACGATGGCACATTCTGGCTCTGGCAATATGACTCGCAATGCTTATTGCCCATAAAATGAAGAAGCAGAACTAATGTCTTTGGAAATCCCTGCAACCTTAAGCATGAGCACATTCATTTCAAGTTCCCTCTTCACCCATTCCAATTAAAGATCGCCCTTACCAAGCCTGGCTTGTATTTTAACTTGGTGCGTATGCATCTCATCAAAAAAGTATTCTCCTGTCTGAGCACTCTGATCAAAATAGTATTCTCCCATCTGAGCACTCTGATCATAATAATATTCTCCCATCTGAGCACTGTGATCAAAATCTGTGGTCCACGAGTATAATCCATAGCACCTGATCAATAAAGATAAATACCTAGAGAAAAATATCAGTGGCACAAAAGAATATATAAATGATAATAATGGTGGCGGGGGTGAAAATTCCCTTTTGTTATAAAAAATTTTCGTAGTCTAATCAACCTAATTGTGACAAATTGGCACCCAACGGGAAACACCTCCCCAGCAACGGCGCCAAAAACTTGATCGGCCCCGGATAAACACCCGGAGAACGATTGTAGTTTTACCGCAAGCACACGGTCAAGTGGCGAGCAGGTATCGAACACGAGGAGGTGGTGTTGGTTCCAAACTATCTTAGGTTGGTTTGACTACGAATGTATAATTGGTGGAGATGCTTATGGTGTGATATAATGGAAATGGTGGTGGTTGTCGGTGTCGGTGATAGAGATGTTGGTCAAATATCGATTCAAATACAATATAATAAAAGTGTCTAGAGCTAGGGAATCCCCACTACGGATCATCATTCATCCTTGTAAATCGTGAATATTAGTATTGCAAGACTTGTGTCGAGGTGAATTAGTAGTAACTGAATAGAGAACCAATCTCACACTCTCGCGCTATTACCGGTCTATAGCAACCTAGATTAGGGCCCGCTCTCGTGCAAACCCTACCCTAAGCCACTAGTATGAAGATCGACATCATCGTCTAATCGCACCTCGAGCCCACTCTCGTGCAAACTCGAGTTACGACCTAAGTTGTATAGCTCGTATTCGTCCAATCTCTTGCAAACGAATATGGGTACAGATTTATAATAAAAATCCTAGCTTTGGTCCAATCTCTTGCAAACTAAGTCTGGAGAATCTCGATTATAAACCTAAATCGAATATCTAGGCCTTCCCATCGATCGGAATCCAATCTCTTGCAAATTCCAAATCGATGGAAATTCCTAGCTATCCGTAATAAATCAATCACAATATAACCTTCTAGCAATTCTAGCAATATATAAATTCATTCTTCACAATTCAGAAATTAGATCCATAGGGTTCATCCCTATGCCCTAGAACAACAATCAACCAAGAATAGCAAAAAAGATATAGAGATTAATAAAAGACATTGCTTGCATGTAAAAAGATATCAAATCAAAGATTCAAACAACAAGAATAAGGATACTTAGCTTTGATAAAGAACTTCAATCCAATTACAAGCTTTTAGATCCAAGAGGGGGCCTAGGGCTTGGCCTAACCTCTAAAATAATCACTAAGAAAACATAATGTGAACTCCTCTCTAATGACGGCTACAAACCTCTTAAATAGCCTCCCAAAACCCTAACAAATAACCCTTCAAAACCCTTTCAAATTCGTGCCCTAAATCAGCTTGACCGCAACTTAAAATCTGGGCCCGCAGTCACTCGGGCCGAGTGGGAATATGACTCGGTCGAGTGGAAATTCCAGCACTGCAGCATCAACTTGCAGAAATTCTTCAGATTTCATCTGACCTCCGATTGGTCCGTTCTTAGCAGTTTTGGAACCGTCATAAAGTCTACTATCCATAAAAATATGAGAAAAATACTTTGATTGCTGGAATGATAGAAGATTTCAAAAAAGTGGGAGGCTGTCTGAAAATCTGGGCGCTTGTGTCATCGGCATCACTCGGCTGAGTGGGATTCTTCACTCGGTCGAGTGGGCTTCTCTACTCGACCGAGTAGGGTCTTCTGCAGTTCTCCAAAAATTCCAGAGAGTCTGTTCAGATTCCAGGAGAAAAACCCTGTAACACTCGGGCGAGTGGGCTTCTTCACTCGGTCGAGTGGGCTTTGCCACTCGGCCGAGTGAGGCTTCTCTAAATTCCAGTAAGTTGGCCTCTTCTCTAGACGAAATCTCTGTAGTACTTGGGTGATTGGGCTTTCTCACTCGGTTGAGTGGTCTTCCTTGCTCGGTCGAGTGAACATGGCAAATCTTCGGTGTGTATCCGTTTCACTCGGGCGAGTGCGGTCCTTCACTCGACCGAGTGAGCAGTCTGCTCAGCCGAGTAGGGTACTCTTGAGCTTGTTTCTTCTCCTTTTCGTCTCCTCGTCAATTCTATCAAATTCTGTCCTTCACCACTCATCCTCTAGCATGGGTAACTCCCCAATAAGGCCATGAACGATGCTCCGTTACGCGTGCAAGTCTTTTAAGCTCATTTTTGCTCCCAATTGCTCCATATTTCCTGAAATCCGACAAAAACAAGAAATAGTGAAAAGTAACGCGATATCGTCGAATACTCGTGAAAATCGCAATATGAGCAATCAAAATGGCGTGAAAACATACAGAAAAAAGGTGTAAAATATGGAGCGATCAATCCTACCCCAAACCAAGGCAAGAAGATGAGTCTCGGGATCGCTACCAGCTCACTCAGCCAAGACGCGACCCAGCGGGGTGCCACCAACAGGATCGCCTGGGCCCGGTGCGAGAATTCGCCCCCGCTAGGGAGCCCACCCGAGCGATCCCAAGGCTCGAGGGACCCCTGCGGGCTCACTATACGCAGCTCAACTCCCCCATGATAGAGTTGTTCACCGCGGCGACGAGGGCCTGACTGTTGCCGAACTCGCCCAGAGAGATGAAATCGAACCCGACGGGTTGAGATTTCCAAAAGTATTATCGATATCACCGGGACCACGGCCATGACACCGACGATTGCTTCACCCTCAAGAGGGAGATCGAGCGGTTGATCCAGGCGGGTCACCTCGGGGGTTTTGTCGAGGGCAGAAAGCTGGCCCGAGAAGAGAGTGTTGGTAGCAACGATCTACGAACTTCGTGTTTGATGATAAAAAACGTATGTGAACATTCTGACGTGTTTGTTAAGTGATTTCAGGTATATATTGATCAAGTGGAATTCAATAGTCTAAGAGCTTGTGCATTGGTTAGAGAATAGGTTCGGCCAACAATTAAGAGAGCAGCACATTTTTAAAAGAGTGCATCATTGTGTCATACTTGCACATCATTGGTGTTATAACTAAGAAAGCAGCATTTGGTTAGTGCATTGGCCAACAATTAAGAGAGCAGCATTTTTTTAGTTCGGCCAAAAACCCTTGAAGCATCACAAAAATATATATTAAAAAGGAGAGCTCAGCCTATAAAAAAAAGCCAAGAACCCTTGAGTCAAAGGCCGAACCTCTCCATTTTAATAAGCCGTGACCTAATTTCCTTAGAGCCGGTCGCATATTTTCTTAATGGTTTCGTTCTGTTTTTTTTACGAGCGCCGCACAACAATAATCAGGAGGGCAGCCGAAAAATTCATTCTCCCATCAATTCCCCAGAGCGCCGCACAAAGATTCTCTTTGAAAACAACCAAGAGCCACACAGAATTTTTGAGAGGAGCAAGCAAAGAAGATCTCGTCCTGCCGTTGCCAGAGGGATCTCGTCCTGCCCATTGTCGAAGAAGTGCTTGGCTTCCGTTGTCTGCCCATTACCGAAGGGATCTCGCCCACCTCGTTGCCAAGCTATGCCATCAAGCAAACCGAGAGAAACAGGCCACACAAAATTGAGGGAACATCTAAATTCTAAAAGTTTGAAGGCCAATCAAAAGAATAAGCTGTCAATCCTTTTTTTCTTGCACAAATAATTGATCCCTGAATTATTTTGTTGCTCACATTGTTTTTGTAGGCTGGCAAAATTGCGCAAGTACTTGCCCTGCTGTATTCTTTGGCAAGGGGGCAAAGGGCATGTGCTTAAAGTCCCAAGAGGAACAGAGAGGATAACAAAGGGGAAATAAATCAAAGCTTGTATTCTTTTTAAGCACCTTTTCTTTGTGCAGGTCATTAAAGTTCCAAGAGGAACAGAGAGGAAAATAAAGAGACAATAAATCAAAGCTTGACAAAGACTTTCTTTTTGGGTGATGGTTGCAAGCTACTAGAGATAAGGCTACAAGATTCTCAATCTCATTAACAGGCCGAAATAAACTTTGAAGAGTGCCTTAGCCGCACCCTTGAAGCAAGCTGAATATTTTTTGCAGGGTAATTTTTTATTTGTGCAGACAGAGCCGCACCCTTGAAGCAAAAGAGATAGACATCAGGAAGGCGCAAGTGTCATCGAGAGGGGAGCCGAATAATTGAGGGGACATCAGAGACGACTACTTGTCAGATTGATCTGATCACGCGCTGAACGACAGAGACGACACACCATTGATGAGCATTCCTAAAACTCTATTTATTTATCTTTGTATTGGTGTAGCGATCTCTGTAGGGGAAACATTACCTTTTGTGTTACTTTTTGGGGACCTGACGACTTTGTGAGTCATCACGGAGGGAGAGCATCTGACTAGATTGAGAGTGTAGAGCACGTGGTGTGCGTACGAGCTAGGTGAGAGTAGATTTGAGATCTTGACTCATTGTAGCTGTACAGGATTACGTATCTATCTAGTATTTGCTTTCGGGGGCTGGAGTAGGTCGTGGGGACGACCGAACCAGGGTATATCTGTGCGTACTCTGTGATTTTTTTTAATTACCGTGCATGTGCCTATAACTGCATGTCTTTTCTCGTGGGTTGCACGAGAATTTTTATTAGCCTATTCACCCCCCCCCCTCTAGGCTACGATCTAGATCCAACAAGAGGTATCAGAGCAGGTTAGAGGATCTAGTCTAGTTTTTTAGATGACCATGAATATATCTGATTGTGCTTTTGCTGAAGGTCAGTCTATAGCCCGTCCCCCTAAGTTTAACGGTGTAGACTTTGCTTATTGGAAGGCTAGGATGAAAATATATTTAGTGTCTGTAGATTATGCTGTGTGGGATATTGTTGAAAATGGTTATAGTCTACCCACTATTAAAATTTAAGACACTGTTATGATTATGCCTAAAGACAAGTGGGATTTAGCTGATAAGAAACTTTATACTCTTAATGGTAAAGCTATGAATGCAATTATATGCTCTCTTGATAAATTTGAGTTTAATCGTATCTCACATTGTCTAACTGCACAGGAAATCTGGCATACTCTGGAGGTGACACACGAGGGAACATCACAAGTAAAGGAATCCAGACTTACGCTGCTGAGCACTGAATATGAGAGCTTCCGCATGCTACCAACAGAGTCAGTTAAAGACATGTTTGTGAGGTTCACAGACATCGTCTACAAATCCAGTTCCATCGGTAAGCCATACTCTAGCCATGAACAAGTACGAAAGATCTTAAGGGCGCTACCAAGCTCGTTCAGGCCTAAAGTCACCGCTATTCAAGAAGCTAAGGACTTGTCAACAATGAAAGTGGAGGACTTGATAGGAAACCTAATGTCACACGAGCTTGAGTTGCAGAGTATAGAAGCCAGAGAGAAACATGAAGAGAAGACCAACGCTTCCACACCATTAGCTCTTCAAGCTAACGATGACTATCTTGATGAAGAGCAAGCCCTAATGGTTAGAAACTTCAGGAGATACATTCAGACTGATCAAGGAAGAGCTGAGATGGGAAAAAGGTTCATTCGTTCTAATAATTCTAATTTTGTTAGAAATTCCTTTGACCAGAAAGCTATTAATAAAAGAGAATGTTTTAAATGCAGGAAGAAAGGGCACCACGTAAAAGATTGCCCACAACAACACACAGCTCAAGTTGCAAAAGGAAAAAAACGAAAGTGCTGACGTGGGACATGGATAGCGAAGCTGAGGAGGAGGAGGAGGAACTTGAAATCCACTTCGGCTTGGCATTGATGGCCAAACACAATGAGGTAGAATCTCCCACTAAAGCTGAACTTTTAGAAATCTGTAAATGAATGCAACATAGAATTGATGAGCTAGAAGCTGATGTGGAATGTTATAGGAATGATAACTTTGATATGCAAAAAACTGAGTATGACATGTCTATAGAAATGAAAAATCTTAAACAAGAGCTTGTTGCATGCAAATCCATCATTACCATGTTAGAAAAAGAGAAAGCTAGCTTGCCTGAAAAAACTGATTGTCTTTCATGTCCCTCTTTATTAAAGGATATTAGCATGTATAAGCTAGATAAGATAAAGCTTGAAGCTGGAAATGAATTGCTTTCTGAAAAGATTAACATGCTAAATCTTGAACTTAAAGAAAAATGAGGGTTTTTTAAAAGAAAGAAGAGGAAAACAAGCAAGCTTTCATTAGTAAATGCACTTTGCTTGTGAATGAAAACGATATCTTGAAATCCAAAGTCACCACCCTAGAATTGTCATTAAAGAGATTTTCCATTGGAAAACAAAATTTGGACATTATGCTTGGAAATCAACTTTATGGCAATAATAGACGAGAACTAGGATATGATTCTAAAAATGTTGAAAAATCAAATCATAGAAAAGTTCACATTGAAACAACAAAAGTTGGAAATTGTCATGCAAAGTGCTTTACATGTGGATGCGTTGGTCATACTTCATATCATTGCAAATATAGGAACAAAAACATTAAGTTCAAACAAATATGGGTTCCTAAATATTTGATGACTAACGTGAGTGGACCTTGTTGGATTCCAAGGTCACACACGACACCTTTTTTGTAGGTGGATGGAAATTTGACGAGGAGCGATAAATTGAATGTCTCATTACTTTTTAGCTCCTTAGTCAAACGGTGACGCGAAGGTATATCTTTCTCTTTGAACTTAATGCATATCTTCATAGCTTTTTGTGGATGTGACTTTTTCTTCGTTTGCGTGCTAGTAGTTGCATTGTTATGTGTGCATGATTTTTTTTTGTTTGTGTGATTGCATCACATGTTTGCTTTAGTACTTCATGCATAAAAAAATAAAAAAAAACTGGTGCTTAAATGTGTATCTTTTCTATGTGATTCATTATTGAAGTATGCACGAATGATCTTCATATCTATGTAGAAATTGGTGTATTATTGCTTCTGCCACATGCGCATGTTCATCTCTCTAAATATTCAGGGCATGTTTAATGAATGAAAATAACTTGAATTCTACACAACCTATTTAACTTCCACATGTATTACTATTGCTGCACATATGGAGATATCGTTTATGAAGTATGGAAAGTGAATGTAGGAGGAAAACTTAACTGAAAATCTAAGGGATATGATATACCTTGCCACGGATAAAAATTGAGCAAAATAAATTATTGGTATAAGTATTTTAAAAAAATGTGAAAACAAAAGATAATTGCTCCGTATGGAAAATCGATACAATCCTTGGCAACGGTATTACTCACGAGTATCCAACATAAGCTTTATGGGTAAACTTTAGCATTGGTGTATTTACTCGTCAAGCACTGCCACACCCACATTTAAGAGTCCTTATAGGCTATGTTTTAGGGTGTGGTACCTTGAACTTATTTTTAATGAGGTGGAAAAAATCAATCCTAGGTGATAGAATGTTATTTGGAAAATGTGGATTGGTTTTGGTTTACTTTCTTAAATGATTCTCCATTTGTGCTTCAATTTTAATCATCACACGTACACGTTGGTATTGAAGTCTTAGTTGTTTAATTTCATTGGAATTTTACTTGATTATTCTATGATTGTATACATGCAATTGTTAGTATTGGCTTATAATGCTCTCTTTTTGCATGGTATATGTTTTTGACTTCGTGTTTTCACTTTTGATGATAACAAAGGGGGAGAAAAATTGGGAAGATTTGGTATCTGACTTGGTATTTGGTATTTGATATTAATGTTCATGAACATATACGTGTTTGATTAAGGGGGAGCGTTAATGAATATTGTGGAAGCACAAAAATAGGGGAAGCATGCTTATTGATAAACTTTACACATCATTGTTCGCACATCATTTCATCTCATTGCATGTCACCCACTATCGTCACACTTTCACACACACTATTTGGAAACTTAATGCTCAAATCTTATACTTAGTTTGTTATCATCAAAAGGGGGAGATTGTTGGTAGCAACGATCTATGAACTTCGTGTTTGATGATTACAAACGTATGTGAACGTTCTGACGTGTTTGTTAAGTGATTTCAGGTATATATTGATCAAGTGGAATTCAATAGTCTAAGAGCTTGTGCATTGGTTAGAGAATAGGTTCGGCCAACAATTAAGAGAGCAACACATTTTTAAAAGAGTGCAGCATTGTGTCATACTTGCACATTATTGGTGTTATAACTAAGAAAGCAGCATTTGGTTAGTGCATTGGCCAACAATTAAGAGAGCAGCATTTTTTTAATTCGGCCAAAAACGCTTGAAGCATCACAAAAATATATATTAAAAAGGAGAGCTCAGCCTATAAAATAAAGCCAAGAACCCTTGAGTCAAAGGCCGAACCTCTCCATTTTGATCAGCCGTGACCGAATTTCCTTAGAGCCGGCCGCATATTTTCTTAAGGGTTTCGTTCGGTTTTTTTACGAGCGCCGCACAACAATAATCAGGAGGGCAGCCGAAAAATTCATTCTCCCACCAATTCCCCAGAGCGCCGCACAAAGATTCTCTTTGAAAACAACCAAGAGCCGCACAGAATTTTTGAGAGGAGCAAGCACAGAGTATCTCGTCCTACCGTTGCCAGAGGGATCTCGTCCTGCCCATTGTCGAAGAAGTGCTTGGCTGCCTTTGCCTGCCCATTACTGAAGGGATCTCGCCCACCTCGTTGCCAAGCTGTGCCATCAAGCAAACCGATAGAAACAGGCCGCACAAAATTGAGGGAACATCTAAATTCTAAAAGTTTGAAGGCCAATCAAAAGAATAAGCTGTCAATCCTTTTTTTCTTGCACAAATAATTGATCCTTGAATTATTTTGTTGCTCACATTGTTTTTGCAGGCTGGAAAAATTGCGCAAGTACTTGCTCTGCCGTATTCTTTGGCAAGGGGGCAAAGGGCACGTGCTTAAAGTCCCAAGAAGAACAGAGAGGATAACAAAGAGGCAATAAATCAAAGCTTGTATACTTTTTAAGCACCTTTTCTTTGTGCAGGTCATCAAAGTTCCAAGTGGAACAGAGAGGAAAATAAAGAGACAATAAATCAAAGCTTGACAAAGACTTTCTTTTTGGGTGATGGTTGCAAGCTACTAGAGATAAGGCTACAAGATTCTCAATCTCATCAACAGGTCGAAACAAACTTTGAAGAGAGCCTTAGCCGCACCCTTGAAGCAAGACGAATATTTTTTACAGGGTAATTTTTTATTTGTGCAGACAGAGCCGCACCCTTGAAGCAAAAGCGATAGACATCAGGAAGACGCAAGTGTAATCGAGAGGGGAGCCGAATAATTGAGGGGACATCAGAGACCACTACTTGCCAGATTGATCTGACCACGTGCTGAACAACAGAGACGACACACAATTGCTGAGCATTCCTAAAACTCTATTTATTTATCTTTGTATTGGCGTAGCGATCTCTGTAGGGGAAACATTACCTTCTGTGTTACTTTTTGGGGTCCTGACGACTTTGGGAGTCGTCACGGAGGGAGAACATCTGACTAGATTGAGAGTGTAGAGCACGTGGTGTGCGTATGAGCTAGGTGAGAGTAGATTTGAGATCTTGACTCATTGTAGCTGTACAGGATTACGTATCTAGCTAGTATTTTCTTTCGAGGGTTAGAGTATGTCGTGGGGACGACCGAACCAGGGTATATCTGTGCGTACTCTATGATTTTTTTTAATAACCGTGCATGTGCCTATAACTGCATGTGTTTTCTCGTGGGTTGCACGAGAATTTTTATTAGCCTATTCACCCCCCTCTAGGCTACGATCCAGATCCAACAGAGAGAACCCCGTGGAGGGTGCAAAGAGTAGATCCACCTCCATGCAATGAGCAGGAGGAACCTCGCCACCAAAGCCGGTCATGCGCATAGATGTAATATGTGGCAGACCATTCTTTGGAGGAGCGTCGTCGTCGAACAGGAAGGCGTACACGCGGCAGGTGATGGCAGCGGGTCTCAACGGTGATACGAAGGGGAGAAGGGTAGCCCGACCTCCCATTACCTTCACCGACGAAGATCTGGAGGAATTCGAGCTACTGTACGACGACTGATGTGCGTTTATATTTCATATATTCACGCATGTTTTCTTTCGTGTTTTTCCGTATTTTCCGCCGACTTTTATTCGTTTTCTCGTATTTTCTCGTTTTCTTTCACTTTTCTTTGTTTCTCCATGTTTGCAGGAGATTGCCCGCATAGGGGACGTTTAACGACAATATCTCGAGTCCCCGGAGCAATGGGAGGAGTCACGTGTGATCCAGGGGGTGAAACGATGAAGATTACATCTTTCAGCCCCTCACCCGATCGGTTGGTCATCTCCAACCGATCGGGTGATGCACGCGTGCACCACCCGGTCTCAGCCGGAGCTCAAGTGAAAGTCACCCGACCGGTTCATAGGCCGGTTCAACGGAGGCCAACTCTCTGTCTTCTCAAGCCAAATTCCAACCGATCGGGTGACTCTCACCCGATCGGTTCATCTGTAGCTGATGCCGAGGAGTCGAGACGCGGGCACCCAACCGATCCCTTCACCTGATGGCGCCAAGATCCAACCTGTCACTCCAAAAACTCAACCGACCGATTCATATGACCGGGTGAAAGTCCGCCGTTTTCTGTTTATTATTTGTAATGGATCACCCGATCGGTTGACTTGTCAACCGATCGGGTGATACGAGATCCTATCAATAGGACCCCTAGGGTTCCAGAAACGGGGGAGCTGTTAGTTTTTACTGTTTTCTCCTAATGTGATTGCTGTAATTACTTTTCTATTGTAAGTTTTCAGATCTTTCTTAAACTTTAGTATTATCTTAATTGCTCTACTACCTTCGCATTCCAATCGTCTGATTATGATTTCAACGGTTCATTTTCGTTTAGATCGCTTTTTAATGAATTTTTGTGAGTAGTTCCCAAATCTGGGATTTTGGCGGAAACCCCTTCGGGGGCTCTTCCCGATGCATCCATAGGGTTAGGAAATCGATAGGGATTAGGATTCTAACGGTTACGCGGGGTGTTTCATTGTCATCGGCGGGAAAAAGACCGCCTTTGACCGTTGGGCCAAGGGGGAATAAACTTGGCAGTTGACTCCCTAGCCATAGCTCACGCCCTTAGCGTAGACGCCGAATCCTAGCACGCGGGAGCGGCAGGATGAGACGTTGGGAGTTATCGTTGCGAGCTTAGTGCTCCCGGAATCGATCTGTGTTAATGGACACGGGAGTGCCCACTGATCGAATCCAGGAAGTCCGGTGTATCATCCTGGGCACCGACCGGAATATCGGGCCCATGGGATGTCGGTACCACTTTCAGAGGCAACGTCTCACCATTAGACCCTAATTCCGATCGCCATCCTACCCGCAGGCCGTATCGGCGAGAGTCGCTCGTTGAAGTGGAAACCAAAGTCCCGGGTTTATTTTCTTATTGTTCATACCTTCCTTTCCTTCCCGCGGACGCACGCAGAACACCGTCCCCTGCCGCCCACTTAGGTGAGCAAGATATCCCTGTGTCTTGGGGAGATATAGGGGCTGGCCCGAGTCGTCTTGTTTCTGTTTCGGGGCCTATCACGTCTGAGCACCTCTTAGCAGCCATTTCTGGCCTTGTCTCCTGTGCCGGCATGACCACCGCTGCCGACACCACTTCCACCTTGCCTGCCGGCACCACTTCTGCCTCACGTCAGTCCACATCCTTTGGTCGCCGCCAGGTCTCTGCCCGTCTTGGTCTTGAAAGGGAGGTCACTGCCCTCCGTGAGCTCGCCATGTCCTCTGCCTCCTCGGACCCATCACCGTCCTCTTTTCTCACTCACCCACGTTTTCTCTCACTTGAGAGGAATGTGGCCGCCATTCTTCGCCTTCTCACTCACATCCACGGTCCACCTCCACCTTCACCACCTCGACGATCTTCTCCTCCACCCTCCCACACATCCCCACATCCATCACCTCCCTTACCACATACTTCTCCTCCCTCATCTATTCCCATCCCGGTATCCACTTCCCCCCTCCCGACCACTTCCATCGCACCCATGCTACCTCCTCCCTCCTCCTCCATCACTGCATACGTGCGTCGAAGGAAATTTCCGGTGCGCTCCAAATCTCTCCCACCACCACCCACTACCGTCACCACCACATCTTATTCCCCCATTTCTATTCCTCTCACCACCGCCTTGATCACCGTCCTACCGCCACCACCCACCTCCACCGACACTCCTTCTATCGTTCACACCACCACTGCCCCTATTCCTCCACCTCGTTCCCCACTTCTCCGCACACCCCCAGCCTCCCCCGACCACCCAGCCACACCCTCTTCCGAGGAGGACGAGGACTCACCTTCTCCTGCTTTCTGATTTCACCTTGTTTGTTTTTGACTCCCCCTTGCATATCTCTGCATTTCACGATCACATTTTATTTGCTAGCACTGTCATGTCTAGCTTGGGGGACGTCTATTTTGGTGTGTTGTTGTGTTTTGTTATTTTTCTCATTTTCGTGTGTGCTTGTTTCTCCCCTTTTGAGTGTCGTGTCGTGTGGTTTTATTTCTATTTTCGTGTCGTTTGATTTTGATTTTGATTTTTCTTTATTTTCAGTTTCTTCTCTGTGTTTTTCTCGTTTTCATTTCTTTTTGTGTCGGTGCGTATTCCCCCCCATCTTCATTGCCCTCCCGTACTCACTCATATTGCATTGAGGGCAATGCAAGCTTCAGCTTGGGGGAGTCGCACTGTGTGCGTCATTTGAGTCCTTCTTTTTCGTTTTTGTGTCGTTTTCATCGTGTTTTTTATTTTTTCTTTTTTTTCTCTCTCTTCTCTTCTTTTTATCTCTTACTCCTAGAGATGAACCCTATGATGAATCGCCACGAAATCACACACACCTAGCATGGCATCGATAATCACACTCACTGACCCTAGGATTTCGAGTCCTCTTGCATTTCACGCATCGTAGGTCCACTTAGCTTTTTGTGAGTCGTGCATCGTGCCTAGCTATTTGGTGTGCTTCTACTTTGTGATTTTACTTTATATACCTGTCCAGGAATGACCCCTAGATTATCATGCTTCGATTTGAATATGCGGAATTTATTTTCCCTGTCTGCTTCTGCATGCTATATATATATATCGTGTACTTCATTTCGCATGTGTCGGGATTCCACAATTAAGGACTAGGATAACCCATTTAGCCTATGCTCTATTTAGCGAGAATAGTTTCCTTTGCCCAAGTGTTTAGATTTCGACTTCTTTTTTGTTTAACTTGGTGCAAATCCCCTCGTCGTGTACCGTTCTCCCACTTGGGAGAGTACACATGTGTATAGCCAAAAACCCAAAAATCCAAAAAAAGAGAAAAGAAAAGAAAAACCCAAACAGAAAAGAAAAGAAAATTTTTGTATAGCCAAAAAGCCAAAAAAAATACAAATACCCAAAACCCAAAAAAATTTCAAGTGTGAATATTTTTCCTATCTACCTAGAATAAAGGGAAGGCGAGAATTTGCACTGAGTGTTCTACTCCACATCATCTCAACCCCCATCGTTTTCGAAAACACTTGGCTTAGGAACTTTTTAGCTAGTATCTAGGCTATAGTGGCGTGATTTCCTTAACCCTAGTTGTGGAATCCCCGATGCATGATACGCTTCTATTCTTATACTCTTCTCATGCATGCTTGAACTAATATTCACCGCAATTTCAAATTTGAATCGGTATTTGGGTCGTTTCCTTGGTCTGTGTATATCGAGCTTTATTGCACATCGTAGATAGCGACACCGACTGCTAGCGCACGACCACACTCACTCGCGCTTCACCACGTGGGCCCACGACACTTATTTGGACTCATTTTCCTAGGTTTAGTGATGTGATTTGACGTTTGCTTGCTTGGTGTGTCGTTTTTGATTTTGTTGGCTCTGACGGACGATCTAGGATATAGAGTTTCTTTTTCTCTCTTTCTCTCTATTTTTCCCCTCCGAGCTCCTACTCTCACTCGTCTTCCTCGAGGACGAGGAAGAGTTCAGCTTGGGGGATTTTGACGTGCGTTTATATTTCATATATTCACGCACGTTTTCTTTCGTGTTTTTCCGTATTTTCCGCCGACTTTTATTCGTTTTCTCGTATTTTCTCGTTTTCTTTCACTTTTCTTTGTTTCTCCATGTTTGCAGGAGATTGCCCGCGTAGGGGACGTTTAACGACAATATCTCGAGTCCTCGGAGCAACGGGAGGAGTCACGTGTGATCCAGGGGGTCAAACGACGAAGATTACATCTTTCAGCCCCTCACCCGGTCGGTTGGTCATCTCCAACCGATCGGGTGATGCACGCGTGCACCACCCGGTCTCAGCCGGAGCTCAAGTGAAAGTCACCCGACCGGTTCACAGGCCGGTTCAACAGGGGCCAACTCTCTGTCTTCTCAAGCCAAATTCCAACCGATCAGGTGACTCTCACCCGATCGGTTCATCTGTAGCTGATGCCGAGGAGTCGAGGCGCGGGCACCCAACCGATCCCTTCACCCGATGGCGCTAAGATCCAACCGGTCACTCCAAGAACTCAACCGACCGGTTCATATGACCGGGTGAAAGTCTGCCGTTTTTTGTTTATTATTTGTAACGGATCACCCGATCGGTTGACTTATCAACCGATCGGGTGATACGAGATCCTATAAATAGGACCCCTAGGGTTCCAGAAACGGGGGAGCTGTTAGTTTTTACTGTTTTCTCCTATTGTGACGGCTGTAATTACTTTTCTATTGTACGTTTTCGGATCTTTCTTAAACTTTAGTATTATCTTAATTGCTCTACTACCTTCGTATTCCAATCGTCTAATTATGATTTCAACGGTTCATTTTCGTTTAGAACGCTTTTAAATGAATATTTGTGAGAAGTTCCCAAATCTGGAATTTTGGCGGAAACCCCTTCGGGGGCTCTTCCCGATGCATCCATAGGGTTAGGAAATCAATATGGATTAGGAATCTAACGGTTACATGGGGTGTTTTATTGTCATCGGCGGGAAAAAGACCGCCTTTGACCGTTGGGCCAAGGGGGAATAAACTTGGCGGTTGACTCCCTAGCCATAGCTCACGCCCTTAGCGTAGACGCCGAATCCTAGGGCGCGGGAGAGGCAGGATGAGACGTTGGGAGTTATCGTTGCGAGCTTAGTGCTCCCGAAATCGATCAGTGTTAATGGACATGGGAGTGCCCACTGATCGAATCCGGGAAGTCCGGTGTATCATCCTGGGCATCGATCGGAATATCGGGCACATGGGATGCCGGGTACCACTCTCAGAGGCAACGTCTCACCGTTAGACCCTAATTCCGATCGCCATCCAACGCGCAGGCAGTATCGGCGAGTCACTCGTTGGAGTGAAAACCAAAGTCCCGGGTTTATTTTCTTATTGTTCATACCTTGCATTCCTTTCCGTGACACCCCATCAACCGATTCGGGCTAGCTCACCCACGGGGTGATTTTGGTCCTCCTTGACACAAGCACATCCTAGCCTCCATGTGTTCGACCCCCAAGCCACACTACAACACCGTGTGCTTGCGGTTACAAATATCTAAACCCCCACGTGGGTCCCCCGGCCATTTGCGGCTAGCAAACTGGGGGCACACGTCAACGACGCCATCATCTTCGAGGCTCAGATCGGGACGACCGTCATCAGCCGCCTCCGGATCGACACTGGAAGCTCTTGCGACATTCTATTTATGTAGATGGTTGAGAAGATGGGGCTGGGGCAGCAGACCTCAGACCTTGCACTGGGCCCATCGTAGGCTTCACTGGCCACTCGACTCCTATTGTGGGGGTGATTACCTTGCCGGTGTCACTAGGAGATGAAAAATGAGGGGAGGCTTTGACCAATCTGTACCCACAATCTTGAAGACCTCCGGGGTAGCTCCTCAGCTCGCCAGCCAAACTGGAGAGGAAAAATGCAGGGGAGGGTTTGGCCCATCTGTACCCGCGATCTTGAAGACCTCCGGGGAAGCTCACCAGCTCGCCACCCAAACTAGAGAGGAAAAATGCGGGGGAGGCTTTGGCCCATCTGTACCCGCCATCTTGAAGACCTCCGGGGCAGCACATCAGCTCACCACCCAAACTGGAGAGGAAAAATGCGGGGGAGGCTATGGTCAAACAGAACCCGCAATCTTTAAGACCACCGTGGCAGCTCGTCAGCTCACCACCCAAACTGGAGAGAAAAAATGCGGGGAAGGCATTGGCCAATCTGTACCCGTGATCTTGAAGACCTCCAGGGCAGCTCGTCAGATCACCTCCCAAATTGGAGAGGAAAATGCGGGGAGGCTTTGCCAATCTGTACCCGTGATCTTGAAGACCTCCGAGGCAGCTCGTCAGCTAGCCATCCAAACTGGAGAGGAAAATTGCGGGGGAGGATTTGGCCCATCTATACGCGTGATCTTGAAGACCTCCGGAGTAGCTTGTCAGCTCTCCACCCAAACTGGAGAGAAAAAATGTGGGGGGAGGCTTTGGCCCATCTGTACCCACGATCTTGAAGACCACCGGGGCAGCTCGCCAGCTCGCCACCCAAGCTGGAGAAAATGCAAGGGAGGCTTTGGCAAATCTGTACCTGCGATCTTGAAGACCTCTGGGGCAGAACGTCAGCTCGCCGCCCAAACTGGAGAGTAAAAATGCGGGGGAGGCTTTGTCCCATCTGTACCCACGACCTTGAAGACCTCCTGGGCAACTCGACAGCTCGCCACCCAATCTGGAGAGGAAAAATGCAGGGGAGGCGTTGGCCCATCTGTACCCGCGATTTTGAAGACCTCCGGGGTAGCACATTAGCTTGCCACCCAAACTGGAAAGGAAAAATGCGAGGGAGGCTTTGGCCCATCTATACCCACGATCTTGAAGACCTCCGGGCCAGCTCGTCAGCTCGGCACCCAAACTGAAGAGGAAAAATGCGGGAGGCTTTGCCAATCTGTACCCGTGATCTTGAAGACCTCCGAGGCAGCTCGTCAGCTAGCCATCCAAACTGGAGAGGAAAAATGCGGGGGAGGTTTTGGCCCATCTATACGCGTGATCTTGAAGACCTCCGGGAGTAGCTTGTCAGCTCACCACCCAAACTGGAGAGAAAAAATGTGGGGGGGGGAGGCTTTGGCCCATCTGTACCCGCGATCTTGAAGACCTCCGGGGCAGCTCGCCAGCTCGCCACCCAAGCTGGAGAAAATGCAAGGGATGCTTTGGCAAATCTGTACCTGCGATCTTGAAGACCTTGTGGGCAGCACGTCAGCTCGCCACCTAAACTGGAGAGTAAAAACACGGGGGAGGCTTTGCCCCATCTGTACCTACGACCTTGAAGACCTCCGGGGCAACTCGCCAGCTCGACATCCAATCTGGAGATGAAAAATGCGGGGGAGGCTTTGGCCCATCTGTACCCGCGATCTTGAAGACCTCCGGGGCAGCACGTTAACTTGCCACCTAAACTGGAAAGGAAAAATGCGGGGGAGGCTTTAGCCCATCTGTACCCACGATCTTGAAGACCTCCGGGTCTGCTCGTCAGCTCGCCACCCAAACTGGAGAAGAAAAATGCGGGGAAGGCTTTGGCCAATCTGTACCCGCGATCTTGAAGACCTCCAGGGCAGCTCGTCAGCTCGCCTCCCAAACTGGAGAGGAAAAATGCGGGGAGGCTTTGGCCAATCTGTACCCGTGATCTTGAAGACCTCTGAGGAAGCTCGTCAGCTTGCCACCCAAACTGGAGAGGAAAAATGCAGGGGAGGCTTCGGCCCATCTGTACCCGCGATCTAGAAGACCACCGAGGGAGCTCGCCAGCTCGCCACCCAAATTGGATAGAGAAAATGCGGGGGAGGCTTCTGCCCATCTGTACCCACTATCTTGAAGACCTCCGGGGCAGCATGTTAGCTCGCCATCCAAACGGGAGAGGAACAATGCGTGGGAGGCTTTGGCCAATCTGTACCTGCAATCTTGAAGACCTCTGGGGCAGTTCGCCAGCTCGCCACCCAAACTGGAGAGGAAAAATGCAGGGGAGGTGTTGGCCAATCTGTACCCACGATCTTGATGACCTCCGGGGCAGCACGTATGCTCACCACCCAAACTGGAGAGGAAAAATGCTGTGGAGGCCTTGGCCAATCTGTACCCACGATCATGAAGACCTTCGAGGCAGCACGTCAGCTCGCCACCCAAACAGGAGATGAAAAATACGAGGGAGGCTTTGGTCCATCTGTACCCACGATCTTGAAGACCTCCGGGGCATCTCGCCAACTCACCACCCAAACTGGAGAGGAAAATGCGGGGGAGGTTTTTTCCCATCTATATGCGCGATCTTGAAGACCTCCGGGGTAGCTCGTCAGCTCGCCACCCAAACTGGAGAGGAAAACTGCGGGGGAGGCTTTGGCCCATCTGTACCCGCGATCTTGAAGACCTCCAGGGCAGCTCGCTAGCTCGCCACCAAAGATGGAGAGGAAAAATGCGGGGGAGGCTTTGGCCAATCTGTACCTGCGATCTTGAAGACCTCCGGGGCAGCACGTCAGCTTGCCACCCAAACTGGAGTGGAAAAATGCGGGGGAGGCTTTGCCCCATCTGTACCGGCGATCTTGATGACCTCTGGGGCACCTCGCCAGCTCGCTACCCAAACTATTGAGGAAAAATGCGGGGGAGGCTTTGGCCCATCTGTAACCGCGATCTTGAAGACCTCCGGGGCAACACGTTAGTTCGCCACCAAAACTGGAGAGAAAAAATGAGGGCCATGCTTTGGCCAATCTGTACCCGCAATCTTGAAGACCTCCGAGGTAGCTTATCAACTAGCCACCCAAACTGGAGAGAAAAAATGCGGGGGAGGCTTTTGCCAATCTGTACCCGCGATCTTGAAGACCTCTGGGGCAACTCGTCAGCTCACCTCCCAAACAGGAGAGGAAAAATGCGGGGAGGCTTTGGCCAATCTGTACCCGTGATCTTGAAGACCTCCGAGGCAGCTCGTTAGCTCACCACCCAAACTGGAGAGGAAAATGCGGGGAAGGCTTCGGCCCATCTGTACCTGCGATCTTGAAGACCTCCGGGTCAGCTCGCCAGCTCACCACCCAAACTGGAGAGGAAAAATGCGAGGGAGGCTTCGGCCCATCTGTACCCACGATCTTGAAGACCTCCGGGGTAGCATGTTAGCTCGCCACCCAAACTGGTGAGGAAAAATGCGGGGAGGATTTGGCCAATCTGTACCTGCAATCTTGAAGACCTCCGAGGCAGCTCGCCAGCTCGCCACCCAAACTGGAGAGAAAAAATGCAGGGGTGGCTTTGGCCAATCTGTACCCGCAATCTTGAAGACCTCCGGGGCAGCTCGTCATCTCTCCACCCAAACTGGAGAGGAAAAATACAGTGGAGGCATTGACCAATCTTTCCCCGTGATCTTGAAGACCTTCGAGGCAGCACGTCAGCTCGCCACCCAAACTGGAGTTGAAAAATGCAGTGGACGCTTTGGCCCATCTGTTCCTGCGATCTTGAAGACTTCCGGGGAAGCTCGCTAGCTCGCCACCCAAACTGGAGGGGAAAATTGCGGGGAGGTTTTGGCCCATCTATACGTGCGATCTTGAAGACCTCCGGGGCAGCTCGTCAGCTCGCCACCCAAACTGGAGAGGAAAAATGCGAGGGAGGCTTTGGCCAATCTGTACCCGTGATCTTGAAGATCTCTGGGGTAGCTCGCCAGCTCGCCACCCATGCTAGAGAGGAAAAATGCGGGGGAGGCTTTGGCCAATCTGTATCTACGATCTTGAAGACCTCCGGGGTAGCACGTCAGCTTGCCACCCAAACTGGAGAGGAAAAATGCGGGGGAGGCTTTGCCCCATCTGTACCCAAGATCTTGAAGACCTCCAAGGCAACTCGCCAGCTCGCCACACAAATTGGAGAGGAAAAATGCGGGGGAGGCTTTGGCCCATCTGTACCCGCGATCATGAAGACCTCCGAGGCAGCACGTCAGCTCGCCACCCAAACTGGAGAGGAAAAATGCGGGGGAGGCTTTGGCCAATCTGTACCCGCAATCTTGAAGACCTCCGGGGCAGCTCGTCAGCTCGCCACTCAAACAGGAGAGGAAAAATGTGGGGGCGGCTTTGGCCAATCTGTACCCGTGATCTTGAAGACTCCAGGGCAGCTCGTCAGCTCGCCTCCCAAACTGGAGAGGAAAAATGCGGGGAGGCTTTGGCCAATTTGTACCCGCGATCTTGAAGACCTCCAAGGCAGCTCGTCAGATCGCCACCCAAACTGGAGAGGAAAAATGCGAGGGAGGCTTCGGCCCATCTGTACCCGCGATCTTGAAGACCTCCGGGGCAGCTCACCAGCTTGCCACCCAAACTGGAGAGGAAAAATGCGGGGAAGGATTCGGCCCATCTGTACCCGCGATCTTGTAGACCTCCGGGTCAGCACGTCAGCTCGCCATCCAAACTGGAGAGGAAAAATGTGGATGTGGCATTGGCCAATCTGTACCATTAATCTTGAAAACCTCCGGGGCGCTCGCTAGCTCGCCTCCCAAACTGGAGAGGAAAAATGCCAGGGAGGCTTTGGCCAATCTGTACCCGTGATCTTGAAGACCTCCGGGGCAGCACATCATCTCGTCACCCAAACTGGAGAGGAAAAATGCAGGGTAGGCCATGGCCAATCTGTACCTGCGATCTTGAAGACCTTCGAGGTAGCACGTCAACTCACCACCCAAACTGGAGATGAAAAATGCGGGGGAGGCTTTGGCCCATCTGTACCCACATTCTTGAAGACCTCCGGTGCAGCTCGCCAGCTCGCCACCTAAACTGGAGAGTAAAAATGCAAGGGAGTCTTTGGCCCATCTGTACCCACGATCTTGAAGACCTCCAGGCAGCTTGCCAGCTCGCCACCCAAACTGGAGAGGAAAAATGCGGGGGAGGCTTTGGCCCATCTGTACCCGCGATCTTAAAGACCTCCGGGGCAGCACGTCAGCTCGCCACACAAACTGGAGAGGAAAAATGCTGGGGAGGCTTTGGCCAATCTGTACCCGCCATCTTGAAGACCTCCGGGGCAGCTTGCCAGCTCGCCTCCCAAACTGGAGAGGAAAAATGCGGGGGAGGCCTTGGCCCACATGTACCCGCGATCTTGAAGACATCCGGGGCAGCTCACCAGCTCGCCACCCATCCACCCATCTGGAGAGGAAAAATGCGGGGGAGGCTTTGGCCCACCTGTACCCGCGATCTTGAAGACATCCGGGGCAGCTCGCCCGCTCGCCACCCATAAAAGTCACCTCATCCACGCGTTGCAAGTTCAATAGTGGGGGCGCTTCAATTTCCCCTTACACTTTCAAGTCACAATAATGGACAAAATGGCGGGAATTCCTAGACCCGCGCAGCCTCTCCCGAGCGCGAATCGAAATCCGGATCGCCAGGTCAAGGTAGGGGAGGTGATACGTCATACGAGCCGAGCCGGGCTTCCACCTCGAGCTCGAAATACCTGGGGCAATGTTACGACCTAAAGATCGTAATAGTCCGACCTCCCATCCCAGACCGCCGAAATACCCCGCCGGCTCATCCCTCCCTCTTGAAGGACGGCCGACCCAGCGACAGGATGCTCCACGCCTGAACGTTAGAGGGCCGTAGGGCGCCTGTCGATCCTAGAGTCCGACGCGACTACGTGGAGGGCGCACTCCCGCTCGACCGCTGATAGGGGCGCTCTTCGCCACAAACGCGGCGGGACGCACATCTGTTCTCCCTCGGTTTGCCAAGGATAGTGCGCAAAGGGTATGTCCGGGCTGTTCATCCTCCATCCGGTCCGGCCTGGCGACCTATCACTTGCCCTGCCCCTAGGAGGCACTCCGACGGTTCATTGGCATATCGGACTCGACAAACAACCTACTACAAGGATGCTACTGACACTATCGCGGCCCAACCGTCTGACAAAGCAACTCCTGGCCACCGCGCCCCCTGACACTTAATGCTTTCGGCCCTGACACCCTGACAAAAGCGCCCCTGGCCATTGCACCGTCTGACAAAAGCGTGGCCGACACCCTTGATCTTGACATCCTCGTCTGAAGCTTCCGCTAACAGCAGGGCCAGCCCAGCACACCCAGTCAGCATGCCAGGTCAGCCCTACCTAACTACCTCCATCAGGTATAAATATCCCTTCGCCTCCAACGGGGAGGAGGTTGGCAAATTCACCCTCAATCTTATTACTCAAACACAAGAGCAAAGGTCGTCCATATCTTTGTTCTTCCACTTATAGCTCGTCAAGTACGGTCGACTCACCTTCAGTCTGACCTGCGTGCCTAGCCCCCGTTTTAAGTCCTATTACTGACTTAGGCATCAGAGAGGCTAGGGGTTGGATCCCAACCCGGCCTTTCTGACGAGTTGTTCCTTGTGCAGGTTAGCTCGTCGTCAGCGGTCGTTGTAACGACTGGTTTTCATGTATCTGGATCTATTATAATATAATATATGTTTTGGTGGATTTTCTCCTTTTGTGTGGTTTTCGTCTCCGTAGCTTTCATTTTCGATCGTTTCGTCGTTTTTTCTCGTTTCTTCCTTGGGATCGTCGATTTCGAAGTTTGTCATTCGTGACGGGCTTGATAACGGTCGTATCTTACTATTAAATCAAGCCTAGGAGTCATAGGAATCAATCCCGGAGCTCCGCGCTCCGTATCGGAACTTTTGGTGCACGTTAGCCGGTGTAAGAAGGGGAACCGACCGACTAGATGACGATCCACTCGGTCGGCAATCCTTCTTGGATCGACTAGTTGGCTTTCTAAATTATTCAGGAGTTACTGTTTATCGTTAGTCGGTCTAAGAACGTTGGTTGACCGACTAGGTTGCAAACTAGTCGGTCAGCAATGCTTCTTTAACCGACTAACTCTTCAACTAAATTTTAGTATCTATACTGTTCACTCTTAGTCGGTCTAAGTTCATCTCTCGACCGACTAGATGTAAAACTAGTCGGTCAGTAGTTGTTCATTGACCGACTAAATCTAAAACCTATTTTCGTTCAGAAGTTTCTGTTTACACTTAGTTGGTCTGCGGTGGTCGACCGACCGACTAGTTGCCAAACTAGTCGGTCAGTGGTTGCTCTTTGACCGACTAATCTGTGTTAAAACCCTAATTTCTGGGCAGCCGCCAGCCCAACCTATTTATACCCCTCCCAAACGTTTCTTCTTCCTCCACTCGACCCAAAACCCTAGTTTCTCCCCCATTGAGCCCCCTTCTTCCCCAAACCCTTATTCCTTCATTCCATGCCCTAGATCCATCATCCTAACCCTCCATCAACTCATTCTACCTCTCATCTTCCCCAAAATCTCATCAATTCCCCAAAATCCCCCAAAACCCTAGTTTCCCCAAAGTTCTCCATTGGTTTCCAGATCTGGTTCCTAGGGTTCTCCGGAGTGTTTCTTCCGCCTCCTCTCGGTAAGAAATCGATCTCTCGATGTTTTCATAACCTATTTGTATTTTTTAAGAAACCCTAATAAAATTTCATGTTGTTTGATGATTGTTTCCCCAAAACAGCGATTCCCCCCGTAGATTAGCATCCGCGAGACGAACCTTCGTGATCGTCATCCCCGGTGCTAGGCAAGTGAAACTTGCCACTTATGGTTTAGGACATGTTTTAGTCCATTTGCTTGTTGTAGGCGTAAAAGAGGCTAGGCGACGAAATGATACTCGCCTAGGCGCAAATTTGGGGAACTAGCTTGACAACGAAGCTAGTTCCGACATTTAGCATGTTGCACAATTACCATGTCATGTTTACCTTCCATTAACAGTACGCAAATTAATTGTCATGTCATTGCATCCTTTAAGTGTTTCCGTGAATGCGTAGCTTCGCTACAATGCTTGTGTTTCCTGGCTCGTGACCAGAAGCGATCATAATGAGTTGCTAACCCCAACCCTCGATATTGAATTGTGAACTAAGAAACAAGCTCCCGTGCGGGGCAACCCTGGCTCACTTGCTGGGCTCATGTACAGGGACCCTGGCTTGTTTACGTGTGGGATGGGGTAAGAGTTAAGCGGCCATTCAACTGGGAGTCTGCCCGATCAGCAACTGCAGTTGTAAGGCGTAAACTCTGGGGTGTGGTAGTGTTTAGTGCCGATCGGCGTGAATGTTGTACCATTCAGCTGAAGGGCGTAAACATCTACAAACAACGTGAAACGTGAATAGTGAATTGATTGAGATTGTTAGTAGCTTGGCTACTCTTGTCTTGTACCGATAATTGTTCTCTTGTACTTATTGTTCACCATGTCGTACTTGTGCACTCATGTTATAACTGCCATGTCATGCATACTATAACTGCTAGGTTGCTAGTTGCCTTACTTCTAGTTTCCTTGCCCAATTCTTTTAGACTTGCTGACATGTGCCCCTTTACTCTTTTGGGTGACACATGTTAGATCCCGAGCCTGAGTACCTTGTTGAGGACGAGGTGTTTGCTGACGCCGAGCCCGAGCTTGTGTTTGACGGGGAGTACGTGGACACTGGGGACCAGTCCTAGTGTTTTCGTTGTGTTTCTCCTTTTGTTTAGACTGTTTTTTTGTTGTCGGTGCGTGGCACCTATACTTTGTTATGTCGTTGCTTTTGTTGGCCTTGTTCTGGGCCTTTAGACTCTTTCTTTTAGCCTGGTGGCTTTTCTGGATGTTGGACTTATTTTCATGTTGGACAAATCATGAGATATGAAATTTTATTTCAGTCTCTCCTTGTGTTATTATTGTTGTTCCGTTGTGGTTACAGGGACCTGCTTATGTTTTATTGACGCTTATCGGGTTTGGGGCTTCACAGCTCCACTCTCGTGCGGACCTCCTCACGTCTCGCCTCTATTTTAGGGAAGCGGGGCGTGACAGGTTTTGTTGGTGGCCCATGCAGGTCCTTCTGTAACTGCGATTTTTGGAATAGCGATAATAATATTAGAATGTCCAATAAACTAAGTTCGACATCCGAGTCATAAGCTATGAGTCTAATCTGATTCGTTCTCTGTGTCACTAGATGGCAGGAAGACGATTCACCCGTGGTGGGGGTAGTGGTGCGCTCCCTCATGATGAGGAGCCTGAGCGGGAACCCACCAACGGGGAGATGATGCGGATGATGCTCCAGATGATGCAAGTGCAGCAGGGCGTGCTCCTGCAAGTCCAGAATGCTCCACTTGCTCGAGCTGCCCGGGCTCTTCCAGATGCCCCTCGCTCTGAGCCAGGTGCGAAGCAATTTCGGGAGCTGGGTCCCGCATATTTTGATGTGTCTGAGGGTCCTCTGGCTGCCGACGAGTGGATTCGGAACATCGAGGATAATCTGAAGATGACCAAGATCACACCGGCTGGATGGGTTGATTTGGCGAAGAGGCAACTCAAGGATAATGCTCGGAATTGGTGGGATGCAGAAGAGAAGATGCTGGTGGAGCCGATAGCTTGGGCTACCTTCAAGGCCAGATTTGAGGGGGAGTTCTTCCCGAAAGCTGCCAGGGAAGAGATGCTGCAGCGTTTTATCGATTTGAAGCAAGGAAGCTCGTCGGTGGACCTATATCACCAAGAGTTTATGAGGCTGAGTCGGTTTGCACCAAAGATGGTGCAGGACGCTGAGGAGAGAGCTCAGAGGTTCCCGCAGGGACTTGCTTCGGAGCTCCAGAGTTTTGTGACCTCTTCTGACCGGGAGTCTTATCAGAAGGTTCTAGTAGCAGCCAAGAGGCAGGAGCTGCTCGTGAACCAGAGGAGGGGGTCTATTGTTGGTGCTGGGAAGAGGCCTGTGGAACAGGCGAGAGCTGTGGTTAGACCCGGATTCAGGCCTAATCAGTCCGCTCAGTTTAAGAGGTCAGGAGGGCCTATTCTGAAGACTTGCCATTTCTTCGGCAAGCCTGGCCACATCAAGGATCAGTGTCGGAAGTTTTTGGGCCAGTGTCTGGTTTGTGGTGATGCTTCCCATGTCGCGAAGGATTGTCGGCATGCGGGTCCGCTGTGGAGGGCACCTGTTGCAGCTCAGCCGTTGCAACAGTGAGCGTCTGTTCCTGCTGGTCGTGGAGCAGCTCTTGTTCTGCAGAGGCAGGCTTTTCAGCAGGCTGTTCCGCCGAGGAGGCAGGCTTTTCTGATGACCGCTGTGGAGAGCGAGGCTGTGGAAGAGGTTATTGCAGGTAACCCTCAATCTAGCTGTTACTTTTCTAGGTGGTTTTGATTGTTAGATTATGTTGTTTGCTTGAACATGGTTGTTTGCTAGACTAGGGTTTGATTGTTAATTGATTGTTAGGTGTGGTTTTGGTTTGCACATTTCCTGCACGAGTCCTCTTTGACTCTGGTGCATCGATGTGTATTATTTCTCGGAGCTTCGTGGAGAGGCATTCCTTGTCAACGACCCCTCTTCCCAAGAGTTGGAACATCGTTACAGGGAATGGCGTGGTCTCGGTGCATCGTGGTTGCAATTCTTGCTCGTTGGTGGTCTGTGGACATGAGCTTTTCGCTGATTTCATTGTCCATGATATCATCAACTATGATGCAGTTCTTGGGATGGACTGGCTTGCGAGCTTCTATGCTACGATCGACTGTCGGAGAAAGAAGGCGGTGTTCGAGATTCCCGGACATCCAGTATTTGAGTTCAGTCGTGGTAGCAGTTCGCTTGGTCCTGTCAGATTTCGGGCCAGTCCGATGGAGGTTGTGGCTATGCAGATGGAGATGGAGTGGCCAGCTGTGGTGCGTGATTTCGGTGACGTCTTCCCCGAGGAGATGTCTGGTTTGCCACCTGATCGAGCCCTAGAATTTTCTATCGATCTGGTTCCAGGTGCGCAGCCGATTTCGAAGGCGCCGTATCGTATGGCACCTGGAGAATTGGAAGAGTTGCGGAAGCAGTTGGATGAGCTCTTGCAGAAGGGTTATATCAATCCCAGTGTGTCTCCGTGGGGAGCACCGGTGTTGCTGGGGAAGAAGAAGGATGGTTCGCGTCGCATGTGCGTGTACTATCGGGAGTTGAATGCGGTGACCATTAAGAATAAATACCCGTTGCCTCACATCGATGATATTTTTGATCAGCTTGGAGGTTTGAGGGTGTTTTCTAAATTGGATTTGAGGAGTGGTTACCATCAGTTGAAGGTGAAGAAGGATGATGTTCTGAAGACAGCGTTCAGGACGAAGTATGGACACTATGAGTTCGTGGTTATGCCTTTTGGCGTAACTAACGCGCCCGCAGGTTTCATGAATCTGATGAACATGATTTTCTACGACTTTTTGGATAAGTTTCTCATTATCTTCATTGACAACATTCTGATCTATTCGAAGTCGGAGGAAGAGCATGCCTCGCACTTAAGGACGGTGTTAGAGATTTTGAGGAAGCATCGTTTGTATGCTAAGTTTTCGAAGTGCGAGTTCTGGCTGGATAGAGTTGCTTTTCTCGGGCATGTGGTGACTGGAGATGGTATTTCTGTGGATCCCGAGAAGATTAGGGTCATCAGGGAGTGGCCTGTTCCGTCGTCTGCGTCTGAGATTCGGAGTTTCCTTGGGCTTGCTGGTTATTATCGGCGATTCATTAAGGACTTTTCTCGTATTGCTGAGCCAATGACCAGGTTGACGCGGAAGGATGTACCTTTTGTTTGGTCGGGTGATTGTGAGAGTGCTTTTGGTGTTCTGAGAGAGCGTCTGACGACTGCCCCTATTCTTGTTGTGCCTGATCGCAGCGGTGGATTTGAGATCTTTTGCTATGCTTCTGGCAAGGGTCTCGGTTGTGTGTTGCATCAGCACGGGCATGTTGTGGCTTATGCGTCTCGTCAGCTTAAGGTTCATGAGAATAATTACCCGACGCATGATTTGGAGTTGGCTGCCGTTGTGTTTGCTCTTAAGATTTGGAGGCACTTCTTGCTGAGTGAGAAAGTGAAGATTTTCACCGATCACAAAAGCTTGAAGTATATTTTTACTCAGAAGGAGCTCAACATGCGACAGCGTCGATGGTTGGAGCTTATGGCAGATTATGAGATTGATTTGCAGTATCACCCTGGCAAGGTGAATGTGGTTCCAGATGCTTTGAGTAGGCTTCCTGCGGTGATGATGTTGACCTCGCAGTGTAGATTACAGCAGGATTTTTTGCGAGTCTGGCATAGAGATTGTCCTTCCTGGGAAGGATTCGTCGTTGATGTACATGCAGGTACAGTCGACGATCGTGGATCGGATTAAGGCTGGCCAGGCTGAGGATCCGAAGCTGGTGAAGATTCAGGAGCAGGTGGAAGCCGGTCTACGGACTGACTTTTTGATTCATGAGGATGGCTCGCTGAGGTTTAGAGCCAGGCTGTGTGTGCCAGTTGGGGATATCAGAGAGGAATTGATGGTGGAGACGCATAGTTCGCCGTATTCTGTGCATCCTGGTGGCACCAAGATGTACCAAGATCTTCGTCTGAATTATTGGTGGCATGGTATGAAGAGGAGTGTGGCTCGGAGTGTAGCCAAGTGCTTGGTTTGCCAGCAAGTGAAGGCGGAGCATCAGCGTGTGGCCGGGTTGCTACAACCGCTTCCGATTCCGGAGTGGAAATGGCAACACATCACTATGGATTTCGTGACAGGACTACCTCGGAGTCCGAAGCAGAATGACGCGATTTGGGTGATCGTAGATCGATTGGCCAAATCCGCGCACTTTATTCCATTCCGAGTGGGACAGTCCACTGAGGCGCTAGCAAGGAGATATATGGAGGTAAAATTCTTTTACTCTCCGTTTTTATTTCCTTTTTCCTAGTTTGGATAGTGATGTAACGTGAAATCGTGCATGAGGTCGTGCGACTTCATGGAGTCCCCGTGAGTATCGTGTCTGACAGAGACACGAGGTTCACATCTCAATTCTGGCAGAGTTTGCAGAAGAGTTTGGGTACGCGTCTGAGTTTCAGCACGGCGTACCATCCGCAGACGGATGGCCAGTCCGAGAGGACGATTCAGATTTTGGAAGACATGCTGAGGGTGTGCATGTTGGATTTCAAGGGTTTGTGGGAGGACCATCTGCATTTGGTGGAGTTCTCTTACAACAACAGCTTCCAGGCGAGTATTGGCATGGCGCCTTTCGCCGCTCTTTATGGGAGGAAATGTCGATCTCCATTGAGTTGGGATGACGTTGGTGATCGGGAGTTGTTGGGACCTGAGATGATCGTGGAGGCCGTGGATATCGTCAGGAATATTCGGGAGAGGTTGAGAATTGCTCAGGACCGTTTTAAGCATTGGGCGGATGCTAAACGCCGTCCGTTGGAGTTTCAGCCGGGCGACCATGTGTTCTTGAAGATTTCCCAGAATCGCGGTGTGATTCGTTTTGGGAAGTGAGGGAAGTTGAGCACGCGATACATTGGACCGTTTGACATTTTGGAGAGGGTTGGCGAGGTAGCGTATCGCTTGGCCTTGCCGCCATCTTTGGAAGGAGTTCACAATGTTTTCCATGTGTCGCAGCTTCGTCGATACATTAGCGATCCATCTCATGCTGTGGATTTTTCGGAGATTACCGTTCGCCCCGATATGACGTATGACCAGCATCCAGTGCAGATTCTGGACAGGTGTCAGAAATCGCTTCGGAACAAGATTGTTAATCTTGTGAGGGTGATGTGGTGACACGGCTCACCTGGAGAGTCTACTTGGGAGAATGAGGATGAGATGCGAGAGCGTTTCCCACTTTTGTTTCCGGACTCGTGAGTATTCGGAAATTCCGAGGACGGAATTTTTCTTAAGTTGGGGAGGATGTAACGAATGGTTTTCATGTATCTGGATCTATTATAATATAATATATGTTTTGGTGGATTTTCTCCTTTTTTGTGGTTTTCGTCTCCGTAGCTTTCATTTTCGATCGTTTCGTCGTGTTTTCTCGTTTCTTCCTTGGGATCGTCGATTTTGAAGTTTGTCATTCGTGACGGGCTTCATAACGGTCGTATCTTACTATTAAATCAAGCCTAGGAGTCATAGGAATCAATCCCGGAGCTCCGCGCTCCGTATCGGAACTTTTGGTGCACGTTAGCCGGTGTAAGAAGGGGAACCGACCGACTAGATGACGATCCAGTCGGTCGGCAATCCTTCTTGGACCGACTAGTTGGCTTTCTAAATTATTCAGGAGTTACTGTTTATCGTTAGTCGGTCTAAGAACGTTGGTTGACCGACTAGGTTGCAAACTAGTCGGTCAGCAATGCTTCTTTAACCGACTAACTCTTCAACTAAATTTTAGTATCTATACTGTTCACTCTTAGTCGGTCTAAGTTCATCTCTCGACCGACTAGATGTAAAACTAGTAGGTCAGTAGTTGTTCATTGACCGACTAAATCTAAAACCTATTTTCGTTCAGAAGTTACTGTTTATACTTAGTCGGTCTGCGGTGGTCGACCGATCGACTAGTTACCAAACTAGTCGGTCAATGGTTGCTCTTTGACCGACTAATCTGTGTTAAAACCCTAATTTCTGGGCAGCCGCCAGCCCAACCTATTTATACCCCTCCCAAACATTTCTTCTTCCTCCAATCGACCCAAAACCCTAGTTTCTCCCCCATTGAGCCCCCTTCTTCCCCAAACCCTTATTCCTTCATTCCAAGCCCTAGATCCATCATCCTAACCCTCCATCAACTCATTCTACCTCTCATCTTCCCCAAAATCTCATCAATTCCCTAAAATCCCCCAAAAACCTTAGTTTCCCCAAACTTCTCCATTGGTTTCCAGATCTGGTTCCTAGGGTTCTCCGGAGTGTTTCTTCCGCCTCCTCTCGGTAAGAAATCGATCTCTCGATGTTTTCATAACCTATTTGTATTTTTTATGAAACCCTAATAAAATTTCATGTTGTTTGATGATTGTTTCCCCAAAACAGCGATTTCCACCATAGATTAGCATCCGCGAGACGAACCTTCGTGATCGTCATCCCCGGTGCTAGGCAAGTGAAACTTGCCACTTAGGGTTTAGGCCACGTTTTAGGCCATTTGCTTGTTGTAGGCATAAAAGAGGCTAGGCGACGAAATGATACTCGCCTAGGCGCAAATTTGGGGAACTAGCTTGACAACGAAGCTAGTTTCAACATTTAGCATGTTGCACAATTACCATGTCATGTTTACCTTCCATTAACGGTACGCAAATTAATTGTCATGTCATTGCATCCTTTAAGTGTTTCCGTGAATGCGTAGCTTCGCTACAATGCTTGTGTTTCCTGGCTCGTGACCAGAAGCGAGCATAATGAGTTGCTAACCCCAACGCTCAATATTGAATTGTGAACTAAGAAACAAGCTCCCGTGCGGGGCAACCCTGGCTCACTTGCTGGGCTCATGTACAGGGACCCTGGCTTGTTTACGTGTGGGATGGGGTAAGAGTTAAACGGCCATTCAACTGGGAGTCTGCCCGATCAGTAACTGCAGTTGTAAGGCGTAAACTCTGGGGTGGGGTAGTGTTTAGTGCCGATCGGCATGAATGTTGTACCATTCAGCTGAATGGCGTAAACATCTACAAACAACGTGAAACGTGAATAGTGAATTGATTGAGATTCTTAGTAGCTTGGCTACTCTTGTCTTGTACCGATAATTGTTCTCTTGTACTTATTGTTCACCATGTCGTACTTGTGCACTCATGTTATAACTGCCATGTCATGCATATTATAACTGCTAGGTTGCTAGTTGCCTTACTTCTAGTTTCCTTGCCCAAGTCTTTTAGACTTGCTGACATGTGCCCCTTTACTCTTTTGGGTGACACATGTTAGATCTCGAGCCTGAGAACCTTGTTGAGGACGAGGTGTTTGCTGACGCCGAGCCCGAGCTTGTGTTTGACGGGGAGTACGTGGACACTGGGGACCAGTCCTAGTGTTTTCGTTGTGTTTCTCCTTTTGTTTAGACTGTTGTTTTGTTGTCGGTGCGTGGCACCTATACTTTGTTATGTCGTTGCTTTTCTTGGCCTTGTTCTGGGCCTTTAGACTCTTTCTTTTAGCCTGGTGGCTTTTCTGGATGTTGGACTTATTTTCATGTTGGACAAATCATGAGATATGAGATTTTATTTCAGTCTCTCCTTGTGTTATTATTGTTGTTCCGTTGTGGTTACAGGGACCTGCTTATGTTTTATTGACGCTTATTGGGTTTGGGGCTTCACAGCTCCACTCTCGTACGGACCTCCTCACGTCTCGCCTCCATTTTAGGGAAGCGGGGCGTGACAGTCGTGCTAGCCCTCCACCTGGGTGGTTTGGCCCCTTCTCAGCATCCTACTGGATTCGATACCGTGGTCAGCTTCCGCAACAAGTTTAGCATCATCACCCCACTAATCACCTGTCAAATAGCCTACCTTAATCCTGTCAAAAATCGAAAGGGAATCATATTTAATATGATTGACGATGAGATCGTCTACCGACTGCAGAGTCAGACAACTTGTTGAGACACACTCAAGGTTGTCAGACTCAGGGGAGTCAGATCCCTCTCCCACAAATGTTATTGTATAATAAACTGCTTATTATTATGGCTTTAATAAATTTAGTGGGAGAATATAGTTTTATTAAAAACCATTGAAACTATACAACGAACATATACTGACTAAGTATCAACTAAATTACAGAATGGATTCAGGTCTAAAGTATATGGTAGAGAGGAATGTGCTTGATGGGACCAACTATAAGGATTGGCTTAGAAACATTAAGTTAGTCCTTTCTCTAGTTGGGATTGGATACGTGCTGTTCGAGGACCCTCTGGAAAAGTCGGACGAAGATGCAATGCCTAAGGAGAAGAAAGCCTACAAAGAGTACCTGAGGGATGTCGAGAAGGCCCGGTGCCTTACTCTGGCTTCAATGAACAACAATCTGCAGAGAAAGTATGAACATCTGGATGTTCAAAGCATGCTTCTCAATGCAGAGGAATTTTTTGGCAAGCGGTCAAGAGCTGCCAAGTTTGAAGCCACAATCAACCTCTAGGGCACTAAGATGGAAACATGCCCCGTATAAGATCATGTGATCAAGATGATCGGGTACGTAGAAGACGCCGTCCAGTTGGGTTTTGTCCTGGACAATGAGATATCCGTGGACATCTTCCTTAAGTCTTTGACCCCAGCCTTCAAACCTTTTATTACTAGTTTCATTATGAACAATATTGAAACGGATCTTTCCGGTCTCCTCAACAAGCTTAAGCAGTTTGAGGAGATCGAGAAGAAACCGACTGTGTTGGTTGTTGGCTCTACTTCTTCAGACTAGCCGAAAGGCAAGGGTAAGAAGAAGCAGGTCCCACAACCAGCAAGGTGAAGAAGGGGAAAGAAGGCAAAGGGGGCTCCATCGAAATCCGAGTACTTTCACTATCATAAGATGGGCCATTGGACAAGGAACTGCAAGGTTTACCTTAAAGAAAAGAAGAAGGGGCATACTGATGCCTCTACCTCAGGTACAACAAATTCAATTTAATAAAGCATAATTATTTCCATAAATTCTTTATCACATAGTATGAGATACTAATACATCTGTGTAATGTATACATGTGGCTGATATGAAGCAAAGGATGGAAGAAGTTCTGAGGACGATCGGTATCTGAGCAATCATTGCTGCTGGGGTCGTGCGAGGACTTCAAGAGACGTGAAGAAGAAGCAACTGATACTTATTTCTTTTTATAAATAAAATGTATCGTTCCTTAAGTTAAAACAATGATTGAGTGTTTAACGCTCAAGGTTTATAATGATAAACACATTATGATTCATTTTATGAATCCATTGCTTTAATGAATGTCTCGGGAAATGTGCTTCTTTTGAAATTGTGATTTGTTGTGAATGGCTTAAATTTCTGTGAATGTGGCTATTTGAGCTAGTTGCATTATTTCTCGAGCTGACAAGCAGAGCATCTGAATAATTTGATTTTTTGGAGCTGACTTAATTTTATAGCCAGTCGATGGTTAAATATAAGTTCTAGGAGCGTATAAATTGTGTATGATCACAATTATACGCATGTTAAGATTGATTCTTAATTGAAACTACATGTGATTCTTAAGAGTTATTATTAAATGTAGTTAAGAGAAAAGTACTAAGTAGGACGTTTAACTGAGTAAGTCAATATCAATATTCCTTAAACCGATCTTGATATGACTCATTCGTCAAACCTAACCTGACATTGGTACGTTCCATATAAGCACTTCTCAATTGGTTATGCTTATCATTTATATTCTAAATATGATTTAGATATATAATAGAAGTATTTAATCAGCTAATTCTTAAAGTCAGTGGGAGCTAGCTCATATACTTAGCTCCGGGTTCTCGGACTAAGTAAAAAGGTTTCCAACTTATTTGAATCATCTATATAAGACATTGAATCAAAATAGTTTTGATTTAATCAAATATAAAGAGACTTAAGGTGTCACGTGTGTACTTGACATATTGACACAAAATAATTGGAATGAGCTAAGACTGACTTATTGAAATGTTAGACCCTACATCAAGATTGTATGAGTTAATTGTTAGTTATACAAAGAAAAGAAAATTGATCCAAATCATTTTTCAAGAATGAACCATGTGTGATCAAGAGATGTATAAATAAAAATCCATTAAAATGCATTGTAGATACTCGTTAGTAAATCCACTCTTAGGTTTGCCATATGTTGGTCTAATGTGACTGATATGCTATAACAGTATGAAATACCGAGATAAATAGCCTAAGTGCAAGTGGGAGATGTAGGAGGACATATGCCAATAAGCCGATTTATCCTTAGTAAACATCTTGTTAAGATATTATATGGTATTCATTATCCTAAGTATATATTCGAATGAATAATTTACATAGATAATGTCCATAGACTAATAGTTAGGTCCTTATGTATCCAGATTAGATCTCGATTTATTAGTAGTAAGTGGCCGAACCGAAACTTATGTCTTAAACGGTTCGTGGTCATAAACGTGTCGAGAACTGGATATCGACACATCGGACAGACCACTGTGTCTTTGTCTTACATTAGGGTAATGACAACCGCATAGTCATTCGACTTGGTGAAGTCAGAGACGAGACACAGGTGCTCATTGGAGAATGAGTTCACTGAACAACCAACTTAGGGTTATTATATGGTTAACTTTAACTAAACTGTCTATAATTACTCTAGGATGATGATAGGTAAGCTGGTCCTTAAGACCTGAAGTCATTTGTACGAACCTGTGAGTGAACAGTGTCGCTTAGACCTATGATCTAACTTCGAGCCTAGGCCTACTGAAAGATCTTAGGTGGGGTTACACCTGAAGCTCTCGAGACGAGTAGATAACTAAGATGGGATTCGTCTCCTCTGTTAAAGGGGAGTTAGTGTCACAGGATCAGTACGGTCTTTGTGTTAATCCTCGGTCGAGGTATGTTGTAAGATGTACAACGTAAATACAACAAAGACCGCCGTATACTGACCAATGTTGTCTAATGGGGTTGACAGTAAACTGTATCCTAGGCCAACAGAGACACAGTCTTGACGAATGGATTATAGCTACTGGTATTCATCACTGACACAGCCAAAGTGAACCCAACGATACTTTTGTCAATGGGTCGAACACGTTATGATGATTCTGAAATAGGAACGACAACTGTTACTCGTGGTGACCATCGTCATTGGGTTTCGAGCCCCAACCTGTAGTAAGGTCAGGCTGTAGTGTCTCACACCAAGTAGTATTCGTGTCTTAGTAATAGGAAGATTAATAAGAGGAATTCATTCGATGAAATGGAACAGTTAAGTTCACAAGCTAGTTGTGAGACTAAGTCGTAGAAGGGACAATGTTGCAAATCATGCAAACAAGATTAAACGTGTCGTAAATTGTTTACGAAAATTTTTAAAGGAACAAAAGCATTGGAAAGGGTTACCTGGTTGATGGGATCGTCCCGGTCTAAACACAGGTTCAAACCTCGTCCAAAACGGAGCTCAAACGAGTCGGGAAAGTAAAAAAACAACAGAAAGGGACCATGTGGGTCAGACCCACTTGGAATGGGTGCACGTCCACAAGGGGAGCGGGCGTGCCTGCTACCCTTAGCATGCACGCCTGCAACTTAAGTTGTTTTAATTAGGGTTTTTTGAAAACCCTTGACGGCTACGAAGTGTGACTTTTTGCCCATCTGTGGGCAATAGTTTGAGGAGTCAAACAAATTCGGATTTCGTCGATGTTCATTCATACCTGTTCACCATTCCAAGCCCTTCGAAATGATAGCTTGTTTGATGTCTGAAGTTTAATGGATGAAGATATTTAATTCGCTGAAGTTAGGCCTTTATGAAAGGCTTACTAACTTCAATTAGCCAAATTAAATCCCGCTTCTTTTATGATTGTCCCACATTGCTTGTAACGAAAAGGGATAGGCCGACTCCTTATATAAATAGGGGTGCCCCCTCTTCGTTGTAGAGTGCACCAAGTCTTCGATCGAGTAGCTCTGAATTTTGAGCAAGCTCGATCTACGACTTAAACTATTCTTCCTCTCTTCTTCCTATTCTCCCGACTAGTCCTAGCAAGACTACAAAGGGGTTTTTGGATTCGGATCCAGACGTCTACGATGCGGGTCTGCTCAAGTGAAACTTTCTACCGCAAGTGATCGGCTCGGAGGTAGGTGTCGGCTCGGGTGGATCAGTTCGGAGGTGAAAGGCGGCTCGGGTGAATCGAGTCAAGGCGGTTCGGATCCGAGGAGCGTAAGAAGAAGGTGCGGTACATCTTGCCCGCCCCAGGGTTAAGATTCCGGGTATGTTCTTAAAAGCTTTTTAGTGTAATTTAATTTCGTCGCAGTATGATAGATCCCTCTTGGGGTGGTCAGATCCACCCCAAGTTGGCATAGATCGGGCTAGGTTCTGGCTCCTTCAGGGCCTAGCTAAAATGTTTAGCTAGTATGGTTTTTATTTTTCGCTGTGCTTTAAGCTTCTGTGGTCCATCCGACTTCGGACGGGCACAGATCTGAGCTCTGAGAGTCCGCCAAAACCCTTCAAATTCAAACCAGCAGGTGCTTATATATGCACTAGGTAGTCAAACATTAATACTACAAATATGTATATGTGTGTGTGTGTGTGTATATATATGCACATTCTATACTTATACCTATCATAGACAGTCAAATTCATACACGTACTTCAATCATTCATATAGTCACGTGCATCCCTTATATAACTATCACTCACTTAACACATAACCATGGTACAGATACCTATATAAAAATAATTCATACTAGCAAATACCATCATAGTACTTCACGTATAGATAACTACATATGTACAAAGACGAACATAGATATACTACTCCCTTATATCTCCTAGTGTACATCCAACACCAAACATATCAATCATGTTTGCTATATCTAATTTACATTCACACCAACTATAAATACACAAATATATAGTTATTCAAATACACACAGATACTTCACCATATATACACATCACATACAATCATATAACTATATTCAAGACACAACACACATACCATAGTCGCAATCACATAAAGCTAAGCACATACTTACCCGTGCATTGTGCACGCCCACACACGCTAATATACTATGCATACATGCCACTCATACCAGTACATACTTAGCACATTCTACACACTTAGTTTAGCTAGCATATATACATTCAAACATGTAAAACCAAATAACTATACTACAAGACCAACACCTATACACACACCACAGACAAATATAACAATATACTTGGAGTATCCCCACTCAAGCTTAAGTGAGACTCAAAGACCAATACAAGAACCAGAATACTATATATATAACCCGATATTTATACATATACCAATACATCACTCTTATATATATATATATATATATATATATATATATATATATATATATATATATATATATATATATATATATATATATATATATATATGGAGAATATGCTTTGCATCTTTATTGATCACATGTAAAATTTACAAGGCGCTCACGAGTGGAAGAGGGATGTTTGTATGATGGGTTAAGGCACAGGCGCCATCCCCCAAGATAATACCAAACACCCTCTGCTACTCGTAGGGCCAAATATGAAAACAAAAGTACATATGGATACAGACTAGCCCAATAGTCCCCAATTTTAGGGGATAGAATCATCATCCTCCTGCTCCCAAGACACATGCCTTAAGGCAATTTTCACATCATCAGCAATGTTATCAAATAGTAAAGTCTGCTGCTGGATGGATCCTTCAAAGTTTCTTCTGTTGCGCTCTCTCCAGATATGCCATACTAGTGCAGCTAAGACCGTCCTGACCAACTTACCCACATTGCTCCTTGCATGAAACCGTGAAAGAATCAAATCACCAATTCCAGATAAAGAGTTTGGCAAGGTAGTGGTGACCCCCATTTTGAGAAAGCTCCTGCAAAGGAGGTAATTAGTATAACTGCACTCAAAGAATATATGAGATATGTCTTCATGAATATTGTCTGTGCATAAGATACAATAAGGAGAAGTAGGGACTCCCCATTGTACGAGCTTGTCACGGGTGAGAAGTTTCCCATGAAAAGCTCGTAATAATGTGATGGCCATCTTAGGGATGTGCCCCTGAAACCAGACGACTTTGTAATATGGAAAGATCGGCTTTATGGCCCGTGTACCATCCCAGGCATTATGTAGGGAGGGATACTTAGAAATCCAAGACCAAGAATCAGCACCGGTGGTCAAGATCACCCCCTCAATGATATGTCGAACAGGGTTAAGCGAACAGCTGGTCATCCACCTATCATCACTCCAATAATCACTAACCATATATCCCTCTTCCCCAACAGGAACAATATAAGTATCACTGAGAGGACCACATGGAAGCCAATTGTTATACCAAAAGAAAGTAGAAGCACCATCTCTGACATTCCGCTTAGTGAGCTTCTTGGTGAACTCACGGCATTGAAGAATGAATTTCCATGTACCAGAGTGCATCGGGTGAGATTTGGCCTGAAACAATCTCGTACTGCTCATATACTGATTCCTCATATGAGAGGCCCAAATACCTCTATGCGTAAGCATGCGCCAAGTCATTTTAACACCATATGCATTATTAAGTTCAGCAAGATTTCTGATCCCCACCCCTCCCTCTTGCTTGGGAGAACACAAATCATTCCAGGCCCAAAGATGATTTTTCCCCCAGATAAACTTTCTGCAGATGGAAGTAAGAGTACATAGCACAGACTTGGGCATGCAGAAGGCATGTATCCAAAAGCTAACCATACCATAGATAACAGTTTTAACCAACTCAATGCGCCCAGCTATGGAGAGCAGAGAAGAGGACCACCCCTGCAATCTGCTCTTGCATTTGTCAATCAGACGACCATACATAGAGGTATTAGGGTATTTTGGGGATAGCGGAAAGCCAAGGTATGTGGATAGAGATTGCGCACGCCGAATACCCAAAATATCCGCAAGACTACCAGGCCCTTTGGTGCCTTTGCTAAAAATAGCAGCACTTTTACTCCAATTGACCTCAAGACCAGTGAAGGATTTGAACACAGTAAGAAGATCTCTAAGACCCTCAAAAGATTTAGAGTTGGCCCGACAGAAAACCAACAAATCATCAGCAAAGAGAAGGTGAGTGACTGCCCCAACCCTGTGCATAGGCAGAATGCAACGAGAAGTATTGGCCTTGGCCATGAGTAAAAAGAAGGCCTCCATAACAATCACAAAGAGGAAGGGGGAGAGAGGGTCTCCTTGTCTCAACCTCCTATTAGATTGGAACATGCCATAGGGGGAACCATTAATCATGACGGAGAATGAAGGCGTAGAAATACACTCGCAAATCCAGCTTATAAATCTGTGTTTGAATCCCATTTGATGCAGCATATAATATACGAATTCTCTGTTAACGCTATCAAAAGATTTTCTCAAATCCAGCTTAAGACAGGCCCGAGATCCCATAGGGTTATTAAATCCCTTTATATGCTCATGAGCAAGCAGCGCACAGTCAGCAAGTAACCGGTCCTGGAGAAAAGCCACTTGGTTTGGCGAAATGAGCTCAATAATGGCACGGCTCAAGCGGTTGCATAATACTTTGCTTATGATTTTATAAAGGACATTGCAACAAGATATTGGTCTGTAGTCTTCAAGCCCAGAAGCATTGGCACTCTTAGGAACAAGAGTGAGGAATGTGTGATTAATCTGTCGATAAATTTTTCCAGATTTGAAAAAGTTGAGGATAGCAGTGGTGACATCTTTGCCAACGACATCCCAAGAATTTTGATAGAAGTATCCATTGAACCCATCAGGCCCAGGGGCATTGTCAGCCCCAATTTGAAACACAGCATTTTTAACTTCCTCAGCATTCACAGGTCTTTACAATGATATATATATATATATATATATATATATATATATATATATATATATATATATATATATATATATAATACATGAAATGTCCCTCTCTCTCTTCGTTTTTGTAGAGTGAGAAGCTCCGGAGGAGTTCTCGTTAGGGCAATTTCGTCGGCCGCTTCTGCGGCTGGCTCGACGTCGATCTGCGTGGTTCTGGGCGTTCTCATTCATAGGCCTGGATATATTCATGCTCTACTCTCCGATTGTGACCTCGAGAGGGGAGCTCTGATCCAGATCTGTGTTTGGATCTAGATCTGAAGAGGGAGTCTTCGAGGAAGAAGACGGTTTCGATATTCTTACGATCCTGACATCGATCCAGAATACGGTTTCGATCTTCTTACGATCCTGTTCTTCATCGATCCGGTGTTCTTGGACGGATCGAGATCTTGTCGAGAGATCTTGATCCGGTGGTAAGCGCTTCGATCGCTGTTTTTCTTTGGTAAATTACCTAGATCTCGCCTCTGCTAATCTTTTGTCTTTGCGATTGGATTTTGCTGAGATCTGAGGTGGTTGCTGAGTGCTTGTTCGGGGCGGAGGGAAACTTATGATCCTGTTCTTCATCGACTGTAGGATCAAAATCTTTCTATAGATCTTGATCCTAGGTGAGTCATTCAGGACCTTGATTCGATTTCTTATTGCTTTGCTTTCTTCCTTCTGACTGCTCCTTCATCATGCCTGATGGACGGAGCAAATTTGTAGAATGAAGATACCTCAGGAAGCTGGAATGAAGTTACAAAGAGAGGCTATAGACCTCTTACTCAAGGGGTTAAGCGAAATGCTGTGACGAATCCAGGGGCGAAAGCTGGCAGGAGGACTGATGCACGCAAAGCGTTCGAGAGACGAGCGTTGAGGCCGAAGATTCCTCTAAAGATCAGTACCAACGCTGAACGGAAGACGTGGTCTGAAGTCTGCTCTGGAAGCAAGAACAGGTCAAGCTCCCTTAGTATGTCGTTCATTGCTCCGGAATTTGATGATGCTGGAGTTGAGATTGCCGTGCTATCGGAGGATATGCTGGCCGAGGGAGTCGAACGGTGGGAGAATACCGTAGTTGGCTATGTGGTTGGTGACATTCCCTACTACGAACAAATAAAGGCTTGGGCGATGAGGACATGGAAGACGAAGGGAGAGGTTAATATCTTCTCTCGTGATAATGGTTTCTTTTTCTTTCGCTTTGAGTCAAAAGAAGCTAGAGATACGGTCTTGCACGGTGGACCTTGGCTATTCGACGGTCGGCTAGTTGTACTGCAGAGGTGGAGCACTGAGGCGGGGTTCGATCGTGATTTACTCATGGCAGTGCCAATATGGGTACAATTCCCCAACCTTCCTACTAATCTGTGGACCCTCCGCATCCTTAACGCCATTGCGAGTGTGGTCGGCGTCCCAATCTGCTTGGATCGAGCGACGGCGAGGTTGGAAAGGCTCGCGTACGCCAGGTGTTTGATCGAGGTTAAAGCTGAAGACGAGTTGCCAAAGTTCATCACTGTTCAGCTTGGCGATAATGTTTCGATAGAGGTGGCTGTCAGGTACGAGTGTGAGCCTCCCCACTGTGCAAATTATGTTTGTTTTGGGCACATTCTTGGTCAATGTCCTTCTGTGAAAAATGTTGAGGCTTCGGTGGTTACTCAGCCTGTTGATAGGCCTGAAGCTGAGGGGGGATCTATTACCCAGACGTATGTTTGTCTGGAGGTTGATGATGCTTGTAATAAGGAGACGGAGCATAGTATTGAAGGTATTGTAAATTAGGAGATGGGTGTTTGTAATAGGGAGAAGGTAATATGCTCTGTAGGGGAAGAGGAAGCCCTGACGTCTGCGAGGCTGGAGGGTGCTTTCAATTGTAATAAGGTGGTTGGATCTCTGTGGGGCGTTGATGGTGAGGGGAGAAGTTGTTTGAATCATTGTAATAAGGTGGTTGGATCTCTGGGTGAGGTTGTCAAAGCAGGGGATGCTGAGATAAAAACACATGCTATCATATCACTCATCACGCTATATAGATAAAAACACATGCTATAGCATATGCATAATAATATCAATCACACTTTATATTTAGTCAAGTAACACCCCCATAATGTAATCACTTTACATACCATAATAATATTACAATATCAGTATACATATACAATCATAATACACTATCATATATATGCATACATCGCATAGTCACATACGTATAATATATTCACACCATAGTAATTTACGTAAAATTAGCATATAACTACATATACCTATCCATACATAGTTACAACACACAATAATCGGGTATACCTCATGGTATACACGTACACACACAACATCCCGTAAAGGTAAGCAATACTAAACAAAGTTATAACCCTATTACCATACGTATATCACACACATTCATACAGTAAGTACATATCTACCTACGACTAGCACATACATATATACGTACGAGCACACGATCATACGTACTTGTTGAGTATTGGTGTTTCATACCAATCTTATTTTGATTATGATCACAACATTATGTTGTTGCTAATGACTCTAATGTTTTAGTCTCTCAGTTTTATTTCAAGAATTTCTTTCTTGGAGACTAGTCACTTGGTGCAAGGATGGACATCAAGTGGAGAAGAGCCAAAGCTTAGACTCAAGGAGTGCTAAAGCTTGGAGATGATGGAGAGCAATCAAGGCATCAAGATTGAAGACTTAGACTCTAAGGAAAGCATTGTAATCCATGTAATTTACTTTATTTCTTTCTCTCTCTTTTGAGTCTAGGATTAATGTAATGCCTTGTTAGATGGTTTACTCATTCATGCATATGCATCTAACCATCTTAGTGAGCCTTAGGATTATCATAGAATCCAACCCAATAGGTTCACTCTGTCCAAAGACTCATTTGGAGTCTCTGTCTTTCCATCAGTCGCCTGCTGAAGGAAACACAGTCGACTGGGTGATTTCCAGTCGCATGTAGATCCTTCTACAGTCGCCTGATATGCACAGCTTAAGTCAACATTTCAATTGACTCAAACTTGAGCTTTACGCTCAGTTGAGTACTGGTCAGTTTACAGTCGCCTCTATATTTACAGTCACATGTAGATTGGTCATCAGTCATCTGTATAGCGTAAGTGCATTCTCTGCATCTCTCTGTTGTTTCTCCATCTTATACAGCAGACGACTGATTAAGGTTTTACAATCGCCTGACTAATAGACAATCGACTGTATTATTGACATCAGTCGCCAGTGTGCTTAACTGGAGAAAGAGTGCAGCTCTCTGTTTTATTCCATCCCCTGCAGCAGTCGCCTGTTGAAGGATTAACATGCGCATGTCCTGTTTACAGTCCACTGAATTGACTTCATCAGTCGACTGTCCTGGCTCAGAATATAGCCGTTGGATATTTTCTAGCCGTTGATCAGTCGACTGTCTTTTGATCACCAGTCGACTGTTCATGTCGTTTTCGCCCAGTTTCTAGCCGTTGCATAATTGATTCTTTGGCTGTTTTCTTGGGTTTTGGGGTTTGATATAGGGTTCCTATATATATGCGTGTGATGTCATCGCGTATACTTCTTGATGCTATTGAATATCTCAAGAGATCTATAAGCAACTCTCAAACTCCCTCAATTGCCTCTCAAGAGCTCTCATTCATCTTCATGCATTGAATTCCAGCTCAAGGGAATTCATCCAAGTGCTCTCAAGCATATCTCAACACTTGGAGATCCTCTTACATGCCTTGCATCCATTCACGAGTAAGCATCTCAAGACATAGGTAAGAGTATTTACTTTACTTGGTGTAATTTGTGTCTCTAATTCTCTTTGTGGGAATTAGAACTTTCTCTCTTTGTGGGAGGTTGTCTCTTTGTGGGACTTAGGATATTCTCTTTGTGGGAATAAATCTTTTTGTGGGAGTAACTCTCTTTGTGGGAGTTTAGTGTCCTAGTGTAGGGCTAACCCTAATTCTCTGAGTGGGAGTTAGTGATTCTCTGTGTGGGAGTCTTGATCCTCATGTAGGATTGGTTGGGTCCTTGTGTAGGGCATAAATCCTCTTTGTGGGGTATCTCCTTGTGAGATTTGTATTCACTTCTCTGTGTGGGAATATAGTGGATACTAGTGTGGCTGGATGTACCCAAGTTTGGGGAACTAGGGTAAAACTTTGTGTTTACGTTTGAATTGATTATGCCTTTTAATTCCTCTTGCATTTATAATTCCGCATTTGCAAGTTAAATTTTAATTGGACATTTTTATTTCCACTACACTATTCACCCCCTTCTACTGTGTGTTGTTAGTATTGCAAGGGTAAGGCGATCTTTATAGTACTAACATATGGATCATATAATAGGCCTACACACTTAACTATAAGTACACCTATTATCATTACACCTATCAAGCACATGATTTTACTAGTATACTATTTCAAGCATTACAAGTACCTTCAAACTACATACACCACTAGTAGATATTCCAACACTAATTCTAATATACACAAACATCCGTAAAGTGGTATAGCTAACCACATATATATTTATAAATACTATCATTCATACAACTTCATATGTATCTGATCGCGCCCGGGCGTACACCCTAAAGAGCGATCGTGTAGTTTTACCGCAAGCGCACGGTGTAGCGGCGAGCGGGTATCGAACACAGGGAGGACGTATGATAGTACCTTCTCCGAACAACCTGGCTATAGGGACAGAAAAGTAGGAAATTGCCTTTCGGCGATGTTGTCAAAATCGTCAAACAATGTAGAGAGATATAAAATCAAATAAAGACGCCTAGGGAATAGGAAATCCCCGCTACTCACCGTATCTCGTCGTTGTGATTCATCGGTTTCATAATTGCAAGAGTAGAATGTCGGGTGAACTAGTTGCAACTGAATGTAAAACCTAGCTCACGCTCTCGCGCTGTTGCCGGTCTATAGCAAACCTAGGCTCGGGTCCAATCTCTTGCAAACCCTAGCCTAGGCAAGGCTAGCATTAGGATCAACGTCATCGTTCAATCGCATCCCAAGCCCACTCTCGTGCAAACTCGGGCTACGACCTAGGTTGGGATAGTTCCTACCCGTCCAATCTCTTGCAAACGGGTATCGGTATAGAATTGCAATCGAGGATCCTAGTATCGGTCCAATCTCTTGCAAACCGATACTTCGGAAACTAAATTTCAACCCAATTCGGATTTCTAGGTTTTCCTATCGAATTGGGATCCAATCTCTTGCAAATCCCAATCGATATGAATACCTAGCTATCCGTATTATATCAATCCCAAACTAAACCTAATAGAAATTCTAGCAATAGTTCTACCAAATCATCACAAATCGGAAATTGGGCTCGTAGGGTTCATCCCCACGCCCTAAGACGTTACGACTACTCACAATTCATATCGCAAATGGAAGAACAATCAATTGAAATAGCAATAGAATTCATGGCAATATTCAAAATAGCAATAAAAATAGGATTTTTAATAAAGAGGGAGACAAACCAATGTAGCTTTCCAAGAATCCAACAAAATAACACTTTCTTCTCCTCTCCAATCACAAGAATTAAATTCTAAAAAGTCTAATCTAAAAAGGCTGCCAAAAGCAATCCCCAAAAATCTCCCTAAACTAGGTTAGAATCTGGGGTTAAATACCCCCCAAAACTGCACAAAAATTCGTGACCAAACTGCCCCTACGTAGCTCCAAAATCGTGATTTTCGCTACAGGCAGCGCTGCTCACTCGGCCGAGTGACAAATGTCGCTCGGCCGAGTGAGAAACCCTGACGGATTCCAGTAAGTCTGGGGTCTTGGGGGGTCGTCACTTCGGGCGTCACTCGGCCGAGTGAGTTGTCGTCACTCGGCCGATGGGCTATCTTCACTCGGGCGGACGGGATACTCCACTCGGGCGAACGGCAATTGCCACTCGGCCGAGTGGGGCTTCTGCTGCTCAGACTGACGAAAAACAGTAAGTCGGGAGTTTTTGATGGGCGTCGTCTGAGTGCCACTCGGGCGGACGGGATACGTCACTCGGTCGAGGCGGCTTCTGATGCTCGGCTGAGTGCACACTTGGAGCGTGTCCGATCTGGCCGGCCGAGCGGGGTCTCGCTGGTCGGCCGAGTAACTCCTTCACTCGGCCGAGTGAGACACTGAAAATGCCCATTCTGAGTGTTTTTGCCTCCTCGTCGCTCCTACGACGTTCTTTCTTCTTCCGCTCCTCTCCAATCTCAAAATACCCCCCAGGGAAGTCATCGGTGACACTTCGGAGTAGGTGTATCTCGGAATCACTCCAAATCGCTCCAAATCTCCTGAAATACGACAAAAACAACAAATCGTGAAAAGTATCGCAATGTTGTCGATAAATCGTGAAAAACGTGATTTGAGCGATTCAAATGGCATGCAATCATGCGGAAAAAAGGTGTAAAATATGGAGTGATCAATATCATGAATAACACTGAGTATGCATATATAACACAAGAGACAATCATTAATATACTAAGGGTAGCACACTCATACATGAGTAGTACGCAGGGGTTCACACACACTACCTATACACATACACCATGACGACATCACAATATCTCTAATGGTCCACCACTAAACTAAGGTTGACATAGGCAACGGTAAGCATTAATAGGATGACTAAGCAATAGCAAGGGAACCGAAAGCAAATACTGTTACGAAACAAGATCGGAATGAATGGGTCCAGATAAGGCGAGAATAAGGAGAAAGCTTGGTTAGGTGAAACAGGGATATAATTGTGAATATTGAAGTAATGAAAAGAAAGATATAATAATATCCTTATAAAATACACGAGAATTGTGTGTAGATGATATAAGTTAAAATACAAAGTAGGGATGAAAAATAATTTTGTATAGAGATGAAGTGACTGTTCTGCAATTGGTACTAGATCTGTATTAAGAACTTTGGAGTAGGGAAAAGAAAAACACGAAGAATAAAAACAGACAAACTTGAAAAGTTGAAGTTCTCTTTCGCATAGAAAATATTTAAAAGTCGGAAAAATAAGTTGTTTGCAATAAGTTTAAGTAGTATATATATATAAGATAAGAAATGGTATGTTGGATTATCGAAAAGTCATTATATGAAGGAAGTAAGATATTTTCATGAATATGAAAGATATAGGTTAGAAAATATTATAAAGTAATAATTTAAAGATTTCGGCGAAAAGTTTCGAAATTCAAAGAATGAATTTAAGTCAACTGAAGAGTAGGAATTCTAAGCTCATGTTAAATGTTTTCAAAGACTTCAAACTGGGAGAGGAATTCAAAATAAATAATATTGAAAATACTTTTTGAAGGATCAGGATGGTAATGGGGAAGATTCAATGGTTGATGATGAACGACGTGAAGGAATCACGTGAAACGAAAGTAAGGAAGTGAGTTAATTATTCACAACGTAAATACGACTGAGAAAACTTAGTGAGTCTGCTACGTTAGGATTCTATGGTCATTGGCTCAAAAGTGTAATGATTAGGAAAATGATAGAAATCAGGGGTTCTAATTATCGGGCCGACTAGAGATTATGAGAAACTTAGCACTAAGACTTTCTAATGAACTAGACTGTAATAGAGATCTCAGGAAAAAGGACCCCAAGCGAACGACAAAAGGAAACTCTAGGAATCTAATATGGTCAGAGCTGGGTGAGAGGCTATTAGGGTATCCTAAGATGAGTACGACAAAATCTTAACGAAGGCACCTGACTATCAAACTAGGACGTCTATCTAAGTCTTCCTACCATCTAAGACAAGGGAAACATTCACATCAGACTCAAATTTTTATGACTCGAATGTTTCGAATGTTTCAATGGATGTTTATTATTATCATTGTTTCGATATTTTGCAGGTGCAACGACCTGCATGGACCATCACAAAAACTTGTCACGCCCCGTTTCCCAAGTATGGAAGGCGAGACGCGAAGAGGTCCGCTCAGACTTGAAGCTGTGAAGATTCAAGTCTGATAAGTGTCTGTGTGTTCAACTATTCGCAGATTCTTGCATTGCAAAAAAAAAACAACAACAATAATAATTGGAAGCAGTTAAAGATTAACCAACGTTCAAAAGTCCATTTCATTATTCGAAACATTCAGAGATATAATCATAAAAATAAAGGTACAATAATCTGAAAATGAAAGGCGCCAAGCATGGCCGAAACTGAAACAAAATAAGGTGATACGCACCAAACAACCTAACAGTAACAACTAGGAAACAACAAAAACTAAGAAGAAACCTCCAACTGAGACTAAGACTGTTCTCCGGTATCATCAAACTAAACGTTAGCAACAGGTCGTCCTCAGCAACTAACTTAGGCTAAAAACCTAACATGCGACACCCAAAGAGAAAAGGGCGCATGTCAGCAAAAGCCTCCAAAAAGGTAAAATGGAGAGACTTTTGTGCAAGGAACATAAAGTAATGAATGCAACTAGCAGCCTAAAATATGGTAATATTGCATGATATTCAATGATTGCAGCAATTTAAAATGAGCATGACATTTAATGAATGCAGCAGTTTAAGATGAACATGATAGTTAACACTTGCATGACACGCCGTAGCAAAAAGCTACTAAACAATTTTCAGGATTTCACGATTAACTTGTATTCACGATGTGCACAGAGTTTACGCCTTTTAGCTGAAGTTGCTGTACGGGTACACTTCTACGTTGAGTGATCGCTTAACCCTACCCCTCCACGTGTGTATGGACCAGCACCCATCTTCTGGATCACGAGCCAGGAAGTGTTTATACATTTCATGCTTCTGGAATATGAGCCAGGAATTATTCTTGATTTGGCATAGAGGTGCACCTAGCCTCAATACATGATGTATGAGTCAAGATCCTACTCGTCGCAGCTTACATTTCAATAGTAGTGTGTGCTACACAATCACGACAAACATGAAATGACATGCAATATGAGCAGATATTGATTTATGTACCGTTATATCAAAATAAACGCGACATGTGAGATGCATAAAATGACATGGCAAGGGTGTCGGATCTAGCTTCGTTGTCAAGCTAGATCAAGTATGGTGTCGGATCTAGCTTCGTTGTCAAGCTAGATCAAGTATGGTGTCGGATCTAGCTTCATTGCCAAGCTAGATCAAGTATGGGCATTAAGGCGACTATCATTTCACCGCCTAGTCTCTTTTGCACAAATTCACAGAGTGGTCTAAACATGACCTAACAAATCAACTGAGCAAGTTTCATTTGCCTGAAATTACGTGCTGCAAGTCACACGATCAAAGAGTCCAGATCTTCCTACGTGCTCAAATCACAATCATCCAACCTACAATCACGTATTATTAATCTCAATTAGTGATTTAATCAAACAATGAACAATTACAGTTGTTATCTTGTTAACAGGCGGTGTTTGGGTTCCCGACGGATCGTGGATATACATCAACACGACGCGAGAGCTACATTGAAGTCGGGTAGCGACGTCAGAGATTGGATTTCGGTAGCGGGCAAAGTACGGTGTCGGGTTTGCCTCGGTTACGAGTATCAAAACAAAGCGACAACGGAAACGATAACGGTAGCACAACGTGCAAACGGCAGCGAGCAAGGGAGATCTCAGCCTGCTGTGGGTTGCGCGGATAGTGAGGAGGGAAGAGTATGGACTGCGGCAGTTTTGTGGGGCTGCCGGGGGTTTAGGGGCAGTTTTGCATGGAGGATGTTGGGTTTGTGCGACAGTTTTATGGGGAGAGGTGTTGTTTATGGGGTTTGCCGACGGGTGGAGGCCACCGTGGAGGAGGCCGGCGAATAGGGGGTTGAGCGGCAGTTGCAGGTGGCTGGCCGTGAGCTTGGTTCTAAGATGGCAGTATTTAAGGGGGAACGGTATTTTGGGAGTGTTGCGACTGCTATATGGAGGGGAGAGGGTGGTAGTTTGGGGGATGGCCAGAGTTGGCCACGGCTAGGTCGGGTGGCAGGCTTTCCAGCAACAAGGGGGTGTTTCATGGAGGAGCAACTGGGGTGAACGGCAGTTTATAGGGCAAAGAGATGGCAGGCCATGGGGTTTTTAAAGGGTGAGGGTGATGTCTGTTTGAGGGGGCTGGAGAGGTTGATCGACGCGAGGCTGAGGGTGGCCGGCGGCAGAGGTTCAGGTGGCTAGTAGTCAGGGGGTGAAGAGGGGTTGCAGTGAGTATGAGGGAGAAGATGTTGGCGGCTACATGATGGGAAGAAACCCCTAGGTGCTCACGCTTTAGAGAATGGGATTTGCTAAATGGGTTAAAAATGTGTGTAAATAAGCTTGATTGGAGAGAGAGGGTGTAAGAGGGGGAGGGTAGATTTAGTGTGGTCAATAGCCTAGGAGAAGATTCATGTGAAACGTAGGATTCCTAGGTGATTAGATTAACTAGATTTAATTAGGATTTGATTTAGGGATTAGCTAGGGTTAATTATAGGTTGAAGATAATTTGGGTGAAAGGTCAACTAAACGGTGTCCGATAAATACAAGAAAAATACCGAGATGACCTTGTTGACGAGAGGATCGAGACTACAATAATCGGTCACGTGCTAGGTTAATGGAAAATGGAACTAAAAATAAAAAGGTAAAACGCCGAAGTGTAAAGTTACGACACCCCTTCAAACAAAGATGTTTTGTGGAAGAATGAGCCGTGAAATGACGTTCACGAAAAATTCCACAAATGAGTACTCTCTCAGAGGGTCACAACGACATATTACTTCGCACATTCGCGATACAAGAAGAGGCAACAAAAAATACGCGTACGAACAAGAAGGTACGCGCACAAAAACATACGGTCGAAAAATCGACCATGATAGGGATCTATCATGTATTCCATGATCTGTACCAGATCTGATGTCTCTTTTGCACTGGGTGCAGTAAGTCGATATCAGTCTAACCCTGGAGAAGAACACTAGAAAGCCATCAAGGCAATTCTTAAGTACTTGCAAAGGACTAAAGACTTGGTCTTTATTTATGGAAGTGAAGAGCTCAAGGTTGAAGGCTTTATAGATTCCAGCTTTCAGAGTGATAAAGATGATAGAAAATCGATCTCTGGATATGTTTTCACTCTCAACGGAGGAGCCGTCAGTTGGAGAAGTTCCAAACACGACACTGTTGCAGACTCCACGATGGAGGCCGAGTACATAGCGGCCAATGATGCGACAAAAGAAGCTGTCTGGATGAGAAAGTTCATAAACCAGCTGGGGATGGTACCTGCAGTTAAGGATCCAATACCGCTGTATTGTGACAATAATGCAACCATCAATCTGGTTCAAGAACAAAGATTCCACAAGAGATCCAGACACATTCTTTGGAATTATCACCTGATAAGGGATATTGAGAAGAGGAAAGACATAGAACTCCTTAGAGTCTTTTCAGAAGACAACATAGTAGATCCATTCACAAAGGTACTGGCACGCAATCGTCAGGAGAGACTAGTGTGTAAATATGGTATGAGATACTATAATAAATGGGCCTGAGTGCAAGTGAAAGATGTTGAGAGATGTATGCTCTCGAGGCAATTTATCTATTTAAACATCTTGTTCATAAATGAAAGTATTCGTTCTGGAATTGATTGTCTGAGTAATTTTCTATTCATATGTTGCTTAGATAAGTCCTTAGACTCATAGTAAGGTCATACATGTTTCGAGATAGAGATCGCGATTATGAGAAATGTCTGACCGATAGGAGCTTGAGTCTTAAAGTGTTCATGGTCATAGATGCGTCGAGATAGGGATATCGGCACATCGAACAACCAGTGTGTCTTTGTCTTGATGATCTAATAATCATGCGACTTATTGAAGTCGGAGACAAGACACATGTGCTCATTAGAGAATGAGTCCACTGAACGACTCAATAAAGAGTTATCAAATGGATAAACATTAACTAACTGTCATTAATAACTCTCTAGTGATGATAGGCAAGTTGGTTATTAGGACTTGAGATCATTCACAAGGCCTGCTGAAAGGTAGTAGGTTGGGTGACACTTGAAGCGTACGAGGTGAGTAGTGATCAAGAGATGATTCGTCTCTTCCATTAATGGGAAGTTAGTGTCGTAGGCTCAGTACGGTTCTTGGTAAAACCTTGGCCAAGGTATGTTGTAGGAAGTACAACATGTATGTACCAGAGACCAAATGATACTGGCCAGTGCTAGATAATGGGGTTAACAGTTTACCATAGCCTAGGATATGCAAATGACATAGTTAAGACGAAGAGACTAAAACTGCAGTATTCATCACGGAACAGTCAGAGTGATCCCGACGACACTTTTTGTCGACAAGTCAATCACGTAATTATGATACCAAAACATGGACGACACCTGCTGTCCGTGGTTACTGTCGTCTATGGATTTTGAGTCCCAACCTGTAGTAGGGTCTGGGTGTAGGGTCTCACACCGAGTAGTATTCATATCTTAGTAATAGGAAGAATGTTAAGAGGATTGCATTTGATGCAATGGAGTAATTGAGCTCACAAGTGAGTTGCGAGATTAAAGCTAAAGAGTTTAGCACTTGGGATCAAAGGGGACTTTGTGAGAGATCCACAGGAAGAAACCGCGTTGGAATCAGGGCTCAAACGAGCCCATAAACACGAAAACAGCAAGAGGGGGCCACTAAATGGGTCGGACCAATGCAAGTGGGTTGGCGGGCGCCCGCCTACCCACATTGTGCATGCGGGGCCCGCCCGCTTGGCGGGCAGGCACGCTCGCTGCGACCCAGCAGGACCCGCCCGATTGGTGGGCGAGCGGGCCCGTACAGCTAATGCAGGGCCCGCCCGCAAGCCAAGGCGGGCGTGCCTCTTAGCGTGCATGTAAAGATGTGGGCCCCACCTAGGGGGCCCGGTTTCTATGGGTTTTTGAAACCCTCGACGGCGGCTACGAATTGTGATTTTTTGCTCAACTTTGAGCTATTGTTTGAGGGGTCCAAGGAAGTCGGAATTCGTCGTTGTTTGTTTCTATGCGTTCACCATTCATAGTTCTTTGAAATAATAGGTTGTATCACTTCTGAAGCCCAACGGTGAGGGAGATAAAAATTGGTTGAAGTTTAGCCTTTGAGAAAGGCAAACTAACTTAATTTATTCTCCTAAACTTTAATAGTCCCACTTTGCTCGTGCGACGAGCAAGGGGGTCTGACTCCCTATATAAATAGGGGTCAACACTCCTTAGAAAAATTGCACCAAGTCTTCGATTCGAGAAGCTCCATATTTTTGAGCACGCTCAATCTACGACTTATATTATTCCTCCTCTTATTATTCTTCTTATCCTCCAATCGAGTCCTAGCAAGACGGCGAGGAGGTTTGGATTGTTGGATAAATCGTATGTTGGATACAACGATCGATAACTTCGTGTTTGATGATAACAAATGTGTGTGAACGTTCTAATGTACGTGCTAAGTGTTTCAGGAATGGCGTGCTTGTAAATCTTCAAAGTGATGGCAAAGTCAATTGATGGAGAAATTGCTATACACATAGCAAATTGGAAGATGGAGAAATTGCTATCCATATAGCAATTTGGACTTAGTCAAAGATGGAAGGATATAGAGTATATGGAGTATCTCATTCAAATCTTCCTTGTATTGATTCAAATCAATTTAAGATCCAATTTATATCATTATCACATTATCATTGCAACAAGATCCTATCAAATCTCATACCCTATTTGAATCCAATTTCAAATCATTTTAGCCATCCAATTTGTATTGCAATATAAATCCCATTAGATCTCCTTTTCCTATATTTGTGGGATTTGATTAGATCTCTCCTTGTGCAATACCCCTCCATATTCTCCTATTTAATCCCATCTCCCAAAAAAATGAAAGTTGCGGCCAAGAGCAAACCCCTAAAAGAAAAGTGATGCGACAACATCAAAATAAACCCGAGTTCAAAAAGGAACCCTCATGCTACCTCAACCTTTTTCTCAAGAAAAAGCACAAAGCCGCAAGATTTGAGTCCCATGCAACAGTTATCTCCTAGCCGCAATATTTGACTTGCATGCAACAGAAACACCCTCAACCGCAAACTATCAAACCAAGAGAAGGAGAACTCCATTGCTGCCAAAGAGATCACCTAGTTGTCAAGATCTTGGTCCTGCCATCTTCAAAGCCAAGGCATCACCTTTACCGCAACCTGCAACAACTCCACACGGCCTACTACACCATCGATACGAGAGCATCACCGTCTTCATCAACTGTTTTGTTGCCGTAATATTACTTGCTACTACCTACGTCTAAAGCTACCGGAGGAACTCGTTGCCCCAAGCATCCTCAAGCTACTGTGATTCCGAACTGATGCCGTTCACAACTCCAAGAGGGCAAGTTTCCATTGAAGCACAACTCCAAGAGCACAACTTCGAGCACAACTCCAAGAGGCTAATAGAATCTGTGCTACCGCTCATCCCTACTCCAGATCTCCGATGCCGATGTCATCTCCCATGCCGAACAATGACCTCCTTATGTGCAAAGTTTGTTGTTGCTTCCATCCTTCATCTTTATGGTGTGGAGACAACTCACCTTGTTGAAAGCTCCTTCAAGTCCTTGGCCAAGCATCTGCAACATCATCAAGGTGCCGTTGAGCTATTAGTGTTCCCGTCAACCACCATAACGCACAACATCCCTTGCCAACGATCATCCTCTTGCCACAACGTGGGGATGAAGGAAGAACCCAAGCAAGCCCTTCGCTGAGTTGTGAATGCAGATTATTATTCTACTGACGTGTGCACATGTGCATGAAAAGATTTCAAAGGAGTTGCTCTACGCACATCTCGCTTTGAATGAAGTTTGAGCTGGAACTGCTAAACACATAGAGCTGAATGCTTCTCAACTTCATCGAGCATAGTTTGAGATCCAGGGGTCAGATCGAGACACCGTTTATGTTAGACTGAAGCTGACAACGTGCTGATCGATAGATGCGACAACACAAACACGAACTGAGCATTTCTGAACTCTTCACTCTTTATATTCGTGTATTAGTGTGTTGATCTCTGTAAGTGAAACTTTACCGTTTACTTGTGACTATTTGGAATCTTGTCTAGTAGTGGTCTAAACAAGAGGAACTTGATGGGTGACGTCAAGTGAGAGCATATATTAGGATTGATTGTGTTGAACATGAGTGGAGGTACTGATCCCGGTTAGTGTAGATATGTTGGTTCTCTAGCTATTAAGGTTGTGCGTATACACTATTAATATAATACTTGATTTTGGGGGCTGGACGTATGTCGTGGTGATCGACCGAACCAGGGTAAATCTGATGTGCATATGTGTCTGATTATTATTTACCATGCTTATGATTATAATTGTGTGTGATATCTCATGGGTTGCATGAGAATTTTTATTAGCATATTCACCCCCCCCCCCCCCCCTCTAGGCTAGGATCCAGATCCAACAAGTGGTATCAGAGCAGGTTTGAGGATCTAGTCTATCATTATCATGAAAACCCCAAAATTAGTCTTTGCACATGGCATGCCTATTGATCGTCCCCCTCTATTTAGTGGCCATGATTATATATACTGGAAGGCTAGGATGAAAGCTTATTTATTATCCGTTGATGTTGATACTTGGTATGCTATTGAAAGAGGATATTTTATGCCTGAAAGTAATTTAAATCTAAATGATAGAAATGTGTGTGCTATAAATGCTAGAGCGATGAATATTTTATTGTGTTGTTTGAATAGAAAAATATTTGATCATATCTCACATTGCTCTTCTGCGCAGGATATATGGAGGACTTTGGAGTCATTCTATGGAAGTAAGCAATCCTCTTGCACTCACATCTCTAGTGAAGAAAAGATAACGCAAAAGGGAAGAAATACTCTCTTGAATAAAAATGATGCTTGTCCTTCTAAGATTACTAGTAAGAATGCTACTTAAAGTAGGCATTGTTTTACATGCAGGAAGAAAGGACACATTATAAGAGATTGCCCACAAGGAGAGGATGTTGTCGCTGAAATGAAATGAAAAGCCAAAGTGCTAGCATAGGACGACGATAGCAAAAGTGAGATCGTGGAGACTGCTCACACCTCCCCTTGCTTGATGGCAAAACAAAATGAGGTAAAATCTAGTAGTAAAGCTGAACTTCTAATTATTTGTAAAGCCATGCAATAGGAAATTGTAGAGCTAGAATCCACCCTAGAAGATTATAGAAATTCCAACGATGAAATGAAACAAGACATTTACAACATGATTTTAGAAATCAAAGAACTAAAAAGAAAAATTGTTGCATGTGATTCCACCATTGCTTTGTTGAAAAAAGAGAATTCTAGGGTGCATAAAAAAGCTAATTGTCTTTCCTGTCCTTATTTATTGAATGATATTAGCATGCTTAAGCTAGATTTAATTAAGCTTGAAACTGAAGATTATCTAATTAAAGAGCTTAATGACAAATTGTGAATGCTAAATATCGAGCTTAATGAAAAATTGATTGCTTTTGCAAAAAGGTAAGAAGAAAACAAGAAAGCTTATATAAGTAAATGCACTTTAATTGTGAATGAAAATGCTTTATTGAAATCTAAAACTAGTCTAGAATTGTCAATAAGGAAATTTTCAATTGGTAAACATTCATTGGATACTATACATAAAAATCAATTATATGGCAATAATAAACGTGGACTTGGATTTGGTCTGAAAAATGTTGAAAAGCCAAAATTGAAGAAAATTCACAATGTGCCTACTATTGTCAAAAATATGCATGCAAAGTGCTTTACGTGTGATAGTGTTGGTCATACATCCTATTATTGTAAGTTTAGGAACATGAACAAATATTTTAAACAAGTGTGTGTTCCTAAATCCGTGATGACTAAAATGAGTGGACCTTGTTGGATTCCAAGGTCACACTTAACATCTAACGTGTAGGTACGATGGAGATTTGGTGATGAGTTTTGGATTGAACGTTTTCATTATATAGCTCCTTAGCCAAAGGGCGACACGAATGTATTTCTTTTTCTTTGAAATTAATGCATACCTTCATAGATTTTGCATGCTTGAACTATTTTTTATTTGTGTGTTAGTTTGATTGATGTTAGTTTGCTTGAGTCATCATTTATAAAAATAAAAAAAATGAAAAAGACAAAAAGCAAAAAAAATGGGTGCTGAATCAATATCTTTTCTCCTTATATCATTCAAGTAGTATTATTGAATGTCATTCATATCCTTGTAAAAATCATTGTATTATTGTTATAGCTACATGCACATGTTAGAATTCCTACGTAGCCATGACATGTTTAATGAATTGAATAACTTGATTTCTACACATACACCTTTCACTTCCACGAGTATTGAATATTGTTGCACAATTGTAAATTCTTTTATGAAATGTTGGAAAGTGAATGTAGGTTGAAAATAACTGATAAATCTAAGGGATATAATGTGTATTTGCCATGGATAAAAATTGGGCACAAAAGAATAGAATATGAAACAACACAAATGGAAAAGAATGAATATTGCTCCGTATGTAAAATGGATACAATTCATGGCAAGTATACTACTCACGAGTATCCAACATATGCTATATAGGTAACCTTTAGCGTTGGTGTATTTTACTCGTCAAGCAATGTCACCCCCACATCTAAATAGTTCTTATAGGCTATGTTTTTGGGGTGTGGTATCTTGAACTCATTTTTAATATGGTGGAGAAAATCAATCCTAGTGATATCATGTTTATTGAAAATGTGGATTGGTCTTGGTGGATTTATATGAGAGTTTCTCCCTTTGTGCTTCAGTTATTTAATCATCACATTTACACGATGGTGTAGAAGTCTACGTTACTCTTTTCATTGAATTTGAAGTGCTTATATTAAGAAAAATGACATGCAAGTGTTAGTTGTGATTTATAATACTTTACTTTTGCATGTGACATGAACTAGACTTTGTGTATATGCTTTTGATGATAACAAAAGGGGGAGAAAATAATGAAGATTTGGTGCATTACTGCTTATATGTGCATATCTGAATATTGGTTTAAGGGGGAGCATTAATGAATAATTGAATATGAGAATATATGTTCAAGGGGGAGCATAAAAATGCGGGGAGCATGCCATGCTTATTTGTATATCACATTATTGTTACATCATTACATCATTGCATGCTTGTATGCTTGTACATCAAGTGGTATATAGCTGCATGCACTCTCCCATTATCACACTTCACACACACACACACACACACACACACACACACACACACACACACACATAACGATGATACTATTTGAAATGTTAGTGCAAATCTTATAATAGTTTATCATCATCAAAGGGGGAGATTGTTAGATACAACGTATGTTGGATACAACGATAGATAACTTCGTGTTTGATGATAACAAATGTGTGTGAACGTTCTAATGTGAGTGCTAAGTGTTTCAAGAATGGCGTGCTTATAAATCTTCAAAGTGATGATAAAGTCAATTGATGGAGAAATTGCTATACACATAGCAAATTGGAAGATGGAGAAATTGCTTTCCCTATAGCAATTTGGACTTGGTCAAAGATGGAAGGATATGGAGTATATGGAGTATCTCATTCAAATCTTCCTTGGATTGATTCAAATCAATTTAAGATCCAATTCATATCCTTATCCTATTACCATTGCAACAAGATCCTATCAAATCTCCTATCCTATTTGAATCCAATTTCAAATCATTTTAGCCATCCAATTTGTATTGCAATAAAAATCCCATTAGATCTCCTTTGTATATATTTGTGGGATTTGATTAGATCTCTCTTTGTGCAATACCCCTCCATGCTATCCTATTTAATCCCATCTCCCAAAATAATGAAAGTTGCGGCCAAGAGCAAACCCCTAGAAGAAAAGTGATGTGGCAACATCAAAATAAATCATTGTACAAAAATCCCATGTGGCTGATAAAAAAACCCTAGTTTAAAAAGGAACCCTCACGCTACCACAACCTTTTTTTTCAAGCAAAAACACAAAGTCACAAGATTTGACTCCCATGCAAAAGTTATCTCCTAGCTGCAATATTTGATTTGCATGCAACAAAAACACCCTCATCCGCAAACTATTAAGCCTAGAGAAGGAGACCTACATTGCTACCAAAGAGATCACCTAGTTGCCAAGCTCTTGGTCCTGCCATCTTCGAAGCCAAGGAATCACCATTATCGCAACCTGCAACAACTCCACACGGCCTGTTACACCATCGACACGAGCGCATCACCGTCTTCATCAATCGTCTTGTTTCCATAATATTACTTGCTGCTGCCAACGTCCAAAGCTACCGGAGGAACTCATTGTCGCAAGCATCCTCAAGCTGCCATGACTCCGAACTGCCGCCGTTCACAACTACAAGAGGGCAATCTTCTATCTGAGCACAACTCCAAGAGCACAACTTCGAGCACAACTCCAAGAGGCCAATAGAATATGTGCTGCTACTCATCCGTACTCCAGATCGCCGCTGCCAAGGTCATCTCCCACGCCGAACAATGACCTCCTTATGTGCATCGTTCATTTTTGCTTCCATCCTTTATCTTACTGGCGTGGTGACAACTCACCTTGCTGAAAGCTCCTTCAAGCCCTTGGCCAAGCATCTGCAACATCATCAAGGCGCTGTTGAGCTCTTAGTGTTCTCGTCGACCACCTTGCCGCACAACCTCCCTTGCCGCCGATCGTCCTCCTACCACGACATGGTGATGATGGAAGAACCCACGCAAGCCCTTCGCGGAGTTATGAACGTAGATTATTATTCGGCTAACATGTGCACATGTGCATGAAATGATTTCAAAGGAGTTTCTCTGTGCACATCCCACTTTGAATGAAGTTTGAGCTGGAATTGCTAAACACACAGATTTGAATGCTTCTCAACTTCATCGAGCATAGTTTGAGATCAAGGGGTCAGATCGAGACACCATTTGCGTCAGACCAAAGCTGACGTGCTGATTGACAGAGGCGACTACACAAACATGAACTGATCATTTCTGAACTCTTTACTCTTTATATTCGTGTATAAGTTTATTGATCTCTGTAGTGGAAACTTACCATTTACTTATGACTATTTGGGATCTTGTCAAGTGGTGGTCTAGACAAGAGGAACTTGACTGGTGTTGTAAGTGAGAGCTCATATTACAATTGATAGTGTTGAACACGATGAGTGGGGCACTGAACCCGGTAAGTGTAGAGACGTTGGTTCTCTAGCTATTAAGGTTGTGCTTGTGCACTATTAATATAATATTTGCTTCCGGGGCTGGACGTAGGTCGTGGTGATCGACCGAACAAGGTAAATCTGCTGTGCATCTATGTCTGATTATTATTTACCCTGCTTGTGATTATAACTGCGTGTGATATCTCGTGGGTTGCATGAGAATTTTTTATTAGCCTATTCACCCCCCTCTAAGCTAGGATCCAGATCCAACATGGATCTGTTCCAGAAGTCTTTGACATGGGTCTGCTCAAATGAAATCTTCTTCAGCGAGTGATTGGGTCGAAGGCACAGTGCGGTTCGGGAAGCGGTTCAGCTCGGGGCGAGGCGCGGCTCGAGACACGGTTTGGTACACTTTGTCGGTGCAAGCAAAGTTTCAAGTAAGTCAGGTTTTTTCATGCCTTTCTTATTTTGTAGTAGTTTAGACCTTTCTTCGGGTTGGTCAGAACCTACCCAAGTTAGTAGATTTTCCTGGCTAGGGTGCACGATTCCTTAGGGTAATAATTATTAAAGAGTTTAATAATGTTTCCACTGCATGTTTCATGATTCTAGCGTCTGTCTGATGTAGGATGGGCTTAGAAATATGCCCTAAGGGTCCTTGAAAAACCCAACAGTTATTACCATCTTAGTGGCTTCCTACCCCGCTCTGACCTTATTAGATTCCGGAGCTTCATTGTGTATCTTATCTCGGAGATTCGTGGTCAAACACTTGATTCCCACCTACCCACTTTCCAAAAGTTGGAATATCAATACTGGAAGTGGCGTGGTGAGTGTTTCCTTGGGATGTAAATTATGTCCTATGGTGATTTATGGACATGATCTCTATGCAGATTTCATGGTCCTGGACACACCCAACTTTGATGATATTCTCAGCATGGATTGGTTAGGAACATTCTATGCTACTATCGACTGTCACAAGAAGAAAGTAGTATTTGATATTTCCTACCATCCGGTATTCAAATTTTTCAGTGGAAGTCGTTCGCTCGGACCTATCAGATTTCGAGCCCGGCCGAATGAAGTGATCGTCACATCTATGCAATTCGAACCCGAGAAGCTTGTAATGGTTTGAGATTTCGAATATGTATTTCCAGAGTATATTTTTGGATTACCGCCTGACCAAGCTCTGGAATTCAGCATCGATATTATGTCGAATACTTAACCGATCTCGAAGGCGCCTTACCGTATGGCTCCTGCCGAACTTGAAGAGCTACGGAAGCAATTGGACGACCTGATGCAGAAAGGATTCATCCATCCCAGTGTATCTCCTTGAGGTGCACCTGGTCTATTGGTCAAGAAGAAGGATGGATCAAGAAGGATGTGCGTGGACTATTGAGAACTGAACAAAGTCAATATAAAGAATAAGTACCTGTTACCTCGAATTGACGACATCTTCGATCAACTCGGTGGATCACTAGTTTTCACAAAGTTGGATCTCAAGAGTGGATACCATCAGGTGAAGATCAAGAATGAAGACATCTACAAGACGAATTTTCGGACCAAGTATGGACACTACGAGTTCGTTGTCATGCCATTCGGTGTGACCAACGCCCCTGCAGTATTCATGAATCTCATGAATATCATATTCTACGAGTTTCTGGATAAATTTGTAGTGATATTCATTGATGATATATTGGTTTATTCGAAGAGTGAGGAAGAGCATACCGAGCATCTACAGATTGTTTTGGAGACGTTTCGTCGTCATCAGTTGTATGACAAGTACATCAAGTGCAAATTCTGGCTGGACCGAATTTCATTTCATGGACATGTGGTATCGGGCGACAGTATGTCTGTCGACCCTGAGAAGGTTGCATCAGTCAGTAATTGGCCTACCCCTCGGTTGGCATCAGACATCAGGAGTTTCCTAGGATTGGCGGGTTACTACCGTCGATTCATCAAGGATTTCTCGAGGATAGCCGAGCCCATGACTTGATTGACGAAGAAGGATGTCATGTTTATATGGTCAGACTCTTGCGAGCATGCATTTCAGATATTGAAAGCAAGGCTGACGTCTGCACCAGTTCTGGCTATACCAGATAGGACTAGAGGATTTGAGATCTTTTATGATGCATCGGCAAATGCCTTGGATGTGTCCTGCACCAGCATGGTCATGTATTCGCATATGCTTCTCGGCAGTTGAAGATGTTGGCCTATTTAGTTCACTAAATAGGTCATACGAGTTAATTTTGATGATGACAAATAAGTCATGTGACTAACGTCTTTCATTAAGTGATTATAGGGAGTAAAGTGCAAAATAAATTTTATTTGCAAGAGGAAGATTATATGAGGACAATGGTGCACAAAGGAAATAATCTTATATTATCAAATAAGAAGATGAAGACTTGAATCGGTCAAAGATAAAGATATGATTGGATACTCAAGGGATTTTCTACTTAAATTCAAACTCCATGTTCTCATCCTAAACACAACGCACTTGGTCTCCTATTCAATCTTCTATTCAGTCTCATCCAAAAACAATCTCTAATACCCATTCAAATTATCACGCAACCAAGTGAAAGGGGCAACTGAAAAAAACAAAGTTCTATTTTTTACTGCCGCATGATCTCCAAAAAAAATCGTTACCTCATGATCTCAACATAAAAGCCTTTGAACTTCAAAGCCTGAAAGCTGCCGCATGATTTAAATCCCAAAACCCTTGAAGATGCAGTAGTTATAACAAAACAGAAAACAAAAAAAGGAGGAAGGTACGCACCAAATTAATTCTTTGCTTTCTTCCCTTTTTTGTGAGGCACCGTCTGCAAAACGCATGCAAGCACGTAAATTTTCTCTTGGCGTTCTTCAGTTTTTTTCTGTGGCATCTCCTGTCAAAAAACGCAAGCAACATTGTTTTTTGGTGATTATTTATTGTGCATTCCTCTGTCAAAAACAAGCTTCTTCTACCAAGGTGTCGCAGATTTCAAGTGCAGATTCCAGATTCGCGCATTCGACTTCGTACGCTCATATCTCCCGATCCAGACGTCGGATCGACTTGCTGTTTGTGCCCACACGACCACATCTTCATGCTCTTCGCAACGGTGATACTCTCCTTTGCTCAGCCCTCAGAATCATATACAGTCTTGGGCGTTTTCCATCAAACTGCCACTGTAGAATTCAGATCCGTGTAGTCATCTTCCGAAGACTATATCTTCCAATCCAGACATCGGATCAGCGAATCGTTTACGTCCACATGATCACAATCTCACAAACTTTATTAGATGATATCTCTCTGATTTTTCAATGCAGTATTAAACCTATTTGAATCTGTTTTTATTGCGGGATTGTATTGTGAATAGCTTTACTCAGAAGCTATCTCTACGCTTTAATTTTTGAACTATATTTGAACGATGAGATTACTACCCGTAAGTGTGATCAGTTTTATTAAGTGAAATCCCATAGGTTTTGGGGTCTGAGTTTTGGCGGGGAGCCACTCCGTTAAAAAATATCTGTGCCTGATTATCTCTGTAATTGTGATTAGTTTTTTATTTTGTGCCATACACCCTATTCACCCCCTCCCCTCTAGGGTGATTTTCAATTGGTATCAGAGCAGGATTCCTTTTATACTCAAAGTATAGTGGAATTTCGATCATATGGCACAAATTCTGCACACATACTCATATGACACGCACAATCAAAGAGAAGGACAGTCGTATCTCAGATCACCTCTATTTGTTGGTACAGACTATAGTTACTGGAAACAACGCATGTCCATACACATCAAAGATATTGATATAGCATTATGGAAAATAATTAGTGAAGGCTTTACCCTATTTGACAAACCCACTCCTGAACAGCTAAAGGAAAATGATCGGTTACAAAATCTAAACTTTAAGGCCATGAGCATATTGTATTGTGGTCTTAGTAAAACTAAATTTAACCACATTAGTTCTTGTTCCACTCCTAAGGATATTTGGACGAGACTTGAAGTAACTCATGAGGGAACTAACGAAGTTAAGCAAACTCGTATTAGAATGTTATTACAGAAATATGAAAATTTTGCTATGATGCCTAATGAGTCTATTGATGCTATGTTTTCTCATTTTGCAGATATCATCAATCCATTGAAAGCCATAGGGAAGGACATGCCAGAGGAAGATTTGGTTGGAAAGATCTTATACTCTTTATCTGGCGATTGGATTCAAAAGAGGACGGCGATTGAAGAAGCACATGACTTGGCAGATATCAGTTTTGAGCAGTTAATGGGAAAATTAATAGCTTATGAGGTTCAATTGAAGATGGCCAATGATAGCACACCAAAGAAGGAAGAGAAATCTAAGGAGGAGGAAACAAAAGAAAGAACTTGGCTTTTCAAGTTTCCAAAATGCTCAAGGAGGAGATGAATGAATCAGCCGATGAAAGCAGGGCTCATGTCACAAGGAAAATTGTGAAATTCATGAAAAACAACAAGAGAAGGACGGGAAGCATTTGGGGAACCAGGAAAAACGAAGAAAATAATGGTGAAAGTTCTGCACCTCAGTGTTTCAGATGCAACAAGAGAGGGCACATGAAAGCAGAATGTCCACTTCTGAAAGGAAAAGGAAAGGAAAAGACTGGTGATGGAGAAAAGAGGACATTAAAGCGAGGAATGGTGGCTACTTGGGGAGAAAGTGACGTAGAGGAGCTCTCTTCAGATGATGACTGGAATGACAACACTAGAACTTGCTTTATGGCTGGAAACGAAAAGGTAAAAATTAGCTCTCTTGTTCAAAGCTTTGATGATGAAATGAATATTAGTGATGATATGTTTTCTAGCATGGAGGAAGCTTATGAATTTCTTGTAGAACTCCATCATGAAATGGGTCCTAAATTCCTTAAACTAAATAAAGTTTGTGATTCATTAAAAGAGGAACTAGGGAGCATGACAAGAGAGAGAGAGATATGAGCTTTTTGTTAAGTGGAAAGAACAATAGGAATTAATATATGTTGGATATGGAAGACATTAGTACACCCTTGTGGGGGATGTACGAGGGAATACGGATCTCGAACGTCGCGTACACGAAGTCGTGTGCAAAGGGAATATGTTCCCTTTCGGAGAGGATCTCTAGATTGATGGGAAAGTCACATTATATGTGCATAAGTGCATGCGACATATGGCTAATAAAGGGGTAATATCTTAAGCTTATAATGTACCATGCATGTGGTACAACTTAAGCTTATAATATGCCATGTACGATGGTACACCTTAGTTAAATTGTTCCAAATGAACAATTTACCCTAAAATAACTACCTTGGGGGCTATAAATAAGACCCAAGGGTTAGCCATTTTTCTTACACTTTTGCATGGCATTCATGCATGCATCTTCATTCTAGCGAAGCTCTGCCGAAATACTTCCTCTCCCTTTATCCAAGTTCTTAATCTAAAAGTAGAGATTTAGATTGTGGATTTAGTAGCCTTACTCCGTTCGTGAGAAGACTCGATCCGTCGTGGCGAATCCGAAGGCGAAGTTCATAGACTACCGTGCTGCATACGCAAGCGTAAGTCTCAACTTCATTTATCGATCCTAACTCTGTTTTGGCAGGACCCTACATTGGTATCAAAGCCATACAGGTTCACCCCGGAGAAACTATGAACGAGTCGTTGTCTTTTTCACGGATGGGTATCCTACCATTACGGATATGGTAGGAACGCTTCGTGACGGAGAGAACGCAGCGGTTGTTCTTTTCACGTTAGGGTCTTCTGTCATTACGGATATGGTAGGAACTCTCCGTGACGGGAAGAACCGACCGTTCATATCGTCAAACTCGCTCTCTTCATGGATGCTGAGTCTCCATTCATAGGGAATGGGCGCTCTCTTCATGTGGAGCGCGTAGTTTACGAATTTTTGAAGTGGGTTCATTTTTTGGCACACGGCCATTGGAGGACAACTACTTCCTCGACGAACGGGTGCTTCACCGGAGAAGAAGGTGGTGGTTATTCCCATCGGGGAAGATGAATTTTTTGTGCATGTGCACCATGACCAAATGGGTTATGAAGTCCATGCACCCCCCTCCCCATGCGGAGGGGGTTGGCTACGGCCAATAACCACCGCGACAACCCCCTCCGGCGGGGGTGTGCGGCCACCCATGAAAAGGGAAACCGGCCATGGCCAAAGGGCCATTGCCGGTCAAGGCAAAAATGCCATGGCCAGCCCATGGCTGGCCATGGCCCTGGCCGGCCACGGCCAGGGCCAGAAGGCGCTGGCCGCGGCCAGGCCAGGGCCCGGCCGCCCTGGCAGAGGCCAGGGCCGGGGCCCTGGCCCCGGCCAGGGCCCGGCCGCCCTGGCAGAGGCCAGGGCCGGGGCCCTGGCCCCGGCCAGGGCCCGGCCGCCCTGGCCGAGGCCAGGGCAGGGGCCCTGGCCCCGGCCAGGGGCCTCTGGCCTTGGCCAGGCCAGGCAGAGGCCTGGCCGGCCTCTGGCCGAGGCCTGGCCGATGGCCAGGCCGGCCCTGGCAGTGGCCAGGGCTGCCGCAGGCCGTCCCTGGCCGGCCAGGGCAGGGGCCCTGGCCGGGAGTGAAGAAAACCAGATTTTGGTCGACCAATTTTGGTGTTTTGGTCGACCAATTCGGCAAAAGGCCTTGGTTGAACATGAACGTGCCAACTAGCCCATACGGGGCCTAACAACAGTCGTCTGCATCAAAATTCTCTCATACGGGGGGAAACGCCTGGATCCATACGGGAGCCGGCGACGATAATTTGCAGAAGAATCCCCAAAAGGGGGATCCGACTTAGGCACGGCTACGGCTCATTCCCGACAAATGGTCAGGAAGTGTCGAATATTTCACTAGTATCATAAGGGTACTAAGTTGAAATATAATTTTTTGAAAAATACGTTTTCATACGTTTTGAAAAATACGTTTTCAAAAAACGCTTTTCCGCTGCAAAGTACTATAAGAGTACTAACTTTTGATAAAGTGAGGGAGAAATATTGAAAGTTAATCTAGATGGTGATTGGAAACATAGTGACCTTTCCGATTCTAGAGTAACATCTTCAATATTTTTCGAAAGTAACTTATCAAATTATAAATATCATTCCAAGTGGGAGTTGAAGTTAGAACCATCCAAAAGGGATATTCTACTTTCACTTCAAATGGGAATTGTATTTCAAGAATTTTTCAATGCAATTTTTTGATCAAACCTTTGGTTTTATGTCTTTTGCAGCATTTTAAAAGTAAAATGTCTTCCGCTTCAAAGAATATCGTCGCTGAGTTAAACAAAGGTGAAAAACTCAACGGCGATAATTACAACCTTTGGTCCATCAAGATACAATACGTTCTAGAGGAGCAAGAAGTGCTCGAAACTCTAAAGAACGTTATGATTGAACCCGAGTTGGGCACTACGGCCCAACACCGACGAGACAAGGAAGCTTTTGATGCTTGGTCTCGGAAGAACAAGATAGCGCGCATTACGTTATTAAGCAGTATGGCTGATGACGTAATACGCATCTTCCGAGAACATGACCTAGCCATGGACATATGGTCCAAGCTAGAGGAGAAGTTCGGTGGCACATCGGTGTCCAAACTTCGCGCCTTAACTATAAGGTTCGATACATATAAGAAACGTCCAGATCATTCCATGGGGAAACATCTGCGACATATGGCGAACCTTATCTCGGAGTTAAAGGACGCAGGTCAAGTGCTCACTGATGAGCAACAAATCCAAGCAGTCATACGTTCCCTACCAAATGGGTGGGATCAAATGAAGATGCATCTCACTCACAATGAGAGCATCAAGACCTTCAGCGATGTTTCCAAGCACCTCGAATTAGAGGAAGAGCGGCTTGCGGCTGCCAAACCAAGTGCAGAAGTGCACATGGTTGCAAGTTCCTCACACGGGGGAAAGAAACGGAAAAATCGTTCGAAGTTCACTAATGAACGTAATAAGCAACCTGAGTCTACCAAGAAACCCAAACATAAGGGTGGGCACAAGAAATGGCACAAGAAGAAAGACTTGAAGAGGATCAAGTGCTTCAAGTGCAACAAGCTCGGTCACTATGCTCGTTCGTGTACGAGTGGAGGGGACGAGCTAACTTGTAAATATACTAGTTACATATGTGTTTCTAGTTCGATATTTCTTGTGGAATCTAATCCGTTTTGGATAATTGATTCAGGTGCCACCGACCACATAGCAAGGGACAGACGGTCCTTCGTGGAGTATCACCGGATACCCCAAGGAACGAAGTGGATCTATGTAGGAAACAACACACGTGTTGAAGTGAAAGGCATTGGGACTTGCAAGCTAGTCTTGGACAACGGCCGCACTTTCCTACTTCATGATGTCCTCTTCGCTCCAGATATTCGAAGGAATATAATTTCTGTGGTTGTATTAATGGGTCTTGGCTATAACTGGTTTTTTCATGATTGTAATGTGGACTTAAGTTGTAATAATACTCTTATTGGTACTGGGTTTGTATTTAAAGGATTTATTGTACTAAGTACAATGTATGATTCCTCATGTAATGAAAATTTCCTTATTGCAAATTCTAAGACTTATGAGTCTGATGTGAATTGTTGGCACGCAAGGCTTGGTCATATTGGACCAACGCGTATGGATAGACTTGCCAAACGTGGCCTTCTATCCAATGTTTCAAAGGTTGAAATGTCGACCTGCGAACATTGCCTTGTGGGGGAAATCTTGTCGCAAGCCGTTTGGAACCGGCACAAGGGCCGAGGTTCCATTACAGCTTATCCATTCGGACATATGTGGTCCGATGAATGTCAAGACAAGACGCGGAAAGTCCCATTTCATCACTTTTATTGATGATTTCACCCGATTCAGACATATCTATTTGATATCCCACAAAAGTGAAGCTTTGGCTTGCTTTAAAAACTATATGAGTTTAGTGGAGAATCAATTAGATCGCAAGATTAAGGTCTTGCGAACCGATAGGGGCGGTGAATATCAATCAATAAGTTTTAAGGAACTTTGTGATGAAAAAGGCATAGTACATCAGGTAACTATGCCTTATACTCCTCAACAAAACGGTGTTGCAGAAAGGAGAAATAGGACTTTAATGGAAATGGTCCGTTCAATGATGGCGCAAGCTAACTTGCCAATCACCTTTTGGGGAGATGCATTATTGACGGCCACTTTCATTTTAAACCGTGTACCCTCGAAATCAGTTAGCTCCACTCCTTATGAGTTGTGGAACCAAAGGTCTCCTGACTTAAACATTTTGAAACCTTGGGGTTGTGCATCCTACGCACATATTTCCTCCCATAAGTATGGCAAACTTGGGCCAAGGGGAAGGAAATGTATCTTTATACGATACGCAGAAAACTCCAAAGGTTATGTTTTTGTTAGTCAGGAAGACAATGGTGGGCTAATTGAGTTTGAGTCGAGGGATGTCACTTTCTTGGAAAACGAGTTTCCAAGACATGGCGAGATAATTCAGGACTTATCTCTATTTGAGATTTATGATCAAGAAGGATTACCTCATTCGAGTGGGAGAATTCTTGGTGAAAATGAAAATACGTTTCAACCTTCACCAATGGATTATACGAATGACGATTATCCTATTTCATACGGGAATAATGATCCAAGTGGGAGCAATTCTAACGACATTCCAAGTGGGAGTGATATTAGAATTAATCTAAATTCAAGTCAACAAGGACTTGAAGAATCTCAAATACGACGTAGTAATCATACAAGGTTGGCTCCTCTAAGATTTGAGGATGAATTTCCGCAAACCGTTATGACTTTACTACAAGAAGATGACGAGCCTGCTACTTTCAAACAGGCCGTATCTTGCCCTGCTAAAGACAAATGGATGGAAGCGATGCAAGAGGAGTTAGAATCCATGAAAGTTAACCAAGTCTAGGACTTAGTTGACTTACCCAGAGGACGTAGAGCTATTGGGAACAAATGGGTTCTCAAGATCAAGCATAAGGCTGATGGCTCTATTGACAGATATAAAGCTCGCCTTGTCACGAAAGGTTTTACGCAACAGGAAGGGATAAACTACGAAGAGACCTTCTCACCTGTTGTTAGTTTTACCTCAATTCGCCTGATTCTGGCAATGGTAGCTTGCTTAGACCTCGAATTACATCAAATGGATGTAAAGACTGCCTTTCTCAATGGAGAATTGGACGAGGAGATCTATATGGAACAACCAACAGGGTTTGTAAAAGAAGGAAACGAACATAAGGTTTGTAAACTTCTTAAATCCATATATGGTCTTAAACAATCCTCGAGGCAGTGGTATATACGATTTCAAGAGGTTGTCTTATCAAATGGATTTTCCATGCTTGATGAAGATAACTGTGTATATATCAAGAGGAATAAGAACAAGTATGTTATTATGTCTCTATATGTAGATGACATCTTAATAGCCGGAAATGACAAGGGCTTTGTGATGGATATCAAGGCTTGGCTTTCATCGGTTTTTGAGATGAAAGACATGGGAGAAGCCGCATATATCCTTGGAGTTAAGATTTCAAGGAATCGTTCGAAGAAACTTCTTTCTCTTTCACAGGAGACTTATATAAAGAAGGTTCTAGAACGTTTTAATATGCAGGACTGCAAGTCCATTGATACTCCAATAAGCAAGTGCGACAATTTATGTCTGAAATCATGTCCGAAGAACCAAAAAGAGAAGGAGATTATGGAAAAAGTTCCATATTCCAGTGCAGTTGGTAGTCTAATGTACGCTATGATGTGTACAAGACCGGACATCTGTTTTGCCGTTGGAATGGTAAGTCGTTACCAATCCAACCCAGGGCAAGTACACTGGAAAGCGGTTAAGAGGATAATGCGGTATCTCAAAGGAACTGCAGACTTTGCTTTATGCTATCAAGGAGATGCCTTGAGACTCGAAGGCTATACTGATGCTGATTAGGCGGGTGATCTCGATGAGCGACGATCGACCTCAGGATATGTTTTTCTACTCGGATCTGGTGCAATATCCTGGAGTAGCAAGAAACAATCCTGCATCGCACTTTCAACCATGGAAGCCGAGTTTGTAGCATTTAGCATGGCAGTTCAAGAGGCTGTTTGGCTTAGGATGTTCTTAGACATGCTAATTAATGCAAGTGACTCAGGTGCTGTACCTATACACAGCGACAGTCAAGCATCTATAGCCTATGTCAAAGATCCGAAATTCCATTGTAAGACCAAACACATAGATATCTGCTACAAATTTGCAAAAGACTATGATAAGACCAAGAAGGTAGACATAAGGTACATATCTACGCATGAGATGATAGCGGATCCGCTTACGAAGGCGATCCCCAGAGATGTGTTTTACAAACACTTATCATCTCAAGGATTGCGTAAGAGCTGAGTTGTACCAATGTAAATTCATATGTCTGTAAATGATCAAAATTAATAAAAGAATAAGTTTTTTTTCCAACATTGCATATGAATTTCTTAAGAAATGTTTGTGTACATTTTTGAAATCTCAGCTGAATTGTGTGTATGTCGGACAGATTAAGGTTGGCTCTCTCACATGAGCAACCGCCTTATCTTATCAGATGGATAAGATAGAGATGAGACTAGTTTAAAGTCAGAATCATTAGACGAATGATTTAGAGTCATGACTTTAACAAGATAGTCGAATGAAAGATCTGCATCATATGGATGCTTACAAAAGATCTGAGATCTGTATCACAAGGATATAAAGATCTCATTGGATTTTTTAAATCCTATCTGTCTTATACAGGATGAGAGTCCGGGAATATTTCATGGGTAGTAAGGGGACTCAAAAGATAGGCACTGTGGTGTCTGATCTTTCATCCGTACAACATCATTAAGACATACTCTCCCTGGGAAAGGAGTGATGTTGTAATACGTGTTCATACCACGTATGCATTTCGACCACTGAGTTAGTAGCAATAGTGTTTGCTATTATGTGAGACTCAAAGGCCATACGGGTCTTAACCCTTACCCTCAAGGACTCCAATTGGTTCCTTTAGATTTGACGAGATGATCGCTATCTTAGCGTGTTACTTATGGGCTATGATAATTCGGCTCGGCGGGGCACGTTAGAAAAGCGAGTCTAGTCAAGATCAGAAGGTTCGCAAGAAGAGGAAGATTGATTTCATATTCGCATTTGGACTTTAATGATTCAAAGCTGGCCAGCCAATTGTAATCCAGATGGGATTCAATTGTTGAATATAAAGTATAAGAAATGTGAAGAAATAATCTAGGGTAAAGCATGCGTTGAACTACTCAACTTTGCACCTTCGAGGTCGTTGTGTATCTCTAACAAGTGCACAACAACAGACTCTACGCGCATGACGGTCGCACGGTCTATTTCTCAGTATGATAGATGAAAGAACTAAGAGAAAGACGTTCTCTTACAATCCCCTCAAGTGTGAGTGGGAGATGTTGGATATGGAAGACGTTAGTACACCCTTGTGGGGGATGTACGAGGGAATACGGACCTCGAACGTCGCGTACACGAAGTCATGCGCAAAGGGAATATGTTCCCTTTCGGAGAGGATCTCTAGATTGATGGGAAAGTCGCATTATATGTGCATAAGTGCATGCGACATATGGCTAATAAAGGGGTAATATCTTAAGCTTATATTGTACCATGCATGTGGTACAACTTAAGCTTATAATATGCCATGTACGATGGTACACCTTAGTTAAATTGTTCCAAATGAACAATTTACCCTAAAATAACTACCTTGGGGGCTATAAATAAGACCCAAGGGTTAGCCATTTTTCTTACACTTTTGCATGGCATTCATGCATGCATCTTCATTCTAGCGAAGCTCTGCCGAAATACTTCCTCTCCCTTTATCCAAGTTCTTCATCTAAAAGTATAGATTTAGATTGTGGATTTAGTAGCCTTACTCCGTTCGTGAGAAGACTCGATCCGTCGTGGCGAATCCGAAGGCGAAGTTCGTAGAATACCGTGCTGCATACGCAAGCGTAAGTCTCAACTTCATTTATCGATCCTAACTCTGTTTTGGCAGGATCCTACAATATACAATTTTGATGAAACCCAATTAGAAACAAAAACCTTAGACCTAGAAAATACTAATAAAAAATTGGCTACGTTAGAGCTTGACAACGTCAATTTAGCTAAAGAATTATAGGAGAAAATTAGCATTCTTGGCTCTAAAGATTCTGAAATAAAATCGTTGAACCGAAAAGTGGCTAGCTAAGATGAAAAATTGGAAGAGCTTGAAAAAGAAAAATCTAATTTAATAAAAGGAAAACACATAGCCATTGATTTAGAAACAAGCGAAAAAGCAAAAAGCTATGAGACTAAGTTTAGTGTACTTGAGAATGAAAATCAAAATCTTAGCTTGACATTAAATAAATTCACAAATAGCCAAGAAAGTTTTAATAAGATGATAAATGGGCTTAATGAACAATCTAGTAAATATGGTCTTGGCTTTTAGAAAAAACAACCTAAGAAAAAAACTAGGAAGATCATTGAAAGAATTTTGCAAGAGACATGAGCTTTCAACATTGCATGCACAAAAATCGTATGTCATCTACTAAAAAGCATTTCAATGTTACATGTTTTTATTACAACAAAAATTGACATGTTATGTATGATTGCTTGGCCAGATATTATCCTGAATATTCTATATGGGTTCCAAAGCATCATACTAATAATTGTGGATCCAAAATTTGGTTCCCAAAGGATGCATCTTCTTTTGTAGGTGCATCTTTGATTCGGTGTGAATATTGCATAATTAACCCCTCATCTAGCTCTATTTTATGTGTATATGATGCTTAATTGGTCCCTAATACGTTCGTATTTTGCATATCATTTTCTATTATAGCAAACCATTGATTTGTGCACAAAATATGAATTTTATTGAGTATTTCTACCTTTTTGTATTTTTCATGGCTAGATCTCGATCTCACGATTCCAACGACTATTTATTTGTTTTTTCTTGAGAACTGTGCTAATTTCTATAATTTTCGAATGTAGGATATCAATTAAAAGGCAGAAATACGGCTGAAATACGTCGCAAATACGGCGTAAATATGTTTTCGAATACGCGCCTCATTCAGCGAGCTCCATGTGGCCACATCTCAGCCACCCACACCTCCATCCAACGAGTGAGATAAAAGGAGACGCGACTTAATCCACGAGCGTTGGATGATGATCCAGCGGCTAGACTCCCCGCATTTGATTTGGACGGAACACACAGCTCGAAGCAACGTGGCATGTCTACGTTCGTCCGATCGCAATCCAACGAACAACATCGTTGCTTGAAGAGACGCGACGAGAACAAAATAGGCGGGAGATTGGAGACACGTGTCGCGATCCCAGCTACGACCCGCTTGAAGCGTACATACGAGATCTTCTCGAGGTGGATTACGATCGAGCGATGCACGCGAAACTGCTGGCTCTTTGGGGATGACATGGCGCGTGGAGGAATGACCGATGGCACATCCAACGGTTGAGAATGTCGAATCCGCTTCGAAGTCGGATGCAAATGAATGCGGAGCGGGCGCTCACGGGAGAAGATCCGAACCCGCCTGCCACGTGGCCTCTCCACGTTGAATCCCGCATTGATCAACGGCCCATATTTGATCCGCCGATGGGTTTGGGTTTTAATTGATTTTGGGTGCGGTTTTGAACCTGTTAAGCCCCCAAACCTGCAATGCTATTATATAAGCGTATTTTATGGTTTTGGGGGTATTCTGGCGTATTTTGGGGGTTTTAGGCGGCTACTGAGCGTATTTTTCTGAGGGAAGTTACTGATAAATTCCATAGGCTATTTTTCTTAATTCCAGAGTGTTTGGGTGTCTATCTTGGAGATTTGGTAAAAGATTCTTCAACTTTTACCCCGTATTTAGTGCTTTTTCATTGTATTTTGGTATTTGAACGATGTATTCATCTATGAAACGTGATTTTTCTTGCACCATGAGTAGCTAATATTCTTGTGCTATGGTTGTGATGTAATTAGGAGTATAAAATCGTAGAATTTTATGTCCTTAGCCTTAAAATCATGTTAAAATTGCTCGTAACGTTGATTTCTACGTCGTATTTCGTGGGTATTATTCATTGTCGTATTATTGATGTTCCTTATGGCTAGGCCCTGATAAGGCTAATTAGTTCATGTTCTCTAATCAGTACATATCATTGTGCTTATCGTTTAATGAAATCAATGTTGCTAGTAATGCGTATATGGCTATTTTGACTAGTTTTTATCGATTCCTCTTCTGATGTCTTCACGCCTTGACCGGGTGAAGCATTGTGTGATATTAAAAGACATGATATTTCAGCGATTATAAACTCCTAATGAAGTCACAACCTTAGCATATTCATCTCCTTGATAACCAAACTTTCGAGACACCGTACTACTTTTTAGGAGTTACTCTTTTGATACCAATCGTTAAATCATTTTTCACCTTCACAGAGGTGGTTGCTTTCTCATCTATATATTTTCTTTAATAGTTGAATTTGTGTTATTTCAGGTTGACTTGTCCCGTGGATTTGATTCTGGTCTCTCCAAGTACTACTTGCACAATCTCCTACGCTTGGAAGTATTAGCCCACACTATTTTGAGTCAGTCAAGTTTTTGGCACCGTTGCCAGGGACAACGGTATCTTTGATCCACATTTTCATCTTTTCAAAGGATCACTCGTTGAGATACTTCCACTTTAAAGATTAATTTTATTATTTAAAAAAACTCTCTATTTGCTAGTTTATATGGCATAGGACCGCCACTTCACACAGATTGGTACGAATTGAAAACATGGCTGATAATAATAAACGACACCTTGCAAACACTCCACAAGAATTACGAATGAGTGCAACATATATGCCCACTAGAGTTGCTTCTGAATCATGTATTATGTTGCCTGAGGGTGCTCATTCTTTTTCGCTTAAAGCAGGGGTGATCCAAATCCTCCCATCTTAAAATGGTGAGGATAAGGAAAATCCTTATTTGCTTATTAAAACATTTGAAGAAGCATGCTCTACACAATTAGATGGAAACGTTAGTAATGATTTTGTCTATCTTAAACTTTTTCCATTCTCGTTAAAAGATAAGGCAAAAAATTGGTTCAATGCATTACCTCCTAGATCTATTACTTCTTGGCTAACGATGCAAACTGAGTTTCGAAAAAAATTCTTTTCTTTGCATAGGACTCAGGCTTTAAAGAGGCACATCATGTCTTTTTCGCAGAAGGAAACTGAAGCATATGATTTAGCTTTGGAAAGGTTCAAGGAACTACTGTTAGTGTGCCCGCATCATGGTTTTGACAAGGGACGTACCATTGGGTTCTTTTACGAAGGACTGCAGCCAAATACGAAGTAATTTGTAGAAATGATGTGCAACGGTGGCTTCTTTGAGAAGACTACAATAGAGGCTTGGACATATTTGCAGAACATTGCAGTAAATGCGAGAAGATGGGAGCTAACTTTAAAATTTGACAGGACTCTGTCTGTGCCACAAACAAGAGGAGGCTTGCAGACTTTAAAACCTGAAGATGCATTGATGGCACAAGTGGAGGCATTGGTTACCCAAAAGCAACAAAACATTGATTTAAGAGCAGCAAAAGCAGTCACATTAGAGCCATACTACGTCATATGTGAGAAGCCAGTTCATGATACTACCGTCTGCACATTGATTCCAGCAATAAAAGAATTAGGTAGAAATCCAGAGGCAGAGATGAATTGGGTGGCCAATCAAGGGTACAATGCTACTTAAAAAAATAAATCAAATCAAGGAAGTACTTCATAACAGCAGAAGCAGCAGATGACTACTCCCTATTACCATCCCAATCATTGCAACTACCAAGGAAAAAGGGAGCAAAGCAATGAAATTCAGAGTCTCACTCATGCAGTCCAACAGATGGCACAGATGCAACAACAGCTCGATGAGAATTTTGCGAGATTTATAGCATCACAGGACAAAGGTAAATTACCAGCTCAGCCTGTTGCAAATCCTAATACAAATCCTTCTTCTTCTTTTTCAGGAAACAACGTCAAACCATGTCAAGCAGTGACTACATTGCGTAGCGAACGTGAAATTGAAAAGCCAGAAATGCCTAGACATGAACAACCATCTGAGAAAAAAGAGGAAGTACAATCACCCAAAAAGTTGCAAGTTGAGGAAGAGGTCGCAGAAAAGAGCCAGAACCATATATACCTCCAGCTCCATTTTCGCAAAGACTTGCTCCACCATCAAAAGATAAGTATCAAGCAGAAATAAGAGACATCTTCAAGCAGGTAAAATTTAATATCATATTACTTGATGCAATCAACCAAGTGCCTGCATATGCTAAATTTTTGAAGGAGTTATGCACTATGAAACGAAGCCTTAATGTGAAAAAGAAAGCATTCCTTAACAAAACAGGTAAGTGCAATGGTACAACATGACACTCCATCCAAATATAAGGATCCAGGTTCTCATACTATCACATGTATTATAGGAACCAAGAAATTTGGCGATGCTTTACTTGTCTTGGGTTCTAGTGTTAACATTTTTCCTTACTCTGCTTACTTGCAGTTAGGATTGGGAGAGCTGAAATGTGGTTCTACAATTGGCAGACAGGTCGGTGAAAGTCCCACGTGGATGAGTAGAAGATGTGTTGGTCCAAGTGGACAAATTCTATTACCCAGTGGATTTTATCGTCCTTAACATACATGGGCCACAGTCAGGTAACTGCACTCCTATTATATTGGGACGTCCATTCTTAGTAACTTGCAACGATATGATAAATTGTAGGATGGACAATTGAAGATAAGTTTTGGTAACATGAAACTTAAGCTGAATATTTTTAAATCATGTAAGTTACCATCAAGTGTTGCTGGAGTAAAATAGGTATGTTTTACTGAGAATTTAATTGAAGATTATTTTGAAGCTAAGTATGAATGATCGTCTAATTTTATTGATTATGATTCAGACGATATTGATGAGTCTTATTTTGTGCATGGAAAAAATGAAAGACCAAGGGATGCATGGGTGCCAAAGTTTGAAACATTGCCAGTGGAATTGCCACCACCACAACCTTTAGTGATTGAGCATCCAAAGTTGGAGTTGAAGCCCTTGCCAGACTATCTGAATACGCTTTCCTTGGAAAGGAGGAAACCTTCCCTGTGGTAATAACCTCTAAACTCACGCTTGAACAAGAACAAGCTTTGCTTGTTGTGCTTAGAGAGCACAAAGGGGCCATTGAATGGTCGATTGCGGACATTACAGGTATAAATCCTTTAATTTGCACTCATCATATTTATCTTGAGGATGATGCCAAACCTACATGTGAGATGCACTGTCATTTAAATCAAACATTAAAAGAGGTTGTTAAGGGAGAGGTTCTCAAGCTACTTGCTGCAGGTATAATATATCCTATTTCTGATAGCAGATGGGTTAGTCCCATACAGGTGTTCCCAAAGAAATCAGGCTTAACAGTGTTAAAAATGAGAATAATGAGCTTATACCTATGCAAACCACCACAGGTTGGAGGATGTGTGTTGACTACAGAAAGCTAAATTTTAAAACCCGAAAAGACCACTTTCCATTACCTTTCATAGATCAAATTTTGGAAAGAGTGACAGGTAATGAATATTACTGTTTTCTAGATGGTTATTCTGGCTATTATTAAATAGAGATTGCTCCAGAGGATCAAGAGAAGACTACCTTCACTTGTCCCTTTGGAACTTTCGCTTTTAGAAGGATGCCTTTTTGGATTATACAATGTGCCTGCTACTTTTCAGCGTTGCATATTGAGCATATTTAGTGATATGATTGCAAGGATAATGGAAGTGTTTATGGATGATTTTTTTGTATATGGAACTTCGTTTGAAAATTGTTTATCTAACTTAGCTCGTGTCTTGCATAGTGCCAGGAAAAAAATCTACTACTAAACTGGGAAAAATATCATTTCATGACAACTGAAGGTTTGGTTCTTGGTCACCTAGTCTCCAAAGCAGTTATTCAGGTAGACATGGCGAAAGTTGAGGTGATTGAGAAGTTACCTACACCAAAATGTGTCAAGGACATACAATCCTTTCTAGGCCATGCAGGATTCTATAGAAGATTCATAAAGGATTTCAGCGCTATTTCCCGCCCCATCTGCCACTAATTAACTTTAAACACTGATTTCATATGGACACAAGAGTGTCAAGATTCATTTGATAAACTAAAGAATTCACTTGTTTCATCCCCTATTTTGCATGTTCCAGACTGGACTATTCCATTTGAAATCATGTGCGATGAAGTGACTATGCGATAGGGGGCAGTGCTCAAGCAAAAGAAAGGAAAAGTTCCTTGTGTTATCTATTATGCCAGTAAGACGTTGAACGAAGTACAAAGGAACTATACTACTACGGAGAAAGAATTGCTTACGGTGGTGTTTGCATTGGAGAAGTTTAGAAGCTACATACTGGGATCACCTATTCTCATCTTTACAGATCATTCTGCACTTAAATATCTTTTATCTAAAAAGGATGCGAAACCCATACTTATACGATGGATTCTTCTTTTGCAGGAGTTCAACATTCAGATCAAGGATAAGAAAGGAGTGGAAAACAATGTCGCAGATCACCTTTCTAGATTGACGGTGTGAACAGAGTCACCTAATATTCCATTGCGAGATTCCTTCCCAGATGAGCAGCTTTTTGCCATCTCTACTCTACCATGGTATGCAGATATAGCTAATTATTTGGTGACAGGTAGAACCCCCCCAAATTGGTCTTCTCTTGAATTTAAATGTTTCAAACATGAGGTAAAATCTTTCTACTTCGATGATCATGAAGGGGTATGTGGGGGACATTTTTCAGCACATAAAACTGTTGCAAAGATTTTACAAAGTGGCTTTTATTGGCCCATTATGTTTAAAGACGCATATGCTTATTGTAAATTGATCACTCCTTATTTTACACCTTTTTTCTGCATGTTTTCATGACATTTCGATCACCCATATTGCATTTTCCACGATTATTCGACGATATCGCGTTGCTTTTCACTATTTCTCATTTTTGTCGTATTTCAGGAGAAATGGAGCGATCTGGAGCGAAAATGAGATCAATGGACTTTCACGCATACCAGAGCGTCACCCACAGCTTATTTGAGAAGTTAGCAGTGTTAGAGGATGAGCAGAAGAGGAAGAAATTCGATAAAATCGATGAGGAGGCAAGGAAGAGAAGAAAAGAGCCCAGAAGCAGCTCACTCGACCGAACAGATAGTTCACTCAGCCGAGTGACGGGCTGCACTCTCCCGAGTGAAACAGATACTTACTGCTAATTTACAAAGTTCACTCGGCCAAGCAAGAAAGTCCACTCGGTCGAATGGAGAAGACCACTCTCCCGAGTGGTACAGTGATTTTCTTCCTAGAAGCGGCCAAGTTACTGGAAATTTTGAGAAGACCCACTCGGTCGAGCAAGACTGCTCACTCGGTCAAGTGGAGAATCCCACTCGCCCGAGTCAGACAGAGCGACAGCAATATTTTATTCTTTTTACTTAGCCATTTCATTTTATTTTTATTTTCACTCTTCTATTCCTCTGTCGTGCTAACAATTCTACTGAGACTCTCTTTTTCTGTGCATGTACACAAGATCGAAGACACATCAAGAAGATATATTATTTGATCCCGAGATCGAGCGTACGGTAAGGAGGCTTAGAACCGAGAGGAGGCTTACTATAGTGGAAGATCATATGACCGCTCCAGAAACGCAAGAGGAGTTAGCGGCACGAATGGCTAGGCTTGTCTCCATCTGAGATAGGCTATGGCCTAAGACCACCTCTTCAATAGCCACACCAGAGTTGGCGGCTGAAAAGAATTTTGAGCTGAAGACTGGACTAGTGGTGTTGATGCAACAAGACCCATTTCATAGGAACTCACATGAAAACCCTCACTACCATTTGCAGTCATTATTAGCTAAATGTGCTACTTTTCAGATGACCGGCGTACCGATTGACGCTATTCGACTGCGCCTCTTTCTGTTTACTCTTTGAGACAAGGCATTATATTGGTTGAGGATGCAAGCCGAGGGGATCTTCACTACTTGGGATGAGTTGGCGAGCGCATTTGATAACAACTTCTACCCACCATCCAAGACTATCAAGATACGAAGCACGCTCATGTCCTTCAAGCAAGGACCTCAGGAAACTCTATATGAGGCATGAGAGCGTTTCAAGGATCTCCAACACCAATGTCCCCATCATAGTATTGAGGCATGGGACCTTGTGCATGGCTTTTATAACGGATTGCAACCAAGCAATAAGCAAATAATTGATGCAACCTCTAATGGAGCTATTTTGTCGAAGACACCGGATGACGCTATGGCCTTACTTGAGGAGATGGCCTAATACAACCAACAATGGGGCGACGAGAGAGGACATTCTTCATCATCCTTGAAGCCAGATTGCTGGAAAGAAGCGGAAGGAAAAGATCATGCTCGCCAAGCAAGGTACATGGTTTACCCGGAAGGAGAAAGCGCCTACAAAGTTTAAAGATCCCGAAAGTTTCCGAATTCCTTGCACGCTTGGAGGAGTCCCGCTACAAAAAGCCTTGGTAGATTTGGGAGCAAGCGTGAGCCTAATGCTCGTCACGATCTTTAATAAATTAAATGCGGGGACCGACCTAAAGGCGACGTATATGCGAATACAACTAGCGGACAGTCGGATCACTAGACTGGTTGGAATTGCGGAGAACATACCGCTACAAGTATCGGGAGGAATTTGCTTGTCGTGCGACTTCGTGGTGATAGATATTAAAGAGGAGGGCGATACATCGCTGATTCTTGGACGACCCTTCTTGGCCACCGCCTGTGTGATAGTTGACGTGAGGGAAGGAACCTTGTCCTTGAACGTCGAAAACATTGAAGTTGAGCTCCACGTTCCTAAGGCGATGAAGCATATGCCTTGGAAAGAGGACGTGGATTACGTGGACCTCCTCGAAGAAGTGATTGATGACGCCATGCCATTCGCCATTGGAACTAAGCACCTTAACGGCCTTGAAGATATCGTCTAAATATGGCGAGATGATGGGAGACCCACCAGGTCCTTCTATGGACGATGAAAAAGACGAAGCTGATGTCGTAAGAATCAGAGAGCTATGCAAGCTCTCCACGGCGAAAAATGCAAAGAAAGCTCCGTCGGACAAGAAATTATCGCCGCCGGCAAAAAAAGAGGGTAAAATCTCAAGCTTGGGGGACTCATCCTCCATTACCACCCATGATGAAGGGGAGTCGAGGAACGCCTATGAACATCAACAACCAAATCCAAGTGGCCTTCCCGGTAAGTTTGACGCGCGCATCTCACATGCGCTGAATATCGAGCATTAAACGAGCATCTTAAGGGGTCGAGCTCAAGACCTTAAACGAGCACTTGTCGGGAGGCAACCCGACGGTTTTTATCTTGTTTTTAGTTGAATTTTTTATTTTATTTTTTTATGTTTGTTAGTGTTTAGAGTCAAGAGTCTATGAAAATCCTGACAACGGGCTCTATTTTTCATGACAGGAGATGGAGAACACGGAACCATTTGAATGGAGGATGACCATGGCAAATGAGAGCGCTCCAGGAATATGCTCAGGCCTAAGGAGAAGGAAGAAACTGACGGGGAGAAGAAAAATAGAAAGTAGAAGAAAAACAGAGAGAAAAAAAACAGAGAGTTGGAGCTGAAATTAGCAGCCCACTCGGCCGAGTGACATTGTCATTTGGCCGAGTGAAGACCCTACTCAGCCGAGTAGGGTACTGATCAGCGAAGATTCTGAGAATACATCTCTGTATTTTATATGCCACTCGGCCGAGTGACTTTGTCACTCGATCGAGTGAATCAGATAATAATTTCAGTTCTCAAAAAGCTCTAAGTGGTGCTTGCCACTCGGCCGAGTGACCTTTGTCCACTCGACCGAGTGGTCGCTACTTTTGCGGAAAATTTTAGAATTTTTTTAACTAAGCCACTCTGCTGAGTATACGCATCACTTGGCCGAGTGACTAACGCTATATATTTGAAATCGAGCGGTGCATTTCCCAAAATTCCCAAAAATTTCCCAAATTTCCCTTTCAAGGCACGAGCTTCTCCCCATTTGATCGAATAGCTCCACCCTTCGCCTGAGCCATCCCGACCCGCTGGCTGAGTCGCCGGCCCCCTAGCCAACCCACGCATGCCCCCGCCGCCTGCGCCGCGCTCCCAGCCGCCGTCCTTCTGCCAGTAAGCCCTATTTCACCCTTTTTCTCCCAATCTCCAATTCGTACGCCCAATCCCGCCCCAAATCCAAATTAATCTATATTTATATCTATTACCCCTGATCCTACCCCATAATTATTGATTTTCATTGCTGATTTATGAATTTGTGTTTCAGGCTAGCTTGGGGAAGATACATGAGCTGATTTGGAGCTTCTCAGAGGAGGCGATCCTTCGCACGCATCCACTGCTTGCACTCACGTCATGTTTGGGTACACTCGTTCCTTATATATGGCACTTCGCATTCGGGTAGGCACGACACTCAGCTCACATACCGCCACGCACTAGGTCGCGCATGCGGGCACCTGCTTCCAAGCGAAAGAGGACCGGCGATCCTGGCCCCTCTTCCACTAGGGTAGAATTCCCTCTACCTAGCCCGCCACCACCCACACTTCTGCCTCCTACCGCACCTATTCCACCTCCACCGGCACAGCCCGTCCCCGCTTTCGACACGATGGGAATTACGTTCAGAGATGACGCACACCGCGCCAGATTTGAGCGTATCTCACACTGTTCGATCGTACCCTCTAGGTTCGCACACCTTGCAGATTTCCAGTGCCTAGGGGTACTTGAGGGCCTACTCCAGTTGTATGACAGTGTGGGATGGCGTGACTTTCTGTCGGTGTCGGCGGACACTTACATCCGTCCTACACTAGAGGTTCTGAGTTCTATTGCTAGGACTCCTGGGGGTTGCTCTTTCCGACTGATGGATCGTTAGTGCGAGATCACTCTTGACATGCTCCGAGCCTACTTTCAGTGGCCCCCAGTCCCAGACCGAGCCTATAGTCCAACGCACATCCCCCGCCGTCATTTGATGCCCACGCCTTCTGGACACGTATCACTGGATCGCCGCTCGCCTTTGACCCTATCTGGGCCAAGGCCTCCACTATCATCCACACATGCCTTCGCATTACACAGCGCCTCATGGCGACCACTTTCCTAGCGAGGTATGAGCCGGGGATGATGTCGACCCCTGAGCTTTACATGCTCTACGGGATGACTCGTGCGCGAGCCTTTGAGAGAGGTGGAGACGTCTTACTCCCCACCATTCAGATTGATATAGCCAGTTGGTACTTGAACCGCATCGTTATCTCTGTCGGTGCTAGGACGCCTATTTATTGCGGTGGTCTGATTACTCTTCTGGCTCCCATGTGAAGAGTACACCTTCCAGCTGGTTTGCTGCGACCATCGGGCCCCACTTCCCTTTCTGTTGACATTATGACCCGCATGAGGATGCTTGCTGCGTCCTCATGGTCAGCACCACTGGGTATGGTTGCATGGTCCTTTCGACGCAGATTACATGCTTCTTCCGAGCCCCGCTCGGACACATATAGGACCCTCGGGACGGGAGTGGATTCCAGTGATGGACGTCCTCATCCCTACTGCGTATGTGCTAGAGCCTGAGGGCGCTCAGCAGGAGCCCATCCTTCCACCCCTGGACCCGGAGATTCCTCAGCCTGCACCTGATCTGCCTACACCTCCCGACACCTATGCACCTCTACTGGTGTTGGGAGTACACTTGCTGATTCCACCACCACCTCGGTGCCGACGTCCATCGTTCCCATTTTTGTTATGAGTCATGAGCGTCCCACCACTATTATTGAGAGCGACGAGCCCTCCTTCGCTTCCGTAGTGGAGACCAAGTCCATTTTCTTATTCTCGACCCCTGGGGAGTCATTTTCTGCAGACTTCACAGCCTCCCCAGTCGTCGACCCTTCCGTCTCCACTACAGCTGTCTTCACCGAGAGTGTCGTGACGTCTGTCCCCATTTCTGTGTCATCGACCTCTCTTTCCTCCTCGCCCTCTGTCATCGTTTCAGCTTCTGCTGCTGCTCCTTCTTCTTCGACCATTCCTGTGTCTCAACCTCCCACAGAGGCTGAGCGAGTCCAAGTGAGCATATCACCACAGCCCCACCAGGTAGTTGCATCAGTTGTTTACGGTAGTCATGCGAGGCAGCCCCGTACCTCGCCTGTTCGACCCTCTGCCCCACCGCCTCCTGACACCCTAGTTCAGCACCTGTGTGCTCTAGAGGGGGTCGTGAGTGGGCTCAGAGGAGATTTTCGGGCTCTCTCCGCTACCATTAGTGCTGTACAGTCTTGCGTCGCTATACTTCCTGGTATTCAGGCTAGCCTGAACCATATTCTAGCGCGACTTTCACAGCCACCACCAGCCGCTCCGCGTCCCACCATCCAGCAGCCCCGCCGCCACCACCACAGGACGGTGTTGGTGCTCCACCACCCACTTAGGCACATCCTGGTTGCCTCTCATACTTTTGCTGCTGCTATGCTGTCATTTTGTCCGCTGATTTTGCACCCCTCCTCCGCACACATTTTGGTCACATTTTGATCATATTTGTCTATATCATCTTGGGAGAGAGGAGGTATTTTGGGGACACTTATATTTCACGATCTTGATCTCTGCATACATCAATTGCATACCCATCTCATTTTCATTTATTTTCATCCTTATCATGCATGCATCCTCACCCACCCCACCCATATCATTTTTCTCAGTATGCCACACTTTGCACATTGAGGACACTGTACCGTTTAGCTTGGGTGAGTAAGTATCTCACGCACTTTTCATTTTCTTCATTTTTATTTTCATTTTTTTCACCTTTTTTCATTTTACACTTATTTTCACCCACTTTTTCATTTTTTTTCTCTTGCATCACATTTTCTTACTTTTTGTGTGTGCTGCATATGCATAGTAGTTCTTGTTTTTCTTTTATCCTTATTTCTTTTATCTTTTTTGCTAGAGATGAATTTTCTGTGATGGTGATGACATGGAATTAGCTTATCTCTATATGCATATTATCTTATCATGCCATCGTTTTTATTTGATCACACCTTATTTTACACCTTTTTCTGCATGTTTGCATGTCGTTTTGATCGCTCATATCGTGTTTCTCACGATTATTCGACAATATTGCGATGCGTTTCACTATTTCTTATGTTTGTCGTATTTCAGGAAATATGGAGCGATCGGGAGCGAATTTGAGATCAAAGGATTTGCACGCGCTTAGGAGTGTCGCCCACGGCTCGTTTGAGGACTTATTAGCGATGGAGGATGAGTGGAAGAAGAAGGAAATAAATAGGAGCAACGAGGAGGCGAAAAAAGGAAGAATAAGCTCAACAGCACACCACTTGGCCGAGTAGACCACTCACTCGGCCGAGCAAGAAGCCCCACTCGGCCGAACAGAACGGATACGCACACAAAGTTTTCAGCGTATACTCGGCCGAACAAAGAAAGCCCACTCGGCCGAGTGAGAAAGTTCACTCGCCCGAGTGGAACAGGGAATTCGTCCAGAGAAAGGCACAAGTTACTGGAATTTTCAGAGATCCTAAGGAGGCCCACTCGGCCGAGCATGTATGCTCAATCAGCCGAATGAAGAAGTCCACTCGGCCGAGCTACCCCCTGAAAACAGACCCTGAAACCCCTGAAGTTACTGTTTTTCTACAGGTTTTGTCACTCGACCGAGTGACAAGGGTCGCTCGGCCGAGTGACCCTCTCCGCCTGCTGTTAGGGTTGCGATTTCTGGGCTGCACAGGGCCAATTTGATCACGATTTCTGGACGATTTTATAGTGTATTTAAACCTAGTTTTTGCCCTAGTTTAGGAGCGACTTGAAAAATTAATTTTAGACTTTCTTTTAGGATTTTGACGGCTACTCTTTGGTGAATTCTCAGCTGGAAATCGTTGGCATCTACATTGGTTTGTCTATTCTTATTAAAAACTCGATTTTTATGCATTATTTCTCTTTTGCAATGAATTGTGCCGCGATTATTGTTATTATTTCTGAGATTTGCATGATGTCTAATGAGTAGTGCCGTCGTTCTAGGGCATGGGGATGAACCCTATGGACCCTATCTCTGAATTGTGATGAATTTGTAGATTTGTTGGTAGAATTGATTAGGGTTAGGTTGTGATTGATTGATTACGGGTAGCTAGGAATTCATATTGATTGGGATTTGCAAGAGATTAGATCACAATTGATCGGAAGGCCTAGATATTCGATTTACATTGACAATTGGATTTCTCTAGACTTGGTTTGTAAGAGATTGGACCAAAGCTAGGATTTCTAAGTGTGAATATATACTAATATCTGTTTGCAATAGATTGGATGGATAAGAACTATCATAACCTAGGTCGTAGCTCGAGTATGCACGAGAGTGGGCTCAAGATACAATTGAACAATGAGTCGTTCTTCACGCTAGCGGCTTAGGCTAGGGTTTGCACGAGACTGGGCCCTATTCTAGGTTTGCTATAGACCGGCAATAGTACGAGAGCGTGAGCTTGGTTATACATAAAGTTGACTAGTTCACCTATATTCAAGCTTAGCAACAATGAAATTTATGAATCACAAGGATGAGAGACGGTCCGTAGTGGGGATTTCCTATCCATATACGCTTTATTATATTGATATTTTACAGATACTTGAACGATTGTGACTATCACACCCAACTATTCTTGTTCTCTTGATAGCTATGTGATTTGAGTAAGACACTGTCATTTGTCCTCCCAGAGTTTGATACCCGCTCATCGCTACACCGTGCACTTGCGGTAAAACTACAAGTCGTTTTTCGGGTATACATCCGGACGCGATCATGTTTTTGGCGCCATTGCCGGGGAGGCGACAGTGTTTTATTTTCTTTACTTAGTTACTTCTTTTTGTTTTATTATTTTTATCTTTTTACTCCTCTATCGTGCTAACAATTCCATCGAAGCTCTATTTTTCTGTGCATGTACACAAGATCTACGGTGAATCCAGAGGATATAATATTTGATCCGGAGATCGAATGTACCGAAAGGTGGATTAGAGCCGAGAAGATACTCAACATAGAGGACAGTTGTATGAACCGACCGGAAACACCGGAAGAATTAGCGGAACGTATGGCGAGGATTATATCTATCAGAGATAGGCTTCGGCCTAAGACTTCTTCCACCACTTCTTCCATCGCTATGCCGGAGTTGGCGGCGGATAAGAATTTTGAGCTCAAAATAGGATTAGTGGTCATAATGCAACAAGACCCATTCTATGGGAACTCCCATGAGAATCCGCATTATCATCTTCAGCTATTCTTGTCCAAGTGCGCCGCCTTTCAATTGCCGGGTGTTTCCGTCGATGCTATTCGATTGCGACTCTTTCCCTTTACCCTCAGAGACAAAGCTCTATATTGGTTAAGAATGCAAGCGGAAGAGATATTCACTACTTGGGATGAGTTGGCTAGTGCTTTTGTTGATAAATTCAACTTGCCATCTAAGACAGTGAAGATAAGGAGCGCACTCATGTCCTTCAAGCAAGGACCACACGAGACCCTATACGAGGCATGGGAGCGCTTTAAAGATCTCGAGCATCAGTGCCCCCATCACAGCATCGAGGCATGGGAGCTAGTACACAGCTTTTATAATGGACTCCAACCGGGCACTAAGCAAATCATAGATGCAACCGCCAACGGAGCCATTCTATCCAAGACACCGCATGAAGCTACGGCCCAATTAGAGGAGATGGCCTCTAATAATCAACAATGGGTCGATGAGCGAGGGCAATCTTCTACCTCATTGAAGCCAACAAGCATATATGAGGCCAAGGCCGTAGCAGAGCTTTCCAATAAGTTTGACTCTTTCCACAAGGTCGTGGAGAGATTGGAGAAGTATATCACCGAGCCGTATGCAACTCCCGCCACATCTACACTGGGAGGTAATATGAGCGATTGGCAAGACCAATCTCAAGCTACGCTCGTAGGAGGAGAGCATGGAGAGGGAGCCTTAGAGCAAATCCAATATGTAGCGGGTAACACCGGTTATTGGGCCAACCCGGCCACGAGAAATCATCCGGTCTTCTCGTATGATAATAATGACGGAGCTCTAAACCCGCCGCCGCCGCAACAACCTCAAGCTAGGCCTCCACCTCCACAACCTCAATACCAACCAAGGGGGCCGCCACAACAAAACTACCCGCCTAGGCAACAAGCGGGACCATATAGGCCGCCGAGTTATAACCAAGGTTGGAGAGCTCCAAACCCACCACAAGCACAAACAAGATCGGATCATGAAGCTAGGGTGGAGGAATTCATGGAGAAGCAAAGAAAAATAAATGCTAGATTGACGGCGCACCAAGACTCGCTTAATACCGTCGTTACGCAACTTGGAGAGCAACTTGCGTTGATTAACAAAAACACTCAACAATTGCCGGTTCAACCGGAGCCCAATCCACGGATCAATACCGGCCACATCAATGCGATTGTGACGGTTACTACTAGGGGTGGGAAGGATACCACTCCCGCCATGGTCCAAACCAAGGAGCCCATGGTAGAGATTTTGGACAACAAAGAGCCAGCTATTGAATAGGAGAGCACAAAAGAGCCGCAAGAAGGTGGAAATTCTGAAGTTAAGAAGCCTAGTGAGGAGCGCACATACATGCCACCGGTGCCCTTTCCACAACGGTTGGCAAGAGTCAAGATTGAGAAGATGTTTGCCAAGTTCCTTGAATACTTGAGGGGAGTTAGCCTCAATATACCTTTCTTGGATGCTATTGTGGAGATACCGTCATATGCCAAGTTCTTGAAGGACATAATATTGGGAAAGAAAAGGAAGGAGAAAATAATGCTTGCCGAGCAAGGAACTTGGTTCATCCGGAGAGAAAAGGAGCTTACTAAATTCAAGAATCCCGGAAGCTTTTGCATACCATGCACACTTGCAGGAGTCCCACTACAAAAGGCTTTGGTAGACTTGGGAGCAAGTGTGAGACTAATGCCCCTTAGCATGTTTCGGAAATTGAATATGAGGACCGACTTGAAGCCAACGGACATGAGAATACAACTTGCAGATGGTCGGGTTACTAGGCCGGTAGGGATTGCGGAGGACATACCGCTCCAAGTACCGGGAGGAATATGCTTACCGTGCGACTTCGTCATTATGGACATCAAGGAGGAGGGCGACACTTCACTTATACTCGGACGCCCCTTCTTAGCCACCGCTGGCGTGATAGTCGACGTGAGAGAAGGTACTTTATCTTTGAATGTTGGAAACATCGAGGTTGAGTTCCATATTCCTAAAGCATTGAAGCATATGCCCTATCAAGAAGAGTTGGACTATGTGGACCTCCTTGACGAGGTGATCGATGAAGTCATTCCACATTCTATTGACGCTCTCCTTGATGATGGTCTTGAAGAAGGCCAAACTTCTAGCATTGGAGAGAAGTTGGAGGAACCCCTGGATAGCTCTATGGCCAATGACAAAGAAGACGACACTGATGTCACAAGGATTAGGGAGCTATGCAAGCTCTCCATGGCCAACAATTTAAAGAAAGCTCCGCCGAATAGAAGATCGGCGTCACCGGTGAAGAAGAAGATTGGTACTAGCTAAAGCTTGGGGGACTTATCTCCCAACACTACCTATGATGAGGGGACACCAAGGAAAGCCCACGAGCATCAACATCCAAATCAAAGTGGCCTTCCTGGCAAATTTGACGGGCGCATCTTGCACGCGCCCAATATCACGCACTAAACGAAAATCATAAGTGGTCGAGCTCATGACCCTAAATGAGCTCTTGTCAGAAGGCAACTCGACAGTTTTATATCATTCTTAGCTGATTTTTATTTTTATTTTAGATTTTTCTTAGTGTTTAGAGTCTTGCGTCTATAAAAATCGTGACAACGGGCTCTATTTTTAATGACAGGAGATGGAGAACGAGAGATCTTTCATATAGAGGATGATTAAGGCAAGGGAGAGCACCCCAGGAATGCGCTCAGGCCCCATGAGAAGGCAGAGACTGACTGTAGGAAGATAAACAGAGAGTGGCACAAAAACAGAGAGCCGTTACAGAAAACAGGATGCCACTCGGCCGAGTGACAAATGTCACTCGGTCGAGCAAAGACTCTACTCAGCTGAGTAGAGTACAGATCAGGGAAGATTCTATAGACCAACTCTCTGTTATTTTCTGTGATTTACTGTATAATTTGTCACTCGTGCGAGTGACTTGTCACTCGACCGAGTGAATCTGATACCCTCCACGCTCAAAAATTGCTGAGTGGCCAAGCCACTCGGCCGAGTCGAACTTGTCCATTTGGCCGAGTGTGAAATGATACTCGATCAAGTCGTAACTTGTGGGAGATATTTTTCGATAAATTTTTACATGGTCCACTCAGTCGAATGAACTCTTCACTCGGTCGAGTCACAACTATCCTATATAAGCGCTGCGGGTGCAGCGCGAATTTCGAAACGCAAAATCCCCAAATCCCCTCGCACTCGCCCGCTGCCCCTTCGACTCCCAGCAACCGAATCCACTTCTCCCACCACCCAAACCGCTGCTCCACCACTGACCGACGTTCATCAACGGTCGCCGACGCCGCCCCACCGCCGATCCTTGCCGGCGCTGCCTTCCCCGCCGCCGGTCACCCCCATTTCGCCCCAAATTCGAATTTCTTCTCCATTCTCCCGATTCGTGCGCCCGTTGTGCCCCAAAACCCTATTAATTCATATATATATATCTATTATCCCCCATCTCCCCCCATATTTATTGATATTTATCGCTGATTTTGTTGTTTGTGTTTCAGGTTAGCTTGGGGGAGCTTTGGGGAGATTCTGGACGCACTCGGAGCTTGGCAGAGGAGGCGTTTCTGCGCACTCTTCAGATTTTTCTCTCGTGTTGTGCTCAAGTACACTCGTTCTATTATATAGCACGTCGTATTTTTATTTCAGTGAGGACTACTCGCGGCGCATATGCCACCACGCCTTAGGCCGCGCACTCGGGAGCCCACTTCCAAGCGGAAGAGGTCAGGCGATACTGGTCCCTCTTCAGCTAGGGCAGACTCTTCGCCACATAGCCCACCCCCACCTACACAACCGCCTCCTGTCGCTCCCATTCCACCACCTGCACCGCCCGTCCCCGCGTTCGATGCGATGGGGATCACGTTCCGAGATGTCGTCCAGCGTGCCAGATTCGAGCGTATCTCCCATCGCTCGATCATACCATCTAGGTTCATGCAGCTAGCTGACTTTGACCGCCTAGGGGTACTCAAGGGGCAGCTCACATTGTACGACAACGTGGGATGGCGTGACTTTCTGTCTGTGTCGGCGGACACCTACATCCGCCCGACGTTAGAGGTCATTAGTTCCATTTCCCGGACCCTGGAGGATGCTCATTTCGACTGATGGATCAAGAGTGCGAGGTCACTCTCGACATGCTTAGAACATTCTTCCAGCGGTCCGCTGTACTGGTCGCAGACCGTGCTTACGCTCCCACACACATCCCACCCCCGTTGTTCGACACGCATGCCTTTTGGACACGGATGACGGGATCACCACTCGCCTTTGACCTTAGTAGGGCCAAGGCATCTACTATTCCCACCCATACATCCGCATTGCACAGTGCCTTATGGAGACCACTTTTCTTGCGAGGTACAAGCCCGGGACACTGTCGACGCCAAAGCTCTACATGATCTATGCGATGACACGGCCTAGGGTCTTCGATAAGGCTAGTGACGTCCTGGTCCCCGCCGTCTAGATTGATATTGCCAGTTGGTACATCGATCGCATAGTTATTTCTGTCGACGCTCGGATGCATATTTGCTGCGGCGGTCTGATTACCCTCTTAGCCCTTATGACCGGCGTCGACCTTCCTGCTGACTTGCTTCGCCCACCGGGCCCCACTTCACTTTCGATAGACGTTATGGCCCGGATGAGGATGATGCGTCCTCATGGTCGTCAGCACTGGGTGTGGCTCCACGGTCCTTTCACTGCAGACTACATGGTTCTTCCGAGCCCTGCTTGGACACATATAGGACCCGCTGGCGAAGAGTGGATTCCAGTGATGGATCTCCTTATCCCTGCCACATACATGCTAGAGCCTAAGGGTGCTCAGCAGGAGCCCCTCATTCCACCCCAGGACCTCATGATCCCTCAGCCTGCACTTGCTTCGTCTGCACCTCCCGACACCTCTGTCCACACCTCTGTTAGTGTCGGGAGAACTTCAGCTGAGTCCACCCACACCACCACCACCACCACTGTGCCCATTTCGATAGATCCCATTTCTGCGGCTAGCCCCGAGCGTCCCCCACCATAGTTGAGTGCGACGAGCCTTCTTTTGCGTCCGCGGTAGAGACCCTTTCCTCATTGTTGTTCTCGACTCCTGGGGAGTCATTTTCTACACCCTTCACGCCTCCCCAGTCATCAACCTCACCGTCTCCACCGCCGATGTATACTCCGGGAGCGTCGTGACGTATGTCCCCACTTCTGTGTCACTGACCTCTCTGCCTGTCTCGTCGTCCGTTTTCACTTCCGCTTCAGTTGCCACTCCTTCCTCGTCTACTCTTCCTGTGTCCCAGCCTCACACAGAGGCTGGGCATCACTTAGTGAGTACAGCACCCCAGCACCACCCCATAGCTGCACCTATCCTTTACAGTGGTCGTATGAGACAGCCCCGTTCTTCACCTGTTCGACCCTCTGCTCCACCTCCCCCCGACACTCTTGTTCAGAGCATCCGTGCTCTTGAGAGGGCCGTTAGTGGACTTAGAGGGGATTTTAGGGCTCTCTCCGCTTCCGTCAGTGCAGTCCAGACCCGTGTCGCTATACTTCCTAGTATTCAGGCTTGCCTGAATCAGATTCTTGCACGTCTACCTCTGCCACCCATACCCACCCAGCAGCCACCACGCCTGCCACCACCTCCGCCACAGGACGGTGCTGGTCTACCACCACCCCTAGGCACACACCGGATGCCTTCCATATTTTTGATGTTGTTTTGCTGATGTTGTGCGCCTGCTGATTTTGCACCCCTCCTCCATACACTGTTTTGGTCACATTTTGGACATATCTGTCTATATCTTTTGGGACAGAGGGAGTACTTTTGGGGACACCTATCTTACACCATTTTGATCTCTAGTCGCATCACTTGCATTCACCTTGCATACTTTTTACTTTTTTCCTTTTATTGTTTTTTTTATTTTTCATGCATGCATCCTCACCCTCACCACCCATATTTTGCCTCTCGGTGTGCCACACTTTGCACATTGAGGACACTGTGCACTTTAGCTTGGGGGAGTGAGTTCTCAAGCACTTTTTATTTTTGTCGTCTTTTATTTTCTTTTTTCCCACATTTCTTCGTTTTTACACTTGCTTTCACCCACTTTTTCCTTTTTTATCATGCATAACATTTTTTTTATTTCACGAGTGTGCTGCTCTGTACAGTAGTTTTCTATTTTCTTTCTCCTTATTTTTATCTTCTTTTTGCTAGAGATGATTTTTCTGTGATGATGATACCGTGGTGTTAGCTTATCTCCATATGCATACTATCTTGTCATGCCATAGTTTTTATTTCAGATATCATATGCTATGTCTTGCTTTGCATCTGAAATAGTAACCCGCACTCTCATGTATGAATATGGATGACATTCTTTTATTAGCTGAGTCTGAAAATTTATATGTATACTTCTCGTAGAAAACACACCAAGCTTCACGCATTGATTGCTTATATCTGGAGTACTTCTCTCTTTTCTTATATCACTTTTTATTGCATGAAAATTGTACGCTTTCTTCGGGTTGAACGAATGTATGCTAGGTTGATATAACTGGATTAGTTTACTTTCTGAGATTAAACTGAGTAGATTGCATTACTCTACTTAAAGTTGTCGTGCACGTCTTATAGAGTGAACCGAGTATTACATATATTTCTTTCTCTACATATCTTGAGAATTATTTCTATACTTATATTCATTGGTGAATCTCCCTTCAGCGGACCCTATATTGGCATTTCCCCTGCTATTAAAGTCCACGCTCCAATACCCCCAAAATCAAAAAGAAAAAAATACATGTAAATCTTTCTATTCTTTTGATTTGGGATCTTAGATGTATATATGCTATGAAAAAAAATGAGAAAAAGAAAAGAAAAGAGAAATGAAGCTTATACATGATCCCATCTCATTCTCTTTCTCTCTTTCTTCCCTCCTTTTGTTTTTATTTTTATTGTTGTTCCAAAAATGGGAATGTACTTATTGATTTATCTAATGCCACCACGCTTATAGATAAGCTTGGGGGAGAGGATCCAATAATGTTTGAGAGAGTGACTACTTGACTGTACATGACAACCTAAGCTAGATAATTTTCTATACTCGGTGAGATTAATAGAATTTTTTACGAAATACAGGAATTGAAACTTAGCATGCATTTCATGAAAACCATATCTTTCTATTCTTATTGCTTCTTATTGTGTGATACATCTTATACTCCAAATAGAAAGCATTCAATTGAAAAGTGTGTGGTCTATGACTATGTATACTGCTTTAGATGCTGCAGACGATGTTAATTCTAGAATGATTCCATATTTCACACTATTTTGCTATTCCTGGGTATCTATTTTGAATGCATCCATATGATTATGATATCGAGATAAAAATCTTTGGCATGTGTTTTATATTCGCCGTGTGCTATATGAGTAAGCAAAACCCACGTCCTGAGAAAATAATCTAGCACTTCTCTCTCTTTGTTTTCTTTCCTATTTCCTTTTTTTTTCCCTCTTTCTTTATTTTTTCCATCAAGTTCGTCTTTTACTCATCTTCCTCGAGGACGAGTAAGAGGTAAGCTTGGGGGATTTTGATCACTCCATATTTTACACCCTTTTTCTACATGTTTGCATGTCGTTTTGATCACTCATATCGCGTTTTTCACGATTATTCGACAATATTACGATGCTTTTCACTATTTCTTGTTTTTGTCATATTTCAGGAAATATGGAGAGATCTGGAGCGAATTTGAGATCAAAGGATTTGCACGTGCTTAGGAGTGTCGTCCACGGCTCGTTCAAGGACTTATCAGCAATGGAGGATGAGCGGAAGAAGAAGGAAATCAATAGGAGCGACGAGGAGGCAAAAAGAAGGAAGAATAAGCTCAACAGCACACCACTCAGCCGAGTAGACCACTCACTCGGCCGAGTAAGAAGCCCCACTCGGCCGAACAGAACGGATACGCACACGAAGTTTTCAGCGTATACTCGACCGAACAAAGGAAGCCCACTCGGCCGAGTGAGAAAGTTCACTCGACCGAGTGGTACATGGAATTCGTCTAGAGAAAGGACCAAGTTACTGGAATTTTCAGAGATCCTGAGGAGGCCCACTCGGCCGAGCATGAATGCTCCCTCGACCGAGTGAAGAAGTCCACTCGGCCGAGCTACCCCCGAAGACAGACCCTGAAACCCCCAAAGTTACTATTTTTCTACATGGTTTATCACTCGGCCAAGGATCACTCGGCCGAGTGACCCTCTCCGCCTGCTGTTAGGGTTACGATTTCTGGGCTGCACAGGGACAATTTGATCACGATTTTGGACGATTTTATTGGGTATTTAAACCTAGTTTTTGCCCTAGTTTAGGAGCGACTTGAAAAATTAATTTTAGACTTTCTTTTAGGATTTTGACGGCTACTCTTTGGTGAATTCTCAGCTGGAAATCGTTAGCATCTACATTGGTTTGTCTATTCCTATTAAAAACTCGATTTTTATGCATTATTTCTCTTTTGCAATGAATTGTGCCGCGATTATTGTTATTATTTCTGAGATTTGCATGATGTCTAGTGAGTAGTGCCGTTGTTCTAGGGCATGGGAATGAACCCTATAGACCCTATCTCTGAATTGTGATGAATTTGTAGATTTATTGCTAGAATTGATTAGGGTTAGGTTGTGATTGATTGATTACGGGTAGCCGGGAATTCATATTGATTGGGATTTGCAAGAGATTGGATCCCAATTGATAGAAAGGCCTAGATATTCGATTTAGATTGACAATTAGATTTCTCTAGACTTGGTTTGTAAGAGATTGGACTAAAGCTAGGATTTTTAATTGTGAATCTATACTAATATCCGTTTGCAAGAGATTGGACGGATAAGAACTATCATAACCTAGGTCATAGCACGAGTTTGCACGAGAGTGGGCTCGAGATACGATTGAACAATGATGTCGTTCTTCACGCTAGCGGCTTAGGCTAGGGTTTGCACGAGAGTGGGCCATATCCTAGGTTTGCTATAGACCAGTAATAGCGCAAGAGCGTGAGCTTGGTTCTACATTAAGTTGCGACTAGTTCACCTATATTCAAGCTTAGCAACAATGAAATTTATGAACCACAAGGATGAGAGACGGTCTGTAGTGGGGATTTCCTATCCTTATACGCTTTATTATATTGATATTTTCCAGATACTTGAACGATTGTGACTATCACACCCAACTATTCTTGTTCTCTTGATAGCTATGTGATTTGAGTAAGACACGGTCATCTTTCCTCCCTGAGTTCGATACCCGCTCACCACTACACCATGCGCTTGCGGTAAAACTACAAGTCGTTTTTCGGGTATACATCCGGACGCGATCATTATTTCAAATATCATATGCTATGCTCTGATATGCATTCGAGATAGTAACCCGCACCTTCATTATATGAATGTGAATGAAATTCTACTATTAGCTTAGCCTATGATTATATTGTATACATTTCATAGAAAACACACCAAGCTTCACGCATTGATTGCCTACATTTTGAGTACTGCTTTGATATCTGATGTCACTTCTTTTTGCATGAAAATTGTACGCTTCACTTTCAGGTTGATTGAATGTATGCTATATTGATATAACTGGATTAGTTTACTTTCTGAAATCAAACTGAGTAGATTACATTACTCTGCTGAAAGTTGTCGTGCACATTCTATAGAGTGAACTGAGGGTTGCATACTTTTCTTTCTCCACATATCTTGGATATCATTTCTATACATAAAATCATTGGTGATTCTCCCTTTAGCGAATCTTATATTGGCATATCCCCCTTGATATAAAAGTCCATGCTCCAAACATCCCAAAGTCAAAAAGAAAAAAATACATGTATATATCTCTATCTTTTAATTTGGGATCCTGATTGTATATATGTATAAAAAAGAGCAAAAGAAAAAAGGGAGAGAGAGAAAAGAAGTTCATACATGATCCCATCTCATTTCTTTCTTTCTTTCTTTCCTCTTTTATTTTTATTTTTTTGAGCTTCAAAAATGGGGAAAAGTCTTATTGTTATATTTGATGCAACCACGCTTATAGATAAGCTTGGGGGAGAAGAACCAATGATGTGTGAGAGAGTGACTACTTGTCTGTGCATGACAGCCTAAGCTAGGTAATTTTCTATACTCGGGGAGATTTCTAAAAGTATTACGAAGTCCACGAATTGAGATTTGGCATGCATTTCATGAAAACCACTCCTTTCTATTCTTATTGCTCATTATTGGGTGATACCTCTTATACTCCAAATAGAAAGCGATCAATTGAAAAGTGTGTGGTCTATGATTATGTATATTGCTTTAGATGCTTCAGACGATGCTAATCCTAGAATGATTTCATGTTTCATATTGATTTTATATTCTTGGGTTTCTTTATAGAATGCATCCTTATATAATCATGATATCGAGACAAAAATGTTTGGCATGTTTTTATTCTTCGTATGCTATTTGAGTAAGCAAGTCCACATCATGAGAAAATGATCTAGCACCTCCCTCTTCGTTTTCTTTTCTATCTTCTTTTTCCTCTTTCCTTATTTTTATCCGCCAGGTTCGCCTTTTACTCATCTTCCTCGAGGGCAAGTAAGAGGTAAGCTTGGGGGATTTTGATCACTCCTTATTTTACACCTTTTTTCTGCATGTTTTCATGACATTTCGATCGCCCATATTGCATTTTCCACGATTATTCGACGATATCGCGTTGCTTTTCACTATTTCTCGTTTTTGTCGTATTTCAGGAGATATGGAGCGATCTGGGGCGAAAATGAGATCAAGGAACTTTCACGCATATCAAAGCATCGCCCACAGTTTATTTGAGGAGTTAGCAGCGCTAGAGGATGAGCAGAAGAGGAAGAAATTTGATAGAATCGATGAGGAGGCGAGGATGAGAAGAAAAGATCCCAGAAGCAGCTCACTGGGCCGAACAGATAGTTCACTCGGCCGAGTGACTGGCTGCACTCGCCCGAGTGAAACAGATACTTCTGCTAATTTTCGAAGTTAACTCGGCCGAGAAAGAAAGTCCACTCGGTCGAATGGAGAAGACCTCTCGCCCGAGTGGTAAAAGGATTTTCTTCCGAGAAGCGGCCAAGTTACTGGAAATTTTGAGAAGACCCACTCGGCCGAGCAAGATTGCACACTCGGCCGAATGGTGAAGCCCATCGCCCGAGTCAGACAGAGAGACAGACCGCCAATTTTTCCAGACTTTCTATCTTTTATTGGGTCTGTCACTCGGCCGAGTGACATGGGTCCCTCAGCCGAGTGACATGGGTCCCTCGGCCGAGTAGTGCAATACGACTGCAACGCAAATTTGGTTTTCTGGGCTGCGCAGGGGCAATTCTGTCAGGATTTTTTGGACAAATTTGGCTTGTATTTAAACCTAGTTTTATCCCTAGTTTTAGGAGAGACTTGAATTTTTTTACGGCTATTTCTTTTGTAAATCTCTGCTAGAGATCATAGACACGCAATTTGGTTTGTTCTTTCTAGCTAAAACTCTTATTTTTATGAATTGTGCTTTCTCTCTACAATGAATTGTGCTTTGATCTATTGCTTTATTTCTGAGATTTCCATGATGATCTGTGAGTAGTTTCGTCATTCTAGAGCATGGGGATGAACCCTATGGACTCAATCTTCGAATTGTGATGAATGAATTGAATTGTTGCTAGGATTGACAAAAGGTTAGGTTGTGATTGATTTATTGCGAGTAGCTAGGAATTTCTATGGATTGGGATTTGCAAGAGATTGGATCCTTAATGGGAAGGCATAGATATTCGACTTAGGTTTATAATTGAGATTCTCTAGATTTGGTTTGCAACAGATTGGACCAAAGCTAGGATTTTTATTATAAATCTATACTAATATTTGTTTGCAAGAGATTGGACGAATACGAACTATCATAACATAGATCGTAGCTCGAGTTTGCACGAGAGTAGGCTCGAGATACGATTGGACGATGATGTCGATCTTCACGCTAGTGTTTAGGTTGGGGTTTGCACGAGAGTGGGCCCTAATCTGGGTTGCTATAGATCGGCAATAGCACAAGAGCGTGAGCTTGGTTCTACATTAAGTTGCGACTAGTTCACCTACATTCATGCCTTGCAACATTGAGATTCATGATCCATAAGGATAAGTGACGATCCATAGCGGGGATTTCCTATCCCTAGATGCTTTATTATATTGAATTCTATTTGCTATTTGAACGATTGTGACACTATTATCAAAACCATTCCATTATTCCGTCGATAGTTAGGTGATCAAAATAGAGTACTGTCAATTATCCTTCCTGAGTTCGATACCCGCTCGCCACTACACCGTGTGCTTGCGGTAAGACTATAGTCGTTTTTCGAGTGTATATCCAGGCGCGATCATAAATCATGTGTGCATTGTCAACAGTTGGGGGGAATAACAAAAAGAAATATGATGTCATTGAATCCCATGCTAGAAATAGAATTATTTGATTGTTGGGGTATTGATTTCATGGGGCCTTTTCCACCATCTTTTGGTTATCTATTTGTCTTGGTTGCCATTGATTACGTTTCTAAATGGGTGGAAGCTATTCCTTGCAGGTCCAATGACGCTTCCAGTGTGCTGAAATTTTTGAAAGAGAACATTTTTCGTTCTTTGGAGTGCCAAAAGCCATTATCAGTGATGGAGGTTCCCACTTCTGCAACAGGCTCTTTGCAAATCTCATGAAGAAATTTGGGATGACACATAAAGTTTCAACACCCTACCATCCCCAGACGAATGGATAAGCGAAATTGGCGAATAAGGAGATAAAGAATATTCTTCGTAAAATAGTGAACCCAACGTGCAAAGATTGGAGTCTTCGCTTGCTTGAAGCTTTATCGGCCTACAAACAGCATACAAGACTATCTTAGGGATGTCACCTTTCCGTTTGGTTTATGGAAAAAATTGCCATCTTCCTGTTGAATTAGAACATAATTCCTTTTGGTCAATTAGAACATTTAATTTGCTTAATGACTCACCAAATGTTTCCCGTAAATCGTAGATCATGGAGCTTGATGAAATACGACGAGAGGCATATGAAAATGCGATGCTAGCAAAAGAAAAGATGAAAGCTATGCATGACAAGATGATCCTACGAAAGGAATTCAAAATTGGGGACAAGGTTCTATTGTACAATTCAAGATTACATGTATTTCCAAGAAAGCTGCGCTCCAAATGGACGGGACCATACTTTGTCAAAGAAGTTTTTTCACACGGAGCGGTGGTTTTGGTGAATGAGAAGGACGGCCATGAATTCAAAGTCAATGGACAACGTCTGAAACATTTTCAAGAGCTTTGGGTCAGAGAGGATACCACCATTGATCTCACATATCCACCTTCGGGTGGCAACTAATCAGGTGTATTCTTTCCATGCTTCCCTCTTCCTAACATTAAGGACAATGCTTATTTTAAGTTGGGGGGAGGGTATAAACTTTTAGGATTTTTCTTTTTTTAGTTAGTTCCCTTTTGCATTGAAAAAACAAAAAAAGGAATAAATGAGTCAAGTTCTATCACCAATATTTATTTCACCTGGAGATGAACCTTATGTGATGAAAATTCCTGAAATCTATTCACCACTGTACACATGTGATTCATTTTCTTCCACCACTACTGTTAAATATTTCAGTCTCATTTGACATGTATGCTGGTACTCTTGGTAAATTTCTGTTGATATATCTCAAGAGTGGGATTGATTGATAACTTAATGAATCTTGAAGTTATGAATTAGAAAATCATATGCTTTCAATGGAACACACCAATGTTCATGCATCATTAGTTCACAAAATAACTAGAGCACTTTTTTCTATCTCTTATTCATTGCTATTTGCAAGCTTTATGTGATTCTGGTTAGATAGATTACACTGTCTTTTGAAATGATTAGGATAACCCATTCTTGTGAAAGAATTATGAAGAGGAAGCCATCTTGCTAAGATAGTTATGCACACAAAAAATGGAGAGAAAAAGAGAAACACAAAAGCAAAAACAAAATATAAAAATAAAGAAACAGCAAAAAATTGAATAAGTATGTCACTAAATGAATAATTTGGTTGGCTCGAGTAGTACAGTCCGAGGGGTCCTTTTTGGCCTAATGCACTATTATCTTCTGATTTGGGAGCCATTGACCGGAAACTCACTTATTTGATGTAGTGATCCAAGTTATATCTTTTTCTGCAAATGTTTCTTTATGCGCGTTATGCGGAACTAATAAGTGAGAAAGAAAAGTGAGAATACGTGTGCATAATTAGCAATGCACAAGAATTTCCAAAGCGTAAAGAAAGCACAAGATATGGTGTGATTTCCCATGAATGAAGATTGATGTGTGTATGTCTTGATAATATTTTATTCTTTGTGCTTGCTTTGCATGACACATCTGCGCTCCAAGTTAGAATTTCTGATTGAAAGGTTGAGCCACTGGTTTTGCATATTATGCGATATGAAGTAATGGATAGTGAAGTTAAGTCGATTTCATGACCATTTGAGAGATACTTGTTCATCATCTTTATACCCATGAGTACCATTATTTTATGAGCATGAAATCTTGACATTAGTGTGTGGTCATCTTCTTTTGCTGTTGTAGTATGGTGGTGAGTGATTTGAGAGCTGATAAGGTGATCTAGGTGTATATTTGATATCATATTTCACTCATTTTGCTAGAGATAGCAAAACGCTAGTTGGGGGGTATGTTTCGGGGTGAATATTGCATAATTAACCCCTCATCTAGCTCTATTTTATGTGTATATGATGCTTAATTGGTCTCTAATACGTTCGTATTTTGTATATCATTTTCTATTATAGCAAACCATTGATTTGTGCACAAAAAATGAATTTTATTGAGTATCTCTGCCTTTTTATATTTTTCATAACTAGATCTCGATCTCACGATTCCAACGACTATTTATTTGTATTTTTCTGAGATCTGTGCTAATTTCTATGAATTTTCGAATGCAGGATATCAATTAAAAGGCAGAAATACGGCTGAAATATGTCGTATATACGTCGTAAATACGTTTTTGAATACGCGCCTCATTCAGCGAGCTCCACGTGGCCACATCTCAGCCACCCACGCCTCCATCCAACGGGTGAGATAAAAGGAGACGCGGCTTATGATCACTCCTTATTTTACACCTTTTTTCCGCATGTTTGCATGCCATTTAGATCGCCCAAATCATGTTTTTCACGATATATCGACGATATTGCGATGCTTTTCACGATTTGTTGTTTTTGTCGCATTTCAGGTGATTTGGCGCGATTTGGAGTGATCTCGAGATGCGCTTACTCTAGACGGTCACCGACGACCTCCTCGAGGGGTATTTTGCTGATTGGAGAGGAGCGGAAGAAGAATGGACGTCGCAGGAGCGACGAGGAGGCCAAAACAAGCAGATTGGGCATTCTTTGTGTCCCACTCGGCCGAATGGAGGAGCCACTCGGCCGACCAGCGAGACACTGCTCGGCCGACCAGTTCAGAGACGAGTTACATGTGCACTCGGCCGAGCACAGAAGACCCACTCGGCCGAGTGACGATACCACGTCCGCCCGAGTGGCGCCCAGACGAAGCCCTTCCAAAACATCGAAGTTTCTGTTTTTTGGCTGCCTGAACTTCAGAAGACCCACTCGGCCGAGTGGTAAACCCCGTCCGCCCGAGTGCAGTGAAGTCATCGGCCGAGTGACGACAACTCACTCGGCCGAGCCGCCCCCGAACTAAAGACCCCTGAAAGCCTCGACTTACTGGAAAATTGCAAGGTTTTCACTCGGCCGAGCGACTTTTGTCACTCGGCCGAGTGCGATGCCTTGCCTGTAGCGAAAACTACGGAAAACATGCTGTGCAGGGGCATTTTGGTCACAATTTTTGGACGATTTTTGGGGCTATTTAAGCCCTGTTTTTACCCTAGTTTGAGAGCTCTCTCTTAGATTTTTTGCAGCTTTTTAGATTAGTTTTTTTTAGCTTTATTCTTGTGATTGGAGAAGGAGCAAAACTTGGATTTTTGTTGGATTAATTGAAGAACTACATTGGTTTGCATCTCTTTTCCCTAAAAATTCTATTTTTATTGTTTATATCATTGTTGTGATGAATTCTATTGCTTATCTCAACGATTATTTTTATGATCTTGCTATGATTTGTGAGTAGTCTCCACGTCTTGGGGCGTGGGGATGAACCCTACAAGCCCACTTTCATATTTGTGATGAATTGGTAGAAATTGAGCTAGAATTGCTATTAGAGATTAGATTGGGATCGATTTACTACGGATTGCTAGGTATTCTTATCAATCGGGATTTGCAAGAGATTGGATCCCAATTTTATAGGAAGCCCTAGAAATCCGAATTGGGTTGGAGTCGGATTTTTCGAAGTATCGGTTTGCAAGAGATTGGGCCGATACTAGGATTCCCGGTTGCAATTCTATACCGATACCCGTTTGTAAGAGATTGGACGGGTAGGAACTATCCTAATCTAGATCGTGGACCGAGTTTGCAAGAGATTGGGCTCGGTGCGCGATTGGACGATGATGTTGATCCTAATGCTAGCCTCCCTAGGGTAGGGTTTGCAAGAGATTGGACCCGACCCTAGGATAGCTATAGACCGGCAACAGCGCGAGAGCGTGAGCTTGGTTCTACATTCAGTTGCAACTAGTTCATCCGAATTCTCATTCTAGCAATTTTGATACCGATGAACCACATTTATGAAGTATGGTGTGTAGCGGGGATTCCCCATTCCCTAGACGTTCTTTATTTGATTTGATATTTCGCACATTTGTCTGACGATTGTGACAGGATCGCCAAAGGAAAATTTCTCTTCTTAAATAGCCAGGTTGATCGGAGCAAGCACAGTCATTCGTCCTCCCTGTGTTCGATATCCCGCTCGCTGCTACACCGTGCACTTGCGGTAAAACTACAACCGTTCTTTTGGGTCACGTCCCGGAGCGACCAAGTTTTTGGCGTCGTTGCCGGGGAGGCGATTGCGTTTGATTCTTTCTCACCCTAGCTATTCTTTTTTTTATTATTATTATCATTATTTTTATTTCTTATTTCTTACCTAACCCTTCCACGGTACTAATCATTTCTTTGAAACTCTGTTTCCCCTGTGCATGTACACGAGATCTACGGCGGACCCTGAAGCTTTATTATTTGATCCCGAGATCGAACGTACCACGCGGAGACTTAGAGCGGAAAAGAGACAAAATCCGGAAGGGAGGTATATGACCAACCCGAAAACTCCTGAAGAATTGGCGGCAAGGATGGCGAGGATAATTTCTATTCGCGATAGGCTTCGGCCTAAGACCTCTTCTACTACCTCGTCCATTGCCGTGCCGCAGTTGGCGGCTGACAAGAACTTCGAACTAAAGACTGGATTGGTGGTTTTGATGCAACAAGACCCATTTCATGGGAACGCCCATGAGAACCCCCACTACCACATCCAATTATTCTTGTCAAAGTGCGCCACATTCCAGATGCCGGGGGTCTCCATCGATGCTATCAGACTGCGTCTCTTCCCCTTCACGCTTAAGGACAAGGCACTCTATTGGTTGAGGACGCAGGCTGACGGAGTCTTCACCACTTGGGACGAGTTGGCGAGTGCATTTATTGACAAGTTCTATCCGCCATCCAAGACGGTGAAGATCCGGAGCGCTCTCATGTCCTTCAAGCAAGGACCACAGGAGACGCTCTATGAAGCTTGGGAGCGTTTTAAGGATTTGCATTATCAATGCCCGCACCACAGTATAGAAGATTGGGAGCTAGTTCATAGCTTCTACAACGGTCTCCAACCGGGGACCAAACAAATTATTGATGCCGCGACGAATGGTGCTATCTTGTCAAAGACTCCCGAGGAAGCTACGGCCCTAATTGAGGAGATGGCCTCAAATAATCAACAATGGGGCGATGAGCGAGGACACTCTACGTCCTCCTTAAAGCCAACCAGCATCTACGAGGCAAAGGCCGTAGCGGAGCTTACGAGCAAGTTTGATTCTCTCCACAAGGTAGTGGAGAGATTGGAGAAGTTCATCACGGAGCCCCAAGGGACCCCTTCCACCTCCGCGCCGACGAACCAAATGTGTGATTGGCAAGACCAATCTCAAGCCATGTACTCGGGAGGAGAGCAAGTAGAAGGATCCTTGGAGCAAGTACAATATGTTGCGGGGAACCAAGGGTATTGGGCCAATCCGGCCACAAGAAATCATCCCGGATTCTCTTACGCCAACAATGATGGAGCTTTGAACCCGCCACAACAACCACCTCAACAAGCTCGACCACCACCACCCCAACAACAATACTATCCACCGAGGGGGCCTCCACAACAAAACTTTCAACCAAAGCAACAAGTTCCACCATATAGGCCTCCCGGATGCAACCAAGGGTGGAGGAATCAAAATCAAAACCCTCCACAAGCTCCACAACGATCCGACTTCGAAACTAGAGTGGAGGCGTTCATGGTCGAGCAAAATAAGGTAAATGCTAGCTTGAAGGCGGGGCAAGACTCCCTTAATACCGTTGTGGCTCAAATATCGGAGCAATTGGCGTTGCTCAATCGGAACACTCAAAGATTGCCGGCGCAACCGGAGCAAAACCCACGGGGCAACACGGGCCACATCAATGCCGTAGTTGCCGTTACTACTAGAGGTGGGAAGGACACCACCCCCGCCATGATTCCTATTGAGGAGCCCGTGGAGGAAGGCTTGGAGCCAATTGAGCCGATAGTTGAAGTTGAAAAGGAGAAGGAGCCACAAGACAAAGAGAAATCTAGAGCGGAGAAATAGATTGAGGAAAGGCGCTTCATGCTACCGGTCCCATTCCCCCAAAGACTCGCTAGAGCGAAAATGGAGAAAAGGCTAGCAAAATTTCTCGAGTACCTAAGAGGAGTTAGCCTTAACATTCCCTTCCTTGACGCCATCGTCGAGATCCCCACGTATGCTAAATTTTTGAAGGACTTGATTTCGGGGAGGAAAAGGCAGGAGAAGATCATGCTAGCCGAGGAGGGCTCTTGGTTCACCAAGAGAGAGAAGGAGCCGGCAAAATTTAAAGATCCGGGGAGTTTTCGGATTCCTTGCACTTTGGGCGGCGTCCCTCTTCAAAAGGCGTTGGTTGATCTTGGGGCTAGTGTGAGCCTCATGCCTCTCTCCATGTTCTTAAGGTTAAACACCGGGACAAAGTTAAAACCCACCGACATGCGCATTCAATTAGCCGATGGACGGATAACAAGGCCGGTGGGGATTACCGAAGACATACCGCTACACGTCCCGGGTGGAATATGCTTGCCATGTGACTTCGTGATCATGGACGTTAAGGAGGAGGGAGACACTTCATTGATACTTGGACGCCCGTTCCTCGCCACCGCCGGAGTCATCGTCGACGTGCGCGAAGGTACCCTAACTTTAAACGTCGGAAACATCGAGGTGGAACTCCACATTCCTAAGGCTATGAAGCACATGCCTTACCACGAGGAACTTGACTACATGGACCTCCTCGACGAGGTGATTGAAGAGGCGATTCCTCACTCAATTGGCGCTCTTTTTGACGAAGATTTCGAGGAAGGCCCGGATTTGGGCCACGATGAGAAGAAAAATGATTCCCCCGACCTCTCCGCAGAAGATGATGAAGGCGACGCTGATGTCGCAAGGATTCGAGAGCTCTGCAAGCTCGCGAAACTAAAGTCTCCGAAGAAAGCTCCGCCGGCACGGAAATCGGCATCACCGGCAAAACCGTTGACCGGAGCAAATGCTAGCTTGGGGGAGCCTCCCCCCAACACTATTCGAGACGAGAGACCACCGCGGGAGAACACTACGCCGCAACTTCCCAATCCAAGCGTTCTCCCCGGAAAGTTTGATGGGTGCATCTCATATGCGCCAAACATCCCGCATTGAGTGAAAATTATAGGGGGTCGAGCTCACGACCTTAAACGAGCGCTTGTCGGGAGGCAACCCGACGGTTTTTGCTTTATTTTTACTTTTCCTTTATTTTCATTTTAGAAATTTTTAGTGTTTTGAGTCGTTCGCCCAAAAATTTAGCGATAACGGGTCCTATTTTTCTTGACAGGAGAGGAGATAGGTAGATCCATCATGAGGAGGATGAACGAGTTGACGAGGAGCGCCCCAAGAAGGCGCTCGACGCTTAGGAGGAAGATGAAATCGATTGGAGGAAGAAAGACGGAGTTTAGAGCCAAAACGAAGACAAACAGCAGAACACAAGGCTCACTCGGCCGAGTACACAAGTTCGTCCGGCCGAGCCGCACACGAACGAGGGAAGTCTGCTGTACCCAACTCTCTGTTTATTTTCTTGATTTCGATATAACTGCTACTCGGCCGAGTATATATATTCACTCGGCCGAGTGAAACGGATACCCTCCTAGGGCGAGTCATGCCGAGTAGCTTGAGTCACTCGGCCGAATGGACTTACTCCACTCGGCCGAGGCTGGCAAAGCCACTCGGCCGAAGCGATAGCGGGGAGGAAATTTTCATTGGCCTCGCTCGGCCGAGTGACCACGTCACTCGGCCGAGTCGTAACTTTTTTATATAAAGGGCGAGGGGGGGCGCATTTTTCGAAACGCAAAATCCCCAAAACCGCCCGCGACCCTTCGTCTCCCTCGCCCGATAGCCCTCACTCGCACCTCACTCGCCCGTCCCACTCGCCTGCGCCACCGCTCGGCCCGCCACTGCCGGCCGACCACCGCCGGCCGACCACCGCCGCGACTCGCCCGAGTCGCCGCCGGCGGCAGCTGCTCCGGCCACCTCTGGTATCACCCCTATTGCCCGTTTTCTCCTCTTTTTGTGTATTTCTCGAGGATCCGTGTATTAATCGAACCCCTAGCCCAAATCAATTCTTATATCTATCTATTATACCCCTAATACTCCATACATTTTGAATATTACCCGCTGAAATCGCCGTTTCATGCGCAGGTTGCTTTTTGGAGCTTAGGGGAGCCCAGGGGAGCTTCTACGGGCTGATCCGGACTTCGCGGAGGCGCTGACTTCGCACGCTTCCACTGCTTAGCACTCGCGGCATGTCGGGGTACACTCTTTCCACTCCTTTACACGCACCGCACTTTTTTCACTTTTCGGCGCGCTCGAGGCCGAGATGCCGCCCCGGACACGGCCGCGGTCGAAGAGAGCTTCCGCCAAGCGGAAGCGGTCGGATGATGCCGGCCCCTCCCACGAGTTGGAGGACTCTCCTCCACCGTCCCCCACACACCTCGCACACCCCGCACAGCCTGCAGTGCACCCACAGCCCGCACAGCCTCTCCCTGCCGACCCACAGCCACCACCTCCGGCTCCACTGGTCGGGCCGCTCGGGATTACGTTCCGAGACGACGCACACCGCGCCGTCTTCGAGCGTATCTCCCAGCGCTCGATCGTACCCTCCAGGTTTGCACACCTCGCTGACCTAGGACGCCTGGGGGTACTAGAGGGGATGCTCACGTTGTACGACAACGTGGGCTGGCGAGATTTTCTGCAGGTGTCGGTGGATACTTTTACCCGCCCGACACTTGAGGTTTTGAGTTCGATCGCCCGGACCGACGAGGGATGCTCATTCCGGTTCATGGATCGAGAGTGCCAGGTCACTCTCGATATGATGAGAGCATTCTTCTCGTGGCCCGCTGCCCCCGGTGCCGATCGCGGTTACGGCCCCACCCATATCCCCCCACCCTCCTTCGACGCCGGTGCCTTCTGGGCCCGGATTACGGGCCACCACGCTGCCTTTGACCCTAGTAGGGCCAAGGCCTCGGCCATTGTCCACCCCTGCCTCCGCATAGCCCAGCGCCTCATGGCGACCACCTTTTTGGCCAGATATGAGCCGGGCACGATGTCTACGCCAAAGCTCTACATGCTCTATGCGATGACTCGTCCCAGAGCTCTATCTAGGGATGGAGACGAGCTTGTCCCCGCCGTCGTGATCGACATTGCGGCTTGGTTTTTAGACCGCATCATTGTATCGGTGGGCGCTCGCTCACCGATATGCTGCGGCGGTCTGATCACCTTGCTTACCATGATGACCGACGAGGACCTACCTGACGACTTGCGACGCGTCCCGGGCCCCACTTCTCTGTCGATAGACGTTATGGCCCGGATGAAGATGCTTCGTCCGCATGGTGAGCGTCACTGGGTCTGGTTGCACGGCCCTTACGGTGCCAACTACATGATTCTCCCGAGCCCTGCTCGGACTCAGATTGCACCAGCCCACGTCGACTGGCTCCCTGCGATGGATGTTCTCATCCCCGCTGCCTACGTGCTCGAGGCCGAGGAGGCCGAGCAGGCCCACGCTGCCCACGCTGCCCAGGCTGCCCCCGCAGACCCTGCTGCACACCCTGCCGAGCCTGCTGCCGACCCTGTTGACCCAGTGGCCCCTCAGCCTATTCCTGATGTTTCTGCCGCTCTTGACACCTCTGTCCCCACCTCTGTCAGTGTCACGAGTACCTCAGCTGCGCCCACTTCCACCACTTCCGCGGCTGTCACCACTATCACCACCACACCCACTACCACCGCTGGCCCTCTGTCTGCTGAGCCGATTTCCTCTGCCCCACCCGAGCGCCCGCCGACTGTAGTCGAGTTCGGAGAGCCCTCTGTCTCCACTGCCGCTGTATTTTCCGAGAGTGTCGTGGCGTCTGTCCACACTTCTGTGCCACTGACCTCTCTGGCCGCCTCGCTGCCGCCGCCTCCACTTCTCACCAGCCGGTGTCCCGGCCTCACACTGAGGCCAGGCCCACATTTGCAGGCACGGCACCTTTTGTCCCCTTCCTTGCTGAGCCCGTTACATACTCTACTCGCGTACGCCAGCCTCGCCCTGCACAGCCTAGACCGGTGCGTCCCTCTGCACCACCCCCGCCCGACACTGTACTGCAGAGCATACGTGCTCTTGAGTTGGCGGTGAGTGGTCTTAGAGGTGACCTTAGGACCCTGTCCTCCACCGTCTCTGCGATGGCTGGACGCTTCGAGCTGATCCCCCAGATCCATTACTGTCTCACCCAGGTTCTGGAGCGTCTCCCGCACGTACCCCCACCCACCCAGCAGGTTCCCACGCACACTTCCACACACACTAGACCTGCTTCCACTTCCACACCCACCCCAGCTCAGCAGCCTACACCACCTCCTCCTCCTCCTCCGCCTCAGGACGGAGACGGCGCATCACCACCTTCTTAGGCACCCTTGATGCCTTGATTTATTCCTGCCGTTGTGCTGCCCGTTTCTGCTGGGTCCTGTTGCACTTTTTGTCCACCCCCCTCCCCACACTTATTTTGGTATTCTCTTTTTGATCATACCTTCTTATATCTATTTTAGGAGAGAGGGAGAGTTTTTGGTGACACTTATATCTACGTATCGCTCCTATCTGTGCATGCATCATGTCCGCATCATATTTTCATTTCTTTATTTTACCTTTTTCTTTTCATTTTTCCATGCATGCATCCTCACTTGCCCCTCCCATCGCTTGTCTCTCGGTGTGCCACACTTTGCACATTGAGGACACTGTGCCATTTAGCTTGGGGGAGTGAGTTCTCACGTTCTTTTTCGATTTGCCACCTTTATTTTTAGTTTTTCACACCATTTTTTTTCGCTTTTGCACTTATTTTCATCATTTTTCTTTTATTTTGCCATGCATCACGTTTTTCTTATTTTCCTGTGTGCCGCATTGCATAGTTTTATTTTTCCTTCATCTTTCTTTTTCATCTCATGCTAGAGATGACTTTTCTGTGATGATGATGACGTTGGATTTAGCTTATTCTATATGCATGCTATATTTGTCATGTCTTAGGTTTTATTTCAGATATCAGATGCTATGACTTGCTTTGCATTTAGAATAGTAACCCACACCTTTTTCCACATGAAAATGGATGAAATTTTATTATTAGCTGAGTCTGAATATTCATATGTATGCTATCACAGAAAACGCACCAAGATTCACGCATTGAGTGCCTATATCTGGAGTACTGATTTCTTTTCCTATATCACTTCTATATACATGGATTGTACACTTCACTTCAGGATGATTGAATGATGTTAGCTATGATAAATCTGGATTAGTTAGCTTTTTTGTGATCGAAACTGAGTAGATTAGATTACCCTGCTGAAGTTGTCGTGCATGTCTTATAGAGTGAACCGAGAGTTATATTTATTTCTTTCTCCACAAATCTTGAACATCATTTCTCTACTTTTAAAATCATTGGTGAATCTCCCCTTAGTGATTCTATTTTATGGCATTTTCCCCCGCTACTAATTCCTAGCTCCAAATCTCTTATTCTATAAAAAAAGAGAGAGAGAAAAACATTCTTGTACATCATTATCTCTCTCTGAGTTGGGATCGTTGTGTATATATTGCTTATTGAAAAAAAACAAAAAGAAAAAAAAACAAAAAAAAGAGGAAAAATCCTCGATAAAAGATCCCATCTCACTTTCTTTCTTTCTTCTTTCTTTTCGTTGCTTTTGGAGCTATATGTATAAAAAAAATGGGGATGTAAATATTTTTTATGCCACCACGCTTATAGATAAGCTTGGGGGAGGGGATCCATTGATGTGTGAGAGAGTGACTACTTGACATTGCACGACAACCTAGGCTAAGTAATATTCTATACTCGGTGAGATTATTTTAGTTTTACGAAATCCAGAAATCTAAGCCTAGCGTTCATGTCATGAAATCCATACTTTTCTATTCTCTTTATTCTATAGTGTGATACTCTTATACTCCTGATAGAAAGCGTTCAATTGAAAAGTGTGTGATCTGTGATTTGTATACCGCTTTAAATGATTCAGACGACGTTAATTTTAAAATTATTCCGTTTTTCATGATTATATCGTTTTTCGTGGGTTTTCTATTTCTATTTTCACTATTATACTATGATATCAAAATAAAATTCTTTGACATGTATTTTTCATTCGGTGCATGCTATAAGAGTAAGTGAAACCCGCGTCCTGAGAAAATGATCTAACATCCTACCTCTTCGCCTTCTTTCTTTCTTTCTTTCTTTATTTTCATTTCGTTTTCATTCTTCTTCGTTTTTCATTTTTTCATTTTTCACCGTTTTCGTTTTCCGAATCCACCGGGTTCGCCTTTTACTTATCTTCCTCGAGGACGAGTAAGAGGCAAGCTTGGGGGATTTTGATCACTCCTTATTTTACACCTTTTTTTCCGCATGTTTGCATGCCATTTAGATCGCCCAAATCATGTTTTTCACGATATATCGACGATATTGCGATGCTTTTCACGATTTGTTGTTTTTGTCGCATTTCAGGTGATTTGGCGCGATTTGGAGTGATCTCGAGATGCGCTTACTCTAGACGGTCACCGACGACCTCCCCGAGGGGTATTTTGCTGATTGGAGCGGAGCGGAAGAAGAATGGATGTCGCAGGAGCGACGAGGAGGCCAAAACAAGCAGATTGGGCATTCTTTGTGTCCCACTCGGCCGAGTGGAGGAGCCACTCAGCCGACCAGCGAGACACTGCTCGGCCGACCAGTTCAGACACGAGTTACCTGTGCACTCGGCCGAGCACAGAAGACCCACTCGGCCGAGTGACGATACCACGTCCGCCCGAGTGGCGCCCAGACGAAGCCCTTCCAAAACATCGAAGTTTCTGTTTTTCGGCTGCCTGAACTTCAGAAGACCCACTCGGCCGAGTGGTAAACCCCGTCCGCCCGAGTGCAGTGAAGTCATCGGCCGAGTGACGACAACTCACTCGGCCGAGCCGCCCCCGAACTGAAGACCCCTGAAAGCCTCGACTTACTGGAAAATTGCAGGGTTTTCACTCGGCCGAGCGACTTTTGTCACTCGGCCGAGTGCGATGCGCTGCCTGTAGCGAAAACTGCGGAAAACAGGCTGTGCAGGGGCATTTTGGTCACAATTTTTGGACGATTTTTGGGGCTATTTAAGCCCTGTTTTTACCCTAGTTTGAGAGCTCTCTCTTAGATTTTTTGCAGCTTTTTAGATTAGTTTTTTTTAGCTTTATTCTTGTGATTGGAGAAGGAGCAAAACTTGGATTTTTGTTGGATTAATTGAAGAACTACATTGGTTTGCATCTCTTTTCCCTAAAAATTCTATTTTTATTGTTTATATCATTGTTGTGATGAATTCTATTGCTTATCTCAACGATTATTTTTGCGATCTTGCTATGATTTGTGAGTAGTCTCCACGTCTTGGGGCGTGGGGATGAACCCTACAAGCCCACTTTCATATTTGTGATGAATTGGTAGAAATTGAGCTAGAATTGCTATTAGAGATTAGATTGGGATCGATTTACTACGGATTGCTAGGTATTCTTATCAATCGGGATTTGCAAGAGATTGGATCCCAATTTGATAGGAAGCCCTAGAAATCTGAATTGGGTTGGAGTCGGATTTTTCGAAGTATCGGTTTGCAAGAGATTGGGCCGATACTAGGATTCCCGGTTGCAATTCTATACCGATACCCGTTTGCAAGAGATTGGACGGGTAGGAACTATCCTAATCTAGATCGTGGACCGAGTTTGCAAGAGATTGGGCTCGGTGCGCGATTGGACGATGATGTTGATCCTAATGCTAGCCTCCCTAGGGTAGGGTTTGCAAGAGATTGGACCCGACCCTAGGAAAGCTATAGACCGGCAACAGCGTGAGAGCGTGAGCTTGGTTCTACATTCAGTTGCAACTAGTTCATCCGAATTCTCATTCTAGCAATTTTGATACCGATGAACCACATTTATGAAGTATGGTGTGTAGCGGGGATTCCCCATTCCCTAGACGTTCTTTATTTGATTTGATATTTCGCACATTTGTCTGACGATTGTGACAGGATCGCCAAAGGCAAATTTCTCTTCTTAAATAGCCAGGTTGATCGGAGCAAGCACAGTCATTCGTCCTCCCTGTGTTCGATATCCCGCTCGCTGCTACACCGTGCACTTGCGGTAAAACTACAACCGTTCTTTTGGGTCACGTCCCGGAGCGACCAGCTTAATCCTCGAGTGTTGGATGATGATCCAGCGGCTAGATCTCCCCGCATTTGATTTGGACGGAACGCACAGCTCGAAGAGACATGGCGTGTCTACGTTCATCCGATTGCAATCCAACAAACAACATCGCTCTTGAAGAGACACAGAGAGAACGAAATAGGCGGGAGATTGGAGACATGTGTCGCCATCCCAGCTACGACCCGCTCGAAGCGAACGGACGAGATCTTTCCGAGGCGGATTACGATCGACCGATGCAAGGTGTAACGACTGGTTTTCGTGTAATTGGATTATCTATATTAAAATATATGCTTGGTGGATTTTCTCCTTGGATGTGTGGTTTTCGTCGCCATAGCTTTCACTTTCGATCGTTTCGTCGTGATTTTCTAGCTTCTTCCTTCGATCATCGATTTCGGAGCAAGTCATTCGTGAAGAGCTTCAAATCGCTCATATCTCAGAGTTAGAGTGATCTTAGAAGCCATTGGAATCTTCCCGAAGCTCTGCGATTCGAATCGGCACTTTTAGTGCATCTTAGTTGGTTCGAGAAGGGGAACCAACCGACTAGATTGAGAACTAGTCGGTCGACAACTCTACTCAAACTGACTAGTTCCTTGGATTGATTTTACTTAAGTTACGGTATCTGTTTAGTCGGTCTAAGTTCATCTTTCGACCGACTAGTTGTCAAACTAGTCGGTTAAGTTTTGTACTCAGACCGACTAATTCCTAGTTCTTCTGTACAGCCGAGTTACTGTTCACTCTTAGTCGGTCCAAGAACGTTCATCGACCGATTAGAAGACAAACTAGTCGGTCAGTAGTTGTTCTTCGACCGACTAACTCTTAGTTCAGGTTTTCGACTGGAGCTACTGTTTACACTTAGTCGGTCTGAGTTGGTCAACCGACCGACTAGTTCTCAAACTAGTCGGTCAGCAGTTGGTCTTTGACCGACTAAGCAGTGCAGGAAACCCTAGTTTTGCCCTAGCCGCCACCAATCTCTATAAATACCCCTCCAAACGTTTTCTTCTCCTCCCTCACGACCTAAAACCCTAATTTCTCCCCCATTGAGCCCCCATCTTCCTCAAACCCTTATTCCTTCATTCCAAGCTCCTCCTCCATCATCCAAACCATCCCTCAACACATTCTACCTCTCATCTTCCCCAAAACTCCATCAAACCCCCAAAATCCCCCAAAAACCCTAGTTCTCCAAACTTCTTCATTCGTTTCCAGATCTGGTCCTTAGGTTCTCCGGAGTGTTTCTTCCGCCTCCTCTCGGTAAGAAATCGATCTCTTGATGTTTTCATAACCCATTGAGTTTTTATGAAACCCTAATGAAATTACATGTTGTTTGATGATTGTTCTCCATAACATCAACTTCCCCGTAGATTAGCATCCGCGAGACGAACCTTCATGATCGTCCTCCCCGGTGCTAGGCAAGTGAAACTTGCCACTTAGGGTTTAGGCCAAGTTTTAGGCCATTTGCTTGTTGTAGGCGTAAAAGAGACTAGGCGACAAAATGATACTCGCCTAGGCGCAAATTCCGGAACTAGGTTGATAACGAAGCTAGGGCCCACGTTTACCATGTTGCACAACTACCATGTCATGTTTAATTTTGATTATCGGTATGCAAATACATTGTCATACATACTATCATGTTGTATGTTGCATTCGTAGCACACGCTACAATACTTGTGTTTCCTGGCTCGTGTTCCAGAAGCGGGCCATGTGTTGGTTGATAGCCAATGCCCGACCTACTAGTTCTGGCTAGGCACCCACTATACGTGGACATAACCCTATGCCATACGTGTTATTCACACTTCCTGGCTCGTGTCCCAGAAGCGAGCATTCCGTGTTCGGGGGTAATGCCCTGGCTCGACACACTTGGGAGGGGTAGAGATAAACAGTCACTTGAGCTTAGGAGTTCGCCCGATCAGCCACTCTAGCCAACAGGCGGAATCTCTGTGCACGAGGTGTTTACTTGACGTGATTTACTTGACTTGTACTTAAGCACGGCCTGCGGGCAATAGTGCACTCGTTGAGTGATCCCTTGTACTTGTTACTTGACATTTCATGTCACAACAACCACTTGTTACTTGCCACTTGCATTTCCTTTACTTGTCACTTCCATACCTTACTTGCCATGCCATGCCATGCATCTTACTATAACTGCTAGGTTGCTAGTTGCCTTCCTTTCAGTTTCCTTGCCCAAGTCTTTTAGACTTGCTGACATGTGCCCCCATTCTCTTTGGGTGTCGCATGTTAGTTGCCGAGCCGGAGCTTGTTGCAGAGGATGTCGTGTTTGCTGAGGAGGAGTCTTGTGGACACCGGTGACTTGTTGAGTTTCCCTTTATGTTTTAGGATTCCTGTTAGTTGTCGGTGCGTGGCACCCTTGTAGTATGTTATACTTTGTTGGCCATGTTTAGGCCTTAGTCCCTTTTTCATTAGGCCTGGTGGCTTTTCTGCGATATTGTAATTTGTTTATGGACATTTGGAGATTTAAAAAAATGTCGTCTCATTTCCTTATTATCATTGTTGTTTCGTTTCGCTTTGCAAGGACTTGCCATAATAAGTGTTTTTATACGCTTATCAGACTTGGAGCTTCACAGCTTCAAGTTTGTGCGGACCTTCTCACGTCTCGCCTCCACATTTTTGGGAAGCGGGGCGTGACAGGTTTTAGTGGTGGCCCATGCAGGTCCATTTGCAAATGTGAACTATCGGAACAACGATAATAATTATAGAATGTCCATTAAATAAATTAGAACATCCAAGTTATAAGCCCGGAGTCTAGGTTTTTAGCGTTCCTATGTCTTAGGTGGCTGGTAGGCGTGTTAGAGCATCTGTCCCAGCTTGGTAGGAAATCCATTAGATCAGGACCATAGTGAGACTTAGTTAGAAGTTTGTGCTTGCTAGTTAGGGATCCTTGATTGTTAGTTAGACTCCATGTTAGTGATTGATTTGATAGTCCTAAGAGTTACCTTAGTGGTTCCTGTCTAGCTCTGACCATGATAGACTCCTAGGATTTCTTTAGCCGTTCACTTGGGTTCATCGGTTCCGGGCCCAACAGAACATGATCTTGATTCACTTAGAACCTTCCTGAAATCTATATTCTAACCCATTAGAAGCTTTAGTGTTAAGGTTCCCTTGGCCTTTAGTTAACCAAATGATTAGAACCCCCCTGATTCAATCTTTCCTGGTCACTACACTTTGGTGTTACTGACCGTAGATCTTCATCATGGTTTTCTTGCATCTTGATTTTGGTGCATGCCTCACACAACCACATTCATTTCCCTCGATTCACATGATCCCCTCCTTAATATTATCATTGACCTTTCAAATCTTTCCGTTGCAAATCTTGATTCTTCCAAAGTCGTTTCCAAATTTTCCCTTATTAAAAGTTTCCACTTGATTTTAAATTTTGTTTTAAACCTTCTTCCAATATATTTCCATTAGTTCCATTTGAGCTAAAAGTCATTCTTAGATTTTGAAGACTATTTGGTCGTAATTTTAAACTACTATATGGTAACTATCTTTCTAACATATATCGTCCGCACTTGATTTTAAACTTTAGTACTATTTCGATAATTCGATACACCACCTTTTCTACTATTGCGAAATTTATTTTAGCTATTTACCGTTCGTACTTTAAAATACTTCTTTCAAAGATAAATAGGATTCCAATTAATTTATGAATATATACTAATTACAAGTTTGTCGTACCCGTACTTCAAGTCTTTTACCAACCCATTCTTGTGGCAAATCCTTGTTTCCCCTAAAAGTATTTTCGATGTTCCTCTTTCTCTAAGTTTGAATTGGTTCGCGAACTTTTAATATATATATTAGGTTTCGTACTCTTTCGCGACTTAAATTTATTTGTTCTTTTCTAAACATTGAAACTTTTGTCGAGACTTTTGATTATTAGTTATAATATTCTTCAGCCTATATTTTCATATCGATATAAATGACTTGCCTCTTTTCATACACCAATTTTCTTCTGAACCGTACTTCTATTTTTCCTAACCTGAATTATAATTTTCTTTTCTTACTTATGCCATTAAAACTTAATCGAATACCGCATCATGTTTGCTTCTTATATACCTTTCAAGTCCCATGGGGATTCAGCTTTCAGCGAGTCGATTTTATGCTCAACGTTTTCCCTAGTTCAGATTTTCGTGAAATTACTTTTCGAAACCATTTCCTGATTTAGACCTCCAAAATTCGGTTTTAAAGCTTATTATCAATTTAATAATTCTATACATGTATATATCCCCCCCACTTACTTCCATACCACTAAGATGTTATTATCTTTCCATTCGTCATAAATATTTCTAAAAATGATTTCTAAAGTAGAACTTCAATTAATTTTTATATATCAGTACTATGACCGTTATGCTCCTCGTTTCCCCTATTTCAGATTTTTGTAAAAATCATTATTTCATAACCTTTTCTGATCTAGACCCTCCATAAATTTGATTTTAAAGTTTCACTACAAATTTTGATAATACTACTAATAAGCTATTGTTATCTTTCCGTTCACCCTACATGCCTTTAGAATAATTTCTAAACTAAATCGAATTTCGAATGTTTTCATATATCCGCATTAGGCTCATTAGCTCGTAGGTTAAGAGCTTTGTGTAAAGCAGTCTCTTTTTGGCAAATCCTGATTCCTCTAAAGGTAGTTTCAATATTGATTAATTGAGCTTTTTCCTGGCTTAAAGACTTTGAAAGTATTTGGCATGAGTTTAAAATTCTTTCGTTAATTTAATTTCGCTTCAAAACTTTTGCCAACATTATTAAATCACCGCCGTATAATATTTTCTAAAACTACGACCTCAAGATTCGTGTGAATGATTTACCTTCTTTTAATGACCTTACGTGAGCCAATAAACCGTTTTCTCCTATTATGTATATTCGACTCAAACTTATTTCAAACAATTTGTTTTGTCGACCTCTAAGAGATTTTATGCGGAAAGGAACCCCAACTTTGAAGTATAACGGTTTTCAAAATTTTCGTATTTTAGAATATGTTATTTACACTATTTTCCATGTGCCCTAATGGAGCATCATTACATCATTGCACAACCGTTTTCATGCTTTCGATCCTTCTATTCGGTACGCGCTTGATTACAATTTCTTTTCTTTTGTCTAGCCAATAGAGCTTGTCGTCGCCGTGTCAACCTTAATATAGTCTGGTGGGCCCCATTAGTGTAATTTGATGTGTCGTTGTGTGTATTTAATTTCATGGTGCATATGAAGTTGTTTGTGGTTGGTATTGGTATATTGTGTGTAGGTAGTTATGTATTAGCTGCATGAGTGTAAGTGTGATATACATATGATAGTAGGATTATAATGTTTGATTGGTATTACTTGTTTTTATGAGATGTCGTATGCGCGTATACCATGAGGTATACCCGACTACTGCATATCTTAATTTATGTATGAAGTGAATGTGTATAGATGTACCAATTATAGGTGGATGGATATGGTATGAAGATATACGATGCCTGGGTGTGACTATAGGTAAATACTTTTATTAGGGAGAGTATTGTAATTATAGGTGTGCTGATGTTTGTAATAATATCATGGTATATGAAGTAATTGAAATATGCGATATTACCTGATTAGATATTAAGGGTGTTTGACATTTAGATATGTATGTGGTTATGATGGTAGACGTGTATGCATTAGATAGTATTGGCATACGTATGGATGCTATGTTATGTGTATGGAATTATTCCGCTATGATTTTGAGTCTCACTCAAGTTTGAGTGGGTACACTCTATGTACATTGGTGTATTGTATGTGGTTAGTGAATAGTGATGGATGATGTATGTATAATGTTTGGATTGTTTGTGCCTGGTTTTGTTACGCACACGATTGTGGGTGGCTATACCAATATATAGTTATGTGAGTCGGTCTTGTGGTATAGTTTTCACTAAGGACGTGGTTGCGTGAATATATGTGCGCTAGCTAAACTAGGTGCGTAGATGTGCTAAGCATATAGTGGTGTGATTGGTATATATATGAATGAAATATTAGCGTGTGTGGGTGTGCACCATGCACGGGTAAGTCTGTGATAGTTATAGGAATTGGTGACTATGGTATGTGTGGTGTGTCGTGATTATAGCTATAGGACTATATATGAAGTGATAATATGGTAAAATGTGTGCATGCATCTGAATGACTATGAATTGTGAAATTATAATGATGGTGAATGTATATTAGGTATAGTGAACTTGTTTTAACAATTGTATGGTGTGATTTCGCATGTTGATTGTTTGGCATATACTAGGAGATATAGGGACTAGTGTATTCTTATTGTCTTGTCCATAGGTAGTTACCTATGCGTGTAGATTCCAATGGTATTTTCTAGTGTGAAATTATTTTCATGTAAGTAAGAGAGACTTGGTTATTTTCATATAGTGTGTAATAAGTGTTTTATAGCTATATAGAATATACTTGCCTATATGAATGATTTGAATAAGTGAATGGAGTTGTTTGATTATAATAATTATAAGTGTACTATGTGCGTGAATATATATTTACTTCCGTGGTGTTAATAATTGACTACCTAGAGTATATATATATAAGCGCTTGAAATGAATGTACTTGGTTGAAATTTTGATGTGATATTGATTGAGAGTAGTTACTAGGGTGACTAGATATAGCTATAGTTAGCAAGTCCGAGGACGGACTTTATTCTAAGGTGGGTAGGATGTAACGACTGGTTTTCGTGTAATTGGATTATCTATAATAAAATATATGCTTGGTGGATTTTCTCCTTGGATGTGTGGTTTTCGTCGCCATAGCTTTCACTTTCGATCGTTTCGTCGTGCTTTTCTAGTTTCTTCCTTCGATCGTCGATTTCGGAGCAAGTCATTCGTGACGAGCTTTAAATCGCTCATATCTCAGAGTTAGAGTGATCTTAGAAGCCATAGGAATCTTCCCGAAGCTCTGCGATTCGAATCGGCACTTTTAGTACATCTTAGTTGGTTCGAGAAGGGGAACCAACCGACTAGATTGAGATCTAGTCGGTCGGCAACTCTACTCAAACCGACTAGTTCCTTGGATTGATTTTACTTAAGTTACTGTATATGTTTAGTCAGTCTAAGTTCATCTTTCGACCGACTAGTTGTCAAACTAGTCGGTTAAGTTTTGTACTCAGACCGACTAATTCCTAGTTCTTCTGTACAGCCGAGTTACTGTTCACTCTTAGTCGGTCCAAGAACGTTCATCGACCGACTAGAAGTCAAACTAGTCGGTCAGTAGTTGTTCTTCGACCGACTAACTCTTAGTTCAGGTTTTCGACTGGAGCTACTGTTTACACTTAGTCGGTCTGCGTTGGTCAACCGACCGACTAGTTCTCAAACTAGTCGGTCAACAGTTGGTCTTTGACCGACTAAGCAGTGCAGGAAACCCTAGTTTTGCCCTAGCCGCCACCAATCTCTATAAATACCCCTCCAAACGTTTTCTTCTCCTCCCTCACGACCTAAAACCCTTATTTCTCCCCCATTGAGCCCCCATCTTCCTCAAACCCTTATTCCTCCATTCCAAGCTCCTCCTCCATCATCCAAACCATCCCTCAACACATTCTACCTCTCATCTTCCCCAAAACTCCATCAAACCCCCAAAATCCCCCAAAAACCATAGTTCTCCAAACTTCTCCATTCGTTTCCAGATCTGGTCCTTAGGTTCTCCGGAGTGTTTCTTCCGCCTCCTCTCGGTAAGAAATCGATCTCTTGATGTTTTCATAACCCGTTGAGTTTTTATGAAACCCTAATGAAATTACTTGTTGTTTGATGATTGTTCTCCATAACAGCGACTTCCCCGTAGATTAGCATCCGCGAGACGAATCTTCGTGATCGTCCTCCCCGGTGCTAGGCAAGTGAAACTTGCCACTTAGGGTTTAGGCCAAGTTTTAGGCCATTTGCTTGTTGTAGGCGTAAAAGAGACTAGGCGACGAAATGATACTCGCCTAGGTGCAAATTCCGGAACTAGCTTGATAACGAAGCTAGGGCCCACGTTTACCATGTTGCACAACTACCATGTCATGTTTAATTTTGATTATCGGTACTCAAATACATTGTCATCCATGCTATCATGTTGTATGTTGCATTCGTAGCACACACTACAATACTTGTGTTTCCTGGCTCGTGTTCCAGAAGCGGGCCATGTGTTGGTTGATAGCCAATGCCCGACCTACTAGTTCCGGCTAGGCACCCACTATACGTGGGCATAACCCTATGCCATACGTGTTATTCACACTTCCTGGCTCGTGTCCCAGAAGCGAGCATTCCGTGTTCGGGGGTAATGCCCTGGCTCGACACACTTGGGAGGGGTAGAGATAAACGGTCACTTGAGCTTAGGAGTTGGCCCGATCAGCCACTCTAGCCAACAGGCAGAATCTCTATGCACGACGTGTTTACTTGACGTGATTTACTTGACTTGAACTTGAGCATGGCCTGCGGGCAATAGGGTACTCGTTGAGTGATCCCTTGTACTTGTTACTTGACATTTCATGTCACAACAACCACTTGTTACTTGCCACTTGCATTTCCCTTTACTTGTCACTTCCATACCTTACTTGCCATGACATGCATCTTACTATAACTGCTAGGTTGCTAGTTGCCTTCCTTTCAGTTTCCTTGCCCAAGTCTTTTAGACTTGCTGACATGTGCCCCTTTCTCTTTGGGTGTCGCATGTTAGTTGCCGAGCCGGAGCTTGTTGCAGAGGATGTCATGTTTACTGAGGAGGAGTCTTGTGGACACCGGTGACTTGTTGAGTTTCCCTTTATGTTTTAGGATTCCTGTTAGTTATCGGTGTGTGGCACCCTTGTATGTATGTTATACTTTGTTGGCCATGTTTGGGCCTTAGTCCCTTTTTCATTAGGCATGGTGGCTTTTCTGCGATATTGTAATTTGTTTATGGACATTTGGAGATTCAATAAAATGTCATCTCATTTCCTTATTATCATTGTTGTTTCGTTTCGCTTTGCAAGGACTTGCCATAATAAGTGTTTTTATACACTTATCAGACTTGGAGCTTCACAGCTTCAAGTTTGTGCGGACCTTCTCACGTCTCGCCTCCACATTTTTGGGAACTGGGGCGTGACACAAGCGAAACTGCTGGCTCTTTGGGGCGATGTGTCATGTGGAGGACTGACCGATGGCGCATCCAATGGTTGAGAATGGCAAATCCGCTTCGGAGTCGGATGCAAACAAAAGCGGAGCGGGCGCTCGCGGGAGAAGATCCGAACCCGCCCGCCACATGGCCTCTCCACGTTGAATCCCGCATTGATCAATGGCCCATATTTGATCCGATGATGGGTTTGGGTTTTAATTGATTTTGGGTGCGGTTTTGAACCTGTTAAGCCCCCAAACCCGCAATGCTATTATATAAGCGTATTTTAGGGTTTTGGGGGGTATTCTGGCGTATTTTGGGGGTTTTGAGGCGGCTACTGAGCGTATTTTTCTGAGGGAAGTTGCTGATAAATTCCATATGCTATTTTTCTTAATTCTAGAGAGTTTGGGTGTCTATCTTGAAGATTTGGAGAAATATTCTTCAACTTTTACCATGTATTTAGTGCTTTTTCATTGTATTTTGGTATTTGAACGATGTATTCATCTATGAAACGTGATTTTTATTGCACCATGAGTAGCTAATCTTCTTGTGGTATGGTTGTGATGTAATTTGGAGTATGTAATCGTAGAATTTCATGTCATTAGCCTTAAAATCATGTTAAAATTGTTCGTAACGTTGATTTCTACGTCGTATTTCGTGGGTATTATTCATTGTCGATATTATTGATGGTCCTTATGGCTAGGCCCTGATAAGGCTAGTTAGTTCATGTTCTCTAATCAGGACATATCATTGTGCTTATCGTTTAATGAAATCAACGTTGCTCGTAATGCGTATACAACTATTTTAACTAGTTTTTATCGATTCATCTTCCGGTGTCTTCAGGCCTTGACCGGGTGAAGCGTTGTGTGATATTAAAAGACATGATATTTCAAAGATTATAAACTCCTAATGAAGTCACAACCGTAGTATATTCATCTCCTTGATAACCAAACTTTCGAAATACATTACTACTTTTTAGGAGTTACTCTTTTGATACCAATCGTTAAATCATTTTTCACCTTCACAAAGATAGTTGCTTTCTCATCTATATTTTTTCTTTGATAGTTGATTTTTTGTTATTTCAGGTCGACTTGTCCCGTGGATTCGATTCTGGTCTCTCCAGGTACTACTTGCACGATCTCCTACGCTTGGGAATATTAGCTCACACTATTTTGAGTCAGGCAATCTTCAAGTGGAAAATGACAGCATTTGGTACCTTGATAGCCGTTTCTCGAACCACATGACGGGCAACGAATCCGTCTTCACGATACTATCAAGGAAAGATGGAGGGACGGTTATTCTTGGAGATGGAAAGAAGTGCAAAATCTTGGGTAAATGTAACAATGATAAGCATCCTCTTGTGGTCATTGAAAATGATAATCTTGTTGATGGTTTAGCACATAATTTGTCAAACAATGCAAGAAAACATTGTTTTTGGGTGATTATTTGATGTGCATTCCTCTGTCAAAAACAAGCTTTTTCTTCCAAGGTGTCACAGATTTCAAGTGCAGATTCCAGATTCGTGAATTCGACTTTGTGCGCTCATATCTCCCGATCCAGATGTCGGATCGACTCGTCGTTTTGCGCCCATGCAACCATATCTTCATGCTCTTTACAACGGTGATAGTCTCTTTTGCTCAGTCCTCAGAATCATACACAGTCCTTGGCATTTTCCATCGAAATGCCACTGCGGAATTCAGATTCGTGCAGTCATCATCCGAAGATTATATCTTCCAATCCAGACATCGGATCAGCGAATCGTTTGCGTCGACGCGATCGCGTCCACGCGATCACAATCTCATAAAATTTCTTATGGTGATATCTCTCTGATTTTTCACCTCAGTATTAAAGCTATTTGAATCTGTTTTTATTGTGGGATTGTATTGTGAATAGCTTTACTCTGAAGCTATCTCTGCGCTTTAACTCTTGAACTATATTTGTACGGTGAGATCACTACCTGTAAGTGTGATCAGTTTTATTGGATGAAATCCTCATAGGTTTTGGGGTAGGAGTTTTGGCGGGGAGCCACTCCGTTAAAAAATATCTGTACCTGATTATCTCTGTGATTGTGATTAATTTTTTATTTTGTGCCATACATCCTATTCACCCCCCCCCTCTAGGGTGTTTTTCAAAAGATTCACAAGAAGAATTATCCGACTCACAACTTGCAGCTAGCCGATGTCATCTTTGCCTTGAAGATTTGGAGACATTTCTTACTGAGTGAGAAAGTGAAAATATTCACTGATCACAAAAGTTTGAAATACATTTTCACCTAGAAGGAGTTGAATATAAGGCAACGTAGTTGGCTAGAGCCGATGGCCGATTATGACATCGACCTCCAGTATCATACAGGGAAGGTTACTGTCATACCCGATGCTCTGAGTAGACTTCCAGCAGTAATGACTCTTACAATTCAGTGGAGGCTTTAGCAAGATCTACAGGAGATGGGTATAGAATTTGTTTTACCTGGAGTCACATCATCGTTGATGAATATGTAGATTCAGTCGATGATTATGGATTGGATCAAAGTTGCGCAGTTAGGAGATGCAAAACTCAGAAGATCAGAGAGCAAGTCTAAGCTGGACTTTGGACGGATTTTCTCATTCATGAGGATAGTTTCCTGAGATACGTCAGTAGGATCTGCGTACATGTAGGTGATATCAGAGAGTACCTAAGGAATGAAGCTCATGGCTCTCCCTATTCCATTCATCCTGGCGGTACCAAGATGTACCAAGACCTTCGTCTGAATTTTTGGTGGCATGGTATGAATAGGAGCGTAACTCGAAGTGTCGCCAAGTGCCTTGTGTGTCAACAAGTGAAGGCTGAACATCATCACATTGCTGGATTACTTCAACCTCTACCCGATCCCGGAGTGGAAGTAGCATCACATCACCATTGACTTCGTGACTGGACTACCTCGGAGCACCATGCAAAATGATGCGATTTGGGTTATGTTGATCGATTAACCAAGTCTGTGTATTTTATACCCTTCCGAGTAGGACAATCTATAGAGATACTTACGAAGAACTATATGGAAATGATTATCTTTCTTATACCTTTGTAACTTCTTTCTAGTATACGGTGTGATGTGATCGATAATCGTGCAGGAGATTGTGTGATTGCATGTAGTTCCTGTGAGTATCGTCTCTGACCGAGACACGAGATTTGCGTCACAATTCTGGAAGAGTCTACAAACGAATCTGAGTACCAGTCTGAGCTTCAGTACTGCGTATCACCCGTAGACGGATGGACAGTCAGAGTGTACTATCCACATATTGGAGGACATGTTGCGAGGATCACTTGCATTTAGTGGAGTTCGCCTACAACAACAGCTACCAAGACAGCATTGGCATGTCGCCATTTGCTGCACTTTATGGAAGGGAATGTCGATCTCTGCTGAGTTGGGATGACATTGGTGATAGAGAGCTATTGGCACCAAAGATGATAGTTGAGGATGTGGATGTAATGTGTAATATCAGGGACAAGCTCCGTATCGCACAGGATCGGTACAAGCATTGGGCTGATGCTAAACGTCGTACTTTGGAGTTCAAGGCAGGAGATCATGTGTTCCTGAATATATCCCCGAACAGAGGAGTGATTCGTTTTGGAAGGCGATGCAAGCTTAGTCTAAGATTCATCAGACCTTTCGATGTGCTAGAGCGAGTTGGAGTGGTGGCTTATCTTCTAGCACTACCGCCTTCATTTGAGGGAGTACATGATGTTTTTCATATGTCTCAGCTGCGTCATTACATTAGATACCCTTCTCATGATGTCGATTACTCGGAGATTACGGTTCGACCAGACCTGACGTACAAGCAACGGTCGGTGCAGATCTTAGACCGATATCAGATAACGCTCAAGAATAAGGTCGTTGAGCTCGTGGGAGTGATATGGCATCATGACTCGCCAGTAGAATCCACCTGGAGCGGGAAGATGAAATGCAAGAGCGTTATCCATATTTGTTCCATGCTCCTTAGTTGATAAGAATTCCGAGCGCGGAATTTTTCTTAAGGTGGGTAGAATGTAACGGCAAGTATTTTAGGCGTGTTTGTTTTCCAGTGTGCCTGTATTTTACTCCAGTCGTCCGAGCGAGTTTTCGTCCATATGTTTTTCTGCGCGAGCGCGCCTTTGCTTTTAGAATTTTTACCACATCGTAATTAGTTACTAATTAATTTAACCCGAACCATACCCACCTACCCTTATCAATTTCTAACCCTACCCATTACATCCCACCGAACTATATTGGTGACATCCAACATGCAAACCCCATTGCCAACTCACCCTCATCAAATTGTAACCCTCATTTCACTGTTCTTAAAATCAAACAACATGTAAACACAACCAACAATAGCTTCATCAACTTTCTCCTCCCTCCCTGTAATTCATCAACTAAAAATTCCAACAACTACAAACAACAACCATAATCAACACCCCAATCCACAACAAAATCAAACCAAAACCCAAATCAAAATCAGAAATCAAAGTGAGGAAGAATCAAATTTGAAATCAGAGTTCAGATCTGAAATTGAAATCAGCTCTTTCTCCTCCCCCTCTTCAGTTCTTCCTCCTCCTCTCTCCCAAAGCCCTCACCCCCTCCTGGCTGTGCCACCTTAGCCCTGCTGCACCGCCAGCAGCTGCCCCCCCCCCTGCGCGCATGTGCCCTGGTCATGCCACCCCTGCATCAGACCGTGCTCGCCCTGTGATCTTTCGCGCACCGCCTGCCTAGCTGCCGCTGGCACGCGCCGCTGTCGTTGCCCCCTTGCTTCACCGCCGCCTCTTCCACCCACCTGCGAGCTCCTTCTCTCCTCCCCTGCAAAAGAAAAACAAGAAGAAAGAAAGAATAGAAAGAAGAGGGAGAAGAAGAGGCAAGTAAAAAGTTAGAGGAGGGGTTTAATTGAGCTATTGAATTATTGGGTTTTGGGTTTATTGAGTTCGTGGCTTATTGGGTTTTTTTAGTTAGTAAGTTATTTTGGTTATTGGGTATGGGTTATTGAAGTTAATTGGGTTATTGGGTTAGTAAGTTATTTGAATTATTTGAATTAAGATTGAGTTATTAAGAATATAAAGTTCTGTAAGTTTTAAAGTTATATTAAGTTATATTCTTAAATTAGTCGAATTCATATAAAGAGTTTTCCCACTAAGTCATTATAAATTAAACTATTAATAAAAAAATGGATCTGGCGGCTGGCGACTTTAGGGATCCACCGGAAAAATCAAAGACCACAGAAGGAGCATTCCATGGTGATGGGCCTGTGATTCAAGAGAGCGGATGGCGGCTGGTCACGCGTAAGGGGAAGAGTAAGATCGAATCGAGAGTGGATGGATCGTTGGATGTGGGTGGTCAAGGCCGGCGGACGACATGGAGAAGAGGCGCTCCTGGAGGTATCATTAACAGGGAAAAATGGAGATTCTGTCAGAATTGGGGGCAGCTATCAGCCTCATCAACGGCTGGTGCAAGTTCGAACCCAAAAGGCTCCAGCGACAATATTGCACATCAGGTATTTGATCGTGTTCCGTTGAGACCCAAGTTCGATATAACAATAAACACTGCTGGAGCAAAACCTACTTGGTCTGAGGTATGTGCTAATAGAAGAGCCTACACAGAATCTCTAGCCATGACATTTGTTCCCCCTTTGTCTAAGGAAGATGGTGTTGATGTCGAAAGAGTTCTGGGTCCAATGTTGGAGAGAGGGGCTGAGCAGTGGAAAAATACGCTTGTAGGTTATGTTCTGGGAGATGTACCTTATTATGGTCAACTCCGTGCTTGGGTTGATCGGTTGTGGAAATTGAAAAAGGGGGTCAATATCTTCAGCCGTGAGAACAGTTTTTTCTACTTTAGATTTGAATGTGCAGAAGAATGCGAGCGCATTCTCTATGGAGTGCCATAGCTCTTTGATGGCAGACTAACGGTTCTACAGAGGTGGAGCCCTACATTAAGGCATAACAGGGACATGTTGGCCACTGTCCAGGTATGTGTACAGTTTCATGGTCTACCTCTGAGTATGTGGACTCTAGAGATATTAAATATTGCAGCATCTGTGGTAGGCATTCCTTTGTGTCTAGACAAAGCTACTGCGAAACTGGAACGCTTGACGTCTGCCAGGTGTCTTGTTGAGGTTGATGCGAAGAAGTCACTACCTAAAACTATCGGACTAGAGATGGATGATGGTACAATCATAAACATTGATACAAAGTTTGAGGGGGATCCTCCAAGATGTGGCCATTGTATCTGCTTTGGACATGATGAAGCCAAATGTCCAGACTATAAAAAGCTCCCTTCAATCCAACACTTTGAGCAAAATGGTGAAGGTATGAAAGAGGACCCTACTCCCTCACCCAAGGAAGCAACGATATGTGAAGAGGGTCCTGCATCCATACCCAAGGAAGCAACTATATGGGAAGAGGGCCCATCCAAATGTGATGCCCCCCTTACGCCAGCCACAGCTAATATAGTCTGAAGATTTGGAATTGTTACAAGGGGTAGTTACTGGGAATATGGAAGCTGGTTGCAAGGTGCAGGTGGTAGTACTCAATTCCCTATCAAATCCCAGTACACAGGCCATAGTGCAGGATACTTTGGATGAATTAAAGCACTCGCATGAACCAACTCATATGGCCCAGGCCCAGGATGATTTGCACATGCCGCAACGTACTGTTAATGATAATGATGGAGATCGGGACCCGGAAGTAATGCCAGCAGAACTAACATACTTAAATCAAGCCTGGGAAGATGAACTGGATGAAGTCAGAGTTAAGGGGGATGCTAGGGGCCCCAAAAAAACTTCTACAATCTCAACAACTGGAGGAGGACAGCGTAAAAGCTCCTGTATACAAGGGGCAGGGGGTAAGAACACTCAATCTTAATCAATGAGTATATTTATTTGGAATGCAAGGGGTCTCAATAATTCGGTTAGAAGAAGGGACCTACGAGATAGACTTAGGAGTATTAATCCATCTATGGTGCTGCTGTTTGAGACGAAGCTTAAACCTGACAAGGGGGTTTGGAAGAAATGTTTTCCTAGCCGATGGAGTATGGTAGATAACTTTGCCCATCATAAAGGGGGACGGATTCTTATTGGGTACAATGATTCTGTATGGCAAGCTACTGTTCTATCTATCTCCCCTCAACACATAACCCTACGTTGTGTTAATGCCTCAGGGCTATCTGTCTTCATATCAGGGATTTATGCTTCTAATATGAGATCTGAAAGAATTCAGCTCTGGGACCTTTTGAAATCAGATGCTACCTTTGTGAGTAGTACAGCTTGGCTTATGGGTGGGGACTTTAACTACGTTAGATACACTAAAGAGAAGGTGGGAGGCAAAAGATGTGATGAGGCGGGATTGGATGAGTTCAACCATTGCCTGTATGAATGTGCTCTCAATGATAGTAAATTTGTTGGGAATTCTCTTAGTTGGTGTAATAAAAGACAGGGCCCCGGAAGGATAGCTGCCAGGCTGGATCGTACTCTGTGTAATGCTACCTGGCTCAGCCTATTGCCAGATTCTATGTAGAATATTTGGACCCTCTAACGAGTGACCATGCTCCATTGCTAGTCAAAACTCATGTGGAAGGCAAATCTTATCCGAAACCGTTCAAATTTTTAACAGCTGGGTGGATTGGGAAGGATACAACGATATTCTGGCATCATCCTGGAGCCAGCCTGTTGAAGGTACACCAATGCATCAAGTTGTAATCAAGCTGCGCAACCTGAAATTTACTTTGAAGAACTGGGCGCATTCTCAAAGACCCCAGCTCACTGTTTGCCGTAATGAGCTTGAGGCTGTGTGCAATTCTCCTGATCTTCACACCAACATCATCTTGCAGACTAAAGAGCATGAATTGTCTAAAAATTTGGCTAGCTTGCTGGATATGGAGGAATCTATGTTACATCAAAAAAATCGGTAAAACTGGTTGAGCTTGGGTGATAAGAACTCCAAATTCTTCTACTCCGCTATTAAATCAAGACAAAGTCTCAACAACTTGAATCACCTTATTGATTCCCAGGGCAACCACAATAAAACATTTGATGAGCTCATGTTAAATGCCCCCCAGTTTTATGAAAATCTTTATCATCAAGAAGACTATTGGAATGTATTTCCCAATCTCAACCCCAAGAGGAAGTTGACCTGTGATGCTGCTAGATGATGGCTGGAAAGAAGCGTCTCTCGGGAGGAAATTAAGGAAGCGGTTTTCCAAATATGGGTGGATAAATCCCCTGGCCCTGATGGATTTAACGGTTTCTTCTATCAACACGCCTGGAACACAATTGGTAAGGATGTTACAGACGCTGATCTTTCATTCTTCCGCTCTAGCTCTCTTATGCACCCCATAAATCATACCTATCTAACTTTGGTGCCAAAATCAAAAAATGCTAGCGGGCTTGGGGATTATAGGCCGATATCCTGTTGCAACGTTCTTTACAAATTGATTAGCAAAGTAATTTGCAATAGGCTAAAACTAGTTATTCATGAGCTGATCTCTCCCAACCAATCGGCTTTCCTGAAGGGAAGACTACTATCTGACAGTGCTTTGCTAGCTCATGAGCAGATAAGGGATTTTAGTAATCCAATGGGCGCTAGGGCTTGCCTGAAACTTGACCTGAGGAAGGCGTTTGACAGTGTCAACCGGGAATTCATTTATTATATTCTTCATCGTATGGGATTTAACAGGAAGTTTACGGGATGGATAAAGGAATGCATCTATTCCCCTACTTTCTCTGTTATGGTTAATGGCTCCCCTGCAGGTTACTTTGAAGGGAATAGAGGACTTCGGCAGGGTGATCCCCTCTCTCCTTATCTCTTCGTCATTACTATGGAGGCATTTTCTTTAATGGTGGAAAAGGCTATAGTATCTAAAAGTATTCATCCTATGCGATGTATGGGTGCAATTTCTCATCTCCTCTTTGCAGACGATTTATTGCTATTCTGGCAGGCTAACAAGCATACATTCGAAGGGCTAAAATCAGTAATTGAAGATTTCTCAAACCTTACTGGTCTTCAAATTAATTGGGAAAAGAGCACCACCATCTTCAGCAAGGGCACCAAAAGTCCCTCAGATTTATCAGAGTTGATTGGCATTAAAATGGTGCCATAACAACCTACTTAGGCCTTCCTCTTTCTATAAAATATCCTAAACCATCTATGTATAGCAGATTGATAGACAAATGCAAGAAGAGGCTGCTAGGGTGGACCTCCTCCACGCTTTCCATCTCGGGGCATATGGAGTTGGTTAGGACAGTTATCTATGGTATGGTTATATTCTGGCTACAAGTTTACAGGGTTCCAAAATATGTGTTGCGTAAAATCACCTCGGCATGTATGAGCTTCATCTGGGGTGCTACAAAAATTTGGGCCTGGAAAGATCAGTGCACTCCCAAAGAGTAAGGAGGTGTCGGGCTGAGATTGCTCCATGATCTCAATGTTGCAGCGGGCGTCAAGCTCACTTGGCGCATGCTCACCACAAAAGGGTTGTGGGCGAGCTATATGAGAAACGCCTATATGGGCGATGGGGTTTTCTTTGGCGCGGTAGGCAAAGCCATTCAATCTGGAACTTGGAAGTTTATGCTCAGTTGCAGGCTGTACTAAAAGAAATTAATAAAGCGGCGAGTAAATGATGGATGTTCCACCTCTTTTTGGCATGACCATTGGCTAGACTGTGGTCCGCTTAGCGAGCTCTTTGCTGTTCCAAATGGCAAAAATCACATGAGGGTCAAGGAGTACAGGATGGCTACTGGGTGGGCTGAAGATCATCCAAGCATCAAGCTTGTGCATCATCTACTCCCAGACTTATCCCCTATCTCACATGAAGACGCATGGACCTGGGCCCCTAGTCTGAAATTTTCTTTTAAAGGAGCCTGGGAGGGAGATCGGTATAGAGGTACTATTCATCCATTCACTAAGCTAATCTGGTACAAACACAGTGTGCCCAAGATGTCCTTAACCCTCCTAAGATCCTTCCTTGGCAAATTACAAACGAAGGATTGGCTCACTAGTTGTTGAGTAATCACTGATCCTCATTGTGTGTTATGTGGGGATGGTATTCATGAAAGCATCAACCACCTCTTTTTTTAGTGCTACTACACTAAATATATCTTATGCAGAAGTCTGCTAAAGCTTGGAGTAACAAACCCAATAGAGCCGGTGCTACAAGAGGTGGGGGCCTATTTCATGAAACGCTTCGCAAAGATGGATTCTGTTGGTTTACTTGCTAGAACCGCCCTCGCAGCGATGGCTTGGCATATTTGGAGGGAGAGGAATAGAAGAATTTTCGACGGTGTCATGAAACCTAAAACTATTTTATTTGAGGACATTGCAGCCGACATACGGGTAATCCTTAGAGACCAAGATACCTTTGAGGCAGAGGCAAAACAGATTATGTCAAACTGGGAATTTAGAGATAACGGTTGAGATGAATTGTCTTTGCTTTTTGACATTTCTTTTTGGCATTTCTTGGCATCTTTGTAGCTTTTGGTACTCTCAAATGGAGGTATCGAGGGAAATTAGTAGAGGGTGACGGCGCTTGTGCCCTCTTCCCTCTCTGATATTCTCCGGTCTCCATTAGATACCATTGTATTTTTGTACAGTATAACAATCAATAAAGACACTAGCTAACTATTCAAAAAAAAGTCATTATAAATTAGTAAGTTAGTTTAAAGTTATTAAAATTATATTATGTTATTTTAAGCCTTAAAGATATTAAAGTTATTAGGTTATAAGTTATTACGAATTATTAAGTTATAAAGTTTTAAAGTTAATTAAGTTCCAAAGTTAATAAAGTTTTTAAACTGATTTCAAGTTAATTATTAAGTTATGTAAGTTTTTAAGTTTTATAAATTATTTAAGTAATAAGATTATATTAAGTTTAAAGTTATTAAGTTATTAAAATGTTAATTAAGTTATTTTAGGTTTAAGTTTATATTTCAAATTATTGCTTAATTATATACACTATTAATAAGTTAGTAAGTTGTTTAAATTTCATATACTAATAGTATTACATAATGGGAATTATAATTTATTGGTTAAGTAATGTGTTAACCATTCATCATGTTGAACAAAACAAAAAACCGACCTCACCATAATATCACGTTTGACGAGACGAACACAACGACACCAAAATCACCAAAAATGCAAGTGCGCATTTCTCCATGTTTTAAATACCGTTTCATTTAATGTGACACCAACTTCATATGTTTAGCTGTTATGTATTGCAAGATAATAACACCATGTGTGTGTTTTTGAAATTTATTAAGCCAATTGACAATGCCTTGTAATGACATGAAATACAGAACATTGCTGAACGTACATGAATTGCTTGAAATGCTTGAAAACCAAAGACCAGCGGGCTGGTATGGCTAATCATAGATATTGCACGCCAAGATTTGGCTATTCCTGTGGGTCGGTTTTGCTAGTCTGGCTCGTTTTCCAGTATTACAACTTTTAATGGCCGGTTTGGCTGATTCTGGCTCGTGGTCCAGAAAGTACACATGGGCGAGGGTTGCGTACACTGGCACTAGTCAGTAGTAAACAGGTCACCTTCGAGGGCACGAGAAGGTAGATTCACTTACTACCTGTCTAACGACGTGAACCTTAGTCACTAGATTGAATACACTCTTGAACATCTTGAAAATGCTATACTGAAAATGTACGACATATAGAATTGCTTCTGCTTCCTCTTAAAATAGAACTGCCATGTTTTCACTTATAGTAGAACTGCCATGCTACTATAATATCTGTTCATACTGCTTAGAAATTATAATTGTTCGTTTATTCATAACTCTTTAACTGCCATGAAAACTGCTTTCGAAAACCTTGCCAAGGGTCCTAATCATAATATTGCTTGCCAAGGACCTTTCTGACATACATTTCTATGTTGCTTGAAATGTATGTCAGGACACGAGACAGGTTACATTGAGGACGAGGTGATTGAGGGAACTGACCCACTGGACCAGGAGTACGCTGATCTAGAAGTTCTCCTTAGTGAGAACTAATTGATGTGCACTATTTGATGCTGCTTAGAATTTCGTTTATTGCACTTTTATAGGGTGTGTATCCTCTTTGTAGAACTCTGTTGTTATTGGACATGCTTGAGGCCCTATTACTTTTGTGTACTCTCGTCTAGATGTTGGCTTTAAATTCATAGTTATTTCTGGTGTTTCTGAAATGCGTGCAAGATCATGCGTGTGGTTTTATTCACAGATGCTTATTGGGTTTGAGCTTCACCGATTCAAACCATGCGCACCAGCTTGCTTCCTCGCTCCCAAGTATAAAGGGAAGCGGGGCGTGACACATCTCATCTCTCTCGCCCCTTCTCAAATCTAAAGCCCTAACCGCCGGCCGTCTTGTAGCTCCGCCCAAAGCTTTGGAACTTGTGGAGATCACGCCATCACCTGGCCCATGCCGATTATGAGGTAAACATAATGAGAGAAACTAGACACGTTTTGTTTTAGATTTAACAATTTTCTCTCTCATTGTTATATATGAAGAAATGAGATGTCTTTCATGCCAAACTGGGTTCTTTGTCAAACGTTCTATCTTAAATTGATGACCTTTTCACCTTCTTTTCTAATTCATTTTTTAAGTAATATGCAGTTTAATTTTGTGAAAAATCTTGAAGTTAGTTGTGGTGTGCAATCTAAATGAAAATATTTTACCGCTAGTTGTGTGGAGTACAATCTGGGCGAAATTTGAGAATTTTTTAGTGTAAACTCTATGCCTTAACGTTTGAAAGAAATTTTCAAATGTGATCCTCCGCATGGAGAGTTTTCTGAGAAAATTATTTCTTAGATTTGAGGTGGAAAGATAAAATTGATGTGTAAGTAAAAATATCCCAAACTACTTCGGATGAATTTCTAAAACAGTTTTAATGTATAGGGGAAGATTGAGATGAAGAAGACAATGAAACGAGTAAATAAATTTCCTTTGCAGTAGTTTTCAATTTAATAATATGTAGATAAGTTTTTTGTCTACATCTACATTTCATTATACTAATCCATGGTTTCCATTGCTTGCATGGAAGTATACTTGCGATAAATTTTGTGTGTTTGGACAATAGACAGGGATGGAAAAAATTCCTAGCTACGCCCTTCAGTAAGAACGATGGAAGATAGATGGTGGTTTAAAGGGGAAAATTTTTATATGGCATCCCTTTGACCTTAAGGCGCCAAATCAGCCCCGACTTCTGTGTCAAAAAATAAACTAACTCCAACTCCCACACTTGATGCAAAATGCAGACTTAGAGGTGTTGAAGTGACTCACGTCAAACGGCCCCGTTTGGCAATTGGTATAAGATTTGTGGTTTCGAGGATATTTGAAAATGAGTTCAGCAAATATAAGTTCTAGTGTTTTTTAATGTTTGACATTTGGTGCCGAAGTTGTTGGTGTAGTGGTTATTACTGTGTTTTATTTATAAAGAACATTAATTATGTTGTAAACTTGGTGGCTACGGAACCCGTAGCCCTATATTTATAGTAATAGGGTTACATAATGGGTGGATACCCAATACACAGATGTGCCTCCAAAAGCCCGTTTATAACACTTCCCCTTATCCATCCATTGTTGTAAGCCGTAATGAGCGCTTCAGGGTTCATAGAGCTTATCTAACCATGGATTGAAGGATACTTCTGGATCCTAAGTTAAGAGTTCTTGCCTCGTTAAAACCTTAGCCATGGAAAACCGAGTGGGAAAAACCATTGGCTAAGGAAAAAGAGTACAAGTCTCTGTAACTTCCCCAGATCGATGGATATCATCAGAGGTGGATACTTCTGGATCCAGAGTTGATGTGGTTGCCTTGTTAACACCTTTGCCTATGGAAAACCCAGTGGAAAGAACCAATAGCCAAGGGAAAAAGAGTACAACCCAAATTAACTCCCCCTAAAGTGTACAAGCTTCAGGCTTGTGGATCTCTCAACTGTCTCATCCCAATTCCTAATACAAGTTTTCTAAAGCTACAGCGAGGTAAAGCTTTTGTAAATATATCTGACAGGTTGTTGCAAGACTGAATCTGCTGGATGTCGATCTGGTTGTCAACTTGTTGTTCATGCGTCCAGAAGAGCTTGGGGAAATGTGCTTCGTCCTGTCACCTTTGATGTAGCAACCTCGTAGTTGAGCTATGCAAGCAGCATTGTCTTCGTACATGGTGGTTGGTCCAAGATCTCCCGTCTTCAGGTCGATAGTCACGAGGATGTAGTGGATGATTGATCGAAGCCAAAAGCATTCTCTACCTTCGTGGATTGCAATGAGCTCAGAGTGGTTGGATGAGGTCGCTGTTGAAGTCTACTTCACGGATCTCCATGAGATGGCTGTCCCACCGTATGTGAATACGAAACTGGTTTGGGACTTTGCGGTGTGTGGGTCAGACCTGTATCCTGCATATGCATAACCGACTAAGTCAGAGGATACACCTTTCTTGAAGTATAATCCCAGGTCCACAGACCCTTGGAGGTAGCGCAGAGGGTGCTTCACTCCGTTCCAGTGGCGCTTTGAGGGTGCTGAATTGTATCTGGCTAGTAGGTTAACTGCGAACGCTATATCGGGACGCGTGCAGTTTGCCAGATATAGGAGTGCTCCAATTGCACTCAGGTAGTGTACTTCAGGACCCAGTGCTTCCTCCCCCTCTTCTAGCGGCCGGAAGGGCTCCGTATTAACATCCAATGATCTGACAACCATTGGTGTACTAAGCGGATGACATTTGTCTATAAGGATGTTTTTCAGCAACTTCCTTGTGTATGTGGATTGGTGTAACAGGATTCCTCCGCTTAGGTGTTCAATTTGTAAGCCTAGGCAGAGCTTCGTTTTGCCAAGGTCTTTCATCTCAAAAGTCTATGTGAGACTCTTGGATATCTCAGCTATCTCTTCAGGAGATCCGATGATGTTTAGGTCATCTACGTAGACGGCAATGATTACGAATCATGTTCCCTTTGCTCTTATAAATATTCAAGGGCAGACTTCATTTGTTGTGAATCCTTGTTGCACTAGGAACTCACTGAGTCTATTATACCACATTCTCCTCGACTGTTTTAGACCATACAGTGATCTTTGGAGTTTGACAGAATAGACGTCCCGAGTTCTTTCTGTCATTTTCGTCAGTAGTTTATATCCGTCCGGGATTCTCATATAGATATCCTTATCTATATTTCCATATAGGTATGCAGTCATAACGTCTATGAGCTGCATATCCAGGCCTTCCTTAGTAGATAGGCCAATAATGAAGATCGCATCCATGACCGGGGAATATGTATCATCATAGTCTATTTCTGGTCATTGGGAAAAGCCGTGTGCAACAAAGCGCGCTTTGTAGCGTATGATCTCATTATTTTCGTTTTTTCTTACGAATACCCATTTATATCCCACAGATTTAACATCATTTGGTGTTAGGACTACCGGTCCAAAAACTTTGCGCTTCGAGAGTGAGTCCAGCTCTACTCATATAGCCTCGTTCCACTTTGGCCAATCCTCTCTGCATATACATTCTGCTAGAGAGCGTGGATCGATCTCATCGTTGTATTCAGTGACGTGATTGGCAATAATGAGCGTGAAGTTATCATCGATGATTGTGCTTTTTTGGTCCAATACCTCCCCAGTACATACATAGTTTAATGATATTTCTCCTATATTTTCCTCTTCAGGGGGTTTTAGGAGGGGAGAGGTATCTGGGCTGAGCTCAGCATCCCGTGGTGGTATCGTTGTCATTGCTCCAGGATTTTTCCTCTTTCGAGGGTTTTTATCTTTGGAGCCTGTGTGTCGTCCTCTCTTTTGTTGAGGTATGACCGCTTCTGCTGCAGGTGGATTGCATCCATCTTTGGGTTTGTCAATCCTAGCTGGAGTGTTTGCAGCAGGGATGTGTGATCTGACAATCTTCTGGTTGTTAGTGAATTTGTCCAGTAAAATGTGAGTTGTATTTTGTATTTGAAGGAACTTCAGGATCTCGTCTTCACATTGGTTTGTACGCGGATCAAAATGGGATAAGTTTTTGTCTCCCATAAAATGGTCTTTGAAGCTTCTGGCTTCTCTGTGTTAATGCCTAGTTTGGGAAAAGTGCTTTGGTCAAACTAACAATCTGTTAGACGTGCCTTAAAGGCGTCCCCCGTCAGGGGTTCCAGGTATCTAATGATCGATGGTGAATCGAATCCTATGTAGATACCCAGTCAACATTGAGGGCCCATCTTGGTCCTCTGTGGTGGTGCTATGGGGACATAGACAGCGGATCCGAATATCCTCAGGTGAGAGATATCCGGTGGGTTCCCATATGCAAGTTGCATCGGAGAATAAGATTGACTTCCTGACGGTCGTAGTCTTATTAGCGATGCAGCATGCAAGATGGCATGTCCCCATGCGTTCACCAGCAACTGGCATTGCATCAACAATGGACGAGCAATCCATTGTAGTCTCTTTATAAGAGATTTAGCTAACCCGTTCTGGGTGTGAACATGAGCAACAGGATGTTCAACTTCTATGCTAGTTGCTTGGCAGTAGTCCAAGAAGACTTGTGAGGTGAATTTCCCAGTGTTGTCCAGACGTAATTTCTTGATCTGGTTGTCTAGGAACTGTACCCGTAACTTTATGATTTGTGCCAGTAGCTTTGCAAAGGCTACGTTGCGGGTGGACAGGAGGCACACATACGACCATTTGGAAGATGCATTAAGCAGTACCATGTAGTACCGAAATGGGCCACTTGTAGGGTGAATAGGCCCGCAAATGTCTCTATGTATTCTCTCTAGGAAGCTTGGAGACTCTGAGTACACCTTCATGGGGATGGTCTCGTAATCAGTTTCCCTTTGTGACAAGGGGGACAAGGAGATGCACCCTTTCGAAGTAGCTTCATTCTTTTCGAGTTAATTCCACGGGATCGGGATATGATGTGACGCATCATGTTCCTTCCAGGGTGTCCGAGTCTATTGTGCCAGAGTTGGAATTTGTTGTTGATTATCACACTTCTGGTGCTCAAGTGTGTTTGCTTCCATTGCTCTTATCTTTGTATGGTAAAGACCCAACGGGAGTCCCTCAAAACGCTCGACGGTGGTTTTAGCATCATTTTTATGAGTCGTTACATACAAGAATTCTCTGTTTTGTTTGTTCATCGTCTCTAGGTGGTATCCATTTAAACAGATATCTTTAAAACTTAACAGATTCCTATTAGAGCTAGGGGAGAAAAGCGCATCTTTTAATTGTAGTTGTGTTTTGTTGGGGAGCATAAAATGTGCTTCCACTGATCCTTCAATAATTCCTGATGGACCGGAGATTGTATTCACGGTTCCATCGTATTTATGTATGCTTTGAAAAAAGAAAATGTCTTGGAGGATCGTGTGCGTAGAGGCACTGTCCATAGGCATTTATTATCCATCTAAATTAAAAGAGAAAACATATCAATATAAGGCATAAAAAGATTACTAAAAATCAATCATCGTCTGAAAAATCATTGAACATGCTAGAAACCAGACAACTAGAAAGTAAATTGTTTTTCAAATTACAATGCATAGTAGAAAGTAGATAATGCTTCAGTCGTGCAGGTCATTGTTTGAGAAGTCCTTAGCGATGAACCTGATTGGTGCCAGGTCTTCATATTTCACCAGGTTTGTCTCGGCTGGCTTCTGGCTAGCTTTGTACAAGTCATGTAGGTGGCGTGGAGTCCGAAAATTCCTGGACCATTGTCTAGTCATGCCACACATGTGGCATTTATCTTCCCAGTCTTTTCTGGGGGCAGATGTCTGGCCGTTGTCTTTTCTCTTCCACACATTTTTCTTCTTTCCCTCATTATTGTTGGAGGGGGTCCTCTAGCCTTCTTCTTCATTGCCTTTCCATTCTGGGGTTTGCCTTTGAAGTTGGCCCTCTTCTTCTGGGAGGATCTGTGATGCGCTTCAGGCGCAGTAGCAGTGCTGGCAGGGCATGAGTTATGGGTGGCCAGAAGGAGGTCTCTATTCTGCTCTGCCATCAGAAGGCATGAGAGAAGCTCCGAGTATTTTGTGAACTTTCGTTCACGATACTGCTGCATTAGTATAACATCCTTCTCATGGAAGGATGTATATGTTTTCTCTAACATGCGCTCCTCTTTCATTTTCTCACTACACAACTTCATGCGTGAGGTGATACTGAAAAGTGCCGAGTTGTACTCTGTGATAGAATTAAAGACATGGAGACCGAGGTTCTCCCATTCATATCGCGGTCGGAGAAGTATAACATCTCTTTGATGTTTATATCTATCCTCGAGGGTGGTCCATAACTCATTAGAGTCTTCCACCGTGAGGTACTCGGCCTTCAGGTTCCGATCGATATGGCGTCTGATATAGATAATTGCTTTCGCTTTATCTATGTCAGAAACCTTATCACCTGCAGCGATGGCATGGCTCAGTCCCTGTGAGCGCAGATGGAATTTTATATCCAACTGCTAGCTCAGATAATTTTTGCATGTAGCATCCAATACGTCAAAGTCGACGCTCGCAATTTTAGCCATTATCTCTAGCATGTTCAAACTGAGAAATAATAAGATATTTTTAAAGTAAAACAAATAATTATGCATTTCAGACACAGATATTTGTTGTGTGGATCGGCTAATCACCATTTTAAATAAAGTCCATACAGTCCCATAAAATTGAAAATACAACATGGGAATCCACGTGGGGCCCCTATTCTTCTGGAATAGATCTTCAGCTTTGTGGGACGTCCACCGGGCTTGGAATTTATACAATAATATCCTCACTACATTTTCTCCCAAAGAAAAGAAAAGAATGCGAGGGAACTACTGGTGATAACTAGCCGATCCAAAACCACAACAAATATACACATACGTTGCAGAAAAAATGCAGCATGCATTTTATTACATTGCAGACAATTAATCATCACAGGCAATTAATCATCACAGGCAATTTAATCATCACAGGCAATTAATCATCACATGCATTTTATAATGGAAATGAAAATTTTTCGTTTAATAATTATTAGACCACTGGACAACGTCATACACAGTTAGGTTAGTTGACTAACGGCAGAGCGATCGCAGGATCTTCCTAATTATTAAACGTATGATAATCCAAAAATGCGATGAATAAAAAGGCATGTAATGATCCAGAATTTAACGAAGAAAAAAATCCTAATTAAATCTGAAAAAGAATTTTGAAAACCAAATTTTTTGTGTGGACAAACCCTAGTTTGGGTTTTTAGACTCGATCTGACGTGCGATCCCGTGCAACCGGTTAGGGTTTCAGTCGCGTGTGTTGCCTCTTCTGGGGGCTAGGGTTTCGAACACGCGCGTGCACGGGGAGGGGGTGGGCCGTCGTTGCAGGCGGCGGGGTTCGTCCGCCACTGCTGGCGGTGGCGGGAGCACCCACCGCTGCAGGCGGTAGTGGGGCTGCCGCTGCAGACGGTGGGTTCCGCCCGCCGTAAGCAGGCAGCAGCGGATGCCAACTGCCGCTGCAAACAACGGCGGATGCTACCGCTACATGCGACGGGTTCTGCCCGTCGTCTGCAAGCAGCGGGTTCCGACCACCGCTGCAAGCGGCAGCGGAAGACGCCGCTACAGGCGGCGGCGGGGGGTTTCACGTGCGCGGCTTCTGGCCGTCAGGCGATGGAGAATTCCCTCTACGGTTTTAAGATTTTTGGGCAAGAAGATGATAAAACCCAGATTTTTATTGGAAAAAAACAATTTTTAGTCTTCAAAATGGCGTTTTTATCGTAAAAAGTTGATTTTTAATTATAAAAAGGAAAGATTTTGCATTAAACGGTCAGATCTTTGGTAAAAAATAATCTATACTAATCAAAACATCAATCCAAGCATTTGGATCTAATTATATGCGCATACAAATTTAGATCTAGGGAATAAAAACTAACTCTAGATCCTACCCACCGGATCTAGCGACGTTCGGTGAAGGAAGCCCGTTCGCATCACGTTCGTCCGTCGGCAGAGGTTCGGCTCAGCTTCGAGCGCTCTGATAACGTGTTGTAAACTTGGTAGCTACGGAACCCGTAGCCCTGTATGTATAGTAATATGGTTACATAATGGGTGGATACCCAATACACAGATGGGCCTCCAAAAGCCCGTTTATAACAAATTATAATTGATAGAAAATTCCATTTTATAACTAATCTTAATTTTAAAACTTATTTTTTATTATAATTTCCATCAGAATTGTTTACGGGTGAATTTTCACCTGTAAATCGGTAGTATGGAGGTTACGGGGTCAACGCGGTCTAAGGGGCACGCGGGACCCCGTGTTGTCGTGGCTGTCACGTGAGACGGAGATGACCCGTGGGGTCGGCCGATGGCGCGTTCAATTGAGCGGGAAGGCGTGGTTTCGTTCTTCCAAAGGCGCGGTTCCGTTCTTCGGCAGGCCGAGGGGTAGCCTCGGCGGGATGACAACCTTCGGGATCGGTTGAAGGCGGAGTCGCTCGGTAAGGAACGCACAGATCCTCACGTCGGCTTACTGAAGGGTGGCCTCGACAGAGTGACGATCTTCTGGTGGTGTAGACGAGCGAACTAGGGGACGGGGCACTCGCTCCGGCTGGGGAGACGCTGAGGGGTAGCCTCGGCGTCGCTGGATCTCTTGGACCTGAATAGACGAGAGAGCTCGTCAAGGGGGGTCGGACCTTGGTTCCGACCGATTCCCCTCCGATACCAAAGTCAGATTGGGTCTGCTAGATGCTCGGCAGGATCGAACTTGGTTCGCGGAGAGACCAAGCCCCATCCTCGGACCGAGCTTTGGGGGAGAAATATTCAAGGTGGAAGAAGGTATCCGAGTGTTATTATACGATACCATTGTTGTAGATCACGAAGATCCAGCCCCTTTGGATGACGCCACCCCCTCTCCTCATATAGGCCCATCCTCCTCATCATGTGCCATGATGTGATATTAAGGCCGCCATTCATGGGGGACATGCAAAAAGGGAAAGTGGTGACCCCCCTAATTGCGCCCGCTTGATGATGAGATGAACGTCATAAAGGTGGCCATAACGGCTAGAGTGATGGACTTGGGCAGTTGGCATATTTGGCGGGCCTTGATGGCTGGAGAGTGATGGCCATTAAGTCGGGCCATTAAGTCGGACCATGATGGCTAAAGAGTGATGGCCATTAAGTTTGGCCATTAAGTCGAGCCATATTTTCCTCCACTATTGAAGTGAGCAGTCTTTTGGGCCTTCGCCTTGGGCGGAGAAGTGCAGTCCGCCTGTGAGATCCTTGAGCCGGGGCCCCAAGGCTGTAGTAGGCAGGTTGACCAGTTGTAGTTGACTTAGCGGTTCCGGGCCCGGTCAAAATAGTCCTATCAATTGCCCCCATCTTCTGAGCTCTACCGTTGTTGAGATGGAGATCGGGAGATGTAGTATAATGGGGAAGAAGTTGCTCTCTCTGCAAAACTTGGTCCGTCTTGCGGAGTTGGCTAGGGACGATAGATCGTCGGTCCGAGATTCGTTCGGTTATGAGGGGAGTCGCCCCTCCACTTACGGTCGACGAAGGAGTCTGGTCGGCTAGCTGGGGGAGCTGCCCACAGTCTTACGGCCGATCTCGTTTGTTCGGTGGCGAGGAGGTTGCTCCTCGACTTACGGCCGACGAAGGAGTGGGTCGACCTACTGGGGGAGTTGCCCCCAGCCTTACGATCGATCTCGTTTGTTCGGTGGTGAGGGGAGTTGCCCCTCGACTTACGACCGACAAAGGAGTCTGGTCAGCTAGCTGGGGGAGCTGCCCACAGTCTTACGGCCGATCTCGTTCGTTCGGTGGCGGGGAGGTTGCTCCTCGACTTACGGCCGAGGTTGCTCCTCGACTTACGGCCGACGAAGGAGTGGGTCGACCTGATGGGGGAGTTTCCCCAGTCTTACGATCGATCTCGTTCGATCAGTGGCGAGGGGAGTTTCCCCTCGACTTACGGCCAACGAAGGAGCCGGGGGAGTTGCCCCCAGCCTTATGGTCGGTGGGTCGATTGGCCTGCCGAGGGAGCTACCACTCAGTCTTATGGTCAATCGAGTGATCAACCAGCTGGAGGAGTTGCCCCCAGCCTTACAGCTGATCTGGTCGGTCCGCTGTGGGAGTTGTCCACAGCCTTATGATCGACGGGTCGATTGGCCTGCTGGGGGAGCTAGTCACAGTCTTAGGGTCAATCGAGTGATCGGCCGGCTGGGGGAGTTGCCCCCAGCCTTACGACAGATCCGTTCAGTTGCGAGGGGGGTTTCCCCTCGACTTATGGCCGATGTAGGAGTGCTCGGCCCGCTGGGGGGTTGCCCCCAGCCCTTCGATCGATCCGTTCATTCGGTTGCGAGTGAAGTTACCCCTCGACTTACAGCCGACGTAGGAGTGACCGGCATGCTGGGGGGTTACCCCCAGCCCTTCGGTCGACCCGTTCGTTCGGTTGTGAGGGGGGTTGTCCCTCGACTTATGGCCGACGATGGGGGTGAGGACCTTGCGAAGTCTTTCGAAGATTCCATGGTGGTGCTCTGCCACTACCTCGTCCAGCTCAGGTGGATGCAGGAGCTGTTCGGCAAGCGGGGACCCAACAACATGGTTAGAGGAGCAGACTAGACGCTTGAACTCGGACGGTAGGGCTTCCGCCAGATTGGCTCGGCCATGGTCGGAGGAGCTGCTTGGATGCTTGAACTCGGACGGTGGTGCTTCGGCCCATCTCGCAAAGAGAGCTCAGCATGACTGGCAACTCGACTTTGAGCTCGGGTCATGCTGGAACGGATGGGTGCCTGGACTCGAAAGATTTCCTCGGACCTTGTGGTGATGAAGTTGAGACACTCAAGAACCTTGATATGCCCCTGGGTGCGCCTTCTCGGATCAAGGGGCTCGGGTCGAGCTTTGCCATTCGTTGAGTAAAGCTTGAGCAAAGGATCTTGGAGAGGGAGATCGAGCATGCAAAGACTTGGTCGATGGGTTGCTGACGAAGTTCCAAACTAGCTCGGATGTGATATGTTGACTTCACTCGTCGAACGAGGGGTAGCGGCTTCGATCTTGGTCGGATGAAGCACTATATCCTCGATCCGGGTCCGATGAGATATGAAGGCCCCTGGCTCATTGAATTCGAGCGTCTCCGAAGTTCGACTAGAGATCGGACTTCTGCATCGTCATCAAAAACTGTGTATGCCAAGGACTTTCGGTTGGCAGTTCTACAGGACAGTAGAGCGATGTCCTCAGCTTCACTGGCAGCTTGGATGGGAGGCGGGCAGACCAGCGTCCTCGTTTCCTCGGTAGGGCACAGATCGAGGCCTTCGGCGCGTCTGGTAGGAAAGCCATGAGAACTTGTGCCCTCCTGGTGGTGGGATGCCGTCGGAGTCCTGCCTTCAGATGACGCCAGTGTGGGACCGAATCAGGTCGGATCCGACGGCGAGCATGGTTGACGGAGTTCGAGTCGAAGTTCTAAGAAGGCAGCTCGGGCTACTCGAAGCTCCTTCGTCTGCCCCATGCATCATTGATTTCCTCTGCCAATCATCATCTTTGGCGAGTCGGCAGGGTGGTTGATGTAGCCCCGCTGCCTGACATAGGGGCAGAGGATGCGGCTGTTGACAGAGGAGATGGTTGTCTCTGATTCACGTGGCAGGTGCATCATAGGATCCTCGCGTTGTGTAAGTGTATCACCTCGCTGCGACCGTTGATGAGGTCATTGCCATTGTTTCAGCCATATCCTCTCTGACGACAGCCCAGGAGCTGCGACAGGAGCATCCCAAACTTGCAAAGAATTTAAAAGGTGCAAAGTTGTTAGAATAGTATTCACTTATCGGTTGATCAAAACCCAATTAATTAGCTGTGGATAGATCGACCTTCTCGCATGCAGCTTGGTATGGTTGGCATGAAGGTCGGCATAGAGGCTGGTAAGCTAGGCGAGAATGTTCGGCTCGGTCAGCCTCCTCTGGTCTGGCGAATGCCCCGCGGTCTCAGCTAGGTTGTCCACGCCTTTAATTGACAGCCTCGGTAGTGAGAGATCCCTGCTAGGTGAGAGGGGCAGAGTCTGCTTCTACCGGAGGAGGAAGGAGAGCCAACAGGCAACGAGGCTATCACATCATCAAGGATGGTAAGAGATTTGGGCTCGAATCACGGTCTTAACGTGATCAAGCGGACATTGGAATCACCTCTGGGTGTCGGCAAGGAGAAATACCAAATGCTTTCGCCCAGGTCTATGCCAGCGTCTGCACTAATGACTATGGCGAGATCATCATCAGACGTCCAAGGCAACCATGCCACCCAGTTCTGTTTGGGGTTCTTCGACTCTGGGCGACCCATTGACGACCAGGATGAGGGAGATCACCGCAGCTTTCCTCGGTGTTCGCTACATAGTGCCGGCTTACCTCGACGACTCTCCAGGACTTGCCATGAAGGGCGCAGGCGAGTCCATATACTCGATTAAGGATGAATCCGTGATATCGGGGACTCCCGGGTCAGTGCCCACAAGTTGCGAACGCGTGGGTGAGGTGCGGTTGGTTCCAAGAAGAAAATTTGCCGCATACGGCACCATCGGGGTCCAAATGAGGGGTCTTGCTCATTACCGCTTGGCTCCAAATGGTCTGATCGACGGACCCGAGCTCGAGACGTCGTCTTCTCCCGGCACGTGCACCATCGTCCGTGGGCCGGGTGGTGCCCCCTGCTTCGCCCCTTCACAAGGTTGCAGCAAGCTTTTAGGCTCTGTTGCAGCAAGCTTTTAGGCTCTGTCGATCCACTTTGACATAGCTGACAACAGAGCGTGGGAGGCGATCCCGGTGTAGCTGATGTCGATGTGGATGCAGAGCTGTCATACGGTAACTCCAGCTATTCCAACGAAGACGATTTGGACGAAGCCTTGGCAGACTCCTCCCTTGATGCATCGACTCTCCCTGCATGATTGACCTGCCTGCTGACGCTCCATTGATGCCACATTGATGCTGTAATTGATGCAGAGTAATTGACGCCCTCCGGCCCGATTAATTCCAACTAATTGGCGCCGTGTTGGTGCCTCAATCGACGCCAGGTAATAGATGGACTCTAGCGGTTGAGCTCCCCGAACTTGGCTTGGCAGACTGAAGTGGATCGGATCCAATTGGTGGCGTTTGCAATGGTCCCAATCTCAGCCTCTTCGACCTGGGCCGTGAGCTCGACCATCGCCTTTATCTCAGTGCCTTTGAGGTCCGAGAACGAGTTGAGACCGACCAGGCCCGAGGGCCCTTCAGATTTGGGGCTATCCTTGGGGCTGAAGTCGAGAATGGAGATGTGCGATCGAGTTCCTCCCCTAAAGTTCCCGCTGATACCGCCGATGCGTGCTTCCTCTTCATTGGCGAAGTTCGATGGAGACTATGTGCTGATGGCGTTGTCCAGGCACGGATTCGGGACTGCAGCCCTCACCTCTCGCTTAACGGCAGGCGGTGGAACGGCAACCACGATTTGGTGGTCGGCGACAAGCATGGGTCCCGATCCGGGAGAATCCGATCTAGTAGCGGAATCGACGGCATCGTCAGATCTGGGCTCGTGGAACCCGGAGGAGGCAGCGATCAGAGATGCTGAGACCGTCGATCACGGAGGAGAGTTAAGGCAGAGCATGCCGCGAGATCCACGAGATACTCGAGATCCAAGAGCCACGACTTTTTGGGATCCCATGTGCACTACAAGATTGTCAGATCGGCGAGTCTGGGTATCATCGCCGTTGAGAGTACCGCCACAGCGACAGTGATGGCCCCGACCGTCATCCCCCGGTATGTGCTCGATGATTCCACATCAAATCCGAATTTGGTTTGCCGATTTTCTCTCCTGCGCGACTTCGTTTTTTTCACGGGATCTATTGATCTTTGCCTCAGGGGAGATCGAGCCAACCTGGTTGAGTGCTTGCGGCCTGGTGAAATGGATCACCCAGGTGGCGACTTGTAGTGCCCCTTTTGGAGAACGAGATCGTCTTGGTGACTGATAACAGTGATCAGGATTAAACCGAACGCTTTGTGGCCTGAAGTCCTCCTCTCAGAGTCGGGATTTCGGGCCCTTAGATTAGCGGAACGAATCTTTGTCAACGTGGTTGATGACATGGGTGTTGACTCGTTCCTATAGACGACGCCAAATGTTTACGGGTGAATTTTCACCCGCAAATCGGTAGTATGGAGGGTGCGGGGTCAACGCGGTCAAAGCGGACACGCGGGACCCCCGTGTTGTCGTGGCTGTCACATGAGACAGAGATGACCAGTGGGGTCGGCCGACGGCGCGTTTGCTTGAGCGGGAAGGCGTGGTTCCATTCTTCGGCAGGCCGAGGGGTAGCCTCAGCGGGATGACAAACTTCGGGATCGGTAGAAGGCGGGGTCGCTCGGTAAGGGACACGCGGATCCTCGAGTCGGCTTGCCGAATGGTGGCCTCGGTAGAGCGACGATCTTCTGGTGGTGGAGACGAGCTGACTCGGGGACGGGGCGCTTGCTCCGGCTGGGGAGATGCTGAGGGGTAGCCTCGGCGTCGCTGGATCTCCTGGACCTGAATAGACGAGAGAGCTCGTCAGAGGGGTCGGAGCTTGGTTCCGACCGATTCCCCTCCAATGCTAAAGTTAGATCGGGTCTGATAGATGCTCGACGGGATCGGACTTGGTTCGCGGAGAGACCAAGCCCCCATCCTCGGACCGAGCTTTGGACGAGAAATATTCAAGGTGGAAGAAGGTATCCGAGTGTTATTATATGATACCATTGTTGTAGATCACGAAGATCCAGCCCCTTTAGATGACGCCACCCCCTCTCCTCATATAGGCCCATCCTCCTCCTCATGTGCCATGATGTGATATTAAGGCCGTCATTCATGGGGACGTGCAAAAAGGGGAAGTGGTGACTCTCCTAATTGCGCCCGCTTGATGATGAGATGAACGTCATAAAGGTGGCCATGATGGCTGGAGTGATGGACTTGGGCGGTTGGCATATTTGGCGGGCCTTGATGGCTGGAGAGTGATGGCCATTAAGTCGGGGCATTAAGTCGGGCATGATGGCTAGAGAGTGATGGCCATTAGGTTGGGCCATTAAGTCGAGCCATATTTTCCTCCACTATTGAAGTGGGCAGTATTTTGGGCCTTCGCCTTGGGCGGAGAAGTGCGGTCCGCCCGTGAGATACTTGAGCCGGGGCCCCAAAGCCGTAATAGGCCGGTTGACCGGTCGTAGTTGACTTGGCTCTTCCGGGCCCGGTCAAAATAGTCCTATCTATCAAGAATAAAAACAATTAAAAGAGAAGCAACTTAACATGCTCATTCTGCCGTGTTATAAACGCTCACAATCATTTAAATTTTTGAGTTGTTTTGTGACCGGGGTTGCAAGGGGTTATGGCTAACTCCGACCCTGGTCCTGATTACCAAACGGGGCCTGGCATGGGTGCTGGTCTAATTGTCATGGAAGAAGACAAGTTTTGAAACAATTAAACAGAAACCTTGGACAGAAAACTTGGAGCGTACTGAGTATTGGCTCGGTTGGGGATAATAATAAAAATGTAATTATGAGATCAGCATAATCAGTAAGCCTAGCTGTTAGGATATGACAGATAGCTGCCCTTAAACTGTGAAGAACTTAATGGGTTGCTGGTTTTGGTTAGTGTCATTAATCATACTTCAAGACAAAGCTCTTAGGGTCAATTGCTTGCGAACTGCATTGAAGGTCCGTCGAGTTTTCAATTATCGTCAAAAGGCTGAAGGCCCTCTCTCTCTCTCTCTCTCTCTCTCTCTCTCTCTCTCCCTTCTTGTCACCTCTCTCTCCCTCTCTCCCTTCTTGTCACCTCTCTCTCTCTCTCTCTCTCTCTCTCATCTATATACTAGTCATAGCTTCATTTAGAATATTCCCCTCAAAATCTTGGACCACTAATTTTAAACGAACAACATTAATTAAATCGCAATAATTATTAGGTTCCTCTCAAAATCCTCGTTCTTTAAAAATTTAGTTCACCCCATAGAATCTAGTTCCTCCATTGTTTGTTTATTTCCCCACAAAAAATTTAGACCCCCCAATATTTAGTACCCCTCAAAATTTCAGATAAATTTAGTTCCTTTTCTCCCACATTGTTTAGACAGATTTTCTGTGATGAAAACAATAATTAATTGTGTCACCTAACACTGTCTATGGATTTGACGAACACTGTCTTTACAATATCCAGTTTGCATCTTACTTTAACCACCATGACATTTGGCTTGGATTTGTAAGCTTCTTGTCACACTTCAGCTCCACTGGTAAAAAAAGTAGGGGTTCCACTTCAGACTTTGTCGCATAAGCTATCGAACTTAACTTTTCTTTGTATTATGAAATATGTGGAGTCTTTGAACATGATGTTCTTGGCATGAATCTTTTTCCCTTTTCTTGGATTTACTTGATTTTCTATGTCCATATAACCCTCTAAAAATGTAGGTTTACTATTAGCAAGTTATGGAGTAGTACAGAGTCAAGCGATGCAAATTCTTGTACTGCAATAGTTCAACATTAAAAAAAATTGGGAGGAAACAATGATAAGAGACGAATCCTGATATCCTATATTTAACACTATGGGCATCGTACAAAGTAACTCGCAAATCCTAGCAAATTTGATTTGAAATACTCATGGTAGGCCCCTTGGAAAGTTGCTTGCTTAATATATGTGTTGCAATGCACATATGGATGTTGTTTGCATATGATATCAAACAGCATTGTAATCTGGAGAACCATAATATGGCATAATAATCTATATTTGAATAGTGTTTTCTTAACATGTCATGTTGGTTGATTGGATGCAAGGGAAATTGTATATACTCTGGAAATTGTGTATAATTTGGAGAACCATGTTCTTTGATGAATTGCAGCTTATTTTTCGAGAATCATAAATTTTTCATGCTAATGTTTAACTTGGGAATCTTGCAAATGTTTAATTTTTTCATGCAAATATTTTGATAGTAGAATCTTTACGAGAATATTTTTTCATGCAAATGTTTAACTTAGGAAACTCTCCATCTATGTTGTAACAAAAATCTTTGCGAGAATGAAAAAAGTGTTAGCCTTCTGTAACTTTAAATTCATCGTTATTTTGAGGATTTTCTTATAATACATGAAAAATATAGAAAAAAGAAATAGAAAACCCAATCGAATGAAAACATATTAATAAAACCAATCTAATGAAAAGATTATGAATTTATCAAATAATTCAGTACATGGTATGTAGAAATTGTTTGCTACATACGAGACTCACATGTGTTGATTGATGCAATCTTGTGATAATGGAATCCATTTTCTTTCACCAAGATTGAGTTTGTAAGGCTGTTAAGCTTAAAACACACTAACATGTATTTGTAGCATGTTTCATGTATATGAGATATATACACAACATTACAGGTACTAATATTAATATATAGTGGAACCTACCTTCGTGATGCAGGTATACTTTGGATGCAATTTAGGATGCAAGTATAAATTTTTTGAGAAGAACGGGATGGTCTGCTTCCTCCTTTGTGCGAGAAAAAAAATTGAGCCGTAAGCCGCTGAAAATTAAATATATGAGCAAAAAAATTACATGGCTTCAAAAGCTATAAGCAAAAAAAATGGAATGGCAAAAAAATACATGTCTTGCTAAGCCGTGAGCAAAAACCTTTTGAGGACAGGATTGGCTGCTTCATCATCTGCATTAGAAATAAATTAAGCTGTGAGAAGAACATTAATTGATGAGTTGATAATGTTAGATAAATCATGACTGAGATGTAGCTTTCTAATTAATCCTACATTGGTTAAGCTACTGACACAAAACACATTCACACACCAAAAGCTGCTAATGCTTGCCCCTGAGCTTGACATCCAATGTCACACCACCTTCATGAGAGATTTCACGTCGATAGAGCTGAAAGAATCAGCAAAATCAAAAATTGTAATTGAGATTTTGTGTTTTGTTTTGCTTAATGGTTGAGTGTGAGAGAGTTCAGTCATGTTTGTGTTCAAAAACAAAGGGAACCATGCCAAAAACATTATGTATAATTTATTTGAAAAAAATGATTGTATGCAATTGATGCTATAAAAATAAATAGTAATACCTAAAGAATTGAATATAGATGACCAAATCTTTAACAAAAACAAAACAATTAGTTACAGACGCCCAAATCTACAACAATTAATGTTTAACATTACTTTGGAAGCTGGCGACCAAGGCTAACAAAGCATCTGAAAATTAATGTTCAGCATTACAGCGTAAAATTATGCCCAACATTACACCAGGCGATCAAGGCTAACAAAGCATCTGAAATAATGCCCAACTCTCTAAAACAAATTAGCATTACATCATATATCAAAACTTACCGATACATCTGAAACTCCACAATAGACACAAAATCCTACCAAAAATATTTTAAAAAAAGAACCAACAATAACTAAAACAACACATAAACACACTGAGGAAAATTGTTAATAACCTAAGCCCTCTCACCTCGATCCTCCTAACGAGCTAGATATCCTTGGGCATGATAATCGCCCTCTTTTGCATGAATCACACACAGGTTCGTGCCCTCAAACAGACCAACTAAGTAGGCATCTGCCATCCATCTCCTAGAGGGCCACCACAGACTGGAAGTAGAGATCAGTCATAACGTCTTGGCAATTTCCCTATTGAATCATTGGAAGGGCATCTTTTGGATCAGGAGTTCAGCCTGAAACTGTGGGTGTTTCGAAGATGCTATATCTCTTAAAACTATGGATCGTGAAGGATAATCAAGAGACATATGATTGAGAGATAATGAAAACTGTGGATCAGAGATATAACATTCTTCAGATTCTAATTTCACCTGGATCCGAAGGGAGACGGTTCGGCCTAAAACTATGGGGCTTCTTCACTCCGTCGGTCAGGGAAGCAGACTTGTAAGTGACATTGGTCGACAGCTTCTTACGCGGTGCCTTGTCGTCGGTGTACTTGCAAGCGATCTGCTTGGTATTCCCCATTTGGAGATGAGATGTAGAACTGTATGAATTTTATTGTTTGGATTTGGTGAATTTTTTAGCGATGAAAAACATGGATGGAGAAGGGATTTCTTATACAGAACGTGGGGGTTTTACATTTTTGGGAGATTGAGCTAGTGAAATCTTCAATCGTTGGATTTGGGTTTTTGTTGAACGATGGATCTTGCGTTTACGAAGATCACGCAGATCGTCTCACGTGAATCGGACTGCTATGTTTTTTATTATGTGAGAGTGGTGTGCATGCAAAATTACTTACGCAAAAAAATGCATGCAAAATTTACTTGCACTAACCAATGACATCAGTGATGAGAATTCACACACATGACATGAGTAATCTGACTTTGGTTTTCCCAACAAAAGCTTTGAGTTTGAGGTTTCAAATTTTTAATTTTCCAAAGAAAATTTCCCCCTAACAAACAACACATGTCCAAGTCAGCATTACTTTGTCGATATAGGATAAACATGTCCACGTAGGACAAAGATTCAAAATCTTCATCAAATGTTTTATATATACATATATATACATATATATACATACATATATATATACTAGTCATAACCCGTGCCCGCGGTCACGGTTCAATTAAGATTTTCCCCCGCAAAATCTTTGTTCCCCAAAAAATTATTTCCACAACTAAAATTGTGTGGAATTACAAATTAGCGTAAAAATATTTAGCGGCACGAACGCCTTCGGCGTGGAACAACAAATTCGGTGAGGGCGCCTTCGGTGGAACAATAAATTAGCGTAAAAAAATTTAACGGGCGCCTACCGCATTCAGCGTGAGGGAAATTATTCTCAAAAGTATTCGATCTGCAGCATTAAGTGCAAGTTAAAGTTTTTTTCCCAAATGCATTAATTGCAGCCTGCTATTCCCCAAAAAGTTTCATTTCCCAAAAACTTTCATTTCCCAATAAACTTTCATTTCCCAAGAAATTTTTTTCCTTCCCAAAATTTTTACAAACTCTCATCTCAACCGTTGATTTCCCAAGATTAAATCTCAATCATCCTTCTATCAACCTGTTTGTCCTAGTCAGCTTGTCCTAGTCAGCCCTAAGATTCAAAAACAGTTGTCAAATGTAATATAGATATATATATGGATAAAACTTTTCAAAAAAAAGAATATATATGGATATATATATATGTATATATGTATGTATGTATGTATGTATGTATGTATGTATGTATGTATGTATGTATGTATGTATGTATGTATGTATGTATGTATATATATATGTATATATGTTTTTTTTTGAAGGGTAAGCAAATTTATTCATATAACTCAACAAATTACAATATTGGTCTACAAAATAGAACCAAATCTGACACGCAAGAGATACAAAGCCATACGTAAAACTTCAACTCTGATAATCCTAGGAAACCTAGCGATATTTAGGATTCCTAGTTTCCCTTGAGCTTTTCCGTCGAGGTGGGTCCAAATAAGTCTTTTTGAGTGTCTTTAATTTTGGCACTAAGCGGCGCATTTCATCCTCCCATTCTTGGTTTATCATTGTAGCATCTCCATCAAATTCTTCCTCCCATTCTTCCTCATATTCATCCTCATCAGCATTTGCATCCGTAACATTGTCAGGGTCGTCAACACGGTCATTACCAGAAGGGCCCCCAGCTTCCGCAGAATTTGGAAACACATGTACATCCGCTGCATCACCATTAGTAACCGCTACATTTCCATTAGAAGGACCTCCATGTTCTATAGTAGATAAAAAACCTCTACTCGTATCATTCCATTCATTAATCAACACACTTCCAGTCGCAGACATTGGAGCCTTGCCTTTCTCCACCCAAACCTTCTTAAACGGGCGTTGAGAGATTGAATGCCCAAAGCACTCACACGTTGGGCAACTTGGAGGTAAGTTTTCATATTCCACTATAATGACCACATTCTCCTCATCCTCCACAGCAATATCTATTGTTTTTTGCAATTTGGTCTTTGCATCAATTTCAACAAAGCATCTTGCATATGAGTATCTTTCTCCTAAAGCTGTATCCTTATCAAGGAATAAGGGCTTCCCTATAGAGCTAGCAATTATACTGATGCACTCAGTAGACCAAAATTTCAGCGGCAAGTCAGGAAATCTTACCCATACTGGAATTGATGACAGAAGATCTCTGTCCATTGTGAGATCTGGAGTCCAGCGTCGCAGCACTATCACTCTCTTATCAAACATCCAAGGCCCCCCTTGGAGTACCCTACTACAATCTTCCTCTAGCTCAAACACGAAGAAGAAAAAGCCATTTTCTCTATATGTATATATGTGTATATATATATATATATATATATATATATATATATATATATATATATATATATATATATATATATGGATAAAATGCGCATGCGCTCAACCTCAGGCACGATTCATGTGCAAAACCCCTCCCTATCATCCGATTCGATCCTCCGGCTGTTGTTAAAAGTAGAGCCGGTAGAACTTTTGATGCAACTACCACCACTCCCTTTAAGCAAAGCGAAACTTTTGGTGCAATTACCATCGCATCCTTTAAGCCCTTTTCAAAGCGACTTTGTAGAACTTTTGGTGCAATTACCATCGCGTTCTTTAGCCCTTTTCAAAGCAACTTTGTACATAATTACTCACCGTTGTACGCATTGAACAATAGGTCTACAGTACTATTCGATCCACCGGCTGTTGTTAAAATTATACGGGACCGTTGTGCATGTCGGGTAAAAATGATTACAGTCGGGTTAAATTACTCCGTGCGCACAACGCCATGTAAAATTTCTTCCCATTTGGAATGTTGTGCGCGTCGGATAAAAAATTTGCGAAGAGTAAAATGCAATTGTCGTGCACAACGTGCTACAGTTTAATGCGTCGTGCGCGGTAATAGAAAAGGTGTATATTATTCTTCACAGCGTGCATGGTAATAAAAAGGTTTGAGGGGTGTATTATTCCTCACAGAGGGGTTAAAAGACTTAGTTTGAAGTAATATTCATACTCGCGCACAACGGGTAAAATTATGCCATGGTGTGCGCGTCTGGTAAAAATGGTTCTAGTGGATTAAATTACTCCACGCGCACAACTGCATGTAAAATTTCTCCTAATTTGAAACGTTGTGTGCGTCGGGTAAAAACATTGCTACGGGTAAAATGTAATCGTCGCGCACAACGTGCTACATTCTAACGCGTCCTGCGCGCAGTAATAAAAAGTTAGAGGGGTGTATTATTCCTCATAGCGCACAACCCATTGTGTGCGAAGGTTAAAAGACTTAGTTTGAATTAAAATTCATCCGCGCGCACAACAGGTAAAGTTATGGCCCATTGTGCTCGTTGTGCGCGGGGGTTAAAAGACTTAGTTTGAAGTAATATTTATATGCGCGTACAATGGGTAAAAGTATGCCCCATTGTGTGTCGGGTAAAAATGGTTCCAGTGGATTAAATTACTCTCTGTGCACAACGGCATGTAAAATTTCTCCTGATTAGGAACATTGAGTGTGTCGAATAAAAACTGTGCTATGAGTAAAATGTAATCGTCGTGCACAATGTGCTACGTTCTAACGCGTCGTGCACGGTAATAAAAAAGGTTATATGGATGTATTATTCCTCACAGCGCACAACCCGTTGTACACAAAGGTTGAAAGACTTAGATTGAAGTAATATTAATCTGCGTACACAATGGGTAAAATTATGCAATGTTGTGTGCATCGGGTAAAAATGGTTCCAGTGGATTAAATTACTCCCCGCACACAAGGCATGTAAAATTTCTCCCGATTTGAAACATTGTGCGTGTCAGGTAAAACCTTTGCTACGGGTAAAATGTAATCGATGTGCACAACGTGCTACATTCTAATGCGTCGTGTGCGGTAATAAAAAAGGTTAAAAGGGTGTATTATTCCTCACAGTGCACAACCTGTTGTGTGTGAAGGTTAATAGACTTAGTTTGAAGCAATATTCATCCGCGCATACAACAGGTAAAATTATGCCCCGTTGTGGGTGTTATGTGCGGGGTTAAAAGACTTAGTTTGAAGTAATATTCATACGTGTGCACAACGGGTAAAATTATGTCCCTTTTACGCGTCGGGTAAAAAGGTTCTAGTGGATTAAATTACTTCCCGCGCACTACGGCATGTAAAATTTCTCCCGATTTGGAACATTGTGCGCATCAGATAAAAATTTTACGACAGGTAAAATGTAATCATCGCGCACAACGTGCTACATTCTAACGCGTAGTGCGTGGTAATAAAAAATGTTAGAGTGGTGTACTATTCTTCACAGCGCACAACCCGTTGTGCGCGAAGTTTAAAAGACTTAGCTTGAAGTAATATTCGTCTGCCTGCACAACGGGTAAAATTATGCCATGTTGTTTGTGTAGGGTAAAAAGGTTCCAGTGGATTAAATTTCTCCCCGTGCACAACGGTATGTAAAATTTCTCTCGGTTTGGAACGGTGTGTGCGTCGGGTAAAAAATTTGCTACGAGTAAAATGTAATCGTCGTGCACAACGTGCTACATTATAACGTGTCGTGCGCGAAAATAAAAAAGGTTAGAGGGGTGTATTATTCCTCATAGTGCATAACCCGTTATGCATGGGGGTTACAAGACTTAGTTTAAAGTAATATTCATCCATGCACACAACGGGTAAAATTATGCCCCGTTGTGCGCGTCGGGTAAAAACGGTTCCAGTGGATTAATTACTTCCCATGCACAATGACATGTAAAATTTCTTCCGATTTGGAACGTTGTGTGCGTCGGGTAAAAAATTTGCTACGGGTAAAATGTAATCGTCGTGAACAACGTGCTACATTCTAATGCGGCATGCGCGGTAATAAAAAAGGTTACAACGGAGTATTATTTCTCACAGCGCACAACCTGTTGTGCACGGTGGTTAAAACACTTAGTTTGAAGTAATATTCATCCACGCGTACACCGTGTAAAATTAACCCGTTGTACGCGTCGGGAAAAAATGGTTCCAGTGGATTAAATTACTCCGCGCATACAACGACATGTAAAATTTCTTCCGATTTGGAGTAGTGTATTACACAACCCGTTGTACATGGGGGTTAAAAGAGTTAGTTTGAAGTAATATTCATCCATGCGCACAGTGGGTAAAATTATAACCCGTTCTGCACGTCGGGTAAAAACGTTTACAATGGATTAAATTACTGCACACGCACAACCGAAAAAATTTGATAGTTGTGTAATTGTGAAATTTGCTGATTAATTATACGTAGCTCTAACCATATTTATAACACGTTCTCATGCGCGGGTAGTACTATTTTGCGCAGAGATATTTCATGTCAGTCGCTGGGTTTGCATGGTGAGTAATTTTTGAGGGTAATGTCATATTTCTTAATGCACACAAATCGACAAATCGGATGAATGGGTTTGCACGGTGAGTAATTTTCTGATCTTTTTCGTTGTGTGGGATGAGTAAATTCTGATACGTTTTACTGGCTCTATTCTCTAGAATCACGAAAACTCTACTGTACACACACGGGCTCACATCTATAGACTCACATGCACTCTTCTGTCCAATTCGGCTATAAATGGCCGACTACGAGCCCACCACAACTCACAAATTAATCTACTCTTCTTATGCCAACTGCTAAACCAATATTTTTGGCACATTATGTGTCCCATTATCAGGGATCATCAGGTATCCATATCTCCCTTCTTCTCAGTAATTTGACCATTTTCAGGGAACATCCACTAGATTCCCTCTTGAAGCTGCTCAGAAATGGCTTCAAGTTTGTACAAGCAAGTATTTAGTTCTCAAAGAACCGCGACATGCTTCCTTCTGCAGGAACAAGCAAATATTTAGTTTTCAAATAACCACTGCTTGCTCCCTTGAAGAGAAAGCTGCCAAGTAAAAACATTACTTCTCTTCTTTTGGGCAGAGAGAAAGGACCCATTTTGTCCAGCATGTCTTGTCTTTTTTGATTTTGTAATTTGTATTAGGCTTGCTGAAATGTTTGTAAATATGTGAATTATAAATGGAAGCCTCATTTTGCTGGCTCCCCTGAAGAGAAAGCTCCCAAGTAAAAACATTACTTCTCTTCTTTTGGGCAGAGAGAAAGGACTCATTTTGTCCAGTCATGTCTTGTATTTTTCGATTTTGTAATTTGTATTAGGCTTGCTGAAATGTTTGTAAATATGTGAATTATAAATGGAAGCCTCATTTTGCTTGCACTGAAAAAAGTCGAATATGTTACTCGTCGGTTCCTTCTCTTAAGTGGATCTTCTTCTTGCTTTTAGATGTTTAGATTTCTTAACGAATTAATGTTTCGATGCTGAGGATTATTAAGCAATTTTTTCAGACAATAACATATCTGATACACTCTGCTACACAATTGTACTGCACATTGAACTATCTGATACAATAACAATGATACATTCACATCGCTAATAAAAAAGGTTAAGAGTGGAGGATTATTATGTAATGTCACGGTCTGTTTTCGATCGTACGCTTTACGGGCACGTAGTCTTGTTTGTGCACATATTTATTTTAGACTTTGTTTGTATCCGAACCCTATAGTGTAATATGCCGTTGTGACCCTCTCGAAGAATATTAAATTATGGAATTAATTTGGAACGTCATTTCACGGTCGTTCTCCCACAATTTGACTTTGTTTAATGAGACGTCGCGATTTACACTTTTGTCGTGAGGCCTTTTTAATTTTTAGTTTCGTTTCTCGTCATCGAACTCGTGATCCGTCTTTTAGTGTTGTTTATCTCGACGGTACGATCACCACAGTATTTATCTTACAATTTTCGAGCCCCGTTTGAACCACTTTCACCTTTTCCCTGTTAAACTATAGTTAACCCTATTTTTAAATGAGTTTACCACTCTAATAATTATATGATAATGATCCTAATCTCCCCCTAAATTGGAACCCAACCCAGGTTTGCCACTCTTAGCCGCACCCACGCATGGGAGAGAGAGGGAGTGGGATCTTTTAGGTTCTATTAATAATAATAACAATAAATCAATTGAATAATAATAATAATAACCCCTAACGCAGCTAACCTAACCCTGGGACCCCCTCCCCCACGTGAGCAACTCTTTAATATTGGCCATAGGTTAATTTCCCAGTAAACACAAAAAAACGCCGCTGCCTCTTTCCTTTTTCGCACGCAACGCAAAGACAGCCGCCACCCCTAGTTTCGCTTTCTTCCTCCCTCAGCCCGCCGCCGACCAAGCCTTGGACGTCGCTCCGACCCTCTCTCTGGCTCTCCCCTTCGCCTGTGCCTCCATGGGCCCATGCAACCTTCGCCTACAACTGCAAAAGCATGCAGGCCTCCGTTATTCACTACAGCATCGCTGCAACAGCAGCAGCGGCCGCTGCAACAGCAGCAGCGGCCGCTGCAGCACCCGAAACCACCACTGTGCCGCCCCCTGACCACTGCTGTCACCCCCTTGGGCCCCTGCACCGCCGATGTAGCCCCCTCTGTCCGTTCAAGCTCTGAAATAGCGAGGGCTTGATGTTTTACGTTTTTAACGACGTTTTGATGCGTCATTGCGGTCCCCGTCGCAGCCCTCTACCTCTCCTAGAGGTGTTTCTCGACGTCACTATCACCCCCTACGATGCTCAACATCGTAGTATTCCTGTACGTTGACCCGTTCGTCTCCGTTCGTTGTTACGGCTTCCCGTGAGCCGTAGATCTTCATCCGTCCGTTTGCTCGCTGTTTTGGACCCCCTCGCTGATCTCGTCGCTGATCTAGGATTGGCAAACGTGGAATCTATTTTGGATTCTAGAATCAGGAATGTTTTCTTGATTTCAACCCCTGGCGTCGCTACCAGGCGCCAGGGTAGCTCTTGCAGCGTGTAAGGGTAATTTTCCGATCACTTAGGACCCCCAACGAATGCATGCTAATAAAGATTAAAATCGGTATTTTAATTGCTTAAGTAAATCACTAATGAAGATAATTTAAACTGGGACTGTAGGTTGGTGAATCCGAGCACATAGGTAGATTGGACTGGTTGGACAGTGTTTTCCAGAACGGTTGATTGCAAGCAAGTGAAACTTGCCAAACTTGTGTTTTAGGCCATGTTTTAGGCCATTCCCCGTTTTTAGCGTAAAAGAGACTAGGCGACGAAATGATACTCGCCTAGACACAACTTTAAGATCTAGCTTGACAACGAAGCTAGATCTGTCACCCTGCCATGTCATTCATACATTATTGCATGTCACGTTTAATTTTCTTATCTGTACGCACATTAAATTTACCCATGCCATGCCATGCATCCTGATGATAATCCATGCTTGAATGTTGCACACGATGCTTGTACTTGCTTGTTAAGGCTAGGCACCTGCATTGCAGGCACAACCCTAGGCCAAATACACTTCCTGGCTCGTGATCCAGAAGCAGGCTATATGTGTTGGTCAAAAGCCAATGCCCGATTACACGTGGAGGGGTAGGGTTAAGCGACCACTCAGCTTAGGAGTATGCCATATTAGCAACTTCAGCTGTAAGGCGTAAACTCTGGGATTGGGGTAGGGTTAAACGACCACTCAGCGTAGAAGTGTGCATGTACATCCACTTCAGCTGTAAGGTAAAAACTCTGTGCACGACGTGTTTACATGACTTGTAAATCCATGTGAATGTTAGTAGCTTTGCTACCCTTGCCATGTCATACGTGTTGCCATGTCATACTTGTAGCACTCTCTTACTTGTTGCATTCATACCTTAAACTGCCATGTCATCGCATATTTTAGAACTGCTAGGTTGTTTCACTTTCTTTTAGTTTCATTGCACAAGTCTCTTATAGACTTGCTGACATGTGCCCTCGTCTCTTTTGGGTGTCGCATGTTAGTTGCTCAGCCAGAGTCCGTTGCTGAGGACGAGGTGTTTGTTGAAGTTGAGCCTGGGTCCACTGTTGACGTGGAGTATGAGGACACCGGCGACCAGTCGTAGCGACTTAGTGCTGTGTTGCTTTCTGATTAGTTCTTGTTAGGTTGTTGGTGCGTAGCGCCCTTTTTTCTGTATGTTGTTATTTCTGTTGGCCATGCTTGGCCCTTTTAGACTCTCTTTTAGCCTGGTGGCTTTTCTGTGATGTTGGACTTTGTTGGTGGACATTCTGAGATTGGAATAATAATATCTGTCTTTTTCTTTTATTATTATTTTTGTTCTGCATCGCATTTGCAAGGACCTATACTTGGTTATTCCAAACGCTTTACAGACTGGAGCCTCACAGCTCCAAGTCTGAGCGGACTTTTCACGCCTCGCCTCCATTTTAGGGAAGCGGGTCGTGACATGTTTTATTGGTGGCCCATGCAAGTCACTGCAACTGTGAATTATCGGAACAACGATAATAATTAAAGAACATCCATTAAATAAATTAAAACATCCAAATCATAAGCTCTGAGTCTAATTTTTTATTGTTTCCTATGTCTTTGGTGGCTGGTAGACGTGATGCCCGAACATCTGTCTCAGCTTAGTAGGGAATCCATTAGATCAGGACTTTAGTAAGACTTAGTTAGACGTCTGTGCTTGCTAGTTAGAGGCCCCAGATTGTTAGCTAGACTCCATGCTAGAAATCGATATAATCGTCTTAGGAGTTACCTTAGTGGTTCTTGCCTAGCTCTGACCATATTAGACTTCTAGAAACTCTTTAGTCGTTTGCTTGGGTTCATCGATTTCAGGCCAAGTCGGACGCAGTTCATTACAGTCTAGACCCTTAGGAAATCTTAGCGCTAAGTTTCCTAATCTTTAGTTGGTCGACGGTAGGAGTTCCCTGTAGAGTTTCATGAGTCATATCCTAGGCGTATTTTGTATGAGACCACGTGATCTTATTCTTGCCCTCGTATCACGTGATCGCTTCATGGCGATTATCGTTGATCTTTCGAATTTTCTCCGTTGCAAATCTTGAATCCTACAAAGTCAATTTCGATTTTTCCTTAATAAAAAAATTTCGCTCAGTTTAATTGTTGTTTTAAAACCCTCTTCTTATGTATTTAATTCCTCACTATTCGATTGAGTTAAAATCCTTTTGTAGATTTTGGAGTCTACTGGTTGAAATTTTTAATTACTATCTCATAGCTATTTGCTAACATATATTTCTTGCATTTTGGTTTTAAAACTTTATTACTATTTTGATAGTTCGATATTTCATCTTTTTCTAAACTATGAACTTCATTTTAGCCAATTACCATATATACTTTAGAATATCTTCCAAGATAAATAGAACTTCAATTATTTTTATATATATCAGTTCTAGGTTCGTAGTACTCGTACTTTAAGATCTTTGTATAAATCAGTTCGTTTAGCAAAATCCGGGTTTCTCTAAAAGTATTTTCAGTATTATTTATTTGAAATTTCGCTCCAGTTTTAAGACTTGGAAAACATTTAGCATGAGCTTAAATTCTCTACACTATAGTTGATCTGATTTCATTCTTTGAATTTCGAAACTTTTGCCGAAATTATTAAATTACTACCCCATAATGTTTTCTAACCTATGTCCTTACTGTTCGTGTGAATGTTTTACTTCTTCCTTTTAATAATTTTTCAATAAGCTAATAAACCATTCTTCTTATTATGTATATACGACTCAAACTTATTTCGAAAAACTCATTTTATCGACCACCAATATTTTTCTATACATAAGAGAACTCCAACTTTTGAGATACGATCGGTTTTGTACTCTTCATATTTTAACTTATATCTTTTACACACTATTTTCCTGTATCCTAACGGAGCATCATTACATTTTTCTTTTCCCACCCAAACATTCACAATTATACCCCTGATTCACCTAACCAAGCTGTTTCCTTATCTTTGTCCTATCTGAACTCGTGCTTTTCGATCTTTCCTTTGTTACGCTTTTGGCTTCGGTTTCTTTCCTATTGTTTAGCCATTAGTGCTCGTCGTTGCCTGTGTCAAACTTAGCATAGTAGCGAGCTCATTGATTTTATTGCGATGTCGTTGTGGTGCATGTATAAGTAGAGTGTGTGGACCCGTGTGTGTGAACCCCAGCGTATCACTCACGTATGAGTGTACTCCCCTTGTAGTATATTAATGTTTGCCTATTGTGTGATATATATATACTCAGTGTTATTCATGATGTATACGAAGTTATATGGATGATATTAGTTATATATGTGTGGGTAGCTATAACATTTTAGGAATGTCTGTATATATATTGGAAATTGTATTGTAGTATAGACTAGTAGTGTATGTAGTTTGAAGATACTTGTGAATACTTGATATGTATATATGTGTATATATATATATATATGTATATATATATATGTATATATATATATATATACATACATATATATATATATATATAGTGAAAAATGGAGAAGAGCTGACAGCGCTGGAAATTTTTCTAGCGTTGTCCGCATTTTGGGCACCCTAAAAGTATTTCTTTTTTGAAATTTTTTTTACAGTAGTTAGATATACTAGTTGGGAAGCTCCCCACAAAATTTCAGCTCGATCCGACACCGTTTGAGCCTCCGTTCATCGATTTCAAAGACGTTGCGCAAAACAGTGGACAGATTTGCGCAACGTTTTTTAAATCGATGAACGGAGACTCAAACGGTGTCGGATCGAGCTGAAATTTTGTGGGGAGCTTCCCAACAAGTATATCTAACTACTACAAAAAAAAATTCAAAAAAAAAATACTTTTAGGGTGCCCAAAATGCGGACAGCGCTGGAAATATTTCCAGCGCTGTCAGCATTGGCCCATTAACCTCATATATATATATATATATATATATATATATATATATATATATATATATATATATATATATATATATATATATATATATATGAGGGAAATGTGCCTAAGAATGACCTCGGGTAGATATACCTGAGCACACCCCCGCTGTTCGGGGTTTGTGAGTATTTTTTTTTGAAAATTTTTTTTGCAGTAGGTAGATATACTTGTTATGTAGCTCCCCACAAAATTTCAGCTCGATCCGACACCGTTTGAGCCTCCGTTCATCGATTTCAAAAACGTTGCGCAAAACTGTCCAGAATTTGGACAGTTTTGCGCAACATTTTTGAAATCGATGAACGGAGGCTCAAACGGTGTCGGATCGAGCTGAAATTTTGTGGGGAGCTACATAACAAGTATATCTACCTACTGCAAAAAAAATTTTCAAAACAAAATACTCACAAACCCCGAACAGCGGGGGTGTGCTCAGGTATCTCTACCCGAGGTCATTCTTAGGTACATTTTTTGCTATATATATATATATATATATATATATATATATATATATATATATATATATATATATATATATATAGCGATCTTCCGTTGCAAAAAAACTCATGCGAAAGACGTGCGAAAACATTTTTTTAATTTTTTTGAAAATTTTTTTTTCAAAATTTTTTTTTTATGTTTAATCCATACAAATATATACCCAAGGGAAAATAATGGGTGAACCCGTTGGGCATTAGAGCACCCATCCACCCGTTACAAATTTAACGGTCTCAAAACGTGCGAATTTGATGAAATGCCTTGATCGAAGGCCAAATGACATTATTTCTCAACCATTATTTTTTGAGGGGTGTATAACAACATATAATGAGGGTGGAAAAAAGAATTTTTGAAAAAAATAATTCAAAAAAAAGATAAAAACATTTTCGCACCGTGCGAAATGTTCTCATTTGAAAATTTTCCTATATATATATATATATATATATATATATATATATATATATATATATATATGAGGAGGGATCAAATGACCCCCAAAAATAACCCCCTAAAATGACAACCCATCAAAAATCCTATGCCCCCCATTTTGTCGGAAGATCCGAACCGTTCATCTTGATCTCCATCCTCTAAATACCCGACCCACCAATTTTCAACCCGATCCCATGTGTTTTGCCCATTCATCAACCATTCGCAAAAGTCCTGTTCATGCGAAGCCGTTAAATTTGGGTCGGACGGATGAACGGGCAAAACACATGGGATCGGGTTGAAAATTGGTGGGTCCGGTATTTAGAGGGTTGAGATCAAGATGAACGGTTCGGATCTTCCGAAAAAAATAGGGGGCATAGGATTTTGGATAGGGGTTATTTTTGGGGGTTATTTTTGGGGGTCATTTGATCCCTCCTCTATATATATATATATATATATATATATGTGTGTGTGTGTGTGTGTGTGTGTGTGTGTGTGTGTGTGTGTGTGTGTGTGTGGGGTGGGATCAAATGACCCCCCTATCAAAAATCCTATGCCCCCCATTTTTTCGGAAGATCCGAACTGTTCATCTTGATCTCCACCCTCTAAATACCTGACCCACCAATTTTCAACCCGATCCCATGTGTTTTGCATGTTCATCCATCCGACCCAAATTTAACGGTTTCGTATGAACAGAAATTTTGCGAATGGTTGATGAACGGGCAAAACACATGGGATCAGGTTGAAAATTGGTGGGTCAGGTATTTAGAGGATGGAGATCAAGATGAACGGTTCGGATCTTCCGAAAAAATGGGGGGCATAGGATTTTTGATAGGGGGTCATTTTTGGGGGTTATTTTTAGGGGTCATTTGATACCACCATATATATATATATATATATATATATATATATATATATATATATATCTATTCTATAAAACACAACCTTTTTTGAATTTTATCCTACTAGGACAAAGCTTTGTCCTACGTGGCCACAAAAATGCTGACGAGGACAAAGCAATAATGCTGACTAGGACAAGTTTGTTCATGTTTGGGGGAAATTTCGTTTTAAACTCAAAATTTTGAAAGCTCACAGGTTAAACTCAAAATTTGAAAGCTCACAGGTTAACCAAATTATTGGGGGGAAATGAAATTTGGGGGAAACAAAACTTTGCTCCAAAAATTTTGAAACCACATGACACCAAAATTTGTTTGCTGAAACTTTGCTCCCCAAAAATTCATCACGTTCTCCTCTATCTCTCTCTCTCTCTCTCTGCCCCACTCCCCACCTCAGATCAAGGCCCCCAAGCACCTGGTGCTTTCCTGAACACTCCGGATCCTGTCCTCGCTGATGTGGCCCTCTCCTTGACCATGGACTCCTGGTCCGAGATCCAGTTGAAGAAGATGGAGTCTGGCAGCGACGATAAGCTCAATGCTTTCCTCTTGCAGCATGGGATCGCGAAGGAGACAGATATAGTTAAAGAGACAGCTGCTTTCATCCAAGTCTGTCGGGGTTTTGTGTGATTTTTAACCGATTTTTTTATTGCGAAATACTTGGCTTATGTTTGCAATCAGTGTGTTGCTTAAAAGTTAAGATTTTCCTATTTTTTGGGATAAACATTGTTAGTGATTACCCTGGTTCTTGCGATCTTTGGGAAAAATCGCTCCTTTAGTGTCTGTTTAGGTGCGTGCTATTATTTTTTAGAATCTGGAGAAATTCATGACAAAGTCAAGGTGTCCATCTTCTGTTGAATTTGAGGATGCAACAATTAATGATCGTTGGGACAAAAAAATCCCCAACACACACTTGCTGTTGAAACCAAATGTATTTTGAATTTGGGTTTTTGGGGTTAAAAACTCATCCCCAAGAAAATCAGCCCCTAGGAGTGCCATCCGCTCAGAGACTCTTCAATGAGGGTAAGAAAACATTTGATCTTTTTCCTGATATTTTATGCTTCATACATTGTACATAATCTATGAACTCATTTATCAATTGTGGCCAAAGGTAGCTGCTAAAATGTTGTGAGAGGCAAAAGCACCAGTAATATATATCTTGCATAAAAATTTTGATTCATCTTAACGAACACTGTATCCAATGAAAGACACCAAATATTGAGGTATGTAATGCTTCCTACTTGAATATATATGAAATTTTGATGGTTTATAAAATGTAGATTTCATGTTAACAATTAAAGTCATTTTTTGTTGTCAAGATGTCACATTCTTCATATATATTTAGTGGCTAATTGATAGTTTTATGAAGAAAGGTGAAGGGAAATAAAACGAATACCCTCAGTTGAGCTGTTGGAATACCCTCAGCATGCATGAAAGACACACAGGTTGTTTGCCAAGATGATCTGATAGTGCTTCTAGCTTTGTGATCCTTGATTCTATTGTCATCTCACCAATATGGGGAAAAAATGAACTTCTAAATGCCCCATGTAACTTGCATAATTAGAAAATAATTATTAACCCCTCATTTCCTTTTTCCCCCTTATTTCTTGGTGTCACTATGGTCCATGTGGGTACACCATAACTGTAATTTTATCCACACACTGAAAATGACTTCATCACTGCAACGATTTTGTAGTCATGGATGTGATCTTCATGCATCTGTTGTCGTAGTATCCATTGTGCATGCTCATGTTCATTTTTGGCTTCTGCAATTCTTTTTGTAGTCAACTCTTGCATAAATGTTATGTTGCATGCTTTCTAAAAGCTGTCAACTTGCTCATAGCTTGGTTACACAGGAATGACTTTGATACTGCTGCTGAAGTTGTAGCGGTTGGTTCTATAGTGCTAATTTCAAATGCTCTTAATTTCTATATGAGCGTAACTTTAATACTTGGGTTTCTTGGCAGACTCTGGGAAGAGAGTTTCTACTGCGTGTCTCATATCTTGAAATATATAATGAGGTGAGTGTTTTACAGATTATATAAACAAATCTACGTTTAGTTATTATTACTTGCATCCTCAATCTTCATGCCAGTTATATTTTTATGTTAAGTTCACAGTTTCATTTGAATGCTACATTTCAATTGGTTATAAATTGTATGATGCTTGTGGCCAAATGTAGCTGCTAAAATGATAAGTTCACAGTTTCATCTCTTGCCTCTCACAACTACATTTATCAATTTCATTAGAATGCTGCATTTCAAACAAAATGCCTTTTGCCATTCTGCTACATCTCGCACAATTAATAAACTGTTTACATGTTATCAATTCTGCTACATCAAACAGAATGCCAGATGGCAAAATGCATTTGGCCACACTTGATAAACAATTTATTAATTCTGCTAAAATAGTTCACAGTTTCAAACGGAATGCTACATTTCAACAGAATGCTACATCTCACAACTAACAGAGTGCCATTCTGCTAGGAGTGCCATTTGGCCACAATTGATAAAATGTTGTGAGAGGCAAAAGCATTCTGATTGAAATCAGCCCCTAGGAATGCCATTCTGCTAAAACAGTTTAGCTGCTAAGATGCTAAAATGAACTAATTCATCAGAATGCTACGTGAGTGTTTGAAATGCTAAACTGCTAAAACAGAATGCCAAATTGTGGCCAAATGTAGCTGCTAAAACAGAATGCCTGTCCTTAATCTTTGTATGATGCTTATGTATTCTTTCTTTCCTTAAGAATGAAGACATAAATTATGGGTGTTGTGTTTTTTGGAGCTCATCCTCATAATGTTTTTCCAGACATAAACAATGGCATTTCAATTTCATTTTCATTTTCATGTACATGCATTTGCACAATAATATATTTCTTTTCCTTTTTCAAAATTATAAAAATCTTTTCATTTCCATACAGTTCAATTTCACATGCCAGTAAACTAGGAGCATGAAGATCAATAAGGTCGGTTGGTTAGGAGGCAACCAGGCTCACAATGATCGGTATCTTCTCTTTAGTCACTACAACGATCAAATCCCTTTTGTTTTCGTTTTATGTTTTAATTAGTGTTTGATTTGTTTTAGTTTGGGGGGGAAATTTTCAAGAGTAAAATCTTAAATTTGGGGGGAAAACATGTTTGGGGAAACCCGAAAATTTGAAATGTGATGGGGAAAACCGATTTTTTTCAGTGAAAGTTCAGCCCGAATGGTTGAGGGGCCAGGGAGAAATAGAGGGTTATCGGATGGGTTTCCTGGGTTTGGGTGTGTTTCCCGAATTTTCTCAATCGTCAGAAATTTCTCTCTCCCCTCCCCCAGAAAAACCTTAGCCATCAAACCATTGTCTTTGCTAAAAGCTCCCAAAAAACTTCATCTTGATCCCATTCTTCCGCCAGTCAATTGCTTTCAGCGAAGCCTGTCTTTGCAATGATTTTCATTTTTCTGCCTCTAAATTTCTTGAAGTTGTGTTTCTCTATGTTGTTTCATGACGATCTGATGTGAGAGGCATTGACTTTCTGTAGATGATTTTCTGTAGAAGTTGGAGAGCAAGCCCATTCTATGAAATTCGGAGGCCTCGGAGCATGACAGAGTAATCACAGAAATCACATTACCCAAATTCGTTGTTTTTGATGTTTATACAGCGAGTTTTGGCCCTGGATTCGGTTCCTGCGACTCGAAGGAGGGTATGCCGACATCATCTTTCCTTCAATTTCGTGTTGTTCATTAGATTTTTGTGATTGGATCACTAGAATTTGTGATTGATTTCCTTCAATCTGTACTTTTTAGGGTTTGATTTGGATAGGGAAACGTTTGGAATTTGGGTTTCTAATGAGCAGATCAGAGGTTCGTGGTTCGATGCTTCTGTTATGGCAGTAATACTATCTACTCCCTTTAATTATCAGAAGTTGTGAGTATGTTTTGGTGTTTATATTTTTTTCATTTGTTCATTTTTTATGATTGTTTTTATTTTCTAATTTATTCATTTGTTCATTTTCTAATTTGTTCATTTGTTCATTTGATTCTGTCGCGACGCTACCTTGGGGATGTTGTTGTAAGGAGGTAAGAGGAAAGGAGCCGATTGATTTCATTTGTTCATTTGTTCTGATTGTTTTCATTTTCTAATGTATTCATTGAAATATCTATAAACATTGAAATTTCTACTAATTAAGTTTACTAAGAATTCAATTTTTTTTGTTTTCGCCATGTTTTCAAGTGATAATTCAACCCGTTGAGCTGTTGCTAATTCAAGCCGCTGAACAGGTGCTAATTTAAGCCTAAGAACCTTCTGTTACCAGTAAGAAGGATGAGATTACAAAGGTAAGGTAAGAAGACATTTGTGCCAAGGACTTTGCCTGTGTGTGTGTATACATACAAGGTATTAACAATTGCAAACAATTGAAAGGTTTTATATGCACGGCTGGATCCCAAGGTGTTATATGCGTGGTTGAATCCTTTAAATTTTAAAACATTATAAGCTGTAAAAAATTATGAACTCAAATTTTGCACATGATTTTGCATCACAAGTATTTTGCCAGAATATTAATCTCATTCTGGCTTTATTAGTTTCAAAATATGCAGTTTACTGTCATGCATCTTCCTCTAATTCGAGAATCATGCAATTTTATGTACATACATGTTCTCTGAACTATAATTTTTGCTTTTAATTATTTGTTTTCAGTTTTGTATTTTTTCCCCTCTGTTAATGGTAGACTGCCATTTTTTGATACCATCATCAATCCTGTTAGATGTGACTTTTATACAAGTCTTCCCCAGTATTGCTTTGGTCATCTCTATTTGTCATGTTTGTGTGTTTTATCTGCCTATTTTATTAAACTAACCATGACACTTGGATGATTACAATATCAGACAACAACACTCGATAAGGAAAGCATCTGGGTGAAAATCATTTGTAATTGATTACATACACTAGGAGTAGGTTGGGCTCAGTTGTTGATATCAGAGTATCCAAAGAGACATGCAGCAAAGAGACATGCTCATCCACTGGAGGTTGATCTTCATTATCATAAATGTGAACATTTGAATATAGTTTTTTGTTTTTCAAGCTTGATTAAATATTTCTTTTGTAGTTTTTTTAGTAGAACTGGAGCATACAAACCTATAGCATGTTCTAACCTGGAGCTTGTGCTAGCTTACAACCCTGGAGCATGTTCAAGTTCTAGCTTACTACATTGGAACCTGTGCTACCTGGATATTTGCAATTACTAGCTAAAGCATGTGATAGCTGGAGAATGTCTTTCATAAGTTCATATAATACATGGATATTTCTGTATGTGGAATGCTGATGTTTCTAGATATTGCAATTTTTAGTAGATATTTCGATGTTTCTAGATATTTCTGTATGTGTCATGTAATACATGTATATTTCTCATTTTACCCCGTTTTTACTCTTTGCGCCCGGGTAATGATTGTTTCCGTGCCCTCTGGGCACGGGCATACATTAGGTTCACCTTTTAAACCATTCAACCAACTTATGGGGGTTTTCCCTGCTGAAAGGTTAGGTATTTTGAATTTTTTTGGCTATTTTATCTTTTCGCGTATGTACTTTAATGAATAAAAACTCTACTCTTTGCAGTTCCCATGCACATCCTTTCCATTATAGGAAATTAATGACTGATCCAAGCTCACATATTATTGATTTCTATCTGACTGGTATTCATTTTAACATCATGACTTTGGTCATCCCCATGTTTTCTTCTCTCTAACAATACTCTCTATTTTACTCTATTATCAGAATTGCGGTCGACATGAATGGAAGAGGATTGCTTGGCAGGTAAGATAATCTTTTCTTTTTAGAATTTCTGGGTATGGTTTCTATTTTATTGGATCATTTGATGGAGTTCATCTTGCGTGTCCAATCTGAGGGATATTGCAAAACTGCCTTTTATTGACGAGGACCGCTTAGTGAGATAAAGAATATAGAGCACACTTTATCGGTATATGCTAATTGACCCCTATATATGGTCATATTGTATCTCTTCGTGGACAATCTATTCCCATCTCAAAAATGTTTTCCGAGTATTGGGATGTATGTAGAATTTAAGGATGAATGGATAACTTGAGATTTGTATGCGTTGGACTATGGGCGGCCTTCCCCACTTACATTTTTAATCTCTCATGGCACTGTTACCTAATGTACTTATCCATTACTGTCATTGTCTTAGCTATCATATGAAATAACTGACAATTGTACTTTGTGAACTTCCCAGGTTGTAGTTTTGATAAGGATGAAGACTCCACTTCAGGTGCTCTATAAGGAGTTGTTCTATGTGTATATCATCGTCCAATCTAATGGCAAAGTAAATTTTTTTGGGACTTTTCATCGGGGTCTGTTTTGTTTTCGAATTTTAGGTTCTTTTGGTAAAAGAATAGATTTTTCAGTGTTCTGTTATTATGAACCGAGCTATCATTCATGTGAGTATTGAATAGTTTTTTAATAAAAATTTGTTTGTCCGCTAAGTAAATAGATTGTTGCCGCATTTGTATTTGATGCTACATGTGTATACTTTTATGTTGTTTTAAACTTGGTTCAAGTATTGTATATATTTCAAGAACTATGTGGTAACTAGGAGATAACTGATAGATTTTAAAACTGTTGGTATATTGCTCTCCGCTTCCCGTCATCGGCGGTGGCTGCCCTCTAGAAGACGGTGGAAAGCCTACTTAGTTGGTAAGTTCCTAGACACCAATCTATGCTTGATTCATGCAAAGAGGTTGACGCTCATGCCCAAGGACATCTAGCTCATAAGGAGGATCCAAGGCAAGAGAGGGCTTATGATATTAACAAGCTGCTTCCGCTTACCTTTTTGTGTTTAAACGTTGCTTTAGTTGGTGTTGGTTCTCTCTTTTTTAAAAGTATTTTTATTAGGATTGTCTTTGGTTGGGTTTCGGTTGTGTTGGGAAGGTGTGATGTATGATGTAATATTATGGAATGAAAGGAAAAATAATTACTTTGTTAAGGGCATATGTATTCTATTCTGTAGGTATTATTGTTTATTTTCCTAGCTTTTGTGGTATACAATTATTTTTTCCCAAATAAATTATGCATAATGATTCTGCATATTACTATATGATAATGTACGCAGAGATAAACAAAGTTATTTTCTTATCATTGGCCGTTTTGGGATCATAAAACAGATTTGACTCATTTGAGATATGATGTGTTATTCATGGAGAAGTCAAAAGTTAAGCGACTACATTTGTTCTTTAAAGTAAAAAAAGAAGTGTACCAGAGAGAAGGAATAGTTGATCCCGCATCAAAAACTGTGTTGAAAGTTTTAACTATCGATTTTATGCTACAACGTATTAGCTCCTATAGGTAAATTACAATTGTCAAATTTCACCTTCTCTTTAGCTCTGTAAATTATGTGTCGGGCAAGAGGAAACAGAAGAAAATTGAGTAAAACATGCCCTCAATAGCAGTTTGAATTCATAATACAAGTAATAAAAGAGAACCAAGAACCGTGCTAATTTTTTCTCAGAAAATAGAAGTGTTGCTCTGCAATACAATTTAATCTTATATGATTTTCACACACACACATTATACTTTTGAGGAATGTTTTTGAATTGGTTTGCTGACTAAGACAAATGAGTTGGGTAATGCTATAATGTATTTTTTTGTTTTTTAAATTTAATTTTATTTCTAATTCATTATATTGGAAAGTTCATTATGAACTATTAAATGATGTGTTGGTGCTTTGGCTCACATCGAAATAGCATATGTAGTGATCATTTCAAATATATGTTTACTTAAATTTGCTTGAACTGAATTTAAAATTAAAACACATTTGCAGCCAACTCCGATTATATATATTTTTGAAAACAAATTGGATTAAAAAATATTTGAAGAATTTCGAAATTTTTTGAAAGCAAACAAAATAAATATAAAAAACATGGGCATGTGAAAATTTTGGCTCGAACTAAATCTGGATGGAAATTTTGGTGGAACTAAATCTGGATGGAATTTATTTTTAGGTTGAACAAAAATTTTGTGAGTGGTACTAAATTATCTGGGCAACTAAATTTTGGGCAAACTAAAATTGTTGGAAAGTGAAAATTAAGCAGGAAACCCCCTAAAATTTTTGGTGTGGAACTAAATCTGGAGGGTTCTAAATTTTGGGAGGAAGTAAAATTTTTGGGAGGAACTAAATTCTTTAGGATGAGCTAAATTTTGGAGGGAACTAAATTATTTGGAAAAAATTTCGAGGAACTAAGTTTGGAGGGAACTAAATTTTGGAGAACTAAAATTTTTTAGGGGAACTAAATACAATTACGGGATCCAAGGTTTTGAGTGGGGAATATTTTAAGTGAATCGTGCCCTTAGGGCACGGGTTATGACTAGTATATATATATATATATATATATATATATATATATATATATATATATATATATATATATATATATATATATATATATATATATTTGGCGAGCTAAAGAGACTTTATTGATGTACAAAATATTTACAAATAATCTACGCTAGTAATCCAAAGTAGGTAAGAGAAAGAGGGGGGATAGGGCACAAGCGCCGTCACCCCCTACATCCTATTAACCACAGATGATACCAGCGTCAAATCAAATAACATAATTAGCCAGAATCAATAAAACCCCAGTTAGAAAATGGGGCATAATCAGAAGCCTGGTCTAAATCAATGCCACGCAAAGTGATGATAACATCGGATGCTATGTCTTCAAATAACTCTGTTTTCTTCTTTTTAGTGCCTTCGAAGATCCTAGTATTACGCTGCTTCCAAATGTGCCAGACCATGGAAGCAAGGCAAGCTTTGGCCAGGTGTGCCACAGGGTCGGATTTGGTATAACGCCTCAGAATCAGTTCACATACCCCAGAGAGTGTATGGGGAGGGTTTCCAGAGTAACCCATTTTAAGGTGCCCCCTATTAATAATGTAAGAAGAGTAACTGCATTCGAAAAAAAGGTGGTCTATGGTCTCAGATAAGCCAGAGTCACAGAGAATGCAGTTCTGATCGGAAGTAATTCCACAGTTGAATAGCCGCTCCTTAGTTGGCAATTTATCGCGAATGGCTCTCAAAAGAGAAAGAGACATCTTCGGCACATGTTTTGGGTACCAAACAACCGAATGGAACATGAAGGGAGTTGCAGGTTCCCGAACACCTTCCCAGGCCGATTTGAAGGAGAAAGGCTTTCTTGTAGCCCACCGCCAAGTGTCCATAGATTGCTGCATTTGAATATCACGGAGCAAAGGCTGGAGTTGCCGAATACATGGGTGGTCAAGCCAACCCGTAGGAGAATAGAAATCCCGAACTGTGAACATTTCGATTCCAGGTGCCAGATTTTGGAGTAAATGAAGAGGGCCTTTAGGGTGCCAGTTGTCGTACCAGAAAGAGGTTGAAGAGCCATCACCTACAACACGTTTGATGAGATTTTGAGAAAAATTACGATACCTGAGCAAGAATTTCCATGTTCCCGATTGGGTTGGTTTAGACTTTGTTATGTAGAAATCTCTGATAGCCGCCTTATAATGTGATCCCATATATTTTGCCCAAATACCGTCAGTCGATAGTAGCCTCCAAGTGAGGCGAACTCCAGAAGCAGCATTTAAGTCTTCCAGTCTTCTCAAACCCACACCCCCTTCCTTCTTGGGTACACATAAATCATTCCACGCCCAAATGTGTAGCTTACCCCAAATGAACTTCCTACAAGTGGCAGTGATTGCACGAATAACAGAAGGAGGAATATAGAAGGATTGCATCCAAAAAGCAATAATCCCGTAAATAACAGTGTGCACCAACTCAATTTTGCCAGCAGTAGAAAGGAGGGAAGAGCTCCAGCTGAGCATTCTCTTTTTGCATTTATCAATAAGGCGACTATAGACAGTGGCTTTAGGATATGAAGAGGATAGGGGCAACCCCAGATAAGTAGTAAAAGATCTCACCATTTTAACTCCTAGAGCATTTGCGAGGCCACCTGGATTCCGAACACCCTTGCTGAAAATGGCCGAGCTTTTTCCCCAATTGATGGTAAGACCAGAGAGTAGGTTAAAATAGTGTAGAAGCTCCTTAAGCCCAGCAATGGAACGGGGGTTTGCACGGCAGAAGACCAATAAGTCATCCGCAAAAAGCAAGTGAGAGATAGAACCCATACGCCTCATAGGCAGGATAGAGTGCATGCTTTCAGCTCTCGCCATGAGGAGGGAGAAGGCCTCCATGACCAGTACAAAGAGATAGGGGGAGAGAGGGTCACCCTGTCTCAGTCCCCTATTAGAGGAGAAGTATCCCTCTGGAGATCCATCTATAAGAACCGAGAACATCGGGGTGGAGATGCATTCAGAAATCCAGTTAATGAACCTGTCGCCAAATCCCATCTGGTGTAACATGTAGTAGATGAACTCCCTATTGACGCTGTCAAAAGCCTTGCGAAGATCCAATTTGATACAAGTTCTAGCACCCATGGGGTTACTAAAATCATGTATCTGCTCGTGAGCAATTAAGGCACAATCAGATAGAAGTCTTCCTTTCAAGAAAGCCGCCTGATTGGAGGAAATTAGGTCACCAATGGCATGTTTTAATCTATTGCATAGCACTTTACTGATGATTTTATAGATGACGTTGCAGCAGAAGATATGCCTGTAGTCTCCAAGACCTGTGGCATTTGCATTCTTGGGGACGAGAGTTAGGAAGGTGTGATTGATACATTGGTTCATACGGCCTGGAGTAAAGAAAGAAAGAGACCCAGAAATAACGTCATTACCAACAATGTCCCAATAGTGCTGAAAGAAGTAAGCGTTGAAGCCGTCTGGGCCAGGAGCCTTATCATGCCCAATTTGAAATGCGGCAACCTTGATTTCATGGCCAGAGACCGGCCTCTCCATCCAAGTGGTGGCTTCCATGGTTAGTTTCCTTTTGGGGGTAAGCTTCGGGAACACATTCCAGTAGTCAACATGGCTGTAGAGATTTTTGTAAAATATTGGGCCTTCTTTCCTCAAGTCATCACTAGTAGTGTCAGGCGCTCCATGTCTACTAGTTTGTGTGTGTGTATATATATATATATATATATTTTTTTTTTGAAAAGTAAGTCAGTATCTATATATATAGTGAAATAGTAGTATAATACAACGTGTCAGTTCAGGAGGAGCTGATGTTAATAGGGAGAGGAGAGGACACAGGCGTCGTCACTCTCCATTATTCACTCCAGCAACTCTGAGCCAACACCAAATAATCAAAACGTCACAAAATAAGCGTACATATATTGCGTGTAAGACACGCGTATAGGCCACAATCTCATGCTATCCATTATCAATGATCTCCCAGTTCTCCATTGCCTCCCTCGCAGCTTCATCCACTTCGTCCTCATTCCGATGCACAATACGAACGGAATCAAGAATGTCTTGAAACAGAATTGTTTTAGGCTTCGATATGTTTTCAAATTGTCTTTTGTTGCGCTCGCGCCACAAATGCCAGACTACAGAAGCTAGCACAGTTCTAACGATCCGGCCCACCGTATCCTTCTTGCAAAAATGCGCCAGAAAGAAGTCCGCAATTTCCGTGAGGGAAAGAGCATCAAGCGTATGCCCGGTAATTCCCAGTTTGAGCAAAGATCGGGCCAGGATGTAATTGCTGTAGGTGCAGCCGAAATAAATATGGGATATAGTCTCCAGGATGCCTTCATTGCATAGGACACAGTGTGTAGATATTTGGGATCCCCACCTATCAATCCGATCTTTGGTGAGCAGCTTGCCCTTTAGAGCTCGCAATAGCGTAATGGACATCTTCGGAACATGCTCTTTGTACCAGATTAGTGTTGAGAATGGGAAAGGACTTGACTTTCTGCGAATACTGTCCCATATATCCCTAAACTTCGGCTCCTGCCCACTCTTCCATTCCCAGGAATCAGCACCTGGGAGTAATTTTGATTGGCCAAGGAGTGGCTTGATATCATGTAGTTCCGCATCATCCACCCAATCCGACCCACTCCAATAATCCCGAACTCTTCTATTACTCGCCCCATTGGGAATGTCAACTAGGTTTTTAAGTGGCCCGCAAGGGAGCCAATTGTCATGCCAAAATAGGGTGTCAGTGCCATCCTTAACTTTCCGCGTAATCATCTTTTGGGAATCATTCCTGCACCGCAGTAGAAATTTCCAAGTCCCCGACTGAGTCACATTACCATTCGCTCCATAGAAAGCCTTAGAATCTTTGTAGTTGCTCCGCATAAAATTAGCCCACATGCTCTTGGACTTCAGCATCCTCCATGTCAGCCTAACCCCCGAAGCCACATTCAGGTCTGAAAGAAGCCTCAGTCCCACACCCCCTTCTTTTTTAGGTTTGCAAGAATCAGTCCAAGCCCAAGTAGTGGTGTTTCCCCATATAAATCTCCTACACATAGATGTTAGTGTACGGAGAACTGTTACTGGAATTCTATAAACTTGAGACCAGAATGCAATCATACCATATATTACTGTTCTCACCAGCTCTATACGTCCAGAAATGGATAACATAGTAGAGGTCCAACCACCGAGCCTCTTTCTGCACTTATTTATAAGGCGGCTATACATTTGAGCTTTAGGATATTTTGATGTCAGTGGCAAGCCCAAATAAGTGGTAATGGTATTTGTTAGCTTTGCTCCCAAAAGACCTGCTAGCGCTTCCGGATTTTTTGTTCCTTTACTGAACATGGCATTGCTTTTGTCCCAGTTTATTGAAAGGCCTGTGAAATTTTTAAACTTTTCCAAAAGTGAAATGAGACCCTGGAGGGATTTACTATTTGCCCTGCAGAAAACCAACAAATCATCTGCAAATAGAAGGTGAGAGATTGTACCCGCCCGCCGCATAGGTTGGATGCTACCCTCATCTAGAGCATTTCCCAACAAGAGAGTGAAAGCTTCCATGACAATGACAAATAAATAGGGTGATAGTGGATCACCTTGCCTTAGCCCTCTGTTACCCTCAAAGTGTCCCGTGGGGGAGCCATTGACCATCACTGAGTAGGACACTGTAGAAATGCACTCCTTGATCCAACCGATGAATGTACTTCCAAATCCCATCTGATGCAAGATGAAGTAGACGAACTCCATGTTGACGCTGTCGAACGCCTTCCTTATATCAAGTTTCAAGCACGCCCTAGCCCCCATTGGATTACTGAAATCCCTGATCTGTTCATGGGCCAGAAGGGTGCAATCAGAAATCAGTCTTCCTTGAAGGAAAGCCGCCTGATTAGGGGAGACCAATTCATGAACTACCCTTTTAAGTCTGTTGCAAATGGTTTTACTGATAATCTTATAGAGAACATTGCAGCAGGCAATAGGTCTGTAATCACCCAGATTAGACGCATTTGAATTTTTTGGGACTAGAGTTAAGAATGTGTGATTCACCTGACGAAGGAGCACGCCAGAATTGAAAAAGGATTGGACTGCACCAACAACATCCGTTTCAACAATATTCCAATTATAATGATAGAAGTACCCATTAAATCCATCTGGCCCAGGAGCTTTAGTTGCATTAATTTGAAAACCCGCTTCCTTAATTTCTTCTGCTGAGACGCGTCTTTCAAGCCACTTTGAGGTTTCCAATTTTACCTTCTTTTTGGGAATAATATTCGGGAAAACACTCCAGTAATGGCTTTGGTTATATAACTCTGTGTAGAAATTGACTGCCTCAGATTTGAGCTCCTCATAAGACTTACTTTGTGACCCATTTTCATCTACCAGGTGAATCAAGCTATTGTGACATTGCCTTGCTCGCATAGCGTTGTAGAAAAATTTAGTGTTTTTGTCCCCCAAATGCAACCAGTCTTGCCTGCTTTTCTGCCTGAACATCTCCTCTTCCAGTCCCAACAGATTGGCCAAATCCTTGGATAACACATGTTCCCTTTTTTGCAGATTAATGTCTTCATGGATCGCTCTTTGTGTCCGCACTTCCTCAAGTAGAGTGCGGCAGTTTTGGATAGAGCTAGCGTCATGATGCATTTTGAACCAGGAGCGGAGGTCACATTTCAGAAGCCGCAGCTTATTGACCAGCTGATACATTCTAGTCCCATAAATATATTGACTGCATGATGATTCCATAATTTCTTTGTACCCAGCCAAGTTAACCCAGTGATTGAAAAATTTAAAAGGCTTCGGATCAGAATGTACCTGTGAGTGGAGTTTAATAAGCATTGGGGAGTGATCGCTAGAATAAGATTCCAAATAAGATACAAAAGAATCCGACAGCAAGTCCACCCAGGCACTATTGCAGAGGACCCGATCTAGCTGAGCTACAATACGACCATTGCCAACTCTATTGTTGCACCAGCTCAGTCTAGTGCCAACACTCTTTAGACCCTGAAGCCGGCAGTGTGTGACACACTTATTGAAGTCACTCAACATGTTAGAATCCAATCTCCTCCCTCCAATCTTGTCTTTTGCAAACAAGACACAGTTGAAATCTCCTCCTAACAGCCAAGCTTCACCCTTGAGTTTTATAGCATCTCTTTCAATATGTTCCCATCGTTCCAATCTCTCAGCAGCCAAGTTACATCCATAAACACCGGTAATGTAACATTTCAGACCCCCAGCATTAGTACATTGAACCGTGATGTGCTGTTTAGACATGGACACAACACTCGCATGCCAAACAGTTGGATCAAACCCCATAAGTATACGACCCCCTTTGTGTTCACAGAAGTTGTCGACAGTAGTCCATCCCCTTTGAAATCCAGCCTTAGTCTTAATAGTCTCTGACCTGAGTTTGGTTTCAAGTAAAATGATTGCAGATGGCTTTACCTTCCTGATTATGTCTCTGAGATCCCGACGCCTCACTGCGTTATTGAGACCTCTCGCATTCCAAATAAGAAAAGTCATGGATTTAGTGTTGGTGTTTGCCGCAAGAGAGCCCCCTCCTTGATTCTATTACTCTTGCGGGTCGATATGCCTAAAGGACCAGCATGATGCTTCTTCTGGTTATTGGGTGCAGTAGAAGACCGGAGGGCCTGGCGTTGCAGTTCCCATTCTGGATTCTCGAAAGTTGGTACCTGTGGCAAACCTTCACCTACAACTTCCTCGTCCAGTTCACAGGCCTTCTCAACTTCCACATCAGGTTCACCTTCCTCTTCAAGTTCACAGTCCTTTCCAAATGTTGGTTCACATTCCTCTTCAAGTTCACAGTCCTCTTCAAGTTCACATTCCTGGGACTGGCGTTGTAATTCACTTTCCATCACACCATTGAGTTCAATGTTCTCAAGCAAAGCATTCTGAAGACCTCCGGCATCGGAATGATTTAACGGCTCGAAAACACTCCCAACCCTGAGATCACTAGCAGGAGGTGCATGGGAGGAAGGTTGGATTGGGTAAATCACAGACTGATCATTGTTCGGGTGAACATATTGAGGAATTGAAGGAGTTTTTGGCCTAAAAACATTAACAATTCTCAGATAGGATACCACCTTCTTGAACTTTTCAAAGCTCAGATTTGATACCCCCAAGCCGCTGCTATTTACAGCGACTATAGGAACCTCAGGGGTGCCCACTGTAGCAGAGCTCTGGCCCTGCTCCATACTTTCTCCAGGCATAGTAGGTTCCTCCTGCAGCTTCTCTTTCCCTTTAGACTGAATAGACGGCTGCTTGGTTTGTAGTGGACATTGAATATCTGAGTGCCTAAAGCACTCACAATGACTGCAACGTGGCGGCTCTCCTTCATATTTAGCATCAATTTTCAGTAGTGATCCATCTTCTAACTCAACCTCTACAAATTTTGGCAATGGGAGCTTTGCATCCACCTCCACCAAGCACCTAGCATAGGTAATTCGTTCAAGCTTTGCTGTAGCTCGATCCAAACACAGAGGAGTCCCTATTACAGAAGTCAGAATATTGAGTACAGGCAAATTCCACATATTAAGGGGTACCCCGTGCAGCTGAACCCATACTGGAACGGCAGTGAGAATATCTCTATCATGCCTGAGAGTTGGGCTCCATTGCTTAAGCACTACCAACCTCCCCTCAAACAACCATGGCCCCCCATGGAGAATCCGCTCACAATCCTCCTTTGCTTCAAATCTGAAGTAGAAGAAGCCATTTTCTTTACTGTAAATTTGAACCCTTTTCCTTGGCTTCCATAGTCGCTCCATCCATGCTTGGATCTGTCCAAAGTATGGGATATCCCCCAACACATAGCCAACTAGAGTGAATTGCCACTGTTCCCCTCCCTTCTCCAGAAGCAAATTCGGCACACATGCGACACTCGAGCCATCAGCACGAATTTTAGGCTTTACCCATGTCATACTCATGGAATCACTATAAGAGCGCCTATTCGAGCAGATGTCGGACCACGTTAGTTTAGCCGCAGATGGGTTTATAACTATCGGAGCTCGTGATCTCACAGGCATTTTGTCAACCACTTGGGATGCACCTACTAATCGATGAATTTTTGGAACAGGTCCTTTCTTAGGATTATCAGCCTTACCCCAATTTGTAGATCGCTGGCCAAAACGACGCCCAAGCTCAAGCCCAATCTGCCTCGGATGATGGCTTGCTTTCCGATCTATGCCCTTTCTCTGTACGAGTTGCCATCGTCCCTCTCCCTCATCAGGCTCTTCTCGAGGCCTACCACCTGAACTGGTTGAACCGGATGCCTTGCCTGCCACCCTCGGAGGCTGAACCGGTTGGTCGCCGTCGCTAAGTGCCCCTCGCGCAGCCTCATCAACCCGCCGCCGATCGCCATGAATCGCAGGACCGTGAAAATCGGGGTCCCTCATCGCAGTATTATATATATATATATATATATATATATATATATATATAGAGGGGATCAGCAAAAAGAGATGAGCGTGAATTGTGGAGCAGGCGAATTGGGCGATCTGGGTGTGATCCCTAGGGTTGGAGCAGTCAACCTCGTAGCTGGCGGTGGGGATGGAAAGCTTGGCAATGGCGTCAATGTTGCGGCCCCGACTGCTACCTTGGAGAGGAGGGTTTGGTAAACACGGAGAGGAGGGTTTGGCGAACTCGGAGAATCCTCTACGGCGGCATCCCGAGTCTATAAGACGGCGGGGTCCCACGGGAGCATTGATGTAACGTCGGTACTTGGAACTGCGACTAACCAAGGGGAGGATCTACACAACATCGGTACCGGGGACACGACGGCCGTGGACGATCCTGGAGGGCACCAGATCTCTGGGAGACCTCGAGTCACTTCTGCGCCTTTTGCGCACCCTAGCAAGGGTGATTTTGGTACAGGTGAGGTTGGTGTCGATAATGGTGGCTGGTCTGTTGTTAATCGCAGCAAGAAGAAGATTGATATGGGATCTCGATTGGGTGGCACCGGGAAGCACATCACTGGCGCTTTTGGATCTAAGGCTCGCGGAAGCAGGGTGTTCTCTCGGTATAGAGGTAATGGGCCTGCTGCTGTAAATCGCCCAACCAAATCTGCCCCCCCACATGTTCAACAGAATGCCTACTAGGCCTCCAGCGGAAATTTCTTTTACAAATGTGGCGAAGCAATCTTGGGTTGATGTCAGGAAATATGATGCTGATATGGGTATGTCGTATGTGGCACCTGTCTCTAAAGAGGATGGCACTGTTATGGCGATGATTGCGAAATCCGCCTTGGATGGAGGGGCGGAGCAGTGGAAGTCTACCTTGGTGGGCTATGTGCTAGGTGATGTGCCCTTCTATGGCCAGATTTGTGCGTGGGTGGAGAGACTATGGAATCTGAAGAAGGGGGTAAAGGTGTATAGCCGCGAGAATGGGTTCTTTTGTTTTAAATTTGATGACGAAGGAGAGTGTCAGAATATTCTTCATGGTGGACCATGGATGTTTGATGGCCGACTTGTTGTCCTACAGCGCTGGAGCTCGGGCCTCAAACTGGAAAGAGACATCCTTTCCACTGTCCCCGTCTGGGTCCAACTCCACGGTGTTCCTCTGGGTATGTGGACTCTGGAAATCCTAAATTGCATCGCTTCTGTTATAGGGAAGCCAATTTGCTTGGATAGGCTAACTGCCAAAAAAGAGCGACTTTCGTTTGCGAGATGCTTAGTAGAAATTAATGCTAGGGAAGCTACACCTAAAGTGGTGTTGGTGGGAACTGAAGACGGGCCTACTATCTCTATTGATGTGAAAATAGAGGGTGAACCTCCAAGTTGCTCGAAGTGTGTCTGCTTTGGTCATTCTGACGCCCAGTGTCCTAATAAGGAAGATCCCCCTTCACTCAAAAATAATGACAACGCTAAGGTATGTGGAATCAAGGAGAATGAATCTGGAGGTGAATTCATTCCTAATGAAGTTAGGGAGACTGAAGGGGATGGGTCGGCATCACATAGCCCTCCTGCCTTGAATACATGGCCGGTTGAGCTGCCTATTGCTGGGAGCTTGCCTGAGGCGAACTTGACTCCTCAGGCACCAGGGAAGGAGGTGGTTAATTCGGCCACGGAGGAAGGCCCTCTTCATGCAGCACATAAGGGGATGGCCATCGATATGCCTGCGAATCCTGCTGTTGGGGGGTTGGTTAATGCTATGCTTGTTCCTGGGAAGCACTCGGATTCTGCTAGCTTGGAACGTCGGCCTCTGCCCTCCCTGATTTGTGATCCTGATTCTCCAGATATAGACCAGGTGCCAGAGGTAATAGCGATGGACAATCCTGACTGGGAGAAGGAAATTGATCTGCTTTCAGCTGCTGCGAAGCCAGCTAAGAAGAAGTCGGAAGTTGCCTCCTCCAGGAAGAGCTCGCGTTTACAGGAGAACGGGCTCAGTCGTAAAACTATTGTTGATCAATGACAATTTACGTTTGGAACACAAGAGGTATGAATAACTCTTTGAGAAGGAGAGACTTAAGGGATAGTATGGCGAAGCTGAGGCCTTCTATGCTCATACTGGTAGAGACTAAAATAAAGTCATTAAAGGATGCTGATCTGCTTATTCCTAAGGGATGGGTCAATATAAACAACTTCGATAAGGTAGCTGGGGGTTGCATTCTTATGGTCTTTGACCCAACTGTTTGGTCTGCTTTCCCCTTGACCATTACGGCCCAACATATCACTGTCAATTGCAATAATAAAGGGGGGTTCTCGTGTGCGGTTACTGGAATCTATGCTAGAAATTCCATGGGAGAGAGGATGGATCTATGGTAAGGACTTCAAAATGACTTCCGACTGGTAGGTAATACTCCTTGGGTTGTAGGCGGAGACTGGAACTGTGTACTTTATGGCCGTGATAAAATTGGAGGAAGGAGGTTGGATGATGTTTGGCTCCGTGATTATTTTGAATGCATCAATTCGTGCGAGCTTCGGGAGATAAAAAGTAAGGGGAACAGAATGAGTTGGTGCAACAACCGCCGGGGGGGCGAGCCGTATTGTAGCGCAGCTTGACAGAGTTTTCATCAACTCGGTGTGGACCTGTATGCTCCCGGAACTATATGTGCTAATTGGGATGATACAGTTGTGGGCACCCACATGTATCGGCTTGTCAAAAAGCTTGGTAGTCTGAAGCACCACCTTAGGAGTTGGTCTAATGGGGTTAGAGCTGACAAGTTGGTTGAAAAGTGTAGAAGAAGGTTGGAAGAGATCAGGAGGAACCCGGGCATTCACTTTGATGTTGACCTACAGAAGTCGGAATCTTGTGTCATTTTTGAGCTATTTCAGGCAATGAAGAATGAGGAGAATATGTATAGGCAAAAAAGTCGCCAGAACTGGATTTCCCTTGGAGACAGGAATACCAAATTCTTTTATACGGCGATGAAGGTTAGGGCTAACCGGAATAACCTTAGCCATCTTGTTGATGCTTCTGGGAATTGTAACAGGGTAGTTGAGAACCTAAATGTGGATGCTCCAATGTTTTATAAGGAGTTATTTAACCAAAGCAATTACTTGAAGACCTTCCCGGTCCTTACCCCTAAGCGCATCTTGACTAGTGATTCAAGAACCTGGTTTAGCAGAAGAGTCTCTACTTCAGAAATTAAAGCTGCGGTATTCCAGATTGGGCCTGACAAGTCGCCTGGTCCTGATGGTTACAATGGTTACTTCTTCCAACAAAATTGGGATCTTATTGGGGATGAAGTCACTTTGGCATTAAAATCATTCTTCAGTTCTGGTGTACTACTTAGACAAGTAAACCACACCTTTCTTACTCTTGTCCCAAAGAATTCCAATGCTTCGAAACTGGAAGATTATAGGCATATTGCTTGTTGCAATGTTCTCTATAAGTTCATAAGTAAAATTCTCTGCAACTGGCTAAAGGTGGTGATACATGAGTTGATCTCTCCAAACCAAGCCGCCTTCCTCAAAGGAAGACTTCTATCAGATTGCACTCTCTTGGCCCATAAACAGATAAGAGATTTCAATAACCCTATGGGAAGTAGATCGTGCCTGAAACTGGACTTGCGAAAAGCTTTTGACAGTGTAAACCGGGATTTCATTTTCTATTTTATGCAACAGCTACATTTCCCTTCCAAGTTCATTGCATGGGTTAAAGAATGCATTACAACTCCTTCCTTCTCTGTCATGGTAAACGGTTCTCCTTGCGGCTATTTTGGAAGCAACAGGGGTCTCCGCCAGGGTGACCCTCTTTCCCCATACCTATTTGTTATCATAATGGAGACCTTCTCAATTCTTGTTGATAAAGCCATAGTCTCTGGTACGATCCAATCTATGAGGAGATCCGGGTCCATCTCTCACCTCTTATTTGCAGATGATCTCCTAGTATTCTGCAGGGCAAATACCACTTCCTTTTTGGGTATCAGAAATCTTCTTGCAGAGTTCGCCAAATTCACTGGCCTCCATGTAAACTGGGAGAAGAGTGCTGGGTTGTTTAGTAAGGGTACAAAGAATAAAAGTGATCTGTCGGATCTTCTGGGCATTAAAATGGCGAGTACTATCACTACCTATCATGGTCTGCCACTTTCTATAAAATACCCTACTACTCCTAATTTCTTGAAGTTGGTGGATAAATGCAAAATGAGAATGGGTGGCTGGACTACTTCAAAACTCTCTATTGCTGGAAGGATTGAATTAGTAAAGTCCGTTATATTCGGCATGGTGGCCTTCTGGATGCAGGTATATCACTGTCCACTGTCTGTATTGAGAAATATCAGTGCAATTTGCAGGAGATTCATTATGGGAAAATCTAGAGCTTGGGCGTGGGAGGATATTTGTAAGCCAAAGACCAAAGGAGGCAAGGGGATCAGGATGTTAGATGACCTAAACACGGCTTCAGGTATCCGTCTCTCCTGGAGATACCTAACTACGGACACTATCTGGGCAAAACACATGCGTAATAAATATGGGGGCTCAGGTGTATTTTTTGCGGCCGAAAGCAATGCCCTTCAGTCAGGCAGCTGGAAGAGGATGCTCTATTGCCGGCCTGCGGCAACTTCTCCCATCAGGAGGTCGGTGCGGAATGGACGAACAACAAAGTTCTGGCTTGATAATTGGCTGGAAGGTGGGCCGCTATTCCTTCAATTTGAAGCTCCGAGTTCTGCTATTGAGGCCTATGTTTCGGATTACTGGATCAATGGCGGCTGGAGTACTGATCCCGCCCTTGACCCTATTCGCCACTTGCTATCCAACATCAAGCTGCACTCGGGTACTGACGGCTGGAAATGGATGACTGGAGAGTCATTCTCATTCAAACAGGCTTGGGAGGGGGTTCGCAAAAATGGTACGCCATTCCCTTTCTATAAACTTATCTGGTATGCCAAACATATTCCTAAGATGTCGCTAACTCTCCTCAGAGCTTTTAAGAATAAATTGTTGACCAGAGACAAGATTGCTAGATGGAATACTAATGTGGTAACTACATGTGTCCTATGTGACGAGGACAAGGAGGAGAGTATATGCCACTTATATTTTGAATGCAATTACTCAACTTACATGCTGCAACGGGTATTGATGAAGCTTAGAGTCAGGGACAGGATATCTACTTCACTTGATGAGATTGGGAAATATATCCTTACTAAGCATGGAGGGAAGAGCATTATTAGTCTGCTGCATAAAACTGTCTTGGCTGTAATGGTCTGGCACATCTGGAGGGAAAGAAACAGAAGGGTTTTTGATGATGAAAAGAGGGGTAAAACCGCGCTATTTGAAGAAATTGCTGCAGATATCCGCGTTGCCATGCATGATCAGGAACCGACTAATGAGGAAGAGGCTGCAGTATTTGCTGCAGATATCCGCGTTGCCATGCATGATCAGGAACCAACCCCCGCTTGTCGCCCCGCTCTGCACCGCGCCTGACCGACCCGCATCCCCGCACCGACCGACGATTGCAACGCTGTAACGTTGCAACGTCGCAGCTCTCGCATCCTAGCGTCTGACCGAGCCACCCTACCGCTCTGACTGAAGGAACAGCCCACACCTGCTGCTGCGACCGACCCAAAATGCTGCACAGCCCCGTTCCCCCGCAGCGACCGAGAGATTTCCCCGCATTGGCTGTGTACGACCGAGAGCCACTCGTCGCAACCCAGTATCCGTCGCACCACTTGCCTCTGTGGGCCCCCCAAGTTCTCCAGAGGTATTATGGGTCCCCCAAAGGTCCCTAGGACTACTGTGGGCCCCACCTAGGTTCTTTCTCTCCGACGATTCGCCGTGTACGACGTTGCGACACGTCGTAGCCCGTCGTCGCACGTGCTAGCTTTGGAATCTGAAACCGTCGCTCCGATTGATGCTCTGAACTTTCCAGCGAGGAAATTATATTGGAATCAGGACTTGGAGCGTGTTCTCTTATTCCAACCCCCGGCGTCGCTACCCGACGCCGGTGTAGCTTTCGCGTCGTGTTGAGGTAACGCTTTGCACCCCTAGGACCCCCAACCCAAATGCATGCTAATCAAGACTAAAATCAGTATTTTTAAAGTATTTTAAATGTTTTAAATTCACTAATCAAGATTAATAATATGGACTTTAGGCCGGTGGACTTGTGCACGTAGGATAATTGTGATTTTTGGACTCATTGGACGGTGTGCTCAGACGTCGTGCTTGCAGGCAAGTGAAACTTGCCAACTCTTGTGTAGGGCCATGTTTTTAGGCCACTTCCTTGTTTTCAGCATAAAAGAGACTAGTCAGTGAAATGATAGCTGGCTAGACGCCTACTTGATCTAGTTTGACAACGAAACTAGATCCGTCGCCTAATTGATCTAGCTTAACAACGAAGCTAGATCCAACCCTTTAAACTTGTTGTTCATGCATACTAAACTGTCACGTTTACTTTCCTTATCTGTACGCACTTTTAACTGTCATGCATTGCATCTTACATGTCATCCAAATTGATTGTTGCATCGTAGCACATGCTACATACTTGTACTTGCTTGTCCCGGGCTAGGTGCACCCCTACGCCATACTTGTTAAATACACTTCCTGGCTCGTGATCCAGAAGAGAGCATTCCCGTTCGAGGGTAAGGCCCTGGCTCGATACACGTGGGAGGGGTAAGAGTTAAGCGGCCAATCAGCTGGGAGTCTGCCTGATCAGCAACTACGCTGTAAGGCGTAAACTCTGGGTTTGGGGCGGAGTTAAGCGGCCACTCAGTGTGAAAGAAAGTCATTTCAGCTGTAAGGCGTAAACTCTGCACATGACATGAAAACGTGACTAGAGAAATCCTTGTAAATGTTTATAGTCTTGCCACACTTGCCATGCCATGTTAGTTTACTTGTTGTTTTCTTTACCTGTTGCACTCATACTTTAAATGCCATGTCATTGCATCATACTTTTAGAACTACTAGGTTGTCTTGCTTTACTTTCAGTTTCCTTGCACAAGTCTCTTGTAGACTTGCTGACATGTGCCCCTTGCTCTTTTGGGTGTCACATGTTAGACCCTGAGCCAGAGACCGTTGCTGTGTACGTGATGTGTTGCTGACGCTGAGGCTGAGTCCATGATTGTGCAGGAGGATTTTGTGGTCACCGGTGACTATTCTTTGAGTCTTTGTTGAGCTTTCTTTTGTTTTAGGCCTTTTGTTAGTCGTCGGTGCGTGTCACCTTGTTTTGTACGATGTACTTTTGTTGGCCATGTTTGGGCCTTTAGACTCTCTTTTATTTTAGCCTGGTGGATTTTCTGCGATGTTGAGATTTATTATTATGGATATTCTGAGATGTTTCTTTTGTCTCTTTTCGTTATTATTATCTTTGTTTCGTTTCGCGTTGCAAGGACCTGCAGTTTTAAAGTGTTTGACGCTTATCGGACTTGCAACTTTGTAGCTTCAAGTCTGAGCGGACCTTCTCACGCTTCGCCTCCATATTTTTGGGAAGCGGGGCGTGACATTAGTTATAATGGTTGAGATCATTGTCTTGTTATCTCTTTTGTGCAGTGTACTTTACTATTCTAGAATGGTGTGGGTTCTCTTAGTGGGGAGTGACGGCGCTTGTGCCCTCTCCTCCCCTAGGAATTCCTCCCACCATAATAGGATAGTCTGTAAATATTTACATATCTCAATAAAATCACGCTAACTTTTCAATATATATATATATATATATATATATATATATATATATATATATATATATATATATATATATATATATATATAATATAAGTTAAAAAAACCCTTGAATGCCCGTCTCTTCCGGAGCAGGCGATTTGCGTGCGGCGGCTCAGCCTACCACTGTAGATCCCTTGCCCCTTAATCCGCAAGCCAAGCCATCATCGGGGACCCCTGGGCACTCTACGGGCACGGCGACATCACCAGCTGATGGTGGGTGGGAGCGAGTGTCTTATAAAAGGAGTCACAATGGCCCTCCATTTTTGAGGAGTTCTCAGAACCATCGGGGCGGTGGGTATCGTAATGAGGGGAGATCGCTGCTGCAACCTCATCGTTTCCCCCCTAGAGCTGGCGTCGGATATCGGAATGCACAGGTTGCCTCTCGCCCGTCTTCCGCTGTTCAACATCATGAAGGCAAGGTGTTTGCTAAAATTTCCCCAAGGCCGCAGTCTACAATTCACATAAGCCCCTCTGTTGAAAAGCGCTCCTGGGTAGATATATGTTCTTCCAGGCGTAAATACGCAGATCCACTGGTCATGGCAAAAGTTCCCATCACTAAAAATGCAGATGGCGTGGCCAAGGTTAATATTGCTGCAACGATGCTTGAAGCAGGTGCCGCAAGATGGGAGAACACGCTTGTGGGATATGTTCTTGGTGATGTTCCTTACTTCGATCAAATTAAAGCATGGACAGAACGACTGTGGAGGCTTAAAGGAAACCTACGTATCTTTTCTCGTGAGAATGGATACTTTTATTTTCGATTTGAAAATGGGGACGACAGGGATAATATCCTACATGGTGGACCGTGGCTCTTTGATGGAAGACTTGTGGTATTGCAAAAGTGGTCGCCAAGCATCCAACTTGGGCGTGACATCCTCACAGCTGTCCCGATTTGGGTACAGTTTCACCATCTTCCACTTTCTATGTGGACTTTGGAGATCTTAAATATAATTGCTAGTGGCGTCAGAAATCCAATTTGCCTCGATAAATCTACTGCCAACCTAGACAGAATCTCTTATGCTCGGTGCCTGGTTGAAGTTGATGCTAAGACTCCGCTCCAACGAAAAGTGCTGGTTGATGTTGAAGGACAATCAACAATTACTATTGATGTCGAGTACGAGGGGGAACCACCTCGTTGTGGTGATTGTTCCTGCTTTTGGCATCTAGATTCTCAATGTCCCCAACGGCTGCACCCTGAGCCCCCTTCAATCCATCTTGATAAGCTCCCAATCCCTCAGGCCGTGCCGGCCAATGAGGTAACTGTGGACGATTCTATTCCGCCCACCATTCCCCATGGGCCTTTAACCAATGTCCAAGCACCTAAAACTGTCCTGACTAGTAAAAATAAGGAGGCTGTTGTTACTCCAAATCTGCAGCAAGTCTCTTTTGAGGCTGGTGAATCAAGTGGCTCGGGACTAGTGGACCAAGTGGATCCCCTCAGGCGGACAAATCATGACCCCGAGCTACCTGGAGATACTCCCACGGAGACCTACGTGGGTTCAATTTCTCCCTCAGGCGGACAAATCAGGACCCCGAGCCTTCTTTCTTCTGCTACGGACTTACAGGGGCCCTCAAACCCAACTGCTGCAAACCCGGATTGGGAATTGGAGCATGCTGCTCTACGGGCGACGTTACCCTCTTCCAGGAATAAAACAGGACCACCATCTCCCTCTACTATTAGACGAAGCTCCAGACTTTCGGGGCAATCTCCTCCACTTTCTTCCCAATGAATATTCTCTTCTGGAATTGTCGCGGCCTAAATAATGTGGCGCGTAGAGCTGAATTGAAGCTACGGTTGCGTAAGTTCGCCCCCACTATCGTATGCTTACTTAAGACTAAGGTTGAATCTGCTAATGTATCTAGATTGACCAAGTGCTTCCCCGCTGATTGGGACAGCATAGACAACAGAAATTGCCACAAAGGAGGGCGTATTGTAATCTACTTCAATAAGTTTGTGTGGAGCTGCTCATCCGTTTCTGTCTCACCCCAGCACATATCATCCATCTTCGCGAATGCTACAGGCCTATCTTTCGGCCTAACTGCGGTTTATGGTCTCAACTTGTCGAAGTCTCGTTCCCCCCTATGGAGTGATCTCATCGCTGATTTTGTTATGTTCAATAATTTCCCTTGGCTTGTTGGTGGCGATTTTAACTGCGTCCGATGTTCTTCTGAGAAAATTGGTGGAAGACCAGTGGACATGGCTACTATGGAGGATTTCAATAAATGCATTGGGAGGTGTCAGTTGATGGAACTCAAAAGTATTGGGAATAGATTGAGCTGGAATAATCGGCGCATTGGTCCATCACGTATTTCAGCCCGACTGGATCGGATACTCTGCAACTCAGCCTGGATCACCCTCCTCCCCAACTCTTTCGTTGAATTCACCCCGGGTGGCACCAGCGACCATGCAGCCTTGTTTGTGCACCTGCTCACTAAGGTAAATTCCCACCCCAAACCTTTTAAGTTTTACAATTCTTGGACATGGGCTCCTGGCTTCCGTGATCTTGTCCAAGGAGTTTGGGATAGCCGGCCTTTGTGTTCTTCTCTTGGTGAATTGGCCTCTACCCTGCGGCTGTTGAAAGGTAAGATTAAAGTGTGGGCGGCTGAAAATACAAATGCAAGGAATTCTGATGTTTGGAGAAAGGAATTGGACTTTATCCATCAGCAAAGGTTTCCAATTTTGATCCACTCATCCATGAACGTGAGAGGCGCCTGATCTCTAATCTTGCCAACTCACTAGATACTGAAGAAGCTGATATTCGCCAAAAAAGCAGACAAAACTGGCTCAGCCTTGGCGACAGGAATTCTAAATTCTTCTACAGTGCAATGAAAAGTAGGCGCACCCACAACAATCTACATCATCTCATTAATAGACATGGATCTCCTGACACTACTAGTGATGACTTGAGGAAAGAAGGCCCAATTTTTTTACAAAAATCTCTACAGCCATGTTGACTACTGGAATGTGTTCCCGAAGCTTACCCCTAAAAGGAAACTAACCATGGAGGCCACCACTTGGATGGAGAGGCCTGTCTCTGGCCATGAAATCAAGGTCGCCGCATTTCAAATTGGGCATGATAAGGCTCCTGGCCCAGACGGCTTCAACGCTTTCTTCTTTCAGCACTATTGGGACATTGTTGGTAATGACGTGATTTCTGGCTCTCTTTCTTTCTTCACTTCAGGCCGCATGCTACAAAGTATCAATCACACCTTCCTAACTCTCGTCCCCAAGAATGCTAATGCAACAGGTCTTGGAGACTACAGGCCTATCTCCTGCTGCAACGTCATCTATAAAATCATCAGTAAAGTGCTATGCAATAGATTAAAGCATGCCATTGGTGATCTAATTTCCTCTAATCAGGCGGCTTTCTTGAAAGGAAGACTTCTATCTGATTGTGCCTTAATTGCTCACGAGCAGATACGTGATTTTAGTAACCCCATGGGTGCTAGAACTTGTATCAAATTGGATCTCCGCAAGGCTTTTGACAGCGTCAATAGGGAGTTCATCTACTACATGTTACATCAGATGGGATTTGGCGGCAGGTTCATTAACTGGATTTCTGAATGCATCTCCACCCCGATGTTCTCGGTTCTTATAGATGGATCTCCAGAAGGATACTTCACCTCTAATAGGGGACTGAGACAGGGTGACCCTCTCTCCCCCTATCTCTTTGTGCTGGTCATGGAGGCCTTCTCCCTCCTCATGGCGAGAGCTGAAACCAAGCACTCTATCCTGCCTATGAGGCGTATGGGTTCTATCTCTCACTTGCTTTTTGCGGATGACTTATTGGTCTTCTGCCGTGCAAACCCCCATTCCATAGCTGTACTTAAGGAGCTTCTACACTATTTTAAACTACTCTCTGGTCTTACCATCAATTGGGATAAAAGCTCGGCCATTTTCAGCAAGGGTGTTCGAAATCCAGGTGGCCTCGCAAATGTTCTAGGAGTTAATGGTGAGATCTTTTACTACTTATCTGGGGTTGCCCCTCTCCTCTTCGTATCCTAAAACCACTATCTATAGTCGCCTTATTGATAAATGCAAAAAGAGAATGCTCAGCTGGAGCTCTTCACTCCTATCTACTGCTGGTAAAATTGAGTTGGTGCGCACTGTTATTTACGGGATGATTGCTTTTTGGATGCAATCCTTCTATATTCCTCCTTCTGTTATTCGTGCAATCACTGCCACTTGTAGGAAGTTCATTTGGGGTAAGCTACACATTTGGGCGTGGAATGATTTATGTGTACCCAAGAAGGAAGGGGGTGTGGGTTTGAGAAGACTGGAAGACTTAAATGCTGCTTCTGGAGTTCGCCTAACTTGGAGGCTCCTATCGACTGACGGTATTTGGGCAAAATATATGAGATCACATTATAAGGCGTCTATCAGAGATTTCTACACAACAAAGCCTAAACCAACCCAATCGGGAACATGGAAATTTTTGCTCAGGTATCGTAATTTTTCTCAAAAACTCATCAAACGTGTTGTAGGTGATGGCTCTTCAACCTCTTTCTGGTACGACAACTGGCACCCTAAAGGCCCTCTTCATTTACTCCAAAATCCGGCACCTGGAACCGAAATGTTCACAGTTCGGGATTTCTGTTCTCCTACGGGTTGGCTTGAACACCCATGCATTCGGCAACTCCAGCCTTTGCTCCGCGATATTCACCTGCAGCAATCTATGGACACATGGCGGTGGGCTACAGGAAAGGCCTTCTCCTTCAAATCGGCCTGGGAAGGTGTTCGGGAACCTGCATCTCCCTTCATGTTCCATTCGGTTGTTTGGTTCCCAAAACATGTGCCAAAGATGTCTCTTTCTCTTTTGAGAGCCATTCGCGATAAATTGCCAATTAAGGAGCGGCTATTCAACTGGGGAATTACTTCCGATCAGGACTGCATTCTCTGTGACTCTGGCTTACCAGAGACCATAGACCACCTTTTCTTCGAATGCAGTTACTCTTCTTACATTATTAATAGGGGGCTCCTTAAAATGGGTTACTCTGGCAACCCCCCTGTTTCAGAGTGTTTTCTCACTACTAGGCGTTGACCGTGGAGAACCCGGTCAACGTGGTCAAGGGACCCGCTTTGGGTCCCTCGGGGGCTTCGAATCGGTGCAGAAGGGGCGAGGGGAAGCCTCGGCCCTGGTTGAGACGCTCGGCCTCGGACAGACGCGCTTGGCCTCGGCTGGGAGGGGGACGAGGGGTAGCCTCAGTCGCCCGAGTAGATGCACGGCCGTCTGGTGGCGAGGGTGAGTCTCAGACCCGATTAGGACGCTCGGCCTCGGTAGGGCGTGCTCGGCCAAGGAAGGCTGAGGGTGAGGGGAATCCTCACCGTCCGGTTGATCGAGTGGTTGGAGAGGGGCGAGGGGTAGCCTCGGCCCGTTGGTCTGTTGTTCACCTGCGTAGACGAGAACGCTCGTCAGGGGGCCGGACCTTGGTTCCGGCCAAATCCCCTCCGATGCCTAAGTCAGATAGAGATCTGAGAAAGGAGGCCCGGCGGAGACGGTCCGACTCGTGAGGAGATCGTGACGGCGTCTCTCGGCACGAGCGGGGGAGGAAGGAGATGAATTGGGGGAACGAGGTCGTTGATGGAGTACCTTAGGTTTTGTTACCTCAGATGCGGTCCCCTTCTTCGTCGTTTTCCTGGCTCTTTTGTAGAGCTCCCCGTGTGATTGCCTCTGGCCCACGTCCCACGCCCGCCATCGATCGTGCCCCATCAGTCCCCCCTTGCCGCCGCTCTCTCCGCCCTGTCAGCACCTCCCCATTATCGCTATTTAGTGGTCGCGCGTCTGGGGGAGTGGTTTTCGCAGGAGTGGGCGAGTGGCCAGCGGGTTATTGGGGCCGGGTCGGATCGAAGTTCGTGGAGGCCCCCTTATAGGGCCCTTGCAGAACGGGCTTTCGAGGATGCAGATGGGCTCTTGACCAGTAGTTGGGCTTCTGGGCTCGTGCTCTTTGGGTCTCGGTCAAATAGGCGTAACAATTGCCCCCATCGGTCGGGTCGATCGGCCTCGGCCGGCTCGGCTCGGCCGATGTGACTTCTGCCGACTTTGACAAGCTCTCCAATCTATGCCGACTCATTTATTAGTCGTCATCATGAGTTGGCCCGTTCGATGTTTTTAAGGCGCGGGTTCCGAAGCGCCGTCGGCCTTCAGATGTTGCCACGTGTTGCGGCAAGATAATCCCTGCCGCTCGCGGAGTCGTCTTTAAGTGGAGAAGCCGAGGGATTCGTGAGCCGCCTTCCCGTCGTCTTTCTTCTTTGCGCTGATCCCCCTTCTGTCTGAGCTCTACCCCATGTCGTCTTCCTCTGCTACGGGTTCGGTTCGGTCAGAGCGCGATGCGGATCCAGGTCTGGTGGGTGGCACTCCTTCGGCGACTAGTCAGCATGGGGACGATCTTTCAGGGATTCCTTCTGAGGTCTTGGCGTGGCCTTCGTCGATCTGTGCTACCGCCATCGGGAGCATGCGCTCTACCTACCTGCTTCCGCCCTACTCGGCTCGTGCCCCCGGGGCTGACGAGCGGATCTGCTCTCCTGGTCCCAATGAGGTCAGAATATATGAGAAGTGCTTCCACTTCGGGCTCCGCTTCCCGCTTCATCCTTTCATCGTTGAGTTCCTTCAGGCCCACAATGTGTGCTTGTGTCAATTCTGTCCCAATGCCATCGGAATCCTCGTCGGGTTCGTTGTCGTCTGTATGCTGAAGGGGGTGGTGCCCTCTCTCCGCCTCTTTGCCCAGTTCTACCGCCTGAGCCTCCATCAATCGGGGGCGTGGATTTACATCAGCGCCCGCCCGAAGATGTCCCTGGTGCTGGGGTTGCCAAGCTCTCTGAAACGCTGGAAGGGGGAATACGTGTTCGTCACATTCCCCTCGAGCGTACCCTTCCCGGCTCGATGGAAGGCGTCCGGTGCCGTTGTTCTTAACCTGGGTGAGCCGACGGTCGCCGAGCAGCAGACGGCGAGGGACATGTTGGCAATTCCTACGAGGGAGCGCTCGATCGACTTCCTCTTTAGTGACCACAATTTGCGCCGGACGGTGTGGCCCCTAGGTAAGCTGCTCCGAATGCTCGCCCCACGAGGTCGCCCAGGTTCTGCTCTGCCTCTCATTTCTTCTTTGTGCGCAGGTGGGTTCCCTCTCGGTCCTTCTCCCGTCAGCGCTCTCGTGCAGGTCCCGAACCCGGATCCGCGTAGGAGGGACCATGTGTTGGCGGTCCGGAAGAAGCAACGGGTTGTGACCGCGTCCGGAGGCTCGAAGCGAAAGGAGATGTCGTCTCCCTCTCTCCCCTTGCAGGGGTCTCCCAAGAGGCTCCGCGAGGGGGTCGAGGGGGTCGACGTCCAGCCGACTGCTGACCGACCTCATCCTGCTCCCGTCGAGGTTGCCTGGCCGTGGGCTGGCCCTTCACCTCTCCCGGATGGCTCTCTCCCTGAAGTTTACAGTCGGTATCTCGGGGCGTTCCGCTACGCTCCTGGCGAGTTCCCTTCGTCAGGGGAGGGTCTTCTTCGTCCACGCTTTCCAGTGGGAGAGAAGGAGTCGGTGTTCTCGAGCCGCGGAGCCGCCGCTCGGGTGGCCGAGAACTGTTGTCTCCCTTCCGACCAGGCGGTGTTGGACGGAGTCAGAGGCGATTGCTTGGCTACCTTCGTGATCCAGGCTGGCCAACAGGTAGTGTGTCTCTGCTTGTCCCTCGGTTCTTCAGCTGCTTTCGCCGTCTTACCTTCGTTGCTTTGGCACAGTTGTCCTCGGCGGGCCTCTCGATGAGGCGTCAATTCGCGGCTCTTCCCAAAGCCAAATCCATGGCCGGGCTAGGCCCTGAGGTCCCTGGCGAGGAGGAGGAGGAAGCTGGTCAGTTGGAGGAAGCACGGGTTCAGTCCCTGAACTCCCGCATAACTGAGCTGTCCTCTGCCCTGGAGGTGGCGGATCGGGAGAGGGCCGTGGCTCTGGCCGCTCAGTCAGAGGCCGAGTCGTGGCTCGCCTCTCTTTTAAAAGATGTCGGCACGTCTGGAGGAGTCAATCAGATCCCCGACCCGGCTGCTGCCTCCGAAGCCTCAGAGCTCTCCGATCGTCTTGATGCGGCGGAGGAGCAGGCGAGGGCCCTTGTAGCCCAACTTGGAGAGAAATCCCGGGAGATCGAGAAGGAGAGAGCGGAGCACCAACGCCAGGTCGAGACCTTAGAGGCCCGGCTGCGTGGGCTCGAGGAGGTGGACCCGGCCCGGATCGCTCAGGATGCCGTGGCAGAGTATGCCACCTCCTTTGTGGAGACCGCCTTATCGAAGGCGTACGAGAAGGGCTTCGCCCGGTGCCAGTCCGAGATCGAAGAGAAGTTCCCGCTTTCGGGGATCAACTTCGAGATACTTCGGATGTACTCCGACACCGAGCGGAGTAAGGGGGGAGACCCTAGCGAGCTGCCAGCCTGTGGCTCCCCCGGTGCCCCCGGAGAACAATGAGGGAGGGGAATGCCCCTCGACCTCTTCGTGTATCCCTCTGTACACCTTTTTGCTCCATCTGGAAAGGAATGAATTTAAAACAAATTTATTTCATATGAAGTGATACATCTATTGAAAATACTTGCGTAAATGTTCCGCGTTCCAAGTGTGAGTGAGAACTCTCCCTTCCATGTCGGCTAGTCGGTAGGCTGCGGGTCCAAGGACCTCGACGACTTGGTAGGGTCCCTCCCATCTAGCCGCGAGCTTCCCTTTGTGAGCAGTATCAGTGGTGAAGCCCGCTTTCCAGAGGACCAGGTCCCCAAGGTGGAAGCTTCTCCCCCGCACCCGAGCGTTGTAGTATTGGGCCACCTTTTGCTTTTGGCGGATGATGGTGGCCAGTGACTGCTCCCGTCGTTCGTCGAGGAGCTCCAGGCTGAGCCTTAGGCCCTGCGAGTTCCGGTCTTCATCAAAGTACTTGAGGCGCAGAGATTCTTCACCTAATTCGACCGGTACCACCGCCTCGGCCCCGTAGGTGAGCATGAAGGGGGTCTCGCCTGTAGCCTCCTTGTGGGTCGTTCGGTATGACCAGAGTATCCCGGGGAGCTCTTCCGGCCAGTTCCCTTCGGCGTCCTTCACCTTCTTTCGGAGGGGCTCTATGATGCACTTGTTGGCCGCTTCTGCAATCCCGTTGGTCTGGGGGTGTGCTACCGAGGCGAAGAGGAGCTTGATTCCCCATTCCTCGCAAAAATCTTTAAACCCTGCTGAGTCGAACTGCTTCCCATTGTCTGTGACGATGGCCCGTGGTACTCCGAATCGGGAGATGATGGAATTCCACACGAAGCTTTTCGCTTTCTTCCACGTGATGGTTGCCAACGGCTCGGCCTCGATCCACTTGGTGAAGTAGTCCACTGCCACGATCAGGTGTTTCCGCTGCCCTCGTCCTGGTTTGAACGGTCCGAGGATGTCGAGCCCCCATTTTGCAAAGGGGATGGGGCTCACGATAGGGATGAGCTCTGATGGAGGAGTCGAGATGTGGTGGGCATACCTCTGGCATTCTTGGCATCTCTGGACGTAGCTTGTGGCATCTTGGGTCAGGGTCGGCCAGTAGTATCCCTGCCTCAAGATCTTCTGCGCGACTATCTTACCCCCGTGGTGATTCCCGCAGATCCCGTCGTGAACCTCCCGCAGGACGTAGTCAGCTTCTTGTGGCCCGATGCACTTCAGGTACGGGAGGACATCTGTCTTGGTCCATCGTCTTCGGTAGAGTGTTCCCTCATGGATTACGTATCGGAGCGCCTTTCTCTCCAGGGTTCGGCGTTCGTCCCCATCGGCCGGCACCTCACCATGAGTGAGGTACCGGATGATCGGGTCCATCCAGGTGGGTTCCTGGTCGATCGCCATCACCTCGTGCTCCTCCGTGCTGGGGGATGGCAGGTTCTCCACGTAGATGGTGCGGCCTAGTTCCTTTGGCGAGGACGAGGCCAGTTTTGACAGCGCATCGGCCCGCGCATTCTCTGATCGTGGGAGGTGTAAGACCTCCACGTCCTTGAACTTGGACATCGCCGCTCTGGCGACTGGGAGGTATCTCTGCATCGCCTCCTCTCGTGCCTCGTAACTCCCTAAGAGTTGGTTGACAATGAGCTTCGAGTCGCTGAGGAGGCGGACGGACTCGGCTCCGAGCTTCAGGGCCAGCCTCAGGCCGTTGATCACTGCTTCGTATTCCGCCACGTTGTTCGTGGCCAGGAACTCGAACCGCAACGCGTATTCCACAATGCTCCCCTCCGGAGACCGGATCGCGATCCCGGCCCCGCCTCCCGACTGTGTGGCCGAGCCGTCCACATGGACGATCCACGCTCCTGGATCCCCTGGCTGAAAGTGGTTAGCCGAAAGAAAGGACAGGGGTTGAGCAATTACCGTCGTCGGGTCTTTTTCCTTTGGGGGGTCATTTCTTTCCGTCGTGCACTCGGCGATGAAGTCGGCCAGGGCCTGTCCTTTGATGGCCGTGCGCGGTTTGAATCGGAGGTCGAACTCGCTCAGTTCCACTCCCCAGTTTAGCATCCTTCCCATTCGATCGAATCTCTTGAGATTCTGCTCCAGCTGTGAGTCGGTCAGGATTAGTATGGTGTGGGCCTGGAAATAGGGTCGGAGCCTTCGTGCTGAGAGGACGAGGGCGTACGCCAATTTCTCCATGGGCGAGTATCGCACCTCCGCCCCCTTCAAGATCCGGCTCGTGTAATACACCGGCCATTGCACCCCGCCGTCCTCCCGGATCAGCACCGAACTCACAGCCTCTTCCGCGCACGCCAGGTAAAGGCTCAGCGACTCCCCTTCCCGTGGTTTGGACAGGAGAGGGGGGCTGCGGAGATATTCTTTGAGGTCCTCGAACGCCCGGGAGCAGTCTTCGTCCCAATGTATCGTCTTCCTGTTGTTTGGAGGTTCCGCGATCGCTTTCCTTAGGACTTTGAAGAAGGGGAGCGATCTTTCCGCCGATTTGGAAAGGAACCGCCCCAAAGCTGCGATGCGCCCGTTCAGCCTCTGCAGCTCTTTGATCGTCGTCGGCTCGCGCATTTTGATCAGTGCCTCGATCTTGTCGGGATTAGCTTCAATACCACGATTAGTTATCATAAATCCCAAGAACTTGCCAGATCTTACCCCGAACGTGCACTTCGCGGGGTTGAGCCGAATGTGGTGCCGCCGCAACCGCTCGAAGGTCTCCCGCAAGTCGGTGATGTGGTCTTCCGGTCGCCTTGATTTGACAAGCATGTCGTCGACGTAGACTTCTAAGTTCCTCCCGATCTGGGAGCTGAAGACCTTGTTGACCATTCTCTGGTAGGTGGCTGATCGCGCCCCGGCGTACACGTCCCGGGACGACGGTTGTAGTTTTACCGCAAGCGCACGGCAAAGTGGCGAGCGGGTATCGAACACGAGGAGGTGGTGTTGGTTCCAATCTATCCTAGGTTGGTTTGACTACGATGGTTTTATTGGTGGAGATGGCTATGGTACGATGTAATGGCAATGGTGATGGATGTCGGTGTTGGAGATAGAGAAATCGGTCAAATATCAATTCAAATACAATATAATAAAAGTGTCTAGGGCTAGGGAATCCCCACTACGGACCGTCATGCATCATTGTGAATAGTGAATCTCAATATTACTAGACTTGCGTTGAGGTGAACTAGTCGCAACTTAATGGAGAACCAAGCTCACGCTCTCGCGCTATTGCTGGTCTATAGCAAACCTAGGTTAGGGCCCAATCTCTTGCAAACCCTAACCTAAGCCACTAGCATGAGGATCGACATCATCGTCCAATCGCCCCTCGAGCCCACTCTCGTGCAAACTCGAGTTACGATCTAGGTTGTGATAGTTCGTATTCGTCCAATCTCTTGCAAACGAATATGGGTATAGATTTACAATTAAAAATCCTAGCTTTGGTCCAATCTCTTGCAAACCAAATCTAGAGAGACCCAATTGTAAACCTAAATCGAATATCTAGGCCTTCCCATCGATTAGAATCCAATCTCTTGCAAACCCCAATCGATGGAAATCCCTAGCTATCCGTTGTAAATCAATCACAACCTAACCTCCTAGCAATTCTAGCAATTTGGGAATTAATTCATCACAAATCTGAAATTAGATCCATAGGGCTCATCCCCAAACCCTAGAACAACAAATCTACTCAAGCATAGCAATAAGGATATAAGAATCAATAAAAACCATTGCTTGCATATAAAAAGATAGAAAATCAAAGATTCAAATAATAAGAATAGAAATACTTAGCTTAGATGAAGAATTCCAATCCAAATACAAGCTTTTTGATCCAAGAGGGGGCCTAGGGCATGGCCTAACCTCTAAAATAATCCTCCTAAAACATCTTGGGAACCTAAGAAAACATAATGGGGATCCCTCTAATGGTGGCTACAAACCCCTTAAATACTCCCCCAAAACCCTAGCAAGAAACCCTGGAAAACCCCTCAAATTCGTGCCCAAAAACAGCCCAAACCGCAACTTTAAATCTGGGCCCAGGCCGCACTCGGCCGAGTGGAATATGTGACCCGGCCGAGTGACACTGACATGCAAATTCCAGCACTGCAGCATCAACTTGCAGAAATTCCCCAGATTTCATCCGACCTCCGATTTGCGTGTTCTTGGCGGCGTTGGAACCGTCATGAAGTCTACTATCCATAAAAAATATGAGAAAAATACTTTGATTGCTGGAATGATAGCAGATTTCAAAAGAGTGAGAGGCTGTCTGAATATCTGGGCGCCGTGTGTCCTCGGCATCACTCGGTCGAGTGGCAAATGTCACTCGGCCGAGGGGCATTTGGTACTCGGGCGGACGGCTTTCGTCACTCGGCCGAGTCGGGCTTCTGGGGCAGACTGACGGATTACAGTAAGTTGGACATTTTGGCTTGCCGTCGTCTGGGTGCCACTCGGACGGACGGAGTCTCCTCACTCGGCCGAGTCGGCGTGCGATGCTCGGCCGAGTGCACGCCGATACATCTCTGTTGCGTGTCCGATCTGACCTGCCGAGCGGGGTCTCAATGCTCGGCCGAGTGACTCCTTCACTCGGCCGAGTGGCATGCTGAAAATGCCCAATCTTCATCTTTTCGCTCCCCCGTCGCTCCTACGACGTTCTTTCTTCTTCCACACCTCTTCCATTGCAGAATAACCCTCAAAAGGGCCATGGTTGACACTCCGGAGTGGGTGCAAATCCTCTTGATCTCACAATCGATCCAAATCGCTCCATATTTCCTGAAATACGACAAAAACAAGAAATAGTGAAAAGTATCGCAATATTGTCGAATAATCGTGAAAAGCGTGATATGGGCGATCAAAACGGTATGCAAATATGCAGAAAAAAGGTGTAAAATATGGAGTGATCAAAATCCCCCAAGCTTACCTCTTACTCGTCCTCGAGGAAGATACGTAGAGAGACGAACTCGGGAGATGAAAATAAAGAAAATGAAATGAAAAAAAGAAAGAACACGAGGTGGAAGGGGTCGCTAGATTATTCTCTCAGATCTCAAGCCATAAGCTACACATCACGATAACTTGGAAAATACAAATCACATGCTATAAGGATTTCATATCTTACATAAACATGGTACTTGCATGTTTTTAAGAACAACAAAAGGGATTCTCTAAATTCATACGATCAATTCATATCCACATCACGCATTTCATAGGATTTAATATACAAATGTTGGCGATGCACTTTTCAATCAAGAGTTATAACTGAAGCATATAAGAATCACGCCAAACATGCAATGGAGAATGGAATAAATCATGGCATTCACATATTTATATCAATTCATAAGAAATCTCCATAACTTAGGTATTTTGCTAAGTTTCAGCATTATCAAACTTCCCCATTCGTGCACCTCTCCACTCTAATGTCGTACTCACTCATATGGTCAAATGAATTCAACCCCCCCCCCCCCAAGCTTAGCTTGAGGCATCGCATCTAAAGGAATATGATAGTGGAAAATGGGATTTTTGCATTGGTTTTCCCAAGTATTTTGTGGCTCCAATAATGAGATAGAGAAACATTTTTTTTTTCTTCTTTTTTTTTTCTTTTTGGTCTTTTTTTTTGTTTCTCACTTTTCTTTTTGGATTTTTGTAGGAGCTATTTGATTTGTATTTTTGGTTTTTGGCTCCTTTTTGGCTTTTTGGACTTTTTGGAGCTAACTTTTTCTTTTGTGGGGATTTTTGGGAAATAGATGCGATATAAGTAGCTTCAGGAGGTGAACTCAAGTGACATGTAGAGAATAAAAAGATATATGTGAAGAAAGAAATAATGTAGCACTCGGTTCACTCTAAGATGTGCACGAACAGTTCAATAAAATAATACTTCAACTAAAACTCATATGTAAGCATGGATATTCTCAATCATCTCAATAAAAAGTGAAGTCAAGCGATAAAGCGCACAATCATATCAAGCATGCAACAGAAGGTGAATAAGACAATAAAACTGATGCTTCAGATATACTAATGATGCGTGAATCTTGGTGCATTTCCAACAAAAGCATACTAAACACTAATCCATGCATTCAGTTTCAATTAATATCATGCATTCATGTAGAGGAATCATCAAAAGAATATATAAGCAAGCACATGGATAGTAGGACTATGAAATACGCTAAGTAGCATGGCAAGGAATAATAAGCATCGTGATGGTTGCTAAAGCAATAAGAGATATCATCATAAGGAACAAATCTAGCAAAAGAAGAGAAAGGAAAATAAAGAAATAAGAAAAAATAAAAGAGAGGAAAGAAAAGAAAAATAAGCACACAACATGATGCATGAACACACATAAAAGGAAAATAAGATGGAAAATTCAAAAATATGATGCAAAAATTTTGAAAAATTTTAAAAACCCTAAAATAAAGAAAAAATGCAACTAATGCATCTAAATGGCATGGAAATGCACTCCCCCAAGCTTAAACTTCACATTGTCCTCAATGTGATCATAGTGGAAGAATATGAGGAACAACGATAATAATAGGGGGAGAATGAAAAATGATGGAATGAATGATATGAAATCCTAATGCAACTACATGCACATACAATGATGCATGAGAGCGCTTTCCCCCAAGCTTATACCAAACAATCCTATTCAAATGACTCGATCAAAAATATCATGGCTTTGCAAAACGAGTTCAAGTCAAATGAATAAGAAAGTGAGGTTTCACTTGAAAGAAATGCTCGGTGGTGGTGAGCAAAAAGGATGTGACACATCAAAATATAAAGTGGGCAATTAATATATAATGGGTTTGGGGTGTAAAAATTTTTGTTGCCATCATATGAGGTGATATTTATTCAAGCAAATCTATACGGTCCTCTCGCTGTCGAGAGGATTCGGGTTTATTGAAAGCATAAAAATTTCTACACTACTGGATTGATATCACCTATAGCAAAAGGCGGATCCAGTATCTTTTCCGGTGCAGGCAACTGCTCCAACTGCTCCTTCCGTGGCTCTGCCAGGCGAACATGTCCACGGACACCAACGAACTCTAGCAATGCATCCTCCAGCATTCCCACAAGGACTCCACCTATACCCTGCAGAGAATAGGATGCATCAGTTCGCTGCAAAAATTTCACCCTCATAATAAAAGTATTCCAAAGAGGATCGTCAATAGAAATATATGAAATAAATAGTGGTGGACGATACTTCCCTGGAAATAATCCAATATCCTCACGTGCCGTGATAGCTGTCTCCACGGTGTCTTCTCTATGCTGCTCAGGTAAATCTAGATCATAGGTGTGGACCCCATCAAGATGCTCCTCATCATCGTCGGACTCATCCCAGTGCACCCCTTGATCATATTCATATGTGTCCATGGGTGCTAACTCCTCGCTCTCCTCCACATATACGTCCCATCGTACCTCTTGATCGTATGTACATGAATCCTGCAAAAGGCACGATGAATCATAAAAAACATCATACACTGGAGGGAAATCAAAGATAAAGGGCGAGGGAGTAAAGAGATCTCCCTGAAGGGGAGCCATAAGCTCTGTGGGGTAGTCCTCTGCGTCAGTGGGAGGATGAGGTGGCTGCGGAAGCTCTAATGGAGGAGGATAGTGCTCGGGATCCTCATGAATGGCTGTGTCCTCGTCCCGATGCATGACCTCCTCGGTGATAAGCTCTGGCTCTGTGTGTAAGGCCTCCTCAAAAGCATGCTCTGGCTCGATAGTGTGCTCATTTGCCTTCTCATCAACTATCAATGTAGGCTCTCCCTGGGATGGTGATGCTGGCTGCTCATGTGTGTCAGCTTGTGGGGATGTATCATGTGGAGGGGAATGCCCGCAAGAAATCCGAAAATATAGTCTATCCCCCTCAAGTCTGACATGGATGTCCTCCTCAATTGTTCCTGCAGCTGAAACACGGTTCATAACAAAATCTGCAAATCGTAGCTCAAATGCATCACCTGCCGTAATGCTCTCTGAACCGGTGAACCTCACTGACTCCAAGAGACCCTCCAATAATCTCTGAAATGCGTCCTCCTCTGGCTGCGGATATGACTCAGTTTCTGCTTCCTTCACTGCCTCTTCGTCCATCCACTCTTCATATGCAATAGATGTATCGTAGGAAGTGGGATCGACGACGGCACATTCTGGCTCTGGTAGTAAGTCTGGCGATGCTTCTTGCCCATAAAATGAAGAAGCAGAACTGATATCTTTGGAAATCCCTTCAACCTTAAGCATGAGCATATTCATTTCAAGTTGCCTCTTCACCTGTTCCAATAGAAGGTTACCCTTTTCGAGCCCGGCTTGCACTTCAACCTGGTGTGCATGCATCTCATCAAAAAAGATCCTTTGTCTCTCATCAAGCTCGGGCCAGTACGTCTCCTCAAAAAAGTATTCTCCCATCTGAGCACTCTGATCATAATAGTATTCTCCCATCTGAGCACTCTGATCATAATAGTATTCTTCCATCTGAGCACTCTGATCAAAATCTGTGGTCCACGTAGTGTAATCCATAACACCTGATCAACAAAGATAAATACCTGGAGAAAAGATATCAGTGGCACAAAAGAATATAGAAATGATAATAGTGGTGGCAGGGGTGAAAATTTCCTTTTTATTTATTTATTTTTTTTCGTAGTCTAATCAACCTAATTGTGACAAATTGGCACCCAACGGGAAACACCTCCCCGGCAACGGCGCCAAAAACTTGATCGCGCCCCGGCGTACACGTCCCGGGACGACGGTTGTAGTTTTACCGCAAGCGCACGGCAAAGTGGCGAGCGGGTATCGAACACGAGGAGGTGGTGTTGGTTCCAATCTATCCTAGGTTGGTTTGACTACGATGGTTTTATTGGTGGAGATGGCTATGGTACGATGTAATGGCAATGGTGATGGATGTCGGTGTCGGAGATAGAGAAATCGGTCAAATATCAATTCAAATACAATATAATAAAAGTGTCTAGGGCTAGGGAATCCCCACTACGGACCGTCATGCATCATTGTGAATAGTGAATCTCAATATTACTAGACTTGCGTTGAGGTGAACTAGTCGCAACTTAATGGAGAACCAAGCTCACGCTCTCGCGCTATTGCTGGTCTATAGCAAACCTAGGTTAGGGCCCAATCTCTTGCAAACCCTAACCTAAGCCACTAGCATGAGGATCGACATCATCGTCCAATCGCCCCTCGAGCCCACTCTCGTGCAAACTCGAGTTACGATCTAGGTTGTGATAGTTCGTATTCGTCCAATCTCTTGCAAACGAATATGGGTATAGATTTACAATTAAAAATCCTAGCTTTGGTCCAATCTCTTGCAAACCAAATCTAGAGAGACCCAATTGTAAACCTAAATCGAATATCTAGGCCTTCCCATCGATTAGAATCCAATCTCTTGCAAACCCCAATCGATGGAAATCCCTAGCTATCCGTTGTAAATCAATCACAACCTAACCTCCTAGCAATTCTAGCAATTTGGGAATTAATTCATCACAAATCTGAAATTAGATCCATAGGGCTCATCCCCAAACCCTAGAACAACAAATCTACTCAAGCATAGCAATAAGGATATAAGAATCAATAAAAACCATTGCTTGCATATAAAAAGATAGAAAATCAAAGATTCAAATAATAAGAATAGAAATACTTAGCTTAGATGAAGAATTCCAATCCAAATACAAGCTTTTTGATCCAAGAGGGGGCCTAGGGCATGGCCTAACCTCTAAAATAATCCTCCTAAAACATCTTGGGAACCTAAGAAAACATAATGGGGATCCCTCTAATGGTGGCTACAAACCCCTTAAATACTCCCCCAAAACCCTAGCAAGAAACCCTGGAAAACCCCTCAAATTCGTGCCCAAAAACAGCCCAAACCGCAACTTTAAATCTGGGCCCAGGCCGCACTCGGCCGAGTGGAATATGTGACCCGGCCGAGTGACACTGACATGCAAATTCCAGCACTGCAGCATCAACTTGCAGAAATTCCCCAGATTTCATCCGACCTCCGATTTGCGTGTTCTTGGTGGCGTTGGAACCTTTATGAAGTCTACTATCTATAAAAAATATGAGAAAAATACTTTGATTGCTGGAATGATAGCAGATTTCAAAAGAGTGAGAGGCTGTCTGAATATCTGGGCGCCGTGTGTCCTCGGCATCACTCGGTCGAGTGGCAAATGTCACTCGGCCGAGGGGCATTTGGTACTCGGGCGGACGGCTTTCGTCACTCGGCCGAGTCGGGCTTCTGGGGCAGACTGACGGATTACAGTAAGTTGGACATTTTGGCTTGCCGTCGTCTGGGTGCCACTCGGACGGACGGAGTCTCCTCACTCGGCCGAGTCGGCGTGCGATGCTCGGCCGAGTGCACGCCGATACATCTCTGTTGCGTGTCCGATCTGACCTGCCGAGCGGGGTCTCAATGCTCGGCCGAGTGACTCCTTCACTCGGCCGAGTGGCATGCTGAAAATGCCCAATCTTCATCTTTTCGCTCCCCCGTCGCTCCTACGACGTTCTTTCTTCTTCCACACCTCTTCCATTGCAGAATAACCCTCAAAAGGGCCATGGTTGACACTCCGGAGTGGGTGCAAATCCTCTTGATCTCACAATCGATCCAAATCGCTCCATATTTCCTGAAATACGACAAAAACAAGAAATAGTGAAAAGTATCGCAATATTGTCGAATAATCGTGAAAAGCGTGATATGGGCGATCAAAACGGTATGCAAATATGCAGAAAAAAGGTGTAAAATATGGAGTGATCAGTGGCCCCCGCGTTCTTCAAGCCAAAGGGCATCTTCTTGTAGCAGTAAGTTCCCCGGTCCGTCGTGAAGGCTGTCATTTCTTCGTCCCGGGGGTCCATCTGGACTTGATTATATCCGGAGTAAGCGTCCATGAAGCTTAGCATCTCGTATCCCGAGGCGTTGTCCACCAGGTGGTCGATACGCGGCAAGGGATAGCTGTCCTTGGGGCAGGCCTTGTTGAGGTCACTGAAGTCCACGCACATTCGCCACTTCCCGTTGGGTTTCTTGACCATCACCACGTTCGACAGCCACTCCGGGTACCAGACCTCTCGTATGAAGCCGGCATCAAGGAGACGCTCCACTTCCTCGGAGGCTGCCTTCATCTTCTCGCCACCCAGGTTGCGCTTCTTCTGCCTAACCGGCTTGAAGTTGGGGTCGGCGTTGATCTGGTGGACAATCACCTGGGGGTCTACGCCGGGCATGTCTTCTGGTGACCAAGTAAAGATGTCCAGGTTCGCCTCCAGGCATTCGACCAGCTGATCCCTCAAGTCCTGGCTCAGCCCTCTTCCGATCGAGACGAACCGGCCCTCGATGTCTGTGACCGGGATTTGCTCCTGCTCCTCCATAGGGGCGGGCCTAGGCCCACTCCTCAAATCGAGCGCGGCCATCCGATCGGCTAGGCGATCCTCGGGTCCTTCCTCCGCCAGTAGATAGCAGGTGCTCGGTCTCCCCGCATCGCCTTCGACTTGCCCCATTCCCCCCGGCGTTCGGAACTTGATAGTCCGGTGGAGGGTCGAGACTACCGCGCCGACTGCGTTGAGCAGGGGTCGGCCGATGATCCCATTATATTCCGACCCGATCCCCAAGACGATGAATTCCACCGCCAGGGTCACCGAGTCTGGTGCATTTCCGAGTGTTATCAGGAGATGAATCGTGCCGATGATGGGGGTGGAGTGACCCGTGAATCCAACCACGGGACCCGAGCGAGGTCGTAAGTCTTCTTTCTGCCGCCCCATCTTCTCCAGGGTTGACATAAAGAGGACGTCACAGGAGCTGCCGGTGTCGACAAGCAGCCGTCGTACCATGGCGGTGTCTATGACCAATGACACCACCAAAGCCACGTCCGAGCTGCGTGCCGTTACGGACGCATTCGGTCTCTCGACCGGTGGGGATGGGGAGGGTTCCCCGGTCCCCTCCTCACGATCCTTCTTGCGTCGGACCCGTGCCCGTCCTTGCCGGTGGTGACGGGCCCTGTCGCCCCGTGTCAGGGCTTCGCTCTCCTTTCGCTGAGGAGGGGGAGGTCGCGTCATCGTAGATGTGGTTTGTTTCTTCGTGGGACTGTTCGTTCCCACAGACGGCGCCAGATGTTTCAGAGTGTTTTCTCACTACTAGGCGTTGACCGTGGAGAACCCGGTCAACGTGGTCAAGGGACCCGCTTTGGGTCCCTCGGGGGCTTCGAATCGGTGCAGAAGGGGCGAGGGGAAGCCTCGGCCCTGGTTGAGACGCTCGGCCTCGGACAGACGCGCTCGGCCTCGGCTGGGAGGGGGACGAGGGGTAGCCTCAGTCGCCCGAGTAGATGCACGGCCGTCTGGTGGCGAGGGTGAGTCTCAGACCCGATTAGGACGCTCGGCCTCGGTAGGGCGTGCTCGGCCAAGGAAGGCTGAGGGTGAGGGGAAGCCTCACCGTCCGGTTGATCGAGTGGTCGGAGAGGGGCGAGGGGTAGCCTCGGCCCGTTGGTCTGTTGTTCACCTGCGTAGACGAGAACACTCGTCAGGGGGCCGGACCTTGGTTCCGGCCAAATCCCCTCCGATGCCTAAGTCAGATAGAGATCTGAGAAAGGAGGCCCGGCGGAGACGGTCCGACTCGTGAGGAGATCGTGACGGCGTCTCTCGGCGCGAGCGGGGGAGGAAGGAGATGAATTGGGGGAACGAGGTCGTTGATGGAGTACCTTAGGTTTTGTTACCTCAGATGCGGTCCCCTTCTTCGTCGTTTTCTTGGCTCTTTTGTAGAGCTCCCCGCGTGATTGCCTCTGGCCCACGTCCCACGCCCGCCATCGATCGTGCCCCATCAGTCCCCCCTTGCCACCGCTCTCTCCGCCCTGTCAGCACCTCCCCATTATCGCTATTTAGTGGTCGCGCGTCCGGGGGAGTGGTTTTCGCAGGAGTGGGCGAGTGGCCAGCGGGTTATTGGGGCCGGGTCGGATCGAAGTTCGTGGAGGCCCCCTTATAGGGCCCTTGCAGAACGGGCTTTCGAGGATGCAGATGGGCTCTTGACCAGTAGTTGGGCTTCTGGGCTCGTGCTCTTTGGGTCTCGGTCAAATAGGCGTAACAATCATACACTTTCTGGGGTTTGTGAACTGATTCTGAGGCGTTATACCAAATCTGATCCTGTGGCACACCTGGCCAAAGCTTGCCTTGCTTCCATGGTCTGGCACATTTGGAAGCAGCGTAATACTAGGATCTTCGAAGGCACTAAAAAGAAGAAAACAGACTTATTTGACGACATAGCATCCGATGTTATCATCACTTTGCGTGGCATTGATTTAGACCAGGCTTCTGATTATGCCCCATTTTCTAACTGGGGTTTTATTGATTCTGGCTAATTTTGTTATTTGATTTGACGATGGTATCAACAGAGGTTAATAGGATGTAGGGGGTGACGTCGCTTGTGCCATATCCCCCCTCTTTCTCTTACCCACTGTGGATTACTAGCGTAGATTCTTTGTAAATATTTTGTATATCAATAAAGTCTCTTTTGCTCGCCAAATATATATATATATATATATATATATATATATATATATATATATATATATATATCTATATTATAAAACAGGGATGTTATCATGGGTTTTTGGATAAGAGTTTTTGGATAAGAGAAATTGGATAAGGGTTTGAATTGTATTTGGGTTATAAAAATGAGGGATGTTATGATGAGTTTTTAGATAAGAGATATTGGATAAGAGAAATTGGATAAGGGGTTGAATAGTAGGGTATAAAATTGAGGGATGTTATATGAGTTTTTGGATAAGAGATATTGGATAAGAGAAATTGGGATGATGTTTGAATTTTGGGGGGAAACCATTAATTAGGTTCTTTGAAATTATTTTGGGGGGACTTTTCAAAAATTCGGCCCTCTCATCACGTACTCCCAGTCACGGGCCCCTCTTCAGCCTCAATCTCGCGTTCCTTCCTCTCCCTCTTCATCCCCAACTCGAGAAACCCTCCAACCTCACAATGCTCCCAGTGCTCCGTTGATCACGCGCCTCCCTCTCCAATCTCATCATCGTCCTTAGCCTTTGTCTCCATTCTCTCACGAACCCATAAAAACCCTAGATCGCGACAGCCCATCATCGCCCCCAGCCTCCGTCTCCATTCTCTCACGAACCGATTCTCTCGCGACAGCCCACACTCCCCCTTGCGCTCCCTTCCCCTCTCCTCTCAAACTTTCCGATCAACTCCTTAGATCGCGACAACCTTTCCGATCAACGGCCTTCGATTTACCAACAAATATGTTTTCGAAGCAAGGTGAGATCTTGGGTTTGTGTTAAGTAATTTTGTTTCAATATTGCTTAATTTAGTGGTTTAGTGGTTTTTTTGAAATGGGCTTTTGTTAGGATGATGATTTCTTGCAGAAATTTTGCTCATTTTTATCGATGTTGAAAATTTTAGGGTTGGTATTTGAAGATGGGTATCTCAGAAGAGGATGATGAAGACGATGATCTTGAATCCTATAGGCAGAGCTTTCGGCCATTGGTTAAGTTCATTAGTTCATTTCTCTACTCAATCAATCTCAACCTAATCACTTGGGATTCCAACGTTAACTCGGTGTTGATCGCAGTAGCAATAGCATCATCATCATGGCTCTCCAACATCAAGGTGGCTTTCAATTTTTCCTGCGTGGATGCTTGTGTCGAGGTTGGTGGATGAGCTGGTAGGGTTCTTTAGTTTTTTTTATTTTGCATATTATCTGTTTGATTTTTTGACTCAATAATTTGATTGGAATCACACTAACCGAATTCGAAGGGTGAGATCCAATATCTTATTATCCAATGTGCAACAATAATCTTGGAAAAAAACCTGTGAATCCTTTTGCTTACATTCGAAATTTAGATTTTAAAAAGTACTTTCTTAATGCAGGTTATATACATAAGCCTTTTTTCAAAGCATTTCATTAGATGAAGACTTCATTATGCTTATTTAATTAATTTATTTACTTATTCGCATCTATCTTGAACTGGGGTGCTTGGGTAATTTTTCGATGATCCAAAGCTAAAATCGAATGTTTATGTTGATTGTTGAGGAAAGTTATGAAGACATAAGACACAAGGACCATTAGGGAATTCAAGGGCATTAATATCTTCCACATGGATATGAAACCTATTGGTGGATGGTGGCTAACCTGGTCAGATGATAATAAATTTTCTAAGACAATTCATAAGGGTCCTCACTCACTGTGTCAATTTATCCATAAGCAATGTTTAATAATAGCTGATGTAGCATGTATTAGATAATATATATGAGGTGTAAACATTAAAATTTAAGACATATCTGGATGTGAAGGTAGTTCTGAGATGTTCCAATTAATTTACATGTTCAGATATGAAAGTAACTCTATTATGATTAACCATTTCATAAGTCTCTCCAAGGATGGGATTAAAAGGCTTCCATGTACGCTGATAGGCATAGTAGACGGATATCGCCCATGAAGCTACAAACAAGAACCATATTGTTCTTTTGACACGTTGTTCCATGACAACTTTACACAAGAAGAAGTACCCAATTGATTTACTTACAGGTATAGACCAATCGCATGTAAGGGTCTTCACATTCATCTGCCAGATTTAATAGGTGCGAAAACTCCACCAACTGTGGTAAAGAATAGTATTAGAGACCAAAACATTTTGTGCTGACAACAGCATCAAAAGCAGTGTATAAATGAAACACCCTTTTTGGAGCCCAAATACTTTTCATCCTAGCATAATTTGGAGAAGTCATTTTGCCTAACTATTGAATTGATTGAGCACTGCACAGACAATCTCCTCCCAACTATAGGGTAAACAAAAGCATCCAGCTAAGCAGTTCCTATGCTTTGTTAATAACGCATTAAATAATGTCAACATTTGATTGGTAATTAAACACAAGTAGGAAACAGTCTGATATGCCAAACACGTAAAGGCCTTTCACGAAACTGCTTTTTTAAAAAGCATCGAAAGAAATATGACAAGATAATCATTGTATAAATATCTAGATTAATATACAGAAAATATACATCTGCCATTTTTTGAAGCATTGTCATTGGCTCAAGAATTATGACTGGAAATGTCATCATGGAGGTAACATCAGATCCAATAAAATTTTGCATCATCTTCCAGTAGATATCCCTATCATAAAGACATACAAAATGAGGGTGGGGAATCCAAATCAGCATGAATGAGCACATGCTTAGATACAGATAGTGTTGTATTACATAAATAAAATTAGTATAATAGAATGCTACCAAATTCAGTAACATTTGACATATTCTATTTATAAAAGCGTTTGGTTGATATGACCTACTCAACTACATTGTTAATCTTATAGTTTTTCAAGATTCTCATATATTGTGTGATAGAATGGAACTGGTACTGTGAACTCTAGGTTACAAGTAGGTTTCATGAAATGGTAACATATTTGCCGCCTGTTATTGATGGATTCCAAGGGACTTTGATTTTTACCAAAGAATGACATGGATGTGTTTATTAATAGGTTTAAGAATTATTTTATTGAACATGGTAGTTTCATCCTAAATACGACTTTATTTATTATACAAAATTCATGTGCTTGGGAGGTTTCCGAAATGTTGAAAACTAGGATTTTTTGTCAAAAAAGTAACGGCTGTATGACACACAAGGATCATTATATATATAAGATTAAAAATGAAAATTATTATTTATGTTGATAGGAAGCTTCAGCAGACAGGTTTTGCTATATAGAAGTGTATGGCCGAAAGAAAGTCATCAGAGAAATTGATAGCTTTAAAATAAATAAGGATAAATGAAGCCGATAGACTGTGCTATTGACATTCTGCTCTCTTTGTTTGTTGATATGACCTAACTGAACACTGTTGCTTTTTTTATGATGGGGTCTGTGATTGAGAGATGATTCTAATCTATGAACATAAGTTTGATAGCGTTTTCTTTTACATGTTCCTTCGTTGCAAGGAAAGATTTGGTGTGATAAACAATACTGCTACATGGTTTTGTAGGATGATTCAGAGATCGTTGCCATGATCAAAGAACTTTTAGAAACTCAGATTCGACATGTGGTTCAAGTTGATGGTGGTGATATTGAATATTGTGGATTCGACGAGTACCTCACTTACTCTTTTCTCATGGATACGATTGCATCCAAAATTTGTTCATATTGAATACTAAATTTGCTTGGACCGTCTTCACTATCAAATTGTCGTTCTAACGCTTTTACAGTTTTATGCCATTTTGTTCATTGCAGCAAGAAAATCACATTATAATATACATCTTCACTTTTCATCGCATGTCTATTTATCAGTTATAACGGGAAAAATGAAGGACTATAAGTAAGGTATATTTGCGCCATCTACCTTTCCCCAAATTTTTGCTCCTTTTTACCTGGTCATTAGTGTCATTGGGGGTTTTTATGAAATGAAATGCTTACTTTCTGTCTTAATTGTTGTTATTTGAAACCTATTCATAGATTAGGAGAAGGTATGACCATTAGAAGAATCGTCTCGGAGAAGGGGATGGTATGTGTCGAAAGCAACGATTTGGAGGGACTTTAGTAAGAAAAGTTGATTCTTATTGTTTACTTACTTTTTCCTCTGTTGCTTTCTTTCGATTTTCTTTGGATGTAATTGGAGGTAATTGTAATTGGGATTAATCGACTATAATATCACAACAACAATTTCAGAGCAACGGAATAAAACATATTGCTTGCTTTTGATTTTCTTCAGCTGGATTTGGTTTTACTATCATAAACTGAATTTGGGTTTTTTTGTTAGTAATTGAAGGGGGATTGCTTGATAATCCTGTTGTGATCATTGCAATTTCCACTTCCTCTATGGTTCATGCCACCACTGGTTTTCAAGTTAGTAATTCAAAAGATCCCAAGTTCTCTTTGACTGAGTTTTTTCAGCACGTCTGTTGATATTTGAAATTGCAGTTTTTCATTTTCAAGGTGTACCCCTTTACTCCTTTACATTTGCATGAATGTATAGAATTTTCATGTGTTATGTTATGTTTTGCTTAGGAAATTTTATGCACACATATGGTATGTTTTACACATTACCAGCAGTCTGTGTTGCTTAGGATATTTTTAACTGATGACGTGTAATTATTGAATAAAATGTTGTTCTTGGGGTTTATGTTTGCAGAATTCGTTGGTTTACTGGGATGTCGTCTTGCCCTTTGGTTTTGGGAACAATAATAAAGGTGCTATGTTAATATATTGCTCGGATCGATTAATGTATGTAGTTACTGTTGTAGATTTTGTTTAATTTCATTCTTCGTATTGATTGATTGTTTAATTGATATATGCAGGACTCGAAGACGATGGTGGAGGAGCTTAATTCTTTGGAAGCTGATTTAAAAAGGAGAGAACAGGTTTTAGTTAATTTTCACAACAAAATGAAGAGTAGAATAACTTTTAATAAATTATATTGTGAAAATGACAAATGCAATATGTTATTTTACCCTTCTTTTTGGTTTTTTAATTCTAATTTGGAAAAAATGTCTTTTTTGGATAGATGACTTATGAAGAGTTTAATGTTTTATACTGTCATATTTTGTTAAGAAAATTTTGCAATGATTTTCATCATCTTGCGGGAAGTGCATGCGTGTTTTCTTTCTAATCGCGAATGCTATCGTGTATTTTTGTTGCACAGTGTATATGAATATTTATTATGTTTTAATTTACATCTTTTGTTATTTTTTAATTGCATGTTTGAATCTATTAAACTGGTAGTTATTAGTATCATATCATAAGGGAAATGTGGAAATATGACTGATTTGTTTGCCTAATGTGCAAATTGAGTTGATTTGAGGATATTATGAGTAAATTCCCTATAAATTGTTTTGGAAAGAGGCACTTGCTGACATCATGACTCATAAACTAACAAGATTTTTCTTTTTCTTTTTTCCTGTGAGAAAGCATACACTTTAATAATTTGGTCCTATTATGAAAAAAAATCTTTATTAATTTTAATTTACAGACTTAAGGAGACTAAAGGTTCTTGCACTTTATTTTCTATCGGTCGAAAGTGATCACTTTGAGGAGTTTTTTGCTCCATAACTGGATAAGCGTAGATATCAGAAAACATCAGAGGTATAATTTAGATGCTTCCTTCTTTTGTGTTATTCAAGTACTTCCACCTTTAGAACATGATTTAGTGTGTGCTTTAGTTGCTCAGGTTTTTTAATGGGAATTTTCAGGGGATATTTTCAGGGGATATGTCCTTCACCCATATAGATGAAAGTAGATGCGAAATCTAATAGTCGCTTAGTCTAAGGGCAACAGAGTCCTGCATTTATTGCAAGGTAAAAGGTCAAGCTGTAGAACTACAAGGTAAGATCTTCTTCCGAACCATGTGCATCATAATTTAGAACTAGATAATGCTTTAGTGTATGTACCACTTCTACCAGATCTGAAGAATTTTTTTTTGAAATCGAAGGTTATGGATGACCTCGTATACTATGAATTCGACTTTTTGATGACTACAGCCTTTTCATGCTAACAAATATTTTTGCAGTGATCTGGTTTTTGTCATCAATTTGACTGGATATTTGTGGGGCTTTGTACTTGGTTCAAAACAGATTGGGACTTTGGTTTTGGTTCTACAGAGCCGATAATTCTTGGCAGATTCTGTGAAATTTTTTTGTTCTGTGGGGCTGTGTTTGATGATCTGTTTAATCTGTCATATTCTGTCAAAGTGGGGCTTCGTATTATGTTCTTTTGATGATATGTGGGTTTCAAGTTTTAATTTCCATTGGGTAGTTATGTGTTTGTACTATCAAGTTATGTGTTTGTAATTGTGATCTGATCTTAGGAGTGTGTTTATGCAGTAATAATCTGTTGTCTACTTCCTTTTGTTTCATTTATAGAGGCGAGTCCAGTGCTCCATGCCACAGTCTCTCTGCATCATCTGCAGGCCACGGCCCATGTTTCATCACCCCTCTCGCTGTTGTCATGGTTAAGTTGAGTTTCTGTTTTAAAAAAAATTAATAGGACTGCATTTTTCTCCCAATAATTGCATTTTTCTTGACCAAAAGATTCATTTCAGGTCTCAGGCTAACACAAATTTCATTTCAGGTCATTTTGTGTTTTATAAAAGTTATAGCAAAGCATTTTTCTCACAAAGAAGCATTTTGCTCACACACAAAAACATTTTCTGACACATTGTATCTTGTCTACCAATTGTATTTGTATTCATTGTGTTGTTAATGTTTTGTGTAAGCATATGTAACAATAATGAAGTTTGTTTGGCGGAGATATATGTAACAATACTCATATTTCGTCTTAGTTCATTTTGCTAAAGGATCTATGTTTGTGCAATTTTTGTTGCCATGTTCTGTATAATCAATTTTCTGTATTCATTTTTTGTGTGTTTCATGCCATGGCAAAAACCCATTTTGTGATCTGGTTATTTTTGTAAATGAGAATTTCGTAAATAAACCCGTTATTTCTACAACACTACTTTTGTGTATTTCATGCCATGTTTTGTGTGGAGTGAATGAACGTGTGGAGTGAATGCAACAAATCAAGAAAGAGTTACCGGTAATGCAATACTTACACAGCTAATTAAGGATACACAATAACAATAGGATGTGTTGGATCAAGAAAGCCAAGATCATAGAAACCTTCAGAAAATCCGGGGTCACTTTTGCTCCAAATTTTTTGGTAACCTGAATTCGGAGAACTGGGGTTCATTTAGTCACCATTTGGATGTCAACTTCTTGCGGAGGCATGGATGAAGCACTCACTTGACTGCCATTGTTAAGGTAAGTCTGACTGTTGTTGTTAGTGTTAACAAAATTGTACTTGCTTACACGATGAGGCTTTGCGGTTTCAGGGATGGTGGTGATGTCAAGGATGCTATGCCGAAGCATCTGTCGCTGGTCAAACGGGCGTTTATAGTACTTATGGGCATGGCTAGCGACTTGGGTTGGTGTCCTGGTGTGTACAAATTTTTTGGCTATACTCCTCCATGCTCCTCTCCTATGAATGTACAAGCCCATCAAAAATAACCTGGATAGAGAAAAATCATGTCATTGGGACCATGAAGAAATCTAAAATTAGTTGAATTGAATACCATTGTGAGGGTCATTATAGAGAATGAGAAAATGGTTTGACATAAAATAACGACGACGATGACAACAACAATAATAAAAACAAAGAAATTTTTTAGGAAAACAGTTACACATGGATTATTACACATGGATTATGAAATTACCAATATAGTCTATGACAGTATATATAAGTATAAAGAGTTTCTTTTACTTTATATTTTTGCCATCTCATTCTCCATTTTTGCCATCTCATTCTCCATTTTCTCCCTCCCATATAATATGACGTTATCTTCAAAGTAAAATCTAGATGTTGATGAATGTACTAGGAATAACATTAAAGAATTTTTGAGCAAATTTCCAGCTCATTGTGGGTGACCAAGTCAAATCCTTGGGTGAGTTGGAGAAGTTGAATTTCAAAATTTAAATTATTTTAAACTTCTAATCCTATTAGATTTAGCCCTAGACTAAGTCAACCCATCTACACTATATAAACAACCCCTAGTAAGACCTATTTTCGCAAGAAATTAGCCCTAGCCTCTTCCAAAACCAAAATTGGACGTTGCGACGATTCGTCGCAACGTTGCGACGTTCAGCCACCACGACGACCGAAGAAATCTCGCCCGTTCCCCCCGCTCCGACCGGGTAGCCGCCCCCGCATCCAAGCCGCTCGCATCGCAGCTGCCCCGTTCGCCCGCTCTGACCGAGAGAATCCCTCGGTCTGACCGACGACCACCACCCCCCGCACCCCGCTCCGCATCAACCCCGCATTGTCGCCCGCAGCTGTCGCCCGCATCGCTCCGCACCTGATCGAGGCGCCCGCCCGCACCGTGCGCTCACCAATTCGTTGCAAACGTTGCAAACGTTGCAACGCATTGTCACCCGTAGCGACCGACCCGAACGCCGCAGCGACCGACCAAATCCCCCGCACCAAGGCCCCGCCGCTCCACTGCAGCCCGCTGCGCTGCAAGCTCCGCACCCAGCATGTCTGACCGACCCAAATCCCCCGCATTGGCTGAGTACGACCGAGAGCCACTCGTCGCAACCCCGCATCCGTCGCACCACTTGCCTCTGTGGGCCCCCCAAGTTCTCCAGAGGTATTGTGGGTCCCCCAAAAGGTCCCCTAGGACTACTGTGGGCCCCACCTAGGTGCGTTCTCTTCGACGACTTACCCGCGTACGACGTCGTCGCACGTCATAGCCCATCGTCGCACGTGCGAGCTTTGGAATCTGGAATCGTCGACCGGGTTGATTGCTCTGAAATTTCCAGCGAGGAATCTAATTGGAATCTGGACTTGGAGCGCGATCTTATTATTCCAACCCCCGGCGTCGCTACCTGACGCCGGTGTAGCTTTCGCGTCGTTGTTGAGGTAACGTTTTTGCACCCCTAGGACCCCAACCCAATTGCATGTTAACCAAGACTAAAAAATCAGTATTTTAAAGTATTTTAAATGTTTTAGCAATCACTAATCAAGATTAATAAAACGGATGTAGGCCGGTGGACTTGTGCACGTAGGAATCGTGACTTTGGACTCGTTTGGACGGTGTTTTCCTGACGTGATAGTTGCAGGCAAGTGAAACTTGCCAACTCTTGCTTAGGGGCCATGTTTTTAGGCCACTTCCTTGTTTTTAGCGTAAAAGAGACTAGTCAGTGAAATGATAGCTGGCTAGACGCCTACTTGATCTAGTTTGACAACGAAACTAGATCCGTCACCTAATTGATCTAGCTTGACAACGAAGCTAGATCCAACCCTTAAACTTGTTGTTCATGCATACTAAACTGTCACGTTTACTTTCCTTACATGTACGCCTTACTACTTGTCATGTCATGTCATCCATGCATTGAATGTCGCATTGGTAGCACACGCTACAATACTTGTACTTGTACTCCCTTGACTGGCTAGGTGCACTCCTAGACCAGCAAGATAAAACACTTCCTGGCTCGTGTTCCAGAAGCGAGCATTCCCGTTCGGGGGTAAGGCCCTGGCTCGACACACGTGGAGGGGTAGGGATAAACGTTCGCTTGAGCTTAGGAGTTGGCCCGCGCAGCCACTCTAGCCAAAAGACGGAATCTCTGTGCACGAGGTGCTTACTTTTCTTGTCTTGTACTTGTCTTGTGAATGTCATGCCATGCTCGTACTTTACTTTACTTTACCCTACTTGTTGCACTCATTACTTTAAACTGCCATGTCATTGCATCATGCTAGAACTGCTAGGTTGCTTTACTTTTACCTACTTTTCAGTTTCCTTGCACAAGTCTTCCAGACTTGCTGACATGTGCCCCTTTCTCTTTGGGTGTCACATGTTAGCACCCTGAGCCAGAGATAGTTGTTGAGGTCGAGGTGTTACTGACGCTGAGCCTGAGCCTACGTTCGTCGAGGAGTTTGTAGACACCGGAGACCAGTCTTAGAGACTGATTTTACTTGCTTTGCTTTAGGGTTGCTGTTAGTTGTCGGTGCTTGCACCATTTCCTTGTTTTCGTACTTTGTACTTTTGTCGGCCATGCTGGGCCTCTTTTAGACTCTTTTTCTTTTCAGCCTGGTGGCTTTTTCTGTGATGTTGGAATTTATATTTATGGATATTCTGAGATGTTTCTTTGTCTCTTTTCGTTATTATTATCTTTGTTTCGTTTCGCGTTGCAAGGACCTGCAGTTTTAAAGTGATTGACACTTATCGGACTTGCAGCTTTGTAGCTTCAAGTCTGAGCGGACCTTCTCACGCTTCGCCTCCACGTTTTTGGGAAGCGGGGCGTGACAGGTTTTGTTGGTGGCCCATGCAGGTCCGGTCTTGCAATTGCGAATTAACGGAACAACGATAATAACGGAATGTCCATTAAATAAATTGCAACATCCGAGTAATAAGCCCCTGAGTTTAGTTGGTTTTCTTAGGACACTAGGTGATAAGAAGGGCTTAGTTAGACGTCTGTGCTTGCTAATTAGAGGCCCTGATTGTAGTTAGACTCCCTTTTAGCAATTGATTTAATCGTCGTAGGAGTTACCTTAGCGGTTATTACCTAACCCTGACCATATTAGACCTCTAAAATTTCCTTTTGTCGTTCACTTGGGTTCATCGATTTCGGACCAAGCTGAACGCATTTCATTACCGTCCAGCCCGCTTAGAAGGTCCTTAGTGCCTAGTTCCAAATTCTTTAGTTGGTCGACCGTAGGAGTTTCCCCGTAGATCCTTCAGAATCATATCCTAGGCGTATGTATGTTCTGATCACCTGACCAAATTTCCTTGCCTCGATTCACGAGATCGCCTCATGACGATCGTCGTCACTCTTCGAACATCTCCATTACAAATCCTGAATCTTCTGAAAGTATTTTTCGATTTCCTCTTTCCCTAAGTTTAACTTTGTTCAAAATTTTAATATACTTATACTTCATACTCCTTCATTGATTTAAATATTTTTTTAAAACTTTTGTCGGAATTTTTGAACACTAGTTATAATATTTTTCCAGCCTATATTTTTCGTACTTATGTAATTGTGTTGCCCTTCATATATTAATTTTATATAGAACCGTACTTTTTATTTTTTTCCCAATACGATTTATAATTTTTCCTTCGTATACGAATGAAACGTCGCGTTTACTTTAATATACTTTCAAGACACACAGAATTTCAGCCTTCAGCAAGTTGGTTTTTGCTCGTCGTTCTCTCGCTATTTCAGATTTTTGCAAAATTACTATTTTCATAACCACTTCCTGCTTTAGACCCTCCCTGATTTGATTTTAAGGATTTGCGATTCGATCTTGAAAATTCTTATACTAAGTCATTATTATTATTTTTCTGTGCACCATACATACTTTCAAGTATTTTTATATCCGTACTAGGACTTGTTGTGCTCGAATATTAAGAACCTTGTGTAAATCAGTTTCTCATTTCTGGCAAACCCTGGTTCTCTAAAAAGTAGTTTCAAAATTGATTATTCTCAATTTTCCATAGCCCAAAGAGTTTTGAAATCATTTAACCTGAGTTTAAATTTTTCCGGTTACTTGATTTCATTCTTCGACCTTCCAGAACTTTTGACAAAATTATATTAAATTACTGACGTATAAATTTTCTAAACCACATCCTTAATATTCGTGTAAATGATTTTACTTCCTTTTATAAATTTTTTTAACCCAATGGACCATTTTCTCCTATTATGAATATTCGACCCAAACTTATTTTTGAACAACTCGTTTTATCGATCCCCAAATATTTCTTTTCAGACGATGATTTTAATTTTGAAGAACAACAGTTTTCAGATTTCACGTATTTTAGCTTGTGCTACTTACCACATTTTCTTTTCCCCTCCTATATAAGCATCACTACATCTCCCTTTTCCCTCAACCTAAACATCACCATTGAGTCAATGTTTCGTCTAACCAAGCTGTCTCCTTGTATTCGTCCTATCTGAACTCGTGCTTATCGATCCTTCCCTTGTCACGCTCTCGATCTCTCTTTATTGCTTAGGCCTTAGGGTCCTTCAATGTCTGTGTCAACTCTTAATTGTTAGCAGGCCCTTGGACCTTGTGAGGTAGTCATAGGTGCACGTACCTAAGTTGTGTACGTGGGCTTGAATGAGTGTACCCCCATAGTATATAGATGCTTGCCTATTGTGTGGTATATATATATATATTCGGAGTTATTCGTGATAGTATGAAGTCGGTTGTGTGTTAGTAGTTATAGATTTTTGTGTGGATAGCTATACTATACTAGGGATGCCGGTGTGTATTAGAGTTAGCGTTGAAATATCTAAGTTGTGTATGTAATTAGAAATACTTATAATGGTTGAAGCAATATGCTGGTGAATCTATGTGTATGTTAGGTGTGATAATAATAATAGGTATTGGTACACCAGTTATAGGTAGTAGGCTATGGTGTGAATATATATGTTACATGTGAGTGACTATACGATGAATACATATGCATGTATTAGGGGGTGTATTATAAATATACGCGTGCTGATGCCTGTATTATTATTATGGTATATAGAATGATTGAACTACGTGAGTATTGCCTGACTAAATATTAAGTGTGATTGATCTATGGAATGTATATGGTTGTATTGGTAGATGTATATAATATTGGAGGTGATATTGGTATAGGTATGAATGCCGTGTTCAGTATATAGAATATCCTGGTATGTGTATTGAGTCTCACTCAAGCTTGAGTGGGTATACTCCTAAGTATATTTGAATGAATGTTTGTAGTTTGAACATAGCAATGCTTGACGTATGTATAGTGATAGAAGTGTTTGTGCCTGGTTGTGCTACGCACATGATTGTGGGTCTCTACGCCAGTATATAGTTATAGGTGCTGGTCTTTGTGGTATAGTTATTTATTAGGGCTTGTTGTGTGAACATATGTGTACTAGCTAAACTAGGTGCATAGGTGTGCTAGTTATATAATGATATGATTGGTATACGTAAATGAAAAGTTAGCGTGTATGGGTGTGCACCATGCACGGGTAGGAAGTATGTGCTTAGCTATAGGAATTGATGACTACGATATATGTGGCATGTCGTAAATACAGTTATAGGACCGTATGTGATGAGAATATATGGTGAACTATTTGCATGCATTGTATGACTATATGTTGTGAAATTATAGTAGTGGTGAATGTATATATATATATAGTGAAATTTGATTTAATAATGGGTATGGTGTGACTATATGTGCTGAGATGTTGGTATTGGATGAATATTGGAGGGTAGTATACCCTTGATGTTTGGTGCATAGGTAGCTATCTATACGAAGAGCAATGATTGTATTGGCTAAGTGTGAGACTATCCTTATGTGAGTATCTGAACTATTGTTTTGTACTAGGTAAGTAGTAGTTATATAAGGGATGTATGCTTATATATATATGATTGAAATACATGTATGGAATTGATTGACTATAATAAGTATAAGTGTATAACGTATGTGAATGTATATATATATGCTTGTTGGTAGTATCAATGTTTGACTACCTAGTGCGTATATGAGCACCTGTAATGACTATACCTGGTTTGAAATATAATGTGGACTTGATTTGGGGTAGTTTATTAGAGCGACTAGATATATTAAAAAGTCCGAGGACGGACTTTATTCTAAGGTGGGGAGGATGTAACGACCACTTTTCGTTGTACGTTGTTCGTGCACGTGCTTTTGTCCGTGCACGTGTTTATTTTAGACTTTATTTGATTGCGAACACTTTTGTGTGATATGCCGTTGTGAACGTCTCTGAGAGTATTAAATAGTGGCACTATCTTGGAACGACACTTCTCGAGTCGTTTTTCCACAATTTAAACTTACTCGATGAGACGTGACGATTCTCACTCTTGACGAGAGACGTTTCTAGTTTTAGTTTCATCGTCCGAATTCGGAATTGAGATCCGTCTTCTTAGTTAGCTCACATTCGTCATCACGATCACCACGATATTTATTTTATAATTTTTGGAGTTTATTTGACCACTCTTATATTTTTAACAAGTTTTATATTATTTTTAATAATTAATTTTTAAATTATTTTCGGCCAAATAAAATTTATTTGAGTTTAAAACGTATTAAAGAATTTTTGAGCAAATTTTCAGCTCATTTGGACCAAGTCAAATCCTTGGGTGAGTTGGAGAAGTTTGAATTTCAAATTTTAAATTATTTTAAACTTCTAATCCTATTAGATTTAGCCCTAGACCAAGTCAACCCCATCTACACTATATAAACAACCCCTAGGAAGACCTATTTTCGCAAGAAATTAGCCCTAGCCTCTTCCAAAACCAAAATTGGACGTTGCGACGATTCGTCGCAACGTTGCGACGTTCAGCCACCACACGACCGAAGAAATCTCGCCCGTTCCCCCGCTCCGACCAGTAGCCGCCCCCGCATCCAAGCCACTCGCATCGCAGCTGCCCCCGTTCGCCCCGCTCCCGACCGAGAGAATCCCTCGGTCTGACCGACGACCCACCCCGCACCCCGCTCCGCATCAACCCCGCATTGTCGCCCGCAGCTGTCGCCCGCATCGCTCCGCACCTGACCGAGGCACCCGCCCGCACCGTGCGCTCGCCAATTCGTTGCAACGTTGCAAACGTTGCAACGCATTGTCGCCCGCAGCGACCGACCCGAACGCCCGCAGCGACCGACCAAATCCCCCGCACCAAGGCCCCGCCGCTCCACTGCAGCCCGCTGCGCTGCAAGCTCCGCACCCAGCATGTCTGACCGACCAAATCCCCCGCATTAGCTGAGTACGACCGAGAGCCACTCGTCGCAACCCCGCATCCGTCGCACCACTTGCCTCCGTGGGCCCCCCAAGTTCTCCAGAGGTATTGTGGGTCCCCCAAAGGTCCCGTAGGACTACTGTGGGCCCCACCTAGGTGCGTTCTCTTCGACGACTTGCCGCGTACGACGTTGTCGCACATCGTAGCCCGTCGTCGCACGTGCGAGCTTTGGAATCTGGAATCGTCGACCGGGTTGATTGCTCTGAAATTTCCAGCGAGGAATCTAATTGGAATCTGGACTTGGAGCGCGATCTTATTATTCCAACCCCCGGCGTCGCTACCCGACGCCGGGTGTAGCTTTCGCGTCGTGTTGAGGTAACGTTTTGCACCCCTAGGACCCCCAACCCAATTGCATGTTAACCAAGACTAAAAATCAGTATTTTAAAGTTATTTTAAATGTTTTTAGCAATCACTAATCAAGATTAATAAAACGGATGTAGGCCGGTGGACTTGTGCACGTAGGAATCGTGACTTTGGACTCGTTGAACGGTGTTTTCCTGACATGATAGTTGCAGGCAAGTGAAACTTGCCAACTCTTGCTTAGGGCCATGTTTTTAGGCCACTTCCTTGTTTTTAGCGTAAAAGAGACTAGTCAGTGAAATGATAGCTGGCTAGACCGCCTACTTGATCTAGTTTGACAACGTAACTAGATCCGTCACCTAATTGATCTAGCTTGACAACGAAGCTAGATCCAACCCTTAAACTTGTTGTTCATGCATACTAAACTGTCACGTTTACTTTCCTTACCTGTACGCCTTACTACTTGTCATGTCATGTCATACATGCATTGAATGTCGCATTGGTAGCACACGCTACAATACTTGTACTTGTACTCCCTTGACTGGCTAGGGTGCACCCCTAGACCAGCAAGATAAAACACTTCCTAGCTCGTGTTCCAGAAGCGAGAATTCCCGTTCGGGGGTAAGGCCCTGGCTCGACACACGTGGAGGGGTAGGGATAAACGTTCGCTTGAGCTTAGGATTTGGCGCCGCGCAGCCACTCTAGCCAAAAGACGGAATCTCTGTGCATGAGGTGCTTACTTTTCTTGTCTTGTACTTATCTTGTGAATGTCATGACATGCTCGTACTTTACTTTACGTTACCCTACTTGTTGCACTCATTACTTTAAACTGCCATGTCATTGCATCATGCTAGAACTGCTAGGTTGCTTTACTTTTACCCTACTTTTCAGTTTCCTTGCACAAGTCTTCCAGACTTGCTGACATGTGCCCCTTTCTCTTTGGGTGTCACATGTTAGACCCTGAGCCAGAGATAGTTGTTGAGGTCGAGGTGTTGCTGACACTGAGCCTGAGCCTACGTTCGTCGAGGAGTTCGTAGACACCCGGAGACCAGTCTTAGAGACTGATTTTACTTGCTTTGCTTTAGGTTGCTGTTAGTTGTCGGTGCTTGCACCATTTCCTTGTTTTCGTACTTTGTACTTTTGTCGGCCATGCTGGGCCTCTTTTAGACTCTTTTTCTTTTCAGCCTGGTGGCTTTTCTGTGATGTTGGAATTTATATTTATGGATAATTCTAAGATGTTTCTTTGTCTCTTTTCGTTATTATTATCTTTGTTTCGTTTCACGTTGCAAGGACCTGCAGTTTTAAAGTGATTGACGCGTATCGGACTTGCAGCTTTGTAGCTTCAAGTCTGAGCGGACCTTCTCACGCTTCGCCTCCACGTTTTTGGGAAGCGGGGCATGACAATTTTCTCCCTCCCATATAAGATGACGGTATCTTCAAAGTAAAATCTAGATGTTGATGAATGTACTAGGACTAACATTTGAGTATGTACTCTATTTTTCATCTGTACCCACACATCCACACCCATGTTCCCTCACACATGCAAGGCACACATTCACATGCAAGGTACACATGCACATGCATGTGAGAGCACGCTCGCACACATATATTTGGACAAATAGGGGAAATAAATAAAAGAAAAAAACAGAATGGAAGAAAAATACAAAAAGAAACCATAAATTGGTACACATGCACATCAACTTCTTTTTTAATTAATTTACTAAAAATATAAAACATGTGGCACACATTGTTGATTTATGTTCTCAGGACAAAGAGCCAGTATAAATTTATACTGTTATGCGCGACTTGAGTTATCAATACTATTATAATTGTTAATGACCAACCTGAAATTTTATGAAGCTGCATTTCTTTGTTCTTTGTCTTTAATGGCTTGAGTAGTTTCCGCCGAAGGGATTTATTTTATTCTACATCATCTCAATATGTTTAAGGAGTTTCAATTTATGATTCATTTTGGTCATCATTCCCGAATTGTAAATCTGTAAAGGATATATCGATGTAGGTAGATGTAATGAAAATGCTAACGACTAGCTTGATATGTGGTCTGTGTGAAGTCCTGTCAAGGCAAAAGTTAAAAGAAGAAACAGACATGAGAATGGACTTAGAAGATGAAACAATTGTCTACATCCAGTTTTTATGTGCATGTTCTTACTTCCCAGAGATATTTTGATGATATTTTCTGTTACAAATTATCAAAGAATATTTATGATAGACTGTATCTGATATATGTTTTCAAATATATGTTTTCATGCTAACATATGGTGTCGATGAAATTTAACTAAATGCAAAGCATGATAAATTTTATGCTAACACTACATAAGCTTTCTATTTTTTGCCTCTTTGTTCCAGTCCGTTCAATAGACAAGCCAAAACAAGATCAACGTTTGTAGCACAGTGCCCATTATGCCAACCCAAATACCCTGGAATCACAAATTAACAAACTAAATGAACCAGTAAAGCAATGAAATTTCTTCTTATCCATTGCAACTATGTAATTAAACAAGAAACCCATGAATAAGAGATAATTTTAATTGCACTCCAAAGTCGAGAACATTGCCCAAGATAAGGCCCAAGGGCACGCCAAATATGTAGTAACAAGTGGCGTTCACATATGCGACCAATGCTTGCCATCCAGATCCAATTGTCACGTCTGTGATCGACAATATCAACAATTTGTTCACTGCCACACAAAAACTCCATAAATTCCATAAATTTCATAGAGTGATGTATTCGCACCAGAAAGAATATGATGCACATTGTCCACAGTTATGCATTTAGTTTAATTTCATGTGCAGGTTCTTTTTGTTTCAAATATATGTTTTTTCTCTTGATTTGTGTATAAATTATTTCTTCCTGAGAAACTGATATGATAGTTTGCTATTTTGGGGATGCACTTTTAGGTTTGTTTGAAAATTTTAACTAAGAAAAGTATGATGTTTTTGAATGTGTTTGCTTATTATACAATTGAATATGTTTTGCAGAGTAGCAATGGTGGTGGTGTTAGTGGGATCTCCTCATCTTGCTCTTCTTCTTCCTCTAAGAGCTCCACAAATCAGCCACCAAGGTATCAAGTTGAGGGGGCAGTGTGGATCTGAGTGGAGCAAAAGCTTACTATGGTAGGCACAAGGTCCGTCGGATGAACTCAAAGTCACCGATGGTCATTGTGGTTGGCCTTGAGCAGAGTTTCTATCAGCAGTGCAACAGGTCAGAAATCATGGTTTAATTGACCAAATATTGGCATCTTTACTTTTCTAAATTTTTTAATTCTCCTAATTTGTTACTTGAATCAACTTGGTGGTATTTTTTAAGTTTGGAATAGATATTGAGTTGGGTGAAATTTTTTAATCTATGTTGAGTATGTTGTTTGATTGTTGTTGTCGCTTATTGCACTCTTTATTTGCGTTAATTGTGAGCCTATTTCAATGAGGATTGGTCTTTGGGTTCCACTTTTCTCTTCTTTTTGGTTCAAATATTTTTTTTCTGTTCTTGATTAATGTATAAATAATTTCTTCCTGAGAAATTCATGTTCATGTTTTTTACTGTATGCCTTGCTAGATCTCATATTCATGTTTTTGCACAATCTTTCAAACAGAATATCCAAGTATTTAAGAGGAACACAAAAAGAATGCACAAAAAATTCAAGAATCAATGTTGCAGTAGCTTTAAGAGGAACACAAAAAAATTTGAAAATTTGATCTGAAGAAAAATTGTATCCAATATCAATTCCAAAAAACTGACATGAAGAACAATTGCACAAAAATGACCCATCATCAGTTCCAAAAAAATCATACATGAATATTATCTGGAAGAAATACAAGTTTTACGTGTAGCTTACCTGGCAGCATCATACATGAGTTTTTTATTTGAAGAACAAAAGAATTGTTGAGGGGCAGAGCCCCAGTCACAAAGGGTCAACATTTAGAAATTACATGTATATATCTGAATATAAGAGAGCTGAAAAAAAGAGAATAAGCATATAAACAAAATACTTTGACAATCACGCAACAAAATTGTTAGCATATTAACCACAAAAACACTTAATTCATATATGAACAAATTCCCAAGAAGTCATGACATCATATTCCTACCTCTAGCTCATCAATTGATATGAAGAATAATTACTCACACAAAACACAATATCGGCCCCAAAAAAAATTATACACATATCTTACCTAGCAGAAATTCAAGTTTTACATGTATCTTACCTGGCAGCGTCATACCTGAATGTTTTTTATTTGAAGAACAAAATAATTTACCAATGATCAACCAAAATTGAAATTCACAAGATGAAATCGAGCAACATAGGAACTCAGAACAATGTCATGAATGGTAATTGCACCGATCAAAAAAAATATTCATGAAAATTTTTCTTTTTGTTTCAAATATTTGTTTTCTGTTCTTGATTCATGTATAAATTATTTCTTCCTAAGAAACTGATATGAGGGTTTGTTATTTTGGGGAATGCACCTGAAAATTTTAACTAAGAAAAATATGATTGTTTTGAATGGGTTTGCTTATTTTACAATTGACTGTGTTTGCAGAGTATCAATGGTGGTGGTGTTAGTTGGATCTCCTCATCTTGCTCTTCTTCTTCCTCTAAGATCTCCACATATTAGCCACCAAGTTGTCAAGTTGAGGGGTAAAGTGTGGACTTGAGTGGAGTAAAAGCTTACTATAGCAGGCACAAGGTCTGTGAGATGCACTCAAAGTCACCCATGGTCATTGTGGCTGTGCTTGAGTAGAGGTTCTGTCAGTAGTGCAGCATGTCAGAAATCATAGTCTGATTGCCCAAATTTTGTCATCTTTTCTTTTCTAAACTTTTTAATGCTCCTAATTTGTTGGCTGAACAAACTTGGGGGTATGTTTTTTTGTTTGGAATAGACATTGAGTTGGGCGAAATTTTTTAATCTTTGTTGAGTTTTTTGTTTGATTGTTGCTCCTGCTTAGGTGCACTCTTTATTTGCCTTAATTGTGAGCCTACTTAAATTGTGAGCCTATTTCAATGAGGATTGGACTTTGGGTTCCAAATTTCTTTTCTTTTTGTTCAATATCTGTTTTCTGTTTTTGATTTATATTTTAATTTTTTCTTCCTAAGAAACTGATATGATAGTTTGTTATTTTGGGGGATGCATATGTTGGTTTGAAAATATTAACTAAGAAATATATGATGTTCTTGCATCTTGAGGGATGTAATTCTAGGTCTATTTTGGGGGATGGGATGCACTTCTGGGTCTATTTTAGGGGATGCACTTTTGGGTTTGCTTATTATACAATTAAGGGAAGTTTTTGAATGCGTTTGTTGATTACGACAAAAGGGTGTGTAAAAAATGACTATTTTTCCCTCAGTACTAATGATGTGCACAGTATTGAGAATTTGAGGACAAAAAATTACATTAAAACTCTAATGGTAACAATTTACATACTAAAATATAAGAAGTTGGCTGATAAGAAAATTGTGAATTAGGATTAGGATTGAAAATTGTGAATAAGTTTATTTAATTTGTTGAGGATTAGGATTCCATTTCTTTATAGATGACAGTTGCATACAAAGCTCATATTTGGGTTATTCCATTTCTTTATTTCTGATGAAGTAACATCCTTAAGTAATCTCTTTTTCCATATTGATTTAATTTCTGATAATTGCTGAAGCTATATCAGGTTAATTTACATGTATTTTGGTATTCTATTCCACTATCAGACATGAAAGTAGATATCATCTAAATTTGCAAAAGAACTAAATTTCAGGTTAATTTATGGAATTTTTTTGCTATAAAACTGACTTTCATGCTGATGCAATAACATCCTTTTGTGATTTAGATTGTTTTTTTTGACTGCGGATATGACAGTTGCTCTGTTGAGATGCCCATTATAACTAAAATTCAACATAATTGGTTTATTTTATTTGTTGAGAATTTAAAAACTAACTGGGAGTCAAGAAATCTCTGTTAAAAACGCCTATCTGTTAAAAACGCCTTAAAAATACTAAGGCATTGGTTAAAACAACCAATGCCTTAACATTTATTAAGACATTTAAAAATAATAGTATATATGTTCTTAAGTGCAGGTTAGTGTTGTGAAAAGGATTGTGTAAAGTTAGATTACGTAATTGTTTTTGCTTCAGCGCAGGCGCCTTTAATTTTGGCATGTAGCTTTTTGATGTAGGGCACTTCATGTAAAATCTGCATGTCCTTGGCCTGCCGCCTGCTACCAAAAAACATTGACATTAGAACCTGCTACAAAAAACAGTTGTCCTTTTTGGACTCTTCGAGCCTTCCTCTTAATAGGATTCATATGTAGTTCAAAAACTACACTTTTAAATAAAGAAATGCAAAACATAATCATTAACCTCTTGATTTTAGCCACGAACAACCACAACCGCAACATATTATATAGCTCCTCAGAATTTTACACTTTTACCCAAAATATTAATCGATCCATATACCTTTAGAGATACCCAACCTTTGACTTGAACCGCTTTTGATCAAAGCTCGGCAACGACATCATCTACCATCTGTCGGCGGCGACGTCATCTACCACCTGGCGGTGACGACGTCATCTACCACTTGGCGGTGACTACCAGTGACAACAACTGTGACGCCATGCAAGCCAAACTGGATTGAGATCTCGATCCAAATATTTTCCCCCTTTTACACACACACACACATCTCTCCCCTTTGGCACTGCAAACGGTCCTTGCATCATGTGTGTGGAGTTTTTTGGTTTCCCGTTCAATATATGCACAAATTTCTTCTGATTTTTTCCAACTTTGTCTGGTACATGGTTGTTGAAATGGCTATCTTCCATACATATTTGTTTAATATTATTGGGGTTATTGGGATTAATATTTTTAACATTTATTTTAAATGATTTAGTTGTAGGTCGAGCTTACATCTTTTAGCACTCTCATTTGCTTCACATCAACATGCAACCGATATGGAATTTTCTACTAGAACCAAATTTATAATAGATACTTGATTTACCATCATCAATCAAACTTATACTGCACACTCAATTTAGGACTCTGTTGATAGTGACTTATCACGAAGAATATCAGTATCACGGAAGAGACAAGCCCAACATAAAACTCTTACTGAACCTACGTTTGGCTCTTCACCACCGAATCATCGTCGCCTTGCAGCATTGCGACGATGGCAAAATGAAAGGACTCACACTGATACGATTTCTGAACATGAAGCCGAATCATCTACCAGGTTATTATCTATATGACTGTACACAATATCTAATCTAAGTAATGTAATTTAATTTTATTTAGTTTTGGATTTAATTTTGTATAGGTCCTTAGCTCAATGTAGAAAAAGAGAACGAGAAAAAGAACAAAGAAACATATCTCAACAACATATGACTCCCAATAGTATACTTGATATACCTCAATTAACAACCTCTCCAACTGAACAAGAAGTTGGGGGCTCAGGCTCACGCAATGATGCAATTTGTGAACAAGATATTGAACCAGTTGACAGGTTATTATCCACTTAGTTATCCACGCCATGATGCCTATATGTATTTAATTGTATTCGCGCTGAAGGCGCCAACGCCAAAGGTGCCCACACCAAAGGCGCCAGCTAAATTTTTTTACGCTAATTTATTGTTCTGCGCCAAATGCGTCCACGCCGAATTTGTTGTTCCGCACCGAATGCGCTTGTACGTTGTTCCACGCTAACAAATGGCACCCGCGCAATTTTTTTACACTAATTTGTTGTTCCGCGCCAAATGCGCATGCTCCGAATTTGATGTTCCGCGCCGAATGCGCTCGCGCATTGTTCTGCGCCGATTTTGTTCTGCCCCGAAGGCGCCCCCTAAATTTTTTACGCTAATTTGTTGTTTCGCGCCAAATACGTCTGCGCTGAATTTGTTGTTTCGCACCGAATGCGTTCGCTCTTAGTTTCGCTAAAAAAATTTCACGCCGAATGTGCCCGCTAAATTTTTTACGCTAATTTGTTGTTCCGCGCCAAATACGCCCACGCCGAATTTGTTGTTCCGCACCCAAGGCGCGAATGCACCTAAGGCACGCCGATGCCCCGCTAAATTTTTTATGCTAATTTGTTGTTCCGCGCCAAAGACACCCGTGCCGAATTTGTCGTTCCGCATCGAATGCATTCGCGCTTTGTTTCGCTAATTTTTTTACGCTAATTTGTTATTCCGCGCCAAAGGCGCCCGCGTCGAATTTGTTGTTCCGCACCGAATGCGCTCGTGCGTTGTTCCGCGCCAACAAACGGCACCTGCACAATTTTTTTACGCTAATTTGTTGTTCTGCGCCAAAGGCACCCGCTCCGAATTTATTGTTCCATGCTGAATGTGCTCGCGCGTTGTTCTGCGCCGAATTTGTTGTTCCGCTTCGAAGACGCCCACGCCGAATTTATTGTTCCGCACCGAAAGCGCTCGCATGTTGTTCCACACCGAAGGCACCCGCGCCAAATTTGTTGTTTCGCGCTGAAGACGTCCACGCGAAGGTGCCCACGCCGAAGGCGCCAGCTAAATTTTTTTACGCTAATTTGTTGCTCCGCGCCAAATGCACACATGCCGAATTTGTTGTTCCGCACTGAATCCTCTTGCACGTTGTTTCACGCAAACAAATGTCACCCACGCAATTTTTTACGCTAATTTATTGTTCCGCGCCAAAGGCGCACGCTCCAAATTTGATGTTCCGCGCCGAATGCGCTCGCGCGTTGTTCCACGACTAATTTGTTGTTCTGCGTTGAAGGCGCCCTCGCCGAATTTGTTGTTTCGCGTCGCATTTGTTGTTTCGCACCGAAAGCGCTCGCGCATTGTTTCGCACCGAAGGCGCCCACGCCGAATATGTTGTTTCGCGCTTAAGGCGCCTGCGCCGAATTTGTTGTTCCGCACAGAAGGTGCCTATGCCACTAAATACGTTTTCACTAATTTGTTCTTTTAAATTTTGGCTGGGAAAATAACTTTTTGGGGAACAAATATTTTGCGGAGGAAAATCTTAAGTGAACCGTGCCCGCGGGCACGGGTTATGACTAGTATATATATATATATATATATCTATATTATAAAACAGGGATGTTATCATGGGTTTTTGGATAAGAGAAATTGGATAAGAGATTTTGGTTATGTGTATTGTTGTATGTGGATATGTGTATTGTTGTATAAGAGATTTTGGATAAGAGATATTGGATAAGAGAATTTGGTTTTGGTTATGTGTAATTGGGTGTGATGTTTATATAGGGTATGAGAAATAGATATAGGGTATGAGAAATTGATTGGATATAAGAAATCACATCCTGTTTTGATCACATCAGAATTTTTAAATTTTGAATCACATCCTCTTCATTTTGATCACATCACACACGGAGGGAAAAATTTTTAATCCCATCAGCTCTCGACATCACAAACGAAGGGAAAAATTTTGATCCCTTGCAGCGACGCTCAAGCTCACGTTCCTCACAAAATCCTTGCTACGCTCAAGCTCACGTTCCTCACTTCTCGCCATCACAAAATTCAAAGGTAGAGCACGAAGAGTCAGGGACAGCGCACGTTCCTCCTCGCCATCTTCTTCTACCTCCAGCTCAACGTTCCTCCTCGCCATCTTCTTCTACCTCCAGCTCAAGAAGAGCAAGGGAGAGCACGGAGATCAATCTTGATGTCCTGAACCACGGTTAGCTCTTCCTCTTCTCCTCAATTTTTTTTCTTTTACTTTATTTCACCCTCATCAAGAAGAGCACCCCCATTACAGTGCATTGAGCTTCATCACTTCCTCATCAACTCAACCATTGGTGTGTGAGTTTGCTAGCTTCATCACGTCCTCTGCACCTCAACACTTGGTGAGCACCTCAACCCTTCATTCAAGTATCTCTTTTTAGTTAAGGCAGTTGCACATCAAAATAGTGATTGTCCTGTGAAAATTTTTAATACTGAATTGTTAATACTGCATTTGTTAATTGTTAATACTGAATTGTTGGCATATTAGTCCTATGCTATTTCCATTCTAATATTGGAAGTATTTATTCCCATATCACTATTTTATGAATTTATTGACTCCTGCTGAATTTATTGGATATTGGCTTGCACTTTGGCATATATCTTCATAAATTTGCTCAATAAATATTTGCCCACTATTCAACATGTTTTAGCTTGCACTTTAGCAAATACAATAAGAAATTTGAAGGAATTTGATATTCAAGATGATGTCAAGAAACTTTTTGATATGAAACTGATATAAATTTTTTTTCATATTATGGGGAAACTGATATGAAAAAAAATTTTGATATGGGGAAACTGATATGAGGATTTTTGATATGAGGATTTTTTATAGCTTGCAGAAAATCATATAATCATTTTTGATATGTGGAAACTGATATGAAAAAAATTTGATCAACTTTCCTGTTTGCTATTGGAAACATTTTTTTCATAGCAAACATGTAAATTTCATAGCAACCATGTTTGATGTCCTGTTTGATCTGGTGAAACTAATATTTGCTCCATGCTAATAAATTGATCATATGAAATTGATTTATCTTAAAGTTTTAAACCCATCAAGCTATTTTGGTTTTTTTTGGTCCTGCAGTTTTAAACCCATCAGTCAAATTCATTTTTATTAGCAAATTGATTTATTAACATGTTTGATGTCATGTTTGATATGGGGAAACTAATATTTGCTCCATGCTAATAAATTGATCATATGAAATTAATTTATCTTAAAGTTTTAAACCCATCAAGCTATTTTGGTTTTTTTGGTCCTAAACTGAAATTGATTTATTAACATTTTTATGGTGTTCTTCATTTTTTTGTTTTGAATTCAACTTAATTCATGATGAATTCAAATTTTGACTGAATTTTGAATTTCCTGGATATTTGCAACTGTAAATTCAGCAAATATTGGCAGGATTTATTCCCATATCACTATTTTGAATATTGGATTTATGAATTTATTGTCTCCTGCTGAATTTATTGGATATTGGCTTGCAATTTGGCATATATCTTCATAAATTTGCTGAATAAATATTTGGCCAATATTCAAATTATTTTAGCTTGCACTTTAGCAAATACAATAAGAAATTTGAAGGACTTTGATATTCAAGATGATGTCAAGACACTTGGGCAATATTCCTGTAAAAATATTGAATGTCAAATACTTGGGTGAGAGTATTTTAGCTAAATATTTTATTCAAGACACTAATTGAATGTCAAATACTTGGCTAAAATATTTTATTCAAATACTTGGCTACTTGAATGTCAAATACTTGGGCAATATTTTTATTGAATAAAGACAATTGAATAAAGACACTTTAGCTTGCAGATAAAGAAAAAATTTAGCTTGGAGATATGAAAAAATACCTATAATGATATGGGGAAAATGATAAGAAATTTTTTTTGATATGGGGAAACCTATATGAGGATTTTTGAAATGTGGATTGTTGATAGCTTGCAGATAATCATATAAACATTTTTGATATGAGGAAAATGATAGGAAAAAAATTTGATCAAATTTCTTGTTTGCTATTGGAAACATTTTTTTCATAGCAAACATGTAAATTTCATATAAATGTTTGATGTCCTGTTTTCTATCCATATATGGATGTCATGTTTGCTATCAAATTTTTTTCATATAAATGTCATGTTTGATCATGTAAATTTATATTAAAATTTTATATGGCTATCCTGTTTGCAAACAAATTTTATATGTCCTCTTTGATCATTTTTCACCTATGTTCACCTATGAAAAATTAAGAATTTCAGCTATGCTTTAGTTTTTGCAACTTGCTGAAGTTCATATTTGCTGAGAATTAAGAAGTTCTTAATATTATGTTGAATGCATACATAATTAGCTAAGTATTACGAGTTGAAACATGGAGCTACTGACTATATAGGTGAAACTTTGTCCATGTGCTTGCTGAAACATGGAGAGAATATATAATTGAAACATGGAGCTTGCTAAAAAACATGCAATTTCAGTTGTTATGCAATGGAATATATAGGTGAGAATTCACTAATAGTTGCAAAAAAACATGGAGCTGTTTGCAAAAACTGGTGAGATATATGAATGTGTCTTTGGAGAATGTGTGAATTTGGAGAATGTGTGAATTTAAATATGTCTTTGAACCATGACAAACTCAGTTTTTAGTAGAGAATGTATTTCAGCATTATGTATTTGAACCATGACAAACTCAGTTTTTAGTAGAGAATGTATTTCAGCATTATGTATTTGAACCATGACAAACTCATTTTTAAACAATTCTCTCAATTATCTCCACCTCACAAACTGGGTTATTATGTATTTGGTTATAATTGAGAGAATTTAAACAATTCTCAATATTCAAACTGAGTTATAATTTAAACAATTTAAACAATGTAAAACTGAGTTTGTATTTACACAATTAATTTTCTCAGTTATGAATATTATGTTGTTATAATTCACAAACTGAGTTTTGCATTATGTATTTAAACAATTCTCTCAATTCTCTCAATTCTCTCAATTCTCTCCACCTCACATAATAACCATGACAAACTCAGTTATAATTCACTCAATTCTCTCAATTCTCAATGTTCAACTTAAACAATGTATTTATGCTATCAGTGACGGCTAAAATTCTCTATGTTATAACCAACAGGACCACAAATGTTATAACCAAAATTCTCTATGTGAATGACTGTCCTGTTGCTTATAAGCAAAATTCTCTATGTTATAACCAACATGACCCAAATTTTTTTTATCAATTCTCTATGTTAATTGATTAGCATAACATAAGGAATGCCAAAATTGATTAGCATTCCTTATGCTAATCTATGTTCTAACCAACAGGACCCAAAATTTTGGTTAAATGACATGACCCAAAAATAATGAATGCTAATCAAATTTTTTGGTTCCTGTTGGTTAAAATTCTCTATGTTATAGCAAATGAATGTCCTGTTGGTTATAACATATAGGGACTGTCCTGATAACAAATATTAAATATCCAATTCTCTATGTCCTGTTGCTCATATTCAGAGTGTTGGGTTGCAAAAAACAGATATGCTCTTTTCCAAAAAACATGGCCAAAAATTTTAACTGGACATATATTACTTGATGAAATTGAGTGATAACAGGATACTCATTATTATAAGTTGGGTTTGAGTTATGAAATTGATGTTTACCAAGTTGGCTGAGAATATTCTGTTATCAAATTCTCAATTATCAAGTTGGCTGAGATTGAGTGAATATGAAATTATGTTGGCTGAGAATTATAACAAAACATGGCCACCAATTATGTTTACCAATTTGATAATTATGTCCTGTTGAGAGAATATGAAATTGATGTTTACCAATTTGCAAAGAATGGATTTTGGGTACAAATTCAATTTACAAACTTGAGTACAAATTTGAGTACAAATTGAATTTACAAATTGAATTTACAAATTGAATTTACAAAATGAATTTACAAATTTATACTCAAATTGAATTTACAAATTGAATTTACAAACTTTGAATTTGTAACTGTGTAAATTTGTAAATTTGTAAATTTTTGAGTACAAATTTTGAGTTTTGTAAATTTGCATCAATAAATTTATAAATTGAATTTTGAGTTCAGTATCTACAAATTCAATTTGCACTCAATTTTTCATATATTAAAATTGGCGATTACCTTGGGGGGGTCAAATTGTGCTTGGTATAATTGATTGTTCCAAATATTGGTCAAATTCTCTTGACCTTATTATCTTCACTGCAACTTAGTTTAGAAGGTAATATGCTAATATGCTGATATGCTGATGTAATGGAATTGTGATATCCAAGCTAATATGCTGATATGCTGATTACATTTGTGATATCCAAATCTAATATGCTGATATCCAAATTACAATTTGTGATATGCTATCACCTGTGATTACATTATATGCAGATGGAATGACCTGTTATCACAAATGCTATCACAAATGTTATCACCTGTCATTCCATTACCTGTGATATCACAAATGTAATTACATTTGTGATATGCAGCATATAAATGTTATCACCTGTTACAGGTCATTCCATTACCTGTGATTACATTTGTGATTACATTCCAATCAACTGTGATTACAATTTATGATATGCTATCACCTGTGATAGCATATCACCTGTGATTACATTACCTGCTGATATCCAAGCTAATTTGTGATAACAGGTCATTCCAATTACATTTGTGATTACATTCCAATTCCATTACATCACCCAAGCTAATATGCTGATATGCTGATTACATTTGCTGATATGCTGATATGCTGATTACATTTGTGATATGTAATGTAATCAGCATATTAGATATCACATCAGGATATTAGATTTGTGATATCCAAGCAGCACATCACCCAATTACATATGCTGATTACATTTGTGATAACTGCAATGGAATTGGAATGTCATTTGTGAAAATTGGAATGACATATGCATGTATGAAAATTGGAATGACATTTGTGATAACTGCAATGGAATGACATATGTGATTTGCATACACATATCAACATATGTTGAATCTCATTATATAACTCAGAAATGGATAGGGTGTGTTGTTTGTGTAATTGGGTGTGTTGTTTGTAGAAATGGGTACTGAGATATTGGATAATGTTATCCAATCTAAAAAAATTACATAGAATTTGGTGTGTAAACTCCCTTGATGTATCTCATTTGGGTGTTTTTGAGAGAATGAACTATGTTGAATGCAGTATACATGACATTTGAAAAATTTGGTGTGTAAACTATGGTGTAAACTATGTGTAAACTTTGGTTGAGAATGAACAATGTGAGAGAAGAGAGAGAGCTATGTTGAGAGTAATATGAGCAAGCACCTCTATAAAGAGTATACTGGATTTCATATTTGAAATCCAATACACTGAAAAAAGCTTTGTTGTAAATTCACATTTTTAGGTGTAAACAATTTATGATATAGAGGTGCTTGCTCTTCATAATCAAATTTCATTGTCCTGTTAATTTGGTTTGACTAATATTTGCTTCAATCAATTGAATTGCTCAATCTTCACTCATTTTTATTCATATGAATTGCTAACGAATTAGTCCAATTGTTTGCATGTGTAAATTCTAACTATTTTGGTTTAACTATTTGCAGGACAAATTAATCATGGATAGCACCCTCCACTAACTGAGAAACTTTTGCCATTTTCTGAAGAACTCAACACTTTTCTTTGAAAATACATCAAGCTTGCAAGCCAAGGTATTTCTCATCAATCCTCCTCAATAGTTTGAAAATTTATTGAAAATACATCAATCTTGCATGCCAAATTCAATGTATTATTGACATTACACAGTTTCTATAAATAATATTTATGGATAATAACCTTGGTGAGTTTGAGTTTGAGAATATATGCAAGTAACAGGACAATGAAATAAATTTATTTCCATGTGTATTTTCTATACTTGCAAAAATATAGTTGAGCATGTCATAGGGTATTGCTATACTTGCAAGTATTCAACAATTTATTTCCATGTGTATTTGCTTGAGCATGTTATAGGGTAATTACTTGACACTTTAAAATATAATTAACGGGACACAGTATTCATTTATACAAATTTGATATACTTGCTTCAAAATTTCATTAGCAAATGAATACTGAAATGAGTTAATTAAGAAGCAATGTGAAGTATTTCTATTCTGAGTGGAATACTTGAAGTTTGCTATTACATTTTTCAAATTTGAAGTATTCCATTCAGAAAACTTGAAGTATTCCACTCAGAAAACTAATTCATTCATTATAAATTGCTATTTGAATGAAGTGTGCATTCCATTCAGAGAATTGAGAGAAATATATGTAAGTATTCAAGTAAAATTGGGTAATTAACAGGACACTGTCATTGCCAACAGGACACTGAACTATGTTGAGAGAATTGAGTTTCAAAGTTGAATGTTGAGAGAATTGAGTTTGAATGTTGAATGTTGATGTGCTTTCAGTGTCCTGTTGAATATTGAGAGAATTGAGTTTCAAACTGTGGTTTTTGAGATAATTTTTTGTTTCTTTGCTTTCATGGCAACTCAAATAACAATGTTATGAACTATGGTTATGTTTGATTCTATGCAACTCAAAATTCAAGTATTCAAAATTCTGTTGAGAGAATTCTATGCAAGTTGAATTTTGAATTATGTTGTTGAGATGTTATTCAAAATTCAAGTATTCAATGAACTATATTCAGATGTTATGTTTGATTCTATGCCATCTCAAAACTCAATTCTCTCAAAATTCAAAATTCTGTCAACAGGACACTCAATTCTCTCAACATTCTGTTATTGCAAATTGGAGTTTGAGTTATTGAACTATGTATTTTGAGTTATTCAAAATTCTCTCAACATCAAAACTCAACATTCTGTTATTGCAAGCTTCCTCTCCACCAAAAAAATTGTTTTTTTCATATGCATAATTCTCTATGTTTGTTATTCTATTCTCTATGTTTATCACTTCTCATGCATAATTCTCTATGTTAATTCTCTATGTTTCATATGCAAAAATTGTTTATCACTTCTCTATGCATATATTGTTATAAACAAAATTTGAAGGATATCACTACCCTATGCAAAATTGGTGTGATGTTTATAACATTATCACTTCTCTATGTTTCCATGTTTATAACATTATCACTTCTCTATGTTTATAAATTGGTGTGATGTTTTGCTATAAATTGTTTATATTTTTTTTCATTGCAAACCAATGGCTAACCAACAGGATTTTCTCTTCATATTTACATGATGACTTTTGATGTGATTTTAATTTATATAGGTGGGAAATTTCTATGCAATATTTTTTTTCATATTCATAAATAAGGAATGCCAATATTCTATTCTCTTCATATGTATTGCAAACCAATGGCTAAAACCTGGTAAAAACTGAAAATGAAAATTTCTATGAAAGTGAAAGTTCCTTGCAATTGGTTTCATGAAACCTAATTATGCATGAAAAATTAGCAAGATGAATTTTAAATAATGAAATGTTATGCTTGATGGTGAAACTGCCATATTGCAAGACAAATGTGTAGGCATGCATGGTATGGGTTCCAGTAAGTGTCATGGTTACCACAAGTGAGTAGGAGTTAATAAATTATTTGATATGCACAATTTTTTCCCCAAAACTTCATTTTATAGTCAAAACTGGTATTTTAATGATCACGATGATTTCGATAAGGCCTCAATAAAAATGTAGAATTCAAAACTGGTATTTTAATGATCTCGAATTCCAGGATTTTGTAAATTAAGTGGTTCATAATTTCAGGTATTTATCATTCAACCCATAAATTCATTCAACCAATTTATGGGTGATCTAATTTGATCATTTGATTCTTTAGCAAATCGTCATACAGTGTAAGTTTGTAAATGTGAATTTGACTACGTATTCGTCATACAGGGAGCTGATGCTGGAAGCTTCTCTTAAGGAAAAGGAGCAGAGAGAAGCCATGCTCCAAAAGAACATCGAGGAATCCAAACAAAAGGAAGCCTTCCTTGAAAATGAGCTGGCCAACATGTGGGTCATTGTCGCAAAGTTAAAGAAGTCTCATGGAAGCAAATCTGACTAATCGGATTCAAACTGACGAAAATGTATCCTCAACAGACGTGGGAGTATAAGGATTGAAAGATGATCAGCTGATGTTGTAAATGGCCTGGGGCCACGATGGTATATTCTGTATGTAAATGGGTTGTTTATGGTTGGTTGCATCATTGTGCTTTGGCCATATCCATTGAGGTTTTGTGCATGTAAAATAAACCACTGTATATTGAGCTTGCACTCTATTGTCAAATCAGGTTTCTTTTGATTCGTTATATAATATTATCATCCACTGCGCCTTTTTTGGATGGTTAGCTTACTCTGTTGTTCCTGGAGTTGTTTGCGGTTGACTATAGAAAGTTTGTGAAGAATTGATATCAAACTCTTTCAAAGTTTATGTTGGTACAATTCAGTTTCCTTTTGTTAAAATGCCAAAATGTTTTTATGTTGAGTTGTAGAAATTTTTAATGCTTTGAGTGTATACTAAATCTTCACAATGAATTTCTTTTGCGATAGTTCCAGTAAACTCCACGTTTAGTTCCAGTAAACACCAAGATCAAGCAAACCTATAGTTCCAGGAAAACAGATGTGAATTGTTGTGGTTGGGTTCAACTTGAACCCAGGAAAATTAATTTGACGTGGGACTGAGGACATGGGACTGACTTAGAAAGGGATCATGTCTGCATTTAAAGTCGGCACTCTCGCACTGTTATGCTTATAGACCACTTCTATTTATTGAGTTAACTCAATTGTTACCATGTTTTTACTCCAGGATAGAGTGCTCTTGCGTTCAGCTCTTTGGTTCAACAATCTATCTTCATTTTTCATTTCATTGGATTGGGTGTTTTGTACATTTTTGTTCAACTGAATGGCCTGCGTCAGCTAAATTTTCTTCAGCTAATTTGTTGTTTCACGCTGAAGGCGGGTGCCCGCCAAATTTTTTGCCGCTACTTTGTAGTTTCGTGACGAAGGTGCCCACGACGAATTTGTTGTTTCACGTCGAAGACGCTCGTGTCGAATTTGTTGTTCCACGCCGCTAAATTTTTCTATGCTAATTTGTTGTTCTTTTAAATTTTGGCTGCGGAAATAATTTTTTGGGATCAAAAATTTCGCGGGAGAAAATCTTAACTGAACCGTGCCCGCGGGCACGGGGTATGACTAGTATATATATATATATATATATATATATATATGGTAAAATACACCTGAGCTCGTGCTCAGATGGGATTCCTGCGCTCGACCCCTCCTGACCGTCCGATCCGATCAGCGATCATGGTAATATCTGACCTTTTGGTGTAATTACTAAAATGCCCTTTAAGCTCTTTTCAACGCGCCTCTGTACTAAATTACCTTTAAGCCCTTTTGTACTAAAATACAATCTCCACCAATTCTTTTGCTCACTCCCGCGCAAAACACAGAAGCTGGAGAAATCTCCACCAATTCTTTTGCTCGCTCCCGCGCAAAACGCAGAAGCTAGAGTAGATCCCCAGTTTTGAACAAGGTCTTCGATTTCAACAGCCCACGCCTAAGATCACCCCCAAATACAGGCCATCACACTCTCGTTGATTCCCCTGTTACTCTCCTCCATCGAGGTAAGGATCGTCATCCCTAATTTGTTGGACATCTCATATTGCTCAACGCGCACAACGGGATAAATTTTTGAAGGGTTTTGTGTGGGGAGTAATTTCCAACCTTGGACGATTAGTGCTGGAAATTCCTCTCCGTGCACAACGGGCTAAATTTTTGTCCCGTTTTGCGCGGTGAGTAATTTCCAAACTAGCGAAGTGTTGCGATGGAAATTACTCTCTGCGCACAACCCTTCAAACATCTCACCCGTTGTGCGCGTTGAGCAATATGAGATGTCCATCAAAACTTGCCGAAGCAGCTCATATAGCACAACAACATAGAGCGAATGGCGTACATAATATTGCCCACCGCGCAAAACGGTTGATATGTTTGATTTATTGATGGATTTGATCCGGTCATCAAATATGATGGTAACAATTAGATCATATTGAAATAGAATAGATATAATACGCAAGGTTTTAACATGATTAGTAATAGTAGTGTGGTTTCAACTAACATGTTGCTGATGATCTACTGATACTTGGATAGACATGTATAGCAGTCATGTTGCGTCAATATTACTGATATTTTTACTTGTTTCTAATGTAGAAAATGAAAATCGAAGAGAGTGAACCCTTTGTGCATGATCAGGAGATGCCAAATGAGATTGAAGCTGAAAATGACAGTGCAAACAGCGTATATCAAGATGATAGGCATAGTGATAATTAAAAAGGCAGCCCACATGTTGGAATGCCATTTCAAACAGAAGAAGATGCGTATCAATTTTATAATACATATGCAGCAATGAAAGGTTTTGCAACCCGAAAGGGATCTACGGGAAAGGGAAAAGATGGCAATACCACGAGGAGGAAGTATACGTGAACCAAAGAAGGGTATAAAAGCTTAAAAGATAAGAGGGTGATAGGGAGGGACGTTAATCGAAGGAAAAACGAGAGAGAAGGCTGTATGGCTCGAATGACAGTTCATAAAATCACCGGAGGAGTATGGCGCATAAACTCCTTTAATGATGATCATAATCATGAGTTGATAAAAATCCCAGCGAAGATCCAGATGCTACGGTCACATAAAAGATCGCAGATGGACGGAACATGTAGGAATTTAGTTGATCAGGTGCGTGGCTGTGGAGTAGGACCTGCAAAGATTGCAAGGATTCTAAATGCCACGAGTAGTAGTAATGTCAATATTACTACGCAACAATGCATTGATCATGGGAGAGTAGAAAGAAAGAACAACATTGGGAAGGAATGCTTTAGAGTAATAGAACAAATTATTAAAAGGCAAGCTACAGACTCTCAGTTCTATTATGCTATTGAGCATGATGAAGAGAATGTATGTAGGAGTATATTTTGGGCTGATGGAAGGGCGAGGACATCATACAGCCAGTTTGGAGATGTTGTTGTATTTGATGTCACTTATAAGACAAATAGATTCATGTTGCCTTTTACACCTTTTACAGGTGTCAATCATCATAAACAGTCTATTTTATTTGGATGTGCTCTTCTTGCTGATGAGAAGGAAGAATCCTTTGTGTGGTTATTTGGACAGTGGTTAACATGTATGTGGGATAAAGCACCAGGAGCTATCATCACCGATCAAGACCCGGCAATATGCAATGCAATCAAAAGAGTTTTTCCAAATACAAAACACAGGTATTGCATATGGCATATCAGTCTGCACGAAGATGAGCATCTACGTTCATTGCGGTCTTCTTATAACCCTGAATTTGAAGAAGACTATGCAAACTGGTGTAAGAACAGTCAAAAGTTGAAGAAGCTGAGAATTGTTGGTGCATCTTAATGAAGAAGTACCAAACGGAATTTCTGGAGCCATTGACAGAAAAACAAAAAAATGAAATGAAAGCCTGGAAGTGGTTGCATACGATGCATGAGAAAGCACAGCACTGGATTAAGGCGTACCTACTGGATACTTTCTTTGCGGGTATGAATGTTAATACGATAGAGATTGGTGTAAAAATATATGATCAAAATAAACTCAGCACATGGTATTCATTTCTTGTTTTGTGTGTAGGCATGGCGTCCAGCCAAAGGAGTGAAAGCATGAACGCGTATTTTGATGGATACGTAAACTGTATGACTCCATTATACGAGTTCATTGATCAATATGATAAAGCTGTAAAATTTCAGCGAGACAAAGAGGAGAGAGAAGATACTTTTTGTATGCGGAACAAACCAGAATTTAGCGGCTTGCATGAGTTAGAGGTTCATGCCGCAAAGGTATATACTAGAAACATATTTTCCATTTTTCAAAATCGTTTCAACAATACTTTATACTGTCGGCACGAAAGGGTGAGCACGGATGGGGATACGAGCACGTATAGAGTAACTATGCGGATTGATGGAAAGAGCTACGTGCATAATGTTCAATGCAATATATCTAAGGGAATGTTCAGGTGTACGTGTGCAAGGGCTGTGACTGAAGGTTTGCTATGCACGCAAATTTTATATATGATGAAGCAAAAGTATGATATGCAAGCCATCTCTGAGAGATATATTTTACCCATGTGGACTCTAAATGCAAGACATAGCATCATGAGTCTTGGGGCCTCGTCGACTAGCACAGTACACGGAGTGCGTCTAACTCAAATTACTCCACTTCAAGCCTGGAGACTTCGTTCATCATTCGATAAAGTCGTGGAGGCAGTAACAAGAGATCCCCTTCTGTTTGATGTCGTCTTTGGGTGGGCAAACAGTTTTTTGGACCAGCATAATATGACTAATAAAGCGTAAACTGCTTCTGAAGATCCAAGATCACAGGTGGGGTCCAGTGCACCTATCAAACAAGAAGTGGGAATAACTGATGTCATTATGCATGATCCTGCAAAAGCTAGAACTAAAGGCCGACCACGAGTGGCGTCAAGGATTCCGTCTGGAATACAAGTCTCACAAGAACAAAGTCAAACAAGAACAAGTACATGCAGTGTTTGTGCAGAAAAGGGTCATGACATGAGAACTTGTCGTATGAGCACAGCTGGTAGAAATAAGGTATATATGAGCACATCTGGTTACTATTTTATATACTAGTATAAATTATTGTAACATCATTGCTCCATAATCTCTGTAGGAAAAATCTTCGCCCGATGACTTAACAAGGCTGTGATATGAAGGCCGACATTTTTATATCATATAGGCTACAATTTTGTATCAGCTTGGAAGAAATATACTACATGCATCTGTCACGGACATATCAGTGTAAATGGGTTGTAAGTAAACTGGTTCTCTTTAAAAATGGTCATCTAAAAACGACAGCCTCCTATATTTTTAGTCCAAAATGCAGCCATCGTGGAGTTGAATTAATAGGGCTGGGGGTCCAAATTGAACATTAAAACACTAAGTCTTGGTTATAAGCCTATGAGGATGATGCCTATCATTCGAGACCTATATCCGATGCTGCGGATCTCATATCTTATAATTTCTCTGTTGCTGCAGAAACTGACAATTGTCAAGAAAATTAATGGGATTAAGGAGTAAGAAGCAGAAGCAGAAGAGCTGAAGAGAATGAAGATTCAAGAGAATGAGGCATGTAGCTGTCCGCGATGAGTAATGGTGGGTAATTGTATACAGTTTAGCTCCGCGCGCACAACGTTTACAACTTTTACCAGTTGTGCGCGCTGAGCAAAACTTGGTAATTTTACAGGCTTCCTAATAAGCGCACACAACGTTCAATAATGTTACGGATGTGCGCGCTGAGTAATATGGGTAATTGTAAACAGTTAAGCCCCACACGCACAACGGTTAATAACTTTGACGGTTATGCTCGTTGAGTAAATGTTGGTAATCGTAGACAGTTGTGCTCAGCTCGCACAACGTTCAATGATGTTGCCGTTGGTGCGAGCTTAGTAATTGTGGGTACTTCAAGTTAGCATCACGCAATTTTGTAATGTGATGCAATTGCACCAAATTTAATGACAATGTATTAAGATCTGTATTCCAACATGCTACAACATTTATGCATTCAAATGTACATAACACAACAAAGTAGAAACTACATCTAAACATTTTGCAACATCACAGTTTTTGCCCGATTAAGCAATTAAAGCACTAGACTATACTAGGGATACAGGGATTCCCACCATGAAAAAAATTTAAAGTTTGTTGCCATTTATGAGCTGCTCCATCAGCTGCATCAACGCCACTTGCTTCTTTGTATCTTGGCCATCCGTCCCCCTGTCTGCGTTGAAGAAGAATCAGTGATGAACACATAACAAAGCATAATTAAGTAAAAATATTGTACGGGTAGACTTAGAATAAGATAGAACATTTATTATCATCGAGCAGTGATGTCTGCAACGAAGTATCAAAGAGCATATACAAGCAGTGAAGAAACGGGTGTGCATGGAAGGTGATAGCTTCAATGACGACAAACAGAACATATGAAGGAGCAAAGAACATCTTCGAATCAATATATATGTGATTATTCAATTTCTGCATCACATCACTAGACGCTAATATATTGTCCATCTTTGAGTGTGAGGACGCAGTAGTGATGAAGGAAAAAATAGAATGTCGTAGAGAAAATATCATATAACTAGAATCAAATACAATAAGATAGAATAATATCATCAAGAAGTGTAGTGGTTGACGAGGGCTTGTGGGAAGGGAAGCCATTTATAGACGACTTTGGATGCCATTGGATGAGGATGAGACTACATTAGAGTTACTGGGAGGCAACACAAGAAACCCCGTGAGTCTACAGCAAATCGCTTGTGATTATATAGAAGAATGCCCGTGAATCTACAGCAGATTGATAGCAGCCAGTGTTGTTCCCAATAATGTATGACCGTGGTGGTGCGCGTTGAGCAATCAAAATAGCTCAACGCGCACAACCGGCAAGAATATCGCCGTTTTGCGCGGAGAGCAAATAATTTTGGAAGATGTGCGCGATGAATAAAATCTTATGTACATTCACGATCACTGCTTTGTAGACTCACGGGGTCTCTTCTGTAGACTCACGGGGTCTCTTCTGTAGACTCACGGGGTCTCTTCTGTAGACTCATCCTCATCCAAGGGTAGTCTAAGTCGTCTATAAAATGGCTTCCCTATGCACAAGCCCTCTTCAACCTCTACACTTCGAGTGATGGTTATCAGTCATGAGGAAGGAGTAATGCTACACTCGACTGTATGCTCATCCTCATCCAAGGGCAGTCCAATTCGTCTATAAATGGCTTCCATACCCACAAATTATATTCAACCACAACACTTCGAGTGCTGTGAAAGGCATGAGAAAGAAGTAACCTTGCTCAAATATTACTCTGACCATATCAAGCAAACCCTTCCCAAATAACCAGAGACCATAGCTTAAACAAACCATCACCGGTTTGCTGCAGCAGTGAAGATGGCCACCCAAATGAGGAGGTTGAAGCTTTTCATATACAAGGGGATGAAGAGAGTGTTGTTTGCGGAAGCGGGCAAAGATTTTGTCAATTTCCTCTTCAGCCTTTTGGCCATGCCTGTGGGCTCAGTCATCAAGCTCTTCACCAAAGAAAAAGTGGCAGTGGTATGAAAAGCATTTATGTAATGAAGCCCATCATTAAATGTGCTGAAAACTGAATCTCTTGAAAGCTGTATCTATGAAAAATGATTTATCTGGTATTTTAGTTCAAAATGCAGCTAGTGTGGCTTTGAATTCCTAGGTCTGCGGGTACAAACTAAAACTTAATACCCAAAGTTTTAATTATGAGAGTATGAGAATGATGCCTATCATTCGAGAAATCTATATGCTGCTGTCGATCTCATATCTTATAATTTATCTGTTACAGCAGGTCACACCAATTGTCAAGAAATCATTCGAGAAATTATTTCCATTGATCAAAAATAACTCCAAGTACAACGAACAAAAAGGAGAAACAAAAAAGGGTTCGATCCACCTATGATGCAGGAGATCGTGAAGAGGCATCCCCATGCGATTCGTCTTCTCCCGAACCAGTAGGGTGACCAGGGACAACCGGAGGTCGGGGAAGCATTCTTCGGCCCCGCGCCTCGAACGCTGCCAAACCATCCCGGAAGGACCTCTCGATCTGAGCAGCAAAAATGGCCAAGAACGCCCGGAATCCCTCACAGATAGACTCTGTGATCTTTGGAGCCAAGACATCCCCATAGTCCCTCTGGACCTCAGCTACAATCCAACCATGGGCCACTTCCCGCAGGTCACCTATATCGGCCCAAAGAGCGCCTTTCGCCTTTCTATGCTCCTCCCGGGCGAGGGACAGTGCATCCTCAGCATACTTGGCCGAACTCTTGGCGATAGCCAGAGCCTCCGTCAAACATCCCACCTCCGAGGTGAGCTCTGCAACTCTCAGTTTGAACTGGTGGGCCTCCTTGGCTGATTGCTCAGCCGCCTCAGCCCTCAGGTGTTCCTGCGCCAAGGCCGCCTCAAGACCATCTACAGCAACCGGGTAAACCTGCAAGACCGCAGGGATGAATGTCGCCATCAACAAAACAGTCGTTGAAGAAAAAAGGGTCCGACATGTTGGATATGCCAGACCAGAGAGTCTGCCAGTTTATCCCTGAAGGAGCGGTCACTCGGAAGGATAACTGGACTACTCTCACTCCTCTTCTTCTTCCTCTCGGGACCTTCAGACCACGAGTGAGAGCGTCTCTTCTTCTCCTCATTCCCGGTTAACACACGGGAACCCTGCTCGACGACCGCCACGTCCCCCTCTCTGAGGTCGAGACCGGAGGGCGAATCAATCTGATTCACTACGAAGGGCGAAGGTTCGGCTGTGCCCAAGGGCGGATGGTGAGGAACGTTAGGAACGTCTTCACTGAAATCCCGACCCGCCATCTGAGCAAAAAAGATGAAAATCAGGGTAACGAGCAATGGGTAAAGCAGAATTTAAAAGGAGAAAGGCTTTATACTGAAGGTCCCTTCGAATCCAAGCCGTCAATAGGGGACACGTGTCAAAGTCTCACCGAGGCGGCACTTCGAATACCAATCCCCATGGGCGGGAGAATTCGTTCGACTGGCCTTCATTCAATGCGACCCGGTCCCCGGGATATCCGATAAGTACGAACCCTTATCATGTATTCCCGAAAAGACGAGTGTTTTTACGTAGAAAGAAATAAAAGAAGAGAGCAGAAAGAAAACTGCAGGTAGTTCGCACTTGCAGGGAAATACAAGTAAAACTCCATCACAGATAAAAAGACTGAGAAAATAACACAATATTCCATTTTAATGATACATTGATACATCTTATACATACACCAACATCTTCATATTCACAACTCACTCGAAAAAAGAAGGGCAAAAGTACAAGTCTCTCATCATACATCAAATCATAACACTAACACCCTTAGATGAGGACTATATGCATAAGATATATTATTTGACACTTTGAATTGATTTTTTTTGTATCTCAATGATTGAATGCACCTTAGTCTTGCATTACACTCTGCCTGTTGCATGTGTCGATCCATTGTTGTAACCTTGCCTGTTGCATGTGCACGCTTGCACATGTTCATAAGTATAGTTGTTACTTCCTTTACTACAGTAGATGTATATGCCATGACATACACTCTGCCTGTTGACATGCACCATTTCCAAACTTTATGTAAGGACTAGTTGTGACATGGAATTTCTTAACAATTATGCAACGGTGATACAAATAATAAATTTACCCTTTCACATGTAAACGTGGATGGGAAAAAAAATGGTTGTGTGCTGTGAGCAATTGTGAGTTTTGAGTGGGCGTGTGCGGAGAGCAATTATAGGGTTTGAGTCGTTTTGTGCGATGAGTAATTACCCCTAGCCTTTTTGGGCGCCGTACACGGGTTCAACATTGGCCACTGTGATTCGTTCTCGATTAATAACGCGGATCGAAGACGACTGATAGGTAATTTCCTTTAATAGGGCACGGCATTCGAAGCATCAAATTTGGATTAAGGCCGCCAAAACCTTTCGCCTATCTCAACCGTTGTTTTTGCCAAAATTCCAACACGTGTCGATCATCTTGTCCATTTGTTCGCGTAATAAAAGAAATTGGAGGTGAGGCCAATGGCTTTTGCGCTCTGAGGAAATCTCATCATCTTATTATTTCTTTCAGAAACAAAAATGGCGGGAGGAGCATACAGAGAGGTTACTTCAGCGATGGAGCGGGCCAATGAAGAAGGCCATAAGAGGAAGAGGGAAGAGGAGGAAGAGGAGGAAGAGGAGGAAGAGGAGGAGGAGGAAGAGGAGGAAGAGGAGGAATCGGGGAACCTCATGCTGGAGTTGGGGGAGGCTGGATGCTCCTCAAGTCAAGCTGCGCGGTCTTTGAAGGCGTCTCCTTATGATCCTCGAGTTCGGGGCGCATCGTCCTCCAGCACGCCACACGACTGGTGGCCATACGAGACATTGTTCCTCCGGTCCCTTCCGTCGGCCCCATATCTCCAGAGTTCGGCCACCTTCTGCAGTCGAACCGCATTGGGTCTGGCCATCATGGGGAGATTCACGGGGAGACCTATCGGCCACCGTACATCGTTGGGACGGCCGAGTCGGCCCTCCTGGACTTTGGGACGGGGGCTCTTCTGGCGGAGAATATCACTCTGCCAAGGGATGTCGATTTCCTGAATGGGGTCGACCTTGAGACGATGGCCAACTACTTCGTTCGTAGTGGCCTTCCGGTTCGTTGCCAATAGTTCAGACGAAGATCCTGATACATCTTGGTCCCACCAGGATGCACAGAATACGGCGAGCTATGTGCCTCAACTAATAACTCCTCTCTGATATCTCCAGCTGGCACACAAACTCTGGCTCCATACCTCAGCGAGCCATCCTCATGAATCCCAAAGTCAGTCCGCAGACCGGCTTCTACCTGCTCACGGATCCTCTTCAGCTTCGAATCTCCAGCCTGACCTGCCTTGATCCGATCCACGATCGTCGACTGTATCTGTATACACATCAATGACGAAGCCTCTCTAGGAAGTACAATCTCAATACCAGACTCACAGAAATCCTGCTGCAACCTCCACTGTGCAGTCAACATCATCACCGCTGGAAGCCTACTCAACGCATCAGGAACCACATTCACTTTTCCCGGGTGATACTGCAAATCAATCTCATAGTCTGCCATGAGCTCTAACCATCGACGCTGTCGCATGTTGAGCTCCTTCTGTGTAAAAATGTACTTCAAGCTTTTGTGATCGGTGAAGATTTTCACCTTCTCACTCAGCAGGAAATGCCTCCAAATCTTGAGTGCAAACACGACTGCTGCTAGCTCCAGGTCGTGCGTCGGGTAATTCTTCTCATGAGTCTTGAGCTGACGAGAAGCATACGCAACCACATGCCCATGCTGGTGCAACACACAACCGAGACCCTTGCCAGAAGCATCACAAAAGATCTCGAATCCTCCACTACGATCAGACACTGCTAGAACCGGTGCAGTCGTCAATCTCTCCTTCAGAACAGAAAAAGCCTCCTCACAAGCATCGGACCAAACATACGGTATATCCTTCCTTGTCAGTTTAGTCATCGGTTCTGCAATCCGGGAGAAATCCTTAATGAAACGCCGATAATATCCTGCTAGCCCAAGAAAACTCCTGATCTCATTCGCTGACTGTGGAACCGGCCACTCTCTGATGGCCTTGATCTTCTCGGGATCCACTGAAATCCCATCACCAGTCACCACATGCCCCAGAAAAGCCACTCTATCCAGCCAGAACTCGCACTTCGAATACTTGGCATACAACCGATGCCTCCTCAGAATTTCCAATACCGTCCTCAAGTGCGACGCATGCTCCTCCTCTGACTTAGAATAGATCAGAATGTCGTCAATGAAAATAACGACAAACTTATCTAAATAGTCGTAGAAGATCAAATTCATCAGGTTCATAAATACTGCGGGCGCGTTGGTCACACCAAAAGGCATAACCACGAACTCGTAGTGACCAAACTTCGTCCTGAAAGCCGTCTTCGGAATATCCTCTTTCCTCACCTTCAGCTGGTGATATCCACTTCTCAGGTCCAATTTGGAGAATACCCTCGATCCTCCCAGCTGATCAAAGATATCATCAATCCGCGGCAATGGGTACTTATTCTTTACAGTCACCGCATTCAGCCCTCGATAATCCACGCACATGCGACGCGAACCGTCCTTCTTCTTCACCAGCAGGACCGGTGCTCCCCACGGAGACACACTGGGATTTATGTAACCCTTCTGCAAAAGTTCGTCCAGTTGCTTCCGCAACTCCTCTAATTACGCTGGAGCCATACGATAAGGTGCCTTCGAAATGTGCTGCGCTCCCGGAATCAGATCAATCGAAAATTCTAGAGCTCGATCGGGCGGCAGGCCAGACATATCCTTGGGGAAGACGTCATCAAATTCACGCATCACAGCAGGCCTACCCTGCTCCATCAGCATAGCCACCGCCTCCACCGGCTTGGCCCGAAACCTGACCGGACCAAGCGAACTGCTACCACGGCTGAACTCAAACACTGGATGTCCGGGAATCTCGAACACCACCTTCTTCCTCTGACAGTCGATCGTAGCGTAGAAGCTCACAAGCCAATCCATCCCAAGCACAGCATCGTAGTTGATGATGTCGTGGACAATAAAGTCAGCATACAGCTCGTGTCCACAGACCACCAACGGGCAGGAATTGCACCCACGATGCACCGAAATCACACCATTCCCTGTGACGATGTTCCAACTCTGGGGAAGAGAGGAAGTCGACAAGGAATGTCTCTCCACGAAGCTCCGAGAAATGATGCACATGAATGCACCAGAGTCAAAGAGAACTCGCGCAGGAAAAGCGCAAACCAAAATCACACCTAACAGACAGTCTAACAATCAAGTTCTATTCTAGCAACATAACAACAACCAAACAATTTCCAACAAACGAGACTAACTAAGGAAAGGACAACTAGGTTGGGAGTTACCTGCAATAACCTCGTCCACCGCCTTGGTCTCAACAGTAGTCATCAGAAACGCCTGTCGCCTCGGCTGGACAGCCTATTGAAAAGCCTGCCTCTGCGGAACGAGAGGCGCTCCACGTCCAGCAGGAACATGTGCTCTCTGCTGCAACGGCTGAGCTGCAACAGGTGCCCTCCACGGTTGCTTCGACCTCGGGCAATCCTTCATGGTGTGCGCAGGATCCCCACAAACTAAACATTGCCCCAGCATCTTCCGGCACTGCTCCTTGTTATGCCCCGTCTTGCCACAGAAATTGCAAGTCTTCAAGGTAGAAGGTCCTCCGGGCCTCTTGAACTGCACAGGCTGGTTGGGCCCGTGCCCCGGTCTCACCACTGCTCTGGCCTGCTCCATAGGCCTCTTCCCAGTGCTAGAAATCTGTCCCCTCTTCTGATTCACAATCCTCTCCTGCCTCTTCGCCGCAATCAGGACTTTCTGGTAAGTCTCCGCATCAGAAGAAGTGACATAGCTCTGCAGATCCAACGAAAGCCCCTGCAGAAACCTCTGGGCTCTCTCCTCAGCATCCTGCACCATCTTCGGTGCAAAACGACTCAGCCTCGTGAATTCCTGGTGGTACTGATCCACCGTCAAATTTCCATGCTTCAAGTCAATGAAGCGCTGAGCCATCTCGCTCCTGGCGGCCTTAGGAAAATACTCCTCATCAAATCTGGACTTGAAGGTAGCCCAAGTAATAGGCTCCTCCAGCAACTCCTCCTCGGCATCCCACCAGTTCCACGCGTTGTCCTTCAGCTGTCGCTTCGCCAGATCAACCCATCCAGTCGGGTCGACCTTCGACATCTTCAGATTGTCTTCCATGTTCCTGGTCCACTCATCTACAGCCAGGGGTCCCTCGGTCCCATCAAAGTAAGCGGGACCCAGCTCCCGAAATTGCTTCGCCCCGGGCTCGAAGCGAGGGGCAGCCTGGACAGCCGACGCTGCACGAGCAGGCGGAACATTCCGGACAGTCTGCAGAATTCCTTGCTGCACCTGCATCATCTGGTGCATCATCCTCATCATCTCCCCGGTGGTGGGCTCTCGGTCCGGCTCCTGGTCGTGAAGGGGCACACCACCACCAGCACGGTTATTCCGTCTCCCAGCCATATATTGACACAGGAAAACGAAACAAATCAGACTCTTTGCCTATGACACGGTGTTGAATTTTGTTTATTGGACTTGCTATAATTCTTATTGTCATTCCGATTAAGTCACAGTTACAGAAAAATTGGACCTGTATGGGCCACCAAAGAAACCTGTCACGCCCCGCTTCCCAAAAACATGGAGGCGAAGCGTGAGAAGGTCCGCACGGACTTGAAGCTGCAAAGCCGCAAGTCCGTTAAGCGTCAAATAAAACGAAGTAGCAGGTCCCTGTAATGTGACTCAGAACAACAACAATAATAATAGCAAAAGAGGCGAATAATATAGCATTCATTCAACTCATAGTCCAACAAATTCCACAACCAGAAATGCCACCGGCAACAAAAGAGTCAAAAGTACAAGGCCCAGCATGGCCAAAGGAAACTAACAAAACGGTGCTACTCACCGACAACCACCGCTAGCAAAGAAAGAACGGAAGATCTCTAAGATTGATCACCGGTATCTTCGTACTCCACGTCACCAACAGGTTCGGGCACGAACTCCACGAACTCGTCACCCTCCGCAACTGTCTCTGGCTCAGCAACTAACATGCGTCACCCAAAGAGAAGGGGCACATGTCAGCAATTCTAAAAAGACTTGTGCAAGGAAACTATAAAGGTAAAGCAACCTAACAGTTCTACAGTAAAGTATGACATGGATATAAAATGACAAATGACATGTCATGGCAATTATACAAGTAAAAGACAGGTACTGGAATTGTAATCACGTCGTGCACAGAGATTCAGTCCTTTGGCTAGAGTGGCTGTACGGGCCAACTCTTACACTCAAGTGACCGTTTATCCCTACCCCTCCACGTGTGTCGAGCCAGGGCATTACCCCCGAACACGGAATGCTCGCTTCTGGATCACGAGCCAGGAAGTGTTTTTAACATGGATGGCGTAGGGTTATGCCCGCATAACGGGTGCCTAGCCGGTAACACGGAAACATGGATTGTACTAGTAGTGTAGCGTATGCTACGATGCAAGTTTAACTAGGATGACATGTACGATGCAATGCATGGCAGTTAATCAATTCAAATGCGTACAGTTAATAAATTTAAACATGGCAGATATCATTACATAACTGATATGGCAAGGTGTCGGATCTAGCTTCGTTGTCAAGCTAGATCACAAAGTTGCGCCTAGATCGCTATCATTTCACGATCTAGTCTCTTTCACGCTAGTACGAGGAATTGGCCTAAAGACATGGTCTAAAGAAAGTTGGCAAGTTTCACTTGCCTGTTTCCGGTGATGTCCGTTGTCGTGGGTTCGTCTCGTTGAGCGTTACGCTAAGGAGCGATTGGTTCTCTGTTTTGATTGAAAATATTCTTGAATTAGGTTCATCCCAAGATATTTAAATAATAATTCATTCTATTAGGTTCTCTACCTTAGGGTGATGTCCAAAACATAATATAGACATAACCTACTATTAATACTAGGTTATAATATTTGTAACATTATTGAATGTTTCTGCTAATATCATAGTTTAGAGATGTTTGGCCTGGCAGGTATAGAATTCGCGGATGTTAACAGAATTTACCCTTATTTATAAGCATGCGAAGGAATTAATAATGAAATGATTCTACGGTTTCGTATTGAATTTATGCTATATTGGATGTGCCCCTGTATTATTATTGAAGACTTTTGAAGTTCAGTTCAAAGAAAATGTAACATTTGGTTCAAAATATTCCCAGAAGGATGGAGTATTTACTAAGTTAACTTACTGGCACTAACAATTAAAACCAAATGTCAACATTACTATTGCAACTAAGGTTATAAATCATTACTAGCTGTTATCCTATATGTTTCATTAATGAACATATGGTACTGCTCATAAAAATATCCTTCATCAATAAGAATTTCCGTTCTCACTCCTGAAGAGGGGCAACTAACAGGGTGTAACATGAGTAACTAATAAATTAATGCATGCACTTCATATACCCAACTGATATCACATTAACCTGTAGGTTTAACAAACATATATGCTTGTGGGGGGTAATGTTCATTGGCCGAACAGCAGCATTCAACTTAAAAGCTCTAAGAGTTTCATAGGTACGGTACGGTTGCAACCCTCTACAGGTCAATTTAAAAGCTAATCTATATAAACTTACAGGCTCTTATGAGTGTATATGAGATACTAGACACAAGTTCAAGTTTAATTTATATAGCCAATATTGTATTTAACTCTCCAATTGCATTGAAAATAACTTACCAGCTTAAGTTCGTGATTCCCTCTTTATCTTAATAATCTCAATACTAACTTAATACTGACCCAGGCATACAACAATAGCACATGCTGTAACTTTTTTTTTAATATAAAACTAATTCATATATCACTTACTTGTTTTAATAAAGGAAGGCCTTGGGTTCACTTGCAGAGGCGACAGCGATCTTCGATACGGCAGCTCGGGGTTGATGGAGATGCGGCGAGAGACACAGGGTGGTCGAAGGCGGCGCGGCAATGGCGACTGGGGTTCCGGCGGCGTCGTTCGGTGGGTCGAGTAAACAGAGAGGGCGGAGGAAAGCTCTGGGCTTGGTCGCCGGGTGTTGGGCACTGGGTTGCACCGGACGGGGAGGAGAGGTGTGGGCGTTTGCCGGTTGGGGCTGTGCGCGGCTGAGGGATGGCCGGAGTGGGGCGTACGGTGACAGGGAAATTTCGTTTGATCTTTGGTTGGCTGCGGCGCACTGTTGTGTGTGTAGGGCCTGGTTTCTGCTAGCTTTGAAACCTAGGGGATTTTAATATATTATAGGGTTATGGAGAGAGAGAACGGGGGAGAGAAATTTGGGGGGTTGTTTGTTGACGTGGGATGATGGGTGACATGGGAAACGTGATGTGAGGGATGAGTAGTTAAGATATTATTAAATCTGTTTGTTATAAGATTTTTTACTCTTTTGAAAGAAAATCCCACCCGTTCCCATTTTGTTTAATAATATTATTGCTTAAAACAAAATGTTTAAGTTTTGAAAACCAACGAAAGTGGATGTTCATTATATATTATTATATATATATATAAACCAACGAAGTGGATGTTCATTATATATTATTATATATATATATATATATTAAAACATTAATAATAATCGGTTATTACAAATTTGTGTCCGACGTCTAAAAATTAAAAGGAAGATACCGGGGCAATCGCGCCTTCGAGAGAGTCGTGTGTACGGGGTCCGATCGCGCGTCCGAACTACGGAAAGCAGTAAAAAATCAAATACACAAAACGCACACGAAACACGGCTACGCGCTAAAATACATACGGTCGGAAAGTGACCGTTACATCCTACCCACCTTAAGAAAAGATTCCGTCCTCGGAATCTACATCAACTACGGCTCAGGAAATAAATGCGGATAGCGCTCTCTCATCTCTTCCTCGCGCTCCCAGGTAGACTCCCCGGGTGAACCATGACGCCACTGCACTCTAACCAAGTCGACGGTCTTATTCCTCAGCTGCTTCTGTCGTCGATCCAGAATCTCAACTGGTTGCTGATCATAGGTTAAATCCGGACGAACCGTGATCTCCGAGAAATCCACAGCATGAGATGGATCACTGACGTATCGACGTAACTGAGATACGTGAAACACGTCATGAACTCCCTCTAGTGACGGCGGCAATGCCAAGCGATAGGCCACGGCTCCAACTCTCTCCAGGACGTCAAACGGCCCAATATACCTTGGACTCAGCTTGCCTCTCTTTCCAAATCGGATAACTCCGTGGTTCGGAGAAATCTTCAGGAAGACGTGATCTCCAGGCTGAAACTCCAAAGGCCTCCGTTTAGCATCGGCCCAATGCTTGAAACGGTCCTGCGCAATCCTCAGCTTCTCCCGGATGTTCCTCACAACATCCACAGCCTCTACGATCATCTCTGGTCCTAACAGCTCCCTGTCTCCAATGTCATCCCAGCTCAGTGGCGATCGACATTTCTTCCCGTATAGCGCGGCGAATGGCGCCATGCCAATACTCGCCTGGTAGCTATTATTGTAGGCAAACTCCACATTATGGAGATGATCCTCCCAAGACCCCTTGAAGTCTAACATGCACGCCCTTAGCATGTCCTCCAAGATCTGGATCGTCCTCTCGGACTGGCCATCTGTCTGCGGATGGTACGCCGTGCTGAAACTCAGACTCGTACCCAAACTCTTCTGTAGACTCTGCCAGAACTGAGATGTGAATCTCGTGTCTCTGTCCGACACGATACTCACAGGGACTCCATGCAGTCGAACGATCTCCTGTACGAACACGTTACATCACTAACTATTCTAAGAAAATAGAAATGGAAAGTAAAAGGATTTACCTCCATATATCTCCTCGCCAGTGCCTCAGTAGACTGTCCTACTCGGAACGGAATAAAGTGCGCAGATTTGGTCAATCGGTCTACGATCACCCAAATCGCGTCATTCTGCTTCGGACTCCGAGGTAGTACAGTCACGAAGTCCATAGTGATGTGTTGCCACTTCCACTCCGGAATCGGAAGCGGTTGTAGCAACCCTGCCATACGCTGATGCTCCGCCTTAACCTGCTGACAGACCAAACACTTGGCAACGCTCCGTGCCACACTTCGCTTCATGCCATGCCACCAATAGTTCAGACGAAGATCTTGATACATCTTGGTCCCACCAGGATGCACAGAATACGGCGAGCTATGTGCCTCAACTAATAACTCCTCTCTGATATCTCCAGCTGGCACACAAACTCTGGCTCCATACCTCAGCGAGCCATCCTCATGAATCCCAAAGTCAGTCCGCAGACCGGCTTCTACCTGCTCACGGATCCTCTTCAGCTTCGAATCTCCAGCCTGACCTGCCTTGATCCGATCCACGATCGTCGACTGTATCTGCATACACATCAACGACGAAGCCTCTCCAGGAAGTACAATCTCAATACCAGACTCACAGAAATCCTGCTGCAACCTCCACTGTGCAGTCAACATCATCACCGCTGGAAGCCTACTCAACGCATCAGGAACCACATTCACTTTTCCCGGGTGATACTGCAAATCAATCTCATAGTCTGCCATGAGCTCTAACCATCGAAGCTGTCGCATGTTGAGCTCCTTCTGTGTAAAAATGTACTTCAAGCTTTTGTGATCGGTGAAGATTTTCACCTTCTCACTCAGCAGGAAATGCCTCCAAATCTTGAGTGCAAACACGACTGCTGCTAGCTCCAGGTCATGCGTCGGGTAATTCTTCTAATGAGTCTTGAGCTGACGAGAAGCATACGCAACCACATGCCCATGCTGGTGCAACACACAACCGAGACCCTTGCCAGAAGCATCACAAAAGATCTCGAATCCTCCACTACGATCAGGCACTGCTAGAACCGGTGCAGTCGTCAATCTCTCCTTCAGAACAGAAAAAGCCTCCTCACAAGCATCTGACCAAACATACAGTATATCCTTCCTTGTCAGTTTAGTCATCGGTTCTGCAATCCGGGAGAAATCCTTAATGAAACGCCGATAATATCCTGCTAGCCCAAGAAAACTCCTGATCTCATTCGCTGACTGTGGAACCGGCCACTCTCTGATGGCCTTGATCTTCTCGGGATCCACTGAAATCCCATCACCAGTCACCACATGCCCCAGAAAAGCCACTCTATCCAGCCAGAACTCGCACTTCGAATACTTGGCATACAACCGATGCCTCCTCAGAATTTCCAATACCATCCTCAAGTGCGACGCATGCTCCTACTCTGACTTAGAATAGATCAGAATGTCGTCAATGAAAATAACGAAAAACTTATCTAAATAGTCGTAGAAGATCAAATTCATCAGGTTCATAAATACTGCGGGCGCGTTGGTCACACCAAAAGGCATAACCACGAACTCGTAGTGACCATACTTCGTCCTGAAAGCCGTCTTCGGAATATCCTCTTTCCTCACCTTCAGCTGGTGATATCCACTTCTCAGGTCCAATTTGGAGAATACCCTCGATCCTCCCAGCTGATCAAAGATATCATCAATCCGCGGTAATGGGTACTTATTCTTTACAGTCACCGCATTCAGCCCTCGATAATCCACGCACATGCGACGCGAACCGTCCTTCTTCTTCACCAGCAGGACCGGTGCTCCCCACGGAGACACACTGGGATTTATGTAACCCTTCTGCAAAAGTTCGTCCAGTTGCTTCCGCAACTCCTCTAATTCCGCTGGAGCCATACGATAAGGTGCCTTCGAAATGTGCTGCGCTCCCGGAATCAGATCAATCGAAAATTCTAGAGCTCGATCGGGCGGCAGGCCAGACATATCCTCGGGGAAGACGTCATCAAATTCACGCACCACAGCAGGCCTACCCTGCTCCATCAGCATAGCCACCGCCTCCACCGGCTTGGCCCGAAACCTGACCGGACCAAGCGAACTGCTACCACGGCTGAACTCAAACACTGGATGTCCGGGAATCTCGAACACCACCTTCTTCCTCCGACAGTCGATCGTAGCGTAGAAGCTCACAAGCCAATCCATCCCAAGCACAGCATCGTAGTTGATGATGTCGTGGACAATAAAGTCAGCATACAGCTCGTGTCCACAGACCACCAACGGGCAGGAATTGCACCCACGATGCACCGAAATCACACCATTCCCTGTGACGATGTTCCAACTCTGGGGAAGAGAGGAAGTCGACAAGGAATGTCTCTCCACGAAGCTCCGAGAAATGATGCACATGAATGCACCAGAGTCAAAGAGAACTCGCGCAGGAAAAGCACAAACCAAAATCACACCTAACAGACAGTCTAACAATCAAGTTCTATTCTAGCAACATAACAACAACCAAACAATTTCCAACAAACGAGACTAACTAAGGAAAGGACAACTAGGTTGGGAGTTACCTGCAATAACCTCGTCCACCGCCTTGGTCTCAACAGTAGTCATCAGAAACGCCTGTCGCCTCGGCTGGACAGCCTGCTGAAAAGCCTGCCTCTGCGGAACGAGAGTCGCTCCACGTCCAGCAGGAACATGTGCTCTCTGCTGCAACGGCTGAGCTGCAACAGGTGCCCTCCACGGCTGCTTTGACCTCGGGCAATCCTTCATGGTGTGCGCAGGATCCCCACAAACTAAACATTGCCCCAGCATCTTCCGGCACTGCTCCTTGTTATGCCCCGTCTTGCCACAGAAATTGCAAGTCTTCAAGGTAGAAGGTCCTCCAGGCCTCTTGAACTGCACAGGCTGGTTGGGCCCGTGCCCCGGTCTCACCACTGCTCTGGCCTGCTCCATAGGCCTCTTCCCAGTGCTAGAAATCTGTCCCCTCTTCTGATTCACAATCCTCTCCTGCCTCTTCGCCGCAATCAGGACTTTCTGGTAAGTCTCCGCATCAGAAGAAGTGACATAGCTCTGCAGATCCAACGAAAGCCCCTGCAGAAACCTCTGGGCTCTCTCCTCAGCATCCTGCACCATCTTCGGTGCAAAACGACTCAGCCTCGTGAATTCCTGGTGGTACTGATCCACCGTCAAATTTCCCTGCTTCAAGCAAATGAAGCGCTGAGCCATCTCCCTCCTGGCGGCCTTAGGAAAATACTCCTCATCAAATCTGGACTTGAAGGTAGCCCAAGTAATAGGCTCCTCCAGCAACTCCTCCTCGGCATCCAACCAGTTCCGCGCGTTGTCCTTCAGCTGCCGCTTCGCCAGATCAACCCATCCAGTCGGGTCGACCTTCGACATCTTCAGATTGTCTTCCATGTTCCTGGTCCACTCATCTGCAGCCATGGGTCCCTCGGTCCCATCAAAGTAAGCGGGACCCAGCTCCCGAAATTGCTTCGCCCCGGGCTCGAAGCGAGGGGCAGCCTGGACAGCTGGCGCTGCACGAGCAGGCGGAACATTCCGGATAGTCTGCAGAATTCCTTGCTGCACCTGCATCATCTGGTGCATCATCCTCATCATCTCCCCAGTGGTGGGCTCTCGGTCCGGCTCCTGGTCGCGAAGGGGCACACCACCACCAGCACGGTTATTCCGTCTCCCAGCCATCTATTGACACAGGAAAACGAAACAAATCAGACTCTTTGCCTATGACACGGTGTTGAATTTTGTTTATTGGACTTGCTATAATTCTTATTGTCATTCCGATTAAGTCACAGTTACAGAAAAATTGGACCTGCATGGGCCACCAAAGAAACATGTCACGCCCCGCTTCCCAAAAACATGGAGGCGAAGCGTGAGAAGGTCCGCACGGACTTGAAGCTGCAAAGCCGCAAGTCCGTTAAGCGTCAAATAAAACGAAGTAGCAGGTCCCTGTAATGTGACTCAGAACAACAATAATAATAATAGCAAAAGAGGCGAATAATATAGCATTCATTCAACTCATAGTCCAACAAAGTCCACAACCAGAAATGCCACCGGCAACAAAAGAGTCAAAAGTACAAGGCCCAGCATGGCCAAAGGAAACTAACAAACGGTGCTACTCACCGACAACCACCGCTAGCAAAGAAAGAACGGAAGATCTCTAAGATTGATCACCGGTATCTTCGTACTCCACGTCACCAACAGGTTCGGGCACGAACTCCACGAACTCGTCACCCTCCGCAACTGTCTCTGGCTCAGCAACTAACATGCGTCACCCAAAGAGAAGGGGCACATGTCAGCAAGTCTAAAAAGACTTGTGCAAGGAAACTATAAAGGTAAAGCAACCTAACAGTTCTACAGTAAAGTATGACATGGATATAAAATGACAAATGACATGGCATGGCAATTATACAAGTAAAAGACAGGTACTGGAATTGTAATCACATCGTGCACAGAGATTCCGTCCTTTGGCTAGAGTGGCTGTACGGGCCAACTCTTACACTCAAGTGACCGTTTATCCCTACCCCTCCACGTGTGTCGAGCCAGGGCATTACCCCCGAACACGGAATGCTCGCTTCTGGATCACGAGCCAGGAAGTGTTTTTAACACGGATGGCGTAGGGTTATGCCCGCATAACGGGTGCTTAGCCGGTAACACGGAAACATGGATTGTACTAGTAGTGTAGCGTGTGCTACGATGCAAGTTTAACTAGGATGACATGTACGATGCAATGCATGGCAGTTAATCAATTCAAATGCGTACAGTTAATAAATTTAAACATGGCAGATATCATTACATAACTGATATGGCAAGGTGTCGGATCTAGCTTCGTTGTCAAGCTAGATCACAAAGTTGCGCCTAGATCGCTATCATTTCACGATCTAGTCTCTTTCACGCTAGTACGAGGAATTGGCCTAAAGACATGGCCTAAAGAAAGTTGGCAAGTTTCACTTGCCTGTTTCCGGTGATGTCCGTTGTCGTGGGTTCGTCTCGTTGAGCGTTACGCTAAGGAGCGATTGGTTCTCTGTTTTGATTGAAAATATTCTTGAATTAGGTTCATCCCAAGATATTTAAATAATAATTCATTCTATTAGGTTCTCTACCTTAGGGTGATGTCCAAAACATAATATAGACATAACCTACTATTAATACTAGGTTATAATATTTGTAACATTATTGAATGTTTCTTCTAATATCATAGTTTAGAGATGTTTGGCCTGGCAGGTATAGAATACGCGGATGTTAACAGAATTTACCCTTATTTATAAGCATGCGAAGGAATTAATAATGAAATGATTCTATGGTTTCGTATTGAATTTATGCTATATTGGATGTGCCCCTGTATTATTATTGAAGACTTTTGAAGTTCAGTTCAAAGAAAATGTTACATTTGGTTCAAAATATTCCCAGAAGGATGGAGTATTTACTAAGTTAACTTACTGGCACTAACAATTAAAACCAAATGTCAACATTACTATTGCAACTAAGGTTATAAATCATTACTAGCTGTTATCCTATATGTTTCATTAATGAACATATGGTACTGCTCATAAAAATATCCTTCATCAATAAGAATTTCCGTTCTCACTCCTGAAGAGGGGCAACTAACAGGGTGTAACATGAGTAACTAATAAATTAATGCATGCACTTCATATACCCAACTGCCATCACATTAACATGTAGGTTTAACAAACATATATGCTTGTGGGGGGTAATGTTCATTGGCCGAACAGCAGCATTCAACTTAAAAGCTCTAAGAGTTTCATAGGTACGGTACGGTTGCAACCCTCTACAGGTCAATTTAAAAGCTAATCTATATAAACTTACAGGCTCTTATGAGTGTATATGAGATACTAGACACAAGTTCAAGTTTAATTTATATAGCCAATATTGTATTTAACTCTCCAATTGCATTGAAAATAACTTACCAGCTTAAGTTCGTGATTCCCTCTTTATCTTAATAATCTCAATACTAACTTAATACTGACCCAGGCATACAACAATAGCACATGCTGTAACTTTTTTTTTAATATAAAACTAATTCATATATCACTTACTTGTTTTAATAAAGGAAGGCCTTGGGTTCACTTGCAGAGGCGACAGCGATCTTCGATACGGCAGCTCGGGGTTGATGGAGATGCGGCGAGAGACACAGGGTGGTCGAAGGCGGCGCGGCAATGGCGACTGGGGTTCCGGCAGCGTCGTTCGGTGGGTCGAGTAAACAGAGAGGGCGGAGGAAAGCTCTGGGCTTGGTCGTCGGGTGTTGGGCACTGGGTTGCACCGGACAGGGAGGAGAGGTGTGGGCGTTTGCCGGTTGGGGCTGTGCGCGGCTGAGGGATGGCCGGAGTGGGGCGTACGGTGACAGGGAAATTTCGTTTGATCTTTGGTTGGCTGCGGCGCACTGTTGTGTGTGTAGGGCCTGGTTTCTGCTAGCTTTGAAACCTAGGGGATTTTAATATATCATAGGGTTATGGAGAGAGAGAACGGGGGAGAGAAATTTGGGGGGTTGTTTGTTGACGTGGGATGATGGGTGACATGGGAAACGTGATGTGAGGGATGAGTAGTTAAGATATTATTAAATCTGTTTGTTATAAGATTTTTTACTCTTTTGAAAGAAAATCCCACCCGTTCCCATTTTTTTTAATAATATTATTGCTTAAAACAAAATGTTTAAGTTTTGAAAACCAACGAAAGTGGATGTTCATTATATATTATTATATATATATAAACCAACGAAGTTGATGTTCATTATATATTATTATATATATATATTAAAACATTAATAATAATCGGTTATTACAAATTTGTGTCCGACGTCTAAAAATTAAAAGGAAGATACCGGGGCGATCGCGCCTTCGAGAGAGTCGTGTGTACGGGGTCCGATCGCGCGTCCGAACTACGGAAAGCAGTAAAAAATCAAATACACAAAACGCACACGAAACACGGCTACGCGCTAAAATACATACGGTCGGAAAGTGACCGTTACACCTGATGGCGAGACATCCCAACCATTGAGAGGAGGCCGTTACTGTTGTCCTCAAGTGGGGCTTTTTCAGCCGGAGATGGAACTGATGAACCTGCATGTAAAGGAGGAAACCCAGGAGGAGGAAACAGCACATTGTGTTCACCTTGAGTTGGACCAAGCGAAAGCGAATCACGCAGAATGAGTCTATTGGCCGGGAACGATGAGGGAAGGGGATCATCGTGTTCAGGTGACGGTGAATCATTATCACTAACTCCCCAAGAGTCAAAAGAAGTCGACTGACGAGATCGTTTTGGCGGCATGAAGAAACCCGAGTACGAAATGCGAGAGTGTTGAGATGAAGAAGAAAACGGGACGACAGACCAAAGGGAAGAGGAATGAAATTTTCCGCGAAACCCCTGGTCTACTGATTCCACATATATATAACGATTGGTTATTTTAATCTCAGCCGCTGGATTACATATGGAAGTGGAACTGACTAAAACGATCTCATCAGACGGCTGGGGTAAAGCATCCGTTCGGATGGCCAAAAAAATCGTAATGAAGGGCTTACACGGAAACTGAGGGTCTACTTGACTCATTCTCCAGTTTCCACACGTGAACATTGTTGAGAAGAAAGCAGAATCATTTACTGTCATCATTACGTACCTCTGAAATGAGATTGTACGAGGTGGCGGTTGTACTTTCATCATTACATGGCATACCGATTGCGTCTCGCAACTGATCTATAAATATCTATTGTTTAGTAGCCACTGCATGTTCAGAAGCGATGTGTATTCAAACGGAAAGTAAATGCCCATGAGGTGCACGTATATCGGTCCAGCCTTGAGCCGCCGATTGGCACCCGATCTATTACCTCGGGCACCACCTTTACGGCAGTAGTCCTCTCTATTGACAGGGATTCATGATTAACAGGCGGGAACTAATATAATGGAGCCGGTGCAAAGGCAGGAGCGATGTGTATTCAAACGGAACGTAAATGCCCATGAGGTGCACGTATATCGGTCCAGCCTTGAGCCGCCGATTGGCACCCGATCTATTACCTCGGGCTCCACCTTTACGGTAGTAGTCCTCTCTATTGACAGGGATTCATGATTAACAGGCGGGAACTGATATAATGGAGCCGGTGCAAAGGCAGGTGTGATGTGTATTCAAACGGAACGTAAATGCCCATGAGGTGCACGTATATCTGTCCAGCCTTGAGCCGCCGAGTGGCACCCGATCTATTACCTCGGCCTCCACCTTTACGGCAGTAGTCCTCTCTATTGACATGGATTCATGATTAACAGGCGGGAACTAATATAATGGAGCCGGTGCAAAGGCAGGAGCGATGTGTATTCAAACGGAACGTAAATGCCCATGAGGTGCACGTATATCGGTCCAGCCTTGAGCCGCCGATTGGCACCCGATCTATTACCTCGGGCTCCACCTTTACGGCAGTAGTCCTCTCTATTGACAGGGATTCATGATTAACAGGCGGGAACTGATATAATGGAGCTGGTGCAAAGGCAGGTGCGATGTGTATTCAAACGGAACGTAAATGCCCATGAGGTGCACGTATATCGGTCCAGCCTTGAGCCGTCGATTGGCACCTGATCTATTTCCTCGGCCTCCACTTTTACGGCAGTAGTCCTCTCTATTGACAGGGATTCATGATTAACAGGCGGGAACTGATATAATGGAGCTGGTGCAAAGGCAGGTGCGATGTGTATTCAAACAGAACATAAATGCCCATGAGGTGCACGTATATCGGTCCAGCCTTGAGCCGCCGATTGGCACCCGATCTATTACCTCGGGCCCACCTTTACGGCAGTAGTCCTCTCTATTGACAGGGATTCATGATTAACAGGCGGGAACTGATATAATGGAGCCGGTGCAAAGGTAGGAGCGATGTGTATTCAAACGGAATGTAAATGACCATGAGGTGCACGTATATCGGTCAAGCCTTGAGCCGCCGATTGGCACCCGATCTATTACCTCGGGCTCCACCTTTACGGCAGTAGTCCTCTCTATTGACAGGGATTCATGATTAACAGGCGGGAACTGATATAATGGAGCCGGTGCGAAGGCAGGAGCGATGTGTATTCAAACGGAATGTAAATGCCCATGAGGTGCACGTATATCGGTCCAGCCTTGAGCCGCTGATTGGCACCCGATCTATTACCTCGGCCTACACCTTTACGGCAGTAGTCCTCTCTATTGACAGGGAATCACGATTAACAGGCGAGAACAGATATAATGGAGCCGGTGCAAAGGCAGGAGCGATGTGTATTCAAACGGAACGTAAATGCCCATGAGGTGCACGTTATCGGTCCAGCCTTGAGCCACCGATTGGCACCCGATCTATAACCTCGGGCTCCACCTTTACGGCAGTAGTCCTCTCTATTGACAGGGATTCATGATTAACAGGCGGGAACTCATATAATGGAGCCGGTGCAAAGGCCGGTGCGATGTGTATTCAAATGGAACGTAAATGCCCATGAGGTGCACGTATATCGGTCCAGCCTTGAGCCACTAATTAGCACCCGATCTATTACCTCGGCCTCCACCTTTACGACAGTAGTCCTCTCTATTGATAGGGATTCATGATTAACATGCGGTAACTGATATAATGGAGCCGGTGCAAAGGCAGGAGCGATGTGTATTTAAACGGAACGTAAATGCCCATGGGGTGCATGTATATATGTCCAGCCTTGAGCCGCCGATTGGCACCCGATCTTTTACCACGGGCTCCACCTTAACGGCAGTAGTCCTCTCTATTGACATGGATTCATGATTAACACGCAGGAACTGATATAATGGAGCCGGTGCAAAGGCAGGTGCGATGTGTATTCAAACGGTAGTGATCGTCAAGGTAATAGGTGCAGTCAAGAGAAAGGGCTTTCTCCTCTCTTCCAAGAGAGTTTTCAACACACAACACACTTCTCCTTCAAGTTCTACTTCAAGGCATATGGGATTGTAAGTGTTGCTTTCATAATTTCATAACTTTCGTTATTTTGTTTTTGTGCTAGGTTTGCGAGAGCGGTTTGCTTACTCCCAAGTTGTAGGAGTGAAGGACATCGATTGTATTTGATTTCACTTGTAGGGTTGCTACAAGTGGGTTTAATGGCAACCTCAAGTTTGGGTTCTAACTTGAGTATCCGGAGGTATCCGGGTGGAAGGGATGTAGGATAACCGGGAACAAGGCGGGAAGTTACTTGGGTAATCCGAACCCTTGAAACATAATTGCGTTTGCATTTGTTTATTATTTGGGTTTAATTTTAATTCCGCACTATATTTGTTGATCATATATGTGTGAATTTTGTGATATGGTCTCCATGTATGCTATATTCTATATGTGTTGTGATTTGAGACGTTAAGTTTCCTTCGTGTATCTCAATGTTGATATTGGACTTCCATTCCTCTTCTCACCTAAGTTTATAATGTGGTTTTATGATTTTTTGGATTTTATATATATTTAGCCTCTTATTTGGCACGATTGTTGTTATTTTACTCCCGCCTTTTGGATAATGCAATAGGGGGATCGAAATAAACAAACAGAATCATAATGAATGTTCTAGGTATGGTCTAATAAACAGACATACAAAAACTGGATGTAGGTTGCTACACTGTTTTTTTATACATCGGAGGTTGCTACATTGACTCTCCAAATTTGGATGGCCCTGTAGCAAACCGGCAAAATGATTCCAGTTTTGCAGGGCGGTTGATGGAGGGAAAACGCCATATTTGGCGTGTTGTTGCAGTGTGGTTTGGAGATGATATAACCGACCAACTTCCGCTAAGACTTGTATGGAGTCGTCGAATATAGCTTAATTCACGTAAACTAAATATGGGAAAAAATACCTAATTAAATGTCACATCATCTACCATATTTAGTTAAAATATCCCCTACCAACTAGATTCAATGGGGTTGGATAGTGGGGTGTCGATAATATATTGTGAGGCCCGCTAAACAATACGTGTACCTTCGCGTTCGAATGTTGTTAACTGGGCAATTTGCAGTAGGTTTCGCGTCGTTCCGCTGTGCTACGTTGAAAAATTCTATCTTTTTCCCTTTGTGGGCTCCACTTTCATGTGTTACTATTAAGGGTTTTTCTCATATTAGTCCCTTAAATTATGTGTATTTTGATATTAGTCCCTTAAATCTTTTTAATTTGAATTTAGTCCCTTAAAGGGACTATTTAGGTTAAACATTAAACATTTAAGGGACTATTTAGGTTAACAAAAGGGACTATTTAGGTTAACATTAAACATTTAAGGGACTAAATTCAAATTACAAAGATTTAAGGGACTAATATCAAAATACACATAATTTAAGGGACTAATATAAGAAAAACCCTACTATTAATAAGACGAAAAGCGATGGTACGTAGAGATGATGAGGTGGATGAGGTGAGAGGTTGGTGGGACCACAAACAAGAATTCGACCGGTCATCTACTCATCCATCTGCCGAATTTGTTGGTACTTTGTTTGAGAAAAGTTTTTTACGTAAGCGCCATATCAGGGAATATTTGTATCCATTCTGACAAGTAAAACATTTTAGTCGTTTAATATATCTCCTCACACAACTGTACACAGTAATGCCATTTGTGCGCGATGAGGAAATTCGTATAATAAATCCAAATATTCGACCACGCACAACTATCCCTCATTTACGCATATACTGCGCGTGACTAAATTATGTTTGCTCACCACGCACATCGGTTCAAATTTTTCCCCGTTTTGCGTGCTCAGTAATTAATCCTCCGTTTATTTATACTTGTAATAACAAACGGAAGAGCGAGAGAGTCAAGAATCAAGATGGCCACCCATAATGCCAGACCCGGCAAAAAATTTGTGTTGCCGCCAAACTCAGAGTATTAATGTAGCAGACCGCAAAAAACCCCCGCGAAGACCCCAGAAAACCCCGCCATGCGTCCGGTTAAGTGGAGGATATTTATCCTGCCAAATTTGGGGATATATCACCATTCGCCTTGATTTGTGCCTTCACTGCAGATATGGCTGAGAAATCGTGTCAATGGGACGAAGAAACTTTGCAAGGCCAGTCTTCAGAGGGAAGAAGAGACGGTGACGTAGATGTTAACCGTTCCCTTCATGACAGGGGGGATGTGCAGCCGCAGTTGCCTGAGACTCCTCTAAGGGATACGTGGCCATGGGGAGGTCTCGTTCCGGCAGGCTATGTCCCCCCGTCGTACGAGGGGACATTGCTGTTGAATCCGCCCACTGACGTTCCATCGGAAGGTACTAGGGGGAACCGTCACCGACCCTTCTTCCCCTTCTGGGACGGCCAGTCTGCATTGGTGGATAGGGGGGTGGCCAGTCGGCTGGTGGAGAACTCCATCCTTCCCATTGACCAAAGTGTCCTGGGTCAAATTGACATTGAAAGGCTCGCTAACTCAGTCGTTTATGGCAGTTACCAGGTTAAGTACTAATGTCGTCTCGTTGTGCTGTTGCCTTACTCTTACCGTCTTACTTATCCATGATTCCCTGCAGACATCATTGGTCGGGGTGGAATTGCGTCGTCGAGTGGTGCAATTGTTGATTGCCGAGCGGAAAAAGGCGGTTTACTTCGAATCTCAACTTAAGGATTTGAAGGAGCAGCTGATGAAAGAGAGAGACCGCAGATCTCAGGCGGAGTGGGAGGTTGCGAAAGATAAAGATCGGGCGGTCTCTATGTCAGCGGTTCAGAAGAGCTCCGAAGAGCGATGGTACGTAGAGAAGAGCAGTCTCCTAGATCGTATAGCCGAGTTGGAGAGAAACTCGCTTCCTCCAAACTCGATTGCAGACGTGAGGCATGAGGCTGAGGCGAGGAAGCGTCAGCGATCTGGTCGGGAGTCTGGTGGAGGATCGGCCCAAACGTAGGATGGTTTGGCTACCAACGCGCCCTCCAGCGAGGCGTCTGTGTGAATCGTGGCCATCTTAGTACACCAAATGGTTTTCATATTTTGAGAGGTGAACATGTGATGGTTTATGCGTTAGTAATGAACCCCGAACATTCAATTGGCAATGAACACCGTCTGGTGCCGTCTTTTACCGCTTGTTAGTTTAAATATTTGTTTGCCAACCATTAGCGATCTTCGTACACCGATTGCTTAATTTCTTGTGGCTATTAAAACTATTAGCATACATCCATCACAGAAATGGACAAGGATGGTGTGAAATATCGAAGTTGCCCGGGAATATACTTAGTGCACGTGAACTGCGTTGGAATTGAGCTTAGCATCACAGTGTACCAGATATACAATTTTTTTCTCATTGCTCACACCGGTCCCACCTTTTACCTGATGTGTATGGATGAATCTGATTTGTCAGTGTGTTTCATTGGAGTCACTTTCTGCAGCATTCACATAGCCTCTACATGCATCGAGATTGTTACGTATAGAGTTTTCCTTTAAACGAACTTGGGATATTGGACTTATGCCATAAATTCAAGTAGACCATCGTCAAGGAGAGAAAGATTCAAGAATACGCAGAGGTGGAAATCACTTCATGCAACATAAATAACACATTTAATGCAGTATACGGTCTTCAACATCAATAACATACCAAAGCACACAATTATGAGTCCAACTCTTAGCATTCTCCTTTATGTCCGTTGTGCGCGGTGAGCAAATTTTTAATGATGTAACATAAATTGCTCAAAGCACACAATGGGCAAAATTATGCCAGTCGTGCAAATTTATAAACTGTATCCCATAACATAAATGTTCAACGCGCACAACAAGCAAAGACATGATGGCATGTTGAGTTCCCGTTGTGCAGAAATCCCATAAATTTTGTACAAAAATCCCAAAAAATTCAGTATATTCTTTCATTATAAACTCAGACACTACATTTGCACAAAATAATAAATTCAATCATTTGATGATACGGTAAGTACAGTGGGAGATTTGCCTACATCTTTACAGAATAATGTCTCGAATTGTCGCATCCTCTCTTCAAGGCCTTCCACCCATCCTTTGGCCGCATGCAAGCGGTTAGCCTTCCAATGCCTTATTACCGGTGGGACCGGGCTTCTATCTTTAAGTTGAATCTTTACAAAGTGATTATTATTTACAAAACCTATGGTGAAGGGACCACGTTTCGTACCTTGGTCTGGTCCTGATCTTAACGGAAAAAATGAAAGACATTGTTGCATTGACAGCAGATGTATTACACAGTTATAACGACTTGAGATTATATGTCTAACTTCAGGTAATGTCATCCAATATTGCAGCGGGGGGTGGTCACCCATATAGTTAATTGACACTACCTGTTCTTGTGCACTTTCCTCACCCATCACCTTTGAGTACACATCATAGTGGTCACGCAGCTCTTGAAGCAACTCTCTTCTGACCACCTTCCACTGGTCCTCTCCCATCCCTAGAAGTGAAGATATAGCCCTGTAACCACAGTTCCCATCTGCCTTCACATCTGTGACGTTCGATATATATTGGGCGATTGCAGCGGGGAATTGATCAAGATAAGGTATGCCTCCTTGAACGGCTCTAGCGTCCTTTGCTTCATAATTTGCTGCTGCAAATGAAGCTGTAGCAGAAACCACAGTCATACTGCCAGATGTCGCGGCTTTGACAGTTGGTTTCTTTCTAGCAAGTTGAGGAGGAATTGGTGGGGCAGACGTATTTTTGATCCTTTGGGACTGTCTCGGTTGGACACGGCCGACGCTTTCTTGTTTCGATGAGACTTCAGTTGGAATTTAAGCAGAGCAACTAGCCGCATCGGCTAAGACATGATCAAAATGAGCAGGATGAATGGGGGTGGCTGTATCTTAATTTGTCAAATTATTATCCCTTTTCCTTCTTCCATTGAACACGACATTAACTTGCGGCTCTGTAATCAGATTTGTCGTCGGGGTAGCTAGCTCCTTCAACTTAATTAACAACTCCCGCTTCATCGACCCATCAAGTTGAGCATAGAGCTTGTGTATGCGCTCTAATTCAGCATGTATAATCCCATCTTCTTCAGACATCAATTTCGTCTTAGCCTCCATGTCTAGCTGCTTCCAATGAGAATTTACGGCATCTAAGGGAATGTGGCGATTTTCCCTTGTGAATTCACCAATCTCATTGGCACATGGTACACCATAAATCATTCTAGCTAGACAATCACCTGTGCATTGGTCCGTTCCCATAGGGTCAGATTTATCAGCTTCCATAGACATTATCTTCAACGCCGCAGCGGCTGTAAATCCTATCAGCTCCCTGAAGAAGAACACATGCACATTATGTTGCAACATGATCTTAGATTTCTCGAATGATGCCTTGATCTCGATATGCTGCCCCTCTAATGATTCATGTATGGTTGGCCAAGAAGCGGATAAACTGAAGGCCGATGAACCCAATGCCTTTTTAAGCTTAGAATGTTCAGTCTGGGCTCTTTTGGTCTGCGCTCTGTTGGTACTGACATTTCCAAAGTGCAGATTGACATCTGTCCATACAGAAATAAACTTCTCCTTGTACTTGTCCAACCAAGATGTCTTCACATAGCTCACGACCCTTGTGTAATCTTTGTACTCGGTCTCCAATGCCTTCAGTTTAGCAACATACTCCTCCTCCTTGCGTGCCCCAACCAATAAATTCCAGCTAGAGATGAAACCTAAACATTTTTCTTGATCTTCAAAAGAGGGCTGGCAATTTTTGGCAATATTTTTGGATATGTGCATTCTACATAATTGGTGCACTACAAGGGGAAATTCATGGCCAATGGCATTCATAAGTGATGGCTCCAGTGCTGACAAAATTACACGTGGCATCCTGTATCCAAGTAGCAAAGAGCTCAACTTCCCCAAGGCCCACAAGTAGTTCTCCTCACGTACGGCCTCCGTGTAACAAAATGCAGCTGCGAACTGAATATCTGTGGACGTCACCCCATACATCTCCATCAATGGTGGGCTGTTGCGGTTGGTCTTCAACGCGCAGTCCATAACCAGAATCTCTGGAAATTTTCGTAATGACTCAACCGACTGCGGATGTGCCCAAAATATAGTCCTCACTGCACTTGTCACTTCGTCCACTTCATGATACACAATGTAATTACACTGTGTCAGTAGATTAAGGAATAGCTGAATTTCTGCTCTCCAGGCCATTTCCCCTGCCTTCATCCTCTGTCTGGCTTTATAAATAGTGTTGATTGTGGTAGATTTTACATTATACTTTTCCTTCAGGTATTTCAAGATTTCCCTTGGCCTAAGCAATCTATTTGACAAGTCTCTCACCGTGGCCATCTCCCCCCCTCCGAACCTCCTCTCATCTGGATGTCGCTCGATTTATATTGCGGGTTTATGGTTGTGATTTCCACGTACAACTGTCAAAATCCACTTATCTGTTGCCACACCATTAGCCCTCAAGTAGAAGGGACATGAACACTTCTTGCTTCAAGTTGATTTTTTGGCCGATATATCCGGCCTGTGTGGCCGATATGTCCCACTTCTTTCACAACAAAAATAATAAGTTGGGACCCTATTGCCCTTTGTACTCATATTTGATGATTTTGTAACAACCAAATTCCCGGTTTTCACACCGACCCCTTTTACCCATTTACCAAGCTCTTCTATGCTGGGGAAAATTTTATTTGTTGTGAACTGATTTGTATAATCTTCATTAACCTCTGAGCCTTCAACAATACGCTGAATTAAGTACCAGATACCAATATAGTCACTAAATGTTTTGCTTTATTTTCTAGTAAATTAGTCAGTTAACAAAGCAAAATAATTTCAAACCTTTGCTTCTTTGTCCGCTTCATCCCAGATCCCCTCAATGTGTACCGAGTCCATCTCAATCTTCGTAATTTCTACGCAATCATGTACCAAATGTACATTGCAGCAATCAATTTCTGAAATTATTAAAAAATACCAAATTAATTAGCATCAATTAATGGCTTACCAACTTTACAATGCAATGCATCCGCAGTCGACTATTTTAGGGCACCCCAACCCAATGACACAAATCTTTTGCTCTGCCTTAAGGACCTTCGTTTGATATAAGCATGAACTCTTATAGTCTATATAGATCAGCGAATTAGAATAATTTCTGTTGATCAAACCCTATCTCGTTAGCTTTTCCCGCCTTAGGTCACAAAACTGATCGCATATGGAAGCTGTTATGATGCATTTGTATATACGGATGCGTAAAAATATTGGTTCATAGTGTAAATTACTCATCGCAAACACTGGGAGGGCAAAAATGTAAAAGTTCTCCTCTGTGAACCGTCTAGCTGTTTGCCCACCGCACACAACCGCGCAAAACTCAGAATTGCTCACCGCACACCACCACGCAAAACTAGGAATTGCTCACCGCCCACAACCACTCAAAACACGGAATTGCTCAGCGCACACAACCACGTAAAACTCAGAATTGCTCACCGCTCACAACCAATCAAAACACGGAATTGCTCAGCGCACACAACCACGTAAAACTCGGAATTGCTCAACGCACACAACCACTCAAAACCCGTAATTGCTCACCGCACACAACCGTTTTGGTCAAGTCCACATGCACATGTGGACGGGTTATTTGCTAGTAATATTTCAAACTAGACTTGTTTACTCAACCAGCACAACGGGTAAATTATTGTAGACCCGATATGACCCGGTAGGACCCGAAATTGTCCCGTGATACCTTCTTCTCGTAGCGAATTGATAGACAATTACACAGATTGCTCACGGCGGAATTTCAAACGGCAAGTATTTTCAAAGATCGCTCCAGTCGCCCAGACCGAAATCCAAAAGCTTTGATTTTTATTTAATTGCTCGAAGGATACATCACTTAGTCAACTGGTGAGATCAAATAAAGAGCTGAATCGAGATAAATCGATTTAGGGGTTTTTGACCTAAATTTATCAACATCAACTGTTTGGTACGTCTATACTTTTAAGTACAGTTTATCTGCCTTTCTTATTTTGATTTTACATGCATTCATCCACTGTTGAGGTTGATGAAGTTGGTAATATTGATTTATCTTCTCGGCAATAATGCATTAAATCTTTGAGGATCAGGTTATGAATTGTTTGATACAGGATACTATGAATTTTACAACCGACTTTACCACCAATCAACTGTTCAAGGATAGAAAAGAGCTGTTTCAGTGGATACAAAACGTCGGGTTAAGTCATGGGCATGTGATTGTTACACGTTCGGGGAGATTAAGTAAAACGGCCAAAGGGCATCATGCTGTGTACTTTGCGTGTGAAAGAAGCGGTGAGTATCGGGGACACCGAAAGCTAAAAAAGACCAACCAGCCTGTTAAAACAAAGAAGTGTTCATGTCCTTTCTCATTGCGTGGTTATATGGTGGGCGTGGGCGTTGAGGAGTGGAAGTTAACAGTCGTTTGTGGCAGGCACAACCATGAAGCAGCTAAATATGTCGATGGCCATTCCGATGACGGGACGTTGCAGGGAATGGAGATGGAAACAGTGCGTGACTTGGCAAATAGCAAGGTTCGGCCAGCTGAAATTTTGAAAGTACTGAAGGCAAATAAAAACTTCTGTGCAACCTCAATCAAAGCAATTTATAATGCACGAAACCGGTTACAACGGGGGAAGAAGGTTGGTATTGTAAAACAGTTGAAGGAGTTAGCATCAGCTGATAAAATTGTGGGTGCTGAGAATGTGAAGGCTGTGAATAATGAGGGGGAGGATCAGAAGGTGGGGGAGGCGTTTTGGGAGAATGCAGTGCCTGCTGAGTTGCAGGAGGAGGATCATACTGGGAAGATGGGTGGGGAGGATGATAAGGTGGATCGTAATGAGGCGGAGCAGACTGCTGAGGAGGAGGAGGATGATGATGAGAATGCAGTGGCTAAGGCCTTTGAGAAGGAGCATGAGGTTCTACGACTGCAAATTTCTACCCTGGTAGCGGAGATTGCTAAGCAGCATGCTGAGATAACGGATACGTCTACATTGACGTGTAAGCCGGGTAAGGGAAGAAGTAGACCGCTGTGGAAACGTACAATAAAGCAGCCGAAACAATCAATTTCACATGATGATAGTGACGAGGACTTGGCTGTCGACATAATAATACCATATTGGAACGCATTTCTTGAGTGTCTACGACCCCTTATAGTGCATGTCGTAGATGTGAAAGCAGACGGAAACTGTGGGTATAGGGCTGTGGCAGCTCAGTTGGGACTGGGTGAGGACGAATGGAGGCAGGTGAAATATGACTTGCGAGAAGAGATGCAGAACCATGACGGCTTGTACCAGCAACTTATGGGTGCCGTGGAATTTAAAAAGAATGTAGTGGCACTGGGCCATTTGTTATACCGTCCAAAAGCTAAATGGTGGATGCAGATGCCAGAAATGGCACATGTCATTGCCTCATGCTACGACTGTGTAGTACATATTCTTGCACCTCATCAGTGTGTGACATATTTTCCTTTAAGAACTCCTCCAGTACCCATATCATCCAGACGCCACATAACGTTGGGTCATGTGAACAATAATCACTTCGTTATTGTTAAACTTGCCCCATATGGTCCTGTCCCTCCGACTTCAAATATGTGGCTAAGATACCGTTCTGATGTATCAGCCGGATGGCCGGCTGCTTATGAGGATAGGATGCATTAATTCCAGTCAATAGTATTTTGTCACGATATTGCAACCGTTGACGTTATTGAAATATTGTAGGATAAACCGTTGTATCATTTGTACTATGGATTATTTATTTCATATTGACAGATTGGTAGCATGAAATTTTATCATGTCTGCTTAAATGTGCAAATGTTATCATCTGTATGTCGTGTTGTGGTGTATCGTATCTATAAGTTATGCTCAATGATAGACCTACTAATCAAGTTTGCCTTTTACTAACTTTTTGGTGAACGGGTACAAACTGATATATACTGGATTTTGAATGCTTAATAACACACGCAATCTATCCAGATTTTCTTAAGGGTGTTAATTAATACAACTAATGATAGTTATCACGTTGGTATTATATTATTTTATACGTATCAATAATGTTGTTAACATCGGCATAAGAATATGAGTAATCCAATAGAATAAATATTAAAAACAAAATTTAGAACTCCTCAGCACGCACCACGGTCAAAATCGTTCTCAGCGTTGCGATTAATAACGATTACCGTTACTAATGTCAATCCTGACAATCCATGTAAGATTACTCAGCGCGCAAAACGGTTCAAATCGTGTTAAAATATAACCGTTGTGCGCGCTGAGTAAAATAAGCCAACTAAACCACCGAATTTACTCGAAGCGCACAACGGGTTAAAATTTTTACCCGTTTTGACCCGTTAGGACCCTCTTTCATCCCTTGATAAATTCTGATCACCGCTCACATCCATAACCTTCCACAGATTGCTCAAGGCGGAATATCAAACGGCAAGTTTTTCGTAGATTGCTCAAGGCGCACAGACGGAAATTCCAAAGATTTGATTTTTATTACTGGGCTCGACATTTACATCACAGTGGCAACTGCTGCGTTCAAACAAATCGGTGAAGCGATAGTAATCGATTTAGGGGTTTTCAACCTAAATTTGTCGAAATCGCGATTTGGTAAGTATACATTGTTAAGTACATTTTATTTGATATTCTTATTACAATTACAATGTGTAGAAATAGAAGGAGAAATTTTTGGTTTTTACTTGCCTGCAGATACAGTTGAGATTGATGGAGATGCTAAAAAATTCCGAGGTATTATTGATTTTTCTTTACGTCAATAATGTAACTAATGTTTGGTTCCAGGTCCAATTAGTTGTATGAATTGTTTGATACATGTGTATATGGATTATACAGCCGAATTTACAACGATTCACCGTTTTAAAAGTAGAGACGAGCTCTTTCATTGGATAAAGAGCGTCAGACGACAACATGGGCATGTGATTGTTACCAGTGCGTCAAGTATGAGTAAATCGTCCAATAGGACTCCCGCTGCCTACTATGCATGTGCAAGAAGCGGGAACTACAGGGGACACCGACCAGTACGAAAGAGTAACCGGCCAGTTAGAACCAACAAGTGTGGATGCCCATTCAAATTGCGTGGTAATGAGGTGGGCGATGGTGGTGAGTAGAGTTTAACGGTCATTGATGGCAGGCACAACCATCAAGCTGCTAATTATTTCGCGTGCCATTCCGACGACAGGATGTTGCAGGCAAAAGAGGTGGAAGCATTGCGAGACTTAGCAAATAGAAAGGTGCCGCCGTCAGCAATTTTGAAAGGCCTGAAGGAAACTAAATCATTCAATGAAACACCAATCAAATCAATTTATAATGCATGTTCCTGATTACTAAGGGGGCAGAGTGTGGGTATGGTAAACAAGTTGAAGGAGTTAGCATCACCGTGTAGAATTGTGGGTGATGAGCTTGTGGTGCATGTGGATAATGTTGAGGAGGAGCAGATGGGAGATGAGGAGAAGGTGGATGAGGCTGAGGAGGCGACTGCATTGGCTGCTTATTGGCAGGATGATGAGGTGGATCGTAATACGATGGAGCAGGCTGCTGAGAAGTTGGCTCTTAGTGGGCAGGAGCAGAATGCTGCGGAGGAGGATGAGGTTAATGCAGCGGATGAGAATGTGGAGCCGAGGGTGCATGATGTTTATGGGGATGATGAGGCTGAGAATGCAGAGGCTGCTGAGTTGACTGTAGATGATTATGTTATTGGGGAGATGGTGGAGACGGAGGAGACGGTTGCCCTTAACGTGGAGGTGCAGAATGCTGAGGAGGTACTGGTGGAGGATAATGCAGCGGCTGAGACTGTGGAGCCGAAGGTGTATGAGGAGAAGGTGAACGTGGAGGAGGATGATAAGGAACTGGCTACTGATTTGATTGCTGAGGAGCATACTGGGAAGTTGGTGGATACGGCGGGGACGGTGGAACGTAATGTGGCTGACCAGACTGCTGAGATGGATGAGGGGGAGAATGCAGCTGGGGAGAATGAGGAGCCGCAGGAGGATGAGGCGAATGTGGAGGATGTGGAGGATGAGAAGATAGAGGATGCTGGGTTGATGCAAACTGAGCTTACATTGGAGTTGGGGGCGACGGTGGAGACGAGGGATCATAATGTGGATGCTCAGACTGCTGGGAGGAAGGAGGAGACGGCTGTGGCATCGTATTTTGATGAGCACGAGGAGATGGATGGCATGCTTAAACAACTTTCTCCCCTGGTTGATGAGATTTCTGATCATTTTTCGGATGTGACGGAGATGCCTACAGTTATGAGGAAGCCTGTTAAGGCTCCACGGTTGCATTCAATTACGGAGCATACGGCGGCGGCGAAGGAGAAGCCTAAATTGAAGAGGCGGCCTTCGAAGGAAAGTAGTAGGCGTCCGAAACTTCAAATAAAGAAGACGAAACCTTCGTTTCCCCGTGATGATTATGTTGATGATTTGCCTGCCAACTTCCTCATACCATATTATTTGGATTTTCACCCCGACCTACGATCCCTTATAGTGGGCGGCGAAGACGTGGTTTCAGATGGCAACTGTGGCTACAGGGCTGTGGCAGTTCAGTTGGGCCTGGATCAATCCGATTGGCGGACTATCAGAGCTGATTTGCTCCGTGAGATGCAGACATACATCGTCTTGTACAGGCGTGTTATGAGTGACGTTTCATATAATTATAATTTGAAGGCAGTGAACTATTTTATTACTGATAAAGGTGCAGGAGAGGAAAATTGGATGCAGATGCCAGACATGGGACATGTCATTGCCTCATGCTACAACTGTGTAGTACATTTGATTGCACCTGCTATGTGTGTGACATTTTTTCCATTGAGAAGTCCTCCAGTAAACCGAGCCTCCAGACTCCACATAACGTTGGGTCATGTGAACAGAAGTCACTTTGTTATCCTTCAACTTGACCCAACAGGTGACGTCCCTCCGACTTCAGTTGTGTGGACAAGATCGCATTTCGCTGTGGCCGATGGATGGCCGGCTGGTTATGAGTAGAGGATGCAGTCATTCGTTGAGAGGGTAAAAGGTACGGGTATTGCTACCACTGATGCTTTTTAGTATCTGTAAGATAAAATGTTTATCAATGTAATAAGTTTTTTTGGTATAAAAATGGACCACTTTGTAGGATGAAATTTTATCATGGCTTCCGAAATGTGCAAATGTCATCATCGGTATGGATTGATGTTTTGTATCATACCAATTACACCGAGCGCAACACTACAGTAATATTGCCCGTTTTGCGCTTTGAGTAATTATGTCTTTACGTACCAAATTGCTCAACACGCAGAACTGGCAATATTAGTGCCGGTTTTGCGCTCTGGGTATTTTTAATAACATCAACCTTTGTTCCAAATTGTTATGCGATGAGAATGTGTCATTGTTAGTGTGTCCAATAGTCCAAGTGAGAGTAGGGTTATTGTATCATATATGTTATTGTCTGACAAAATTGCTTACCACAAACTCCCATTGATAAGTTTTGCCCGTTGAGCACCTTTATTAGCCAATTTGTTAGTGGTTACTACAATTGCTCACCATTCACCACGATCATAACAAATAATTTTGACCGGTTGTGCGCGGTGAGCAATTTTTTTAGTGCAAAAAAAACTCCTACTCGTCCACTCAATAAAATTTGCTGATATATCCACATTTATTGCTGCTCGCACCGTGCAAATTTTTAATGGTTAACAGAAATGCTCACAGCGCACAACGGCGATATATTGGAACCTTTTGTCTTACTAAGAGTCTAAGAGACCCCTCGAGTCTGCAGAGCAGTGTTGGTGAACATACAGAGCATGGATCGTTAATGTACATCGGATTACTACCAGCCGGATGTTCTGCTCAATAATGATTAATGCCTGCCTAAGTTTTGCGCATTGGGATAAACTGTAGCCACTAAAAAAATAGCCTAACGCGCACAACGGGCAAAATTATGCCCTTAGGCTCGGGGGTAATTACGAGCACAACGGGAAAACAACGCGCACAACGGGCAAAATTACGCGCACAACGGGCAAAACAATGCGCACAACGGGCAAAAAGGAAAGCCGGGTGTTCGCTTTTTGAGCATATAAAAGGTAGTTTATCAACAATTGTTAAACGCGCACACATCTAGTAGCCTTATGCCCGGTGTGCGCGTTGAGCAAAGTTGCGACGGTAGCGCTTTTTCTCAACGCGCCCCGCACGGACTAATTTTGCCCGTTGTGCGCTTTAAGCATATTTGTTGGATGATGTAATTTTTGTTCCAACGGTCAATCATTCACACTCCTATTTTCATCATTCTAAAATTGTGATTCCGCAACATGCCAACAGTCAAACTTCACATAGAAACTTTTCCTAATTGTGATTAAGACCGATACTTATTCATTCTGAAGACATTTTATATAAAATCTGATACCTAGTCAATCTGATTCAGAAACTGCATGCAAACCTTTAGATTAACGCTGATACATATTCAAACGGTGACCATTCCAAAATGGCCAACCCATTCTAACATACTGAAGTACGTACAGATACAGATCCAAACAGATACATATCCCTTTACTCTTACAAACTGATACATTTGATTGTCTTCGCAGATGTTTGCAATGAAGTGGCGCGTGATCTGCGTGCTTCCCCCTTCAACTTCCGCGAGTTCATCGGGCGCCCATCATCGTTGCGTTTATTAACGTCCTTGGATAGTTGGATATGAGTGTCGTGTCGTTGTAACCTGCAGTCAAGTATGTAGCCGTGTCAAACACAACGCCTGGAACGCCGATTCCCCTGTGGCGATGTACCACACGGGCAATGCGCTCCACATCTACGTTGCAGTTGCCGAATTTTTGCCCTGATCTGCTCAAGATGATTGTCATACTAGATGTGTGCAATGACGTGGCACTTTGTCCGTAGTAGGAGACCCCGTGAATTCGAAAGTCGTCAGACCGTTTCGCTTATTACCGTCATTGCTGTCGTCGTTGTAACCTGAAGTCAGGACAAAAGACACCGATTGGAACTCCGTTACCGGAGACGATGTAAAACAACACAGGGTTGCATAAGAAGTTGTGTTTGGGAGTGTAAGAGATCGGAAAGGATAGGATGGAGTGTCTGTGCGTCAAAGATGATGTATAGTGAAACGATGAAGGGTTTGATGGAGGAGATGGAGTGTATAAAAAGGAGATGGATATGGATATGGAGTGTATAGCAAGACACGCAAAACAAATACATAGCCACAATTTATAATAGGAGGGAATAACAATCTTACATGGTACAACACCCAGCAGCTTTCCTGAAACATGTGAGACATCATAGCCAATATCACCTCAAAATAATATGGTATGAGCATCGTACACATTTTTCATAGTGCTGTTTGGGACAAATTTTCTCAACGCAGTTGCAACACCCCCCAGCATTGTCGGGGATGCTTTATTATAAATGGACGATAGCCCTTCGTTGCATAAGTTTCCAACATGAACCATTTACCTTTACGTGAAAAGAGTACCTGATGAATGCTATCGTCCATATCTATATCAAGCATGCACGAACAGCTGAAGGACTTATTGTTTCCATATGGAGGTTGTGTGGGCAAATAAAGAAGATGATAGAAGAAAGTAGACAAAGTTTAGAGAAGATGAGTGCTCGTTGTCCTCCATTTATAGGGGAAATTGGACCAATCATAATGAAGCGTATAAAAAGTCCGTGATCCTACAGTAATGCAATGGATCTCGGGAATCAACATTTAGAGCATCTCCAAAGGGGCTCCCTAAATTATTTTAGAATGTTGAAAAAAATAGGTTAATTACTCTCCGTGCAAAACCATGAAACCCTACGGTTTTTCGCCTTGATCACATAATAGGAAAATTACACTCAACAATACTACTATCCACTAAGATTTTTTAATACATTATATTCGCCGCGCACACCGGGCTAAATAATACAGAAGCGAGTAACTATCATAATTGCTCACCGCGCAGAACGCATAGAAAACGAGAATTGCTCAATGCGCAAAACGCAGAACGGATGACAGCGAATTGTATTGATGAGAAGAAGTAGAGTTAATGTGTGGCAACATCGAAGACCCCGTCATGCTACAGAGGGGTTCTCGTGAATATACAAAAGACTGCTCATCTACAGCGGATTGATGTCAGACATATGAAGAGACTTTAATTGCGATGGGAGAGAATTGATGTAGCTGGAGCGATTTGAAAGCTCTCAGGGAGACCTTTGACCCGAAAAATGACACAAATGTCCTCAAAAGCAAGAGCAACTGTGACCTAGTGGAGAACTTTGTTGCAGTTCACCCTCACTGGGACAAAATTGGTTGTGTGCGGTGAGCAATTCTGAGGTTTGAGTGGTTTGTGCTCTGAGCAATTCTGATTTTTGAGAGGTTGTATGCGGTGAGCACTTCTGAGTTTGAGTGGTTCTGTGCGATGAGCAATTTTTAGTTTTTAGTGGATTTGTGCGCTGAGCAATTCTGAGTTTTGAGTGATTGTGTGCGGTGTGCTTATTCTGAGTTTGAGTGGTTGTGTGCGGTGAGTAATTCTGAGGTATGAGTGATTTTGTAGCCGCTTACTCAATTGCTCAACGCTAAGACATAATTGCTCAAAGCAAAGAAAGAAAAGCCTTACCATGAAGTTTGAAAGGGGGCGAGACGCCCTCGTATTCGATCTCTCCTCACAAACCCAGGGCGTTAGGGACGATTTGCCTCTAGACACTTCTCCCCTCTCAAAAGAAACCTCCCGTTGGCCCGATCGTTGGATAGGCCCTCCGTTGATACCGGACCTCTCCTTCCCGATGAATTCTTCCTTTCACAGGCGGATTGCCGACAAGTTATTCCGCTTACACATGGAGCGGCCAGCCTTCCACTCCCCGACTTCCCATGGAGAACTAACGCTAGGGGACTTAGGGCGGACCGCTCCTCCCCTCCAGCGCCTACTCCGTGACTACCTCCACCTCCGGTGGAGGCGTCGCCGCTCGCAGGGTGTCGGTCCAAATCACCGGTGAAGGCATCGCCATGCCAATCACCCCACTGGGCACCACCGTTCCCAGACAACGGGTCCCTCCACCATCCAACGGTCTGCCTTCCACTCATCGACCTCCCGTCGCACATCCTGAAGTGGAACGAAACCCCAGCCTGCCATCTAACGGCATGCCTTCCACTCCTTGACCCCCCGTCGCACATCCTGGTGCAGGTTATAGTAAATTGGAACGAAACCCCCGACCGCCATCCAAAGGCCTGCCTTCCACTCCTCGACCTCCCGTCGCACATCCTGATGAAGTTTACAGTAAAGTGGAACGGCACCCCAGCCCGCCATCCAACGGCCTGCCTTCAACCACTAGCGTCTTTATCGACTTATTGTAAAGAACGCGAAAATGTCCCTCCAAGCAAGTTGTTAAATTCCATCTATGATAAAATTAACTTGTTTACATGCAAACTTTTAGATTATCTCTGATACATAATCAATCTGAAGACATTTTAGATTAAATCGGCTACATATTCAATCGACTTCGTAAACTGATTGAAAATTTTTAGAATATATCTCATACATATTCCAATTGATGACATTTTCAAAATGACCCAGCCATCCAACTATATGGATGTACATACTGATACAGAACGAAACATATTCATTACCCCATGCTCTTTACAAACTGATACATATGATTGTCTTCGTAAGATGTTTGCAATGAAGGGGCTTTTTACTGGATAAATTGTCGGCGTGATCTGCGTGCTTCACCATATAACGACGCCTGCAATGACGACACTCCTATCCTGCCTACGGTTGCCGAAAGCCGGCAACGACTTTAACTAACGCCACGAAGCGACCATCTTCGTTGAGTTTATGGACGTGTTTGCCAACTTTCTGCCACCGTAGCCCTTATAGGAGTGTCATCATTACAGGCGTCATTGTACCCGGCTGTCAAGTATGACGCCGGTTCAAAGACACCGAAAAGAACTCCGATTCCCTAGAGACGGTGAACACCAACACATGGTTCGTTATAAATAGAATGAGATTTTCATTTTCGAGATCGGAAAGGACAGTAGGAGGTGTTTGTGTGTCTTAGACGATCTATAGTACAAAGATGAAGGGGATGGAGGAGAAGATAGTGTAAAGAGGAGATGGCCGTTCCACGTGCATGCGTGAAAAAAGTACTGGTTGAATTCTATCGTCCATTTCTATCTCAAGCATCAGGCCCGAACAGTAGAAGACCATCTCATCTTTACACCCCATATCCATCTCCATCTCATCCATTTATACCGCATGCATCATGCTCGAACATAAGAAGACCTTATTGTTTCCAGACGGAGGTTGTGTGGTCAAAAAGAAGAAGATGATATAAGAAAGTAGAGGAAGTTGTGAGAAGATGAGGGCTCCTTGTCCGCCACATTTTATAGGGGAATTGGACCAATCAAAATGAAACTCAACGGTTTTTTGCCTTGATCAACAATGATGCCAATAGGAAAATTACTCCCAACAATACTAATCTCCACTAATCATTTTTAATACATTTTATTCGACGCGCACACCGTGCTAAATAATACAGAAGCGAGTAACAAACTAACAATCAGAATTGCTCACCGCGCAAAACACATGGAAAACTGGAACTGCTCAAGGCGCACAACGCACAACGCATGGCAGTGAATTGTATTGGTTTATGAGGATGCGACCGAAGTAGAGTTAATGTGTGGCTCCATCGAAGACCCCATCATGCTACAGGAGGGGTTCTCATGAATATACAAAAGACTGCTCGTCAATCTACAGCTGATTGATACCAGACATGTTCATTTCTCAATATTGTTTGACCGGCCGGTGGGATGTGAGCTGGAAAAATTAATAGCCGCTAACATAATTGCACAAAGCTAAGAACAGACAAATTTATGGTCGTTGTGCACGATGAGCAAATTTTTAATGGTTTAAATAATTGCTCATAGCGAACAACAAGAAACGACAGGTGTAGACGCTTTGAGTCGTTGTGCGCTTTGACATGTGTTCGCTTTGAGCATCTAAGGTATTTTATAGACAATTGTTTAACGCACACAACCAATCTGAAGACATATTCAATCGAATTCAACTATATTGATGTACATACTGATACAGATCCAAACTGATTCATTAGCCTATGCTCTTACAAACTGATACATATGATTAAGCCTGGATGGCGGCCCTTGGACAAATAGGTTGGCGGTGCATGGCTACCGTACCTCCGATGCACAATCACTCCCTCATGTTGTTTTCGATCTCTTGGCTCGATTCCAAATTGAAGAAGATAATGACGAAGAATCTAGAGGGAATATGAAAAAAGTGAAATTCATGTTACCATCGATCCAGAGGTTCTAGACTGCTTCGTTGGATGCGAGCCCTTGCGGTGTACATCGACCACGTTTACAGTTACCGTGCTCAGCTTATTTGTCATGCAATCCGAAGGCATCTGCTGATCCCAGTATTCTAGCGCTGAAGCTTCCGGGTCTGGAAAATCAAACATTTCATCCTGGTAACAAAACAGAATGCTTAATGCCATCATACATACATATGTAGTTTTGAATTATTCAGAGGAAATAATTCGAAAATTTGTACTTACTCCAGGTTCGGGCAGCTATTCAGCAAGCATGACAGGATTGAAAACGTGGTTGTTGTGCAGGGTATCCATCTGAGGGTGAGTTCTTTCATCTTCGGCAAGAGACACCACAGAGTCACGGGCATGGTGGAATGCAAAATCCTCACATCTGGAAACCCTTTTTTGGGCATGCCTGATTATAAATGGACAAACAGCTGAATGAATGCTATCGTCCATATCTGATATCTATATCAAGCATACACGAACAGCTGAAGTACTTACTGTTTCCATACGGAGGTTGTGTGGGCAAATAAAGAAGAAGATGATGGAAGAAAGTAGATGAAGTTGTGAGAAGATGCGTGCTCCTTGTCTGCCATTTTTATAGGGGAATTGGAGCAATCAAAATGAAGCGTATAATAAGTCCTTGATCCTACAGTAATGCAATGGATCTCGGGAATCAACAATAATTTACTCAACGCGCAAACCGCGTAATACCAACGCGAAAATCGCGTAATACCAACGCGAAAATCACGTAATACCAACGCGAAAATCGCGTAATCCTAATTATTTTAGCATCTGGATCAAAATACGTTAATTACTCTCCACGCATAACAAGGAAACTCAACGATTTTTCGCCTTGATCAACATTGATGCTAATAGGAAACTTACTCCCAACAATACTACTCTCCACTAAGATTTTTTAATACAATTTATTCGACACGCACCCCGGGCTAAATAGTACAGAAGAGAGTAACTATTATAATTTATCCTCGCGCAAAACGCATGGAAAATGGGAATTGCTCAATGCGCACAACGCAGATAGGTCAATGAGGATGTGACTGCTGCAGTAGAGTTTAATTGTGTGGCTACATCGAAGACCCCGTCAAGCAACAGAGGTGTGCTCGTGAATATACAAAACACTGCTCCTGAATCTACAGCTGATTGATACCAGACATATGATTTTCCCAAGAATGTATGACCAGTGGCAAGTGAGCTGGCAAAATTTTTATTTTGGCCGTTGTGCGCGGTGAGCAAATTTTTAATGGTTTAAAAAATTGCTCAAAGCGCACAACAAGTATCGTCAGGTGTTCACTTTGAGCCGGTGTGCGCGTTCAACAAATTTGTTATGGCTAACATAATTGCGCAAAGCGCACAACATGCAGAATTATGCCCGTTGTGCGCGTTAAGCTATAGTTGTGTCGATGACAAATTTGCTCAACGCCCCCACGGGAATAAATTTGACCGTTTTGCGCTTTGTGCATATTTGTGAATTGCTATAATTTTAATTACACCGCGCACCAGCGCATTGAATCAATCACATTCCAAATTTCATCATACTTAAACACGCACAACCATCAGAATTATGCCCGTTGTGCACGTTTAGCTAAAGTGTAGATTAAATCTCAAACATATTCCACTTGATGACATTTTGAAAATGACCCAGACATTCAAATATATTGATGTACATATTGATACAGATCCAAACTGATTCATTAGCCTATGCTCTTACAAACTGAAACATGTGAGTGTCGGTGTGATCTGCTTGCTTCCCCGTCAACTTCCGCGAGTTCATCCAGCGACCATCTTCCTTACGTTTATTACCGTCCTTACGTTTATTGCCGTCGATGCCGATTTTCTGCCATCATCGGCTGGATATGAGTGCAGTCATGTATGTAGCCATTTCAAAGACACCGAGAGAAACTCTGATTCACATGAGGCGTCGAACAACACCAACAGATCAAAATACTACACACCGCTGGTCTTTGAACAACTTACAAGCTCAGATGCAGAACTGCATGCGGCGATGTGTTCCAGTAAGAGAATACTAAACACTGCATGCGACGCCAACCTCGTCGCATCTCTTCGTTACAACCTCCTCAAGATCTGCTAAGGCGCACGTAGGTGGAGGTTCTTCGTTGTAGACAATGAAGGCGTTTCCTACGGAGAACACACTGGCATTTGATGCGTCCATCACCAGGTCAACATTCTTCCGGACGGTTCGACCGGCAGCTAGATCCACCTTTTCGAGGAAGCCCTTTTAAGGAGGCTCGAACTGATCGGTGAAGTAAAATCTTAATCCAGCGAAGATCTTCACCGCCTGTAAGAGACCAATATAAGAGACCAATATGATATGTGCACTACTGGACATGGGCCTCCGCACACGCATACACAAGGAAAAGTGTTCATAAGATGGCTTCCTCCGATAATTATCCAAAGACTCAAATAGTTCAAAACATTTTCCAATTCAAATAGTTCAAAGGCGCGACATGCCGTCATTGGCGTGTCATTACAGTCACTTCCCTACTCGTTTTGTTATTTCTGCGCTTTACTTTAGCATCATCAACATCATCTGTTCGGACGAGGAAATGGATGTGTGACTCTTCACATCATTTGATTTTCTGGAAATCTGAGACAACCATGCCTTTTGTGTTTCCGCACAGGTTCCAGCTTTTGCATTCTGAGAAAATTATGATCTGCTTCATCCACAGTCAGATTTGGCCAATTTGGCTGCGAGCCAAGAGATCGAAAAGAACAGGAGGGAGTGCTTATGCCTAAGAGAGATGGTAGCCATGCACCGCCAACCTAATTGACCCAGAGCAGCCAACTAGGGCGCAAAGGCCAGGGGGGCCATTCTGCTCTTCGCAGACCAGGGAGAGAAGCATATTAGGGAGGCGACTGCATCAACATGTAGTCCTCCGATTTCATACGTTTTTCCAGGGCATTCCCGGCATTCACGATCCATTTATCCTACAGTAATGCTAGGGATCTCGGGAATGAACATCTTATTTACTCAACGCGTAATCCCATCGAGAAAAACGAGTAATCCTAAGTATTTTAGGCTCAGCAGAAAAAGAGTCAATTTACTCTCCCCACACGACAAGGAAACCGAACCGTTTTGCGCTTTGAATTACTCTCCGTCAATAACTCGAAAAATTATTTATTTTCCAGCGCAACAAAAACAATCAAATTGTTTCTGTTGTGCGTTCGGGTTAATTGGTTCCACTATAAGCCCTTGTGTGTAATGTGGAGTCCTCAGATGTGAGACCGTGTGTGTACATCGGATGGATATTGATTCACACTATGACTTTTAACCACCGCGCACGATGCGCACAACGGCTAATTGATATCAGCCCTTTGTTGCGTTTATTACCGTCATAGCTTGGTAACGGCTATTTATTACAAATGTATTTTACAAATCACGTGACCAAATTTAATAATTTTAGTACCGATGGAAATATCTCAATTATACCTACTACATGAGACCAATATTGGATATTTTTCGAGCAAATTTAAAATATTTACAATATTACAAGAAATACTAAATACTTAAAAATTAAAAAAAATTTACATTGAAGAATAATATTATTTACAGTTTTCTTTCATGCAGAAATAATGTATTAGATTAACCCATTTTAATGATAAATATTTTTCATTAGTAAAGCTTAAACAAAGAGAAAATAGGATTTGAAGATGGTGGGTTGGAGTTGCACATCCTCAAAAATAGCATCTTTTAGAGATATTCCATTTTGAAGGGGGGTTTTTAGAGATTTGTGTTGGAGTTGCTATATGGAATTAGAGTAATCAAAATGAAGCGTATAATAAGTCCTTGATCCTACAGTAATGTAATGGATCTCGGGAATCAACAATTATTTACTCAACGCGCAAACCGCGTAATAATAACGCGAAAATCGCGTAATCCCAATTATTTTAGCATCTGGATCAAAATAGGTTAATTACTCTCCGCGCATAACAAGGAAACTCAATGATTTTTCGCCTTGATAAACATTGATGCTAATAGGAAAATTACTCCCAACAATGCTACTATCCACTAAGATTTTTTAATACATTTTATTCGACATGCACCCCGGGCTAAATAATACAGCAGAGAGAAACTATTATAATTGATCACCGCGCAAAACGCATGGAAAACAGGAATTGCTCAATGCGCGCAACGCAGATAGGTCAATGAGGATGTGACTGCTGCAGTACCATATTTACTGTGTGGCTACATCGAAGACCCCGTCAAGCTACAGAGGGGTGCTCGTGAATATACAAAATACTGCTCCTGAATCTATAGCTGATTCATACCAGACATTTGATTTTCCCAAGAATTTATGACCGATGGCTAGTAAGGTGGAAAATTTTATAGCCGTTACATAATTGCTCAACGTTCAGTACCAAAAAATTGCTCAAAGCGCACAAAAAGTAACGCCAGGTGTTCTTTTTGAGCCAGTGTGCGCGTTCAGCAAATTTGTAATGGTTGACATAATGGCGCAAAGCGCACAACATGCAGAATTATGCCGGTTGTGCGCGTTACGCAAAAGTTGCGTCGATTACAAATTTGCTCAACGCCCCCACGGGAATAAATTTGCCCGTTTTGCGCTTTGAGCATATTTGTGAGATGCTATAATTTTACTCCCACTGCGTGCCACCGCAGTGAATCAAACAAATTCCAAATTTCATCATACTTAATCTGAATCCCAACCAAGCCTACATCCAAACTTTTAGATTTAAGTCTTATTATACTTGTTCAATCTGAAAACATTGTAGATTAAACCGGATACTTATTCACTCTGACTCAGAAACTACATGCAAACTTTAAAAATAAATCTGATACCTTTTCAATCTGAAGGCATATTCAATAGAATTCAGAAACTGCTTGCAAAATTTTAGATTAAATCTCATACATATTGAAATTGATGACATTTTGAAAATTACCCAGCCATTCAAATATATTGATGTACATACAGACTGATATAGATCCAATCTGATTCATTAGCCTATGCTCTTACAAACTGATACATATGATTAAGCCTGGATGGCGGCCCTTGGTCACATAGGTCGGCGGTGCATGGCTACCGTCCCTCTGAGACAACAGCACTCCCTCCTTTTGTTTTCGATCTATTGGCTCGCATCTAAATTGAATAAGAAAATGAAGAACAATCGAGTGGGAATATGGTGAAATTATTGTAACCATTGATCCAGACGTTCTAGAATGCTTCGTTGGATGCGAGCCTTTGCGCCCCCTATGTTCCAGGTTCAAAAATCCATGTTTTTTAACTTATTGAAGTTTCAATAAGTTTAAAAAACATGGATTTCTGAACCTGAAACATTGGGGGCGCAAAGGCTCGCATCCAACGAAGCATTCAAGAACGTCTGGATCAATGGTTACAGTAATTTCGATACTTCCTGGGCCCGAGGACGTTGTTCGTGCTTCAATCTTGAAGGGTATTCCGAAGGAGCGGATAAAGTTCGATTATCCTCGATCTCTAAAAGCAAAAAATGAACTGTGATCGATACCTTTCAACAAAAAAGAAGGACGCGCAGATCAATCGATTGCATAACTACAAGCAAACTCGATCGGACAGATGTAGATGGATCTAGGGTTAGGGTTTAGTTCAGAATTTGGGCGAAGCAAGGGAGATGAAAAAATTTAGTCATCAGTTAAAAGCTTGGGGGAGGCGTCCATAACAATCTATAACCATCTAGTTACCTCGGGTGACCATAGTCGATAGGTTTATTATCGTCGTTGTCGACTGTCGGCAACCGTGAAACATGATAGGAGTGTCGTCATTGCAAGCGTCGTTGTAACCGGCTGTCAAGTATGTATCATACTTGACACAATGTGCTGGTTATGTCCCCCTGACCAGTACTTCTTGGGCGGCTGACCTGGGTGCCTAGTGTCGGGGACAGTCATATGGAAACCTTTTTTCGGGCGCCTGATTATAAATGGACGAACAGCTGAATGAATGCTATCGTCCATATCTGATATCTACATCAAGCATGCACGAACAGCTGAAGGACTTACTATTTCCATACGAAGGTTGTGTGGGCAAATAAAGAAGATGATGATGGAAAAGAGTAGATGAAGTTGTGAGAAGATGAGTGCTCCTTGTCCGCCATTTTTATAGGGGAATTGGAGCAATCAAAATGAAGCGTATAATAAGTCCTTGATCCTACAGTAATGCAATGGATCTCGGAAATCAACAATTATTTACTCAACGTGCAAACCGCGTAATACCAACGCGAAAATCGCGTAATCCCAATTATTTTATCATCTGGATCAAAATAGGTTAATTACTCTCCGCGCATAACAAGGAAACTCAACGATTTTTCGCCTTGATCAACATTGATGCTAATAGGAAACTTACTCCCAACAATACTACTCTCCAATAAGATTTCTTAATACATTTTATTCGACACGGAACCCCGGGCTACATAATACAGAAGAGAGAAACTATTATAATTGATCCTCGCGCAAAATGCATGGAAAATGGGAATTGCTCAATGCGCACAACGCAGATGGGTCAATGATGATGTGACTGCTGCATTACCATATTAACTGTGTGGCTACATCGAAGACCCCGTCAAGCTACAGAAGGGTGCTCATGAATAACAAAATACTGCTCCTGAATCTACATCTGATTGATACCAGACATATGATTTTCCCAAGAATTTATTACCTGTGGCAAGTAAGGTGGAAAAATTTATAGCCGTTACATAATTGCTCAACGTTCAGTACCAATAAATTTATGGCCGTTGTGCGCGGTGAGCAAATTTTTAATGGTTTAAAAATTTGCTCAAAGCGCACAACAAGTATCGCCAGGTGTTCATTTTGAGCCGGTGTGCGCGTTCAGCAAATTTGTAATGCTTAACATAATGGCGCAAAGCACACAACATGCAGAATTATGCCGGTTGTGCGTGTTACACAAAAGTTGCGTCGATGACAAATTTGCTCAACGCCCCCACGGGAATAAATTTGCCCGTTTTGCGCTTTGAGCATATTTGTGAGATGCTATAATTTTACTCCCACTGCGCGCCACCGCAGTTAATCAATCAAATTCCACATTTCATCATACTTAAATACGCACAACCAGCAGAATTATGCCCGTTGCGCGCTTTTAGCTAAAGTCATGACAAATTTGCTCAACGCCCCCACGGGAATAAATTTGACCGTTTTACGCTTTGAGCATATTTGTGAGATGCTATAATTTTAATTCCAACTCGCACGAGTGCAGTGAATCAATCACATTCCAAATTTCATCATACTTAAACCCGCACAACCAGCAGAATTAAGCCCCTTGTGCGCGTTTAGCTAAAGTTTAAATTAAATCTCATACATATTCTAGTTGATGTTATTTTGAAAATGACCCAGCCATTCAAATATATTGATGTACATACTGATACAGATCCAAACTGATTCATTAGCCTATGCTCTTACAAACTGAAACATGTGATTGTCGGTGTGATCTGCGTGCTTCCCCGTCAACTTCCGCGAGTTCATCGGGCGACCATCTTCGTTTCGTTTATTACCGTCGTTGCCGATTTTCTGCCATCATCGGCTGGATATGAGTGTAGTCATAGCATACGTCGGTGTAACCTGTAGTCAGGTATGTAGCCGTTTCAAAGACACCGATGAACTCCGATTCACATGAGGCGTCGAACAACACCAAATGGTTGCATAACAAATAGAATGAGCTTTTTATCTTCGCGATCGGAAAGGACAGGAGGGAGTGTTTGTATGTCATAGACGAGGTATAGTGAAATGATGAAGGATTTAAAGGTTTGGATGGAGTTTATAAAGAGGAGATGGATATGGAGTGTATAGTCGAGGAGTGGAAGGCGAAATGCTCACATATGGAAGGCATTCATCGGGCATGCATGATTATAAATGGACGATAGCCCTTTGTTGCGTTTATTACCACCATTGCGTAATTGGTTGAATTCCATCGTACATTTATATCGTAAGGGTCAGGCATTAGGGCTCGCTGTAGGCTAACGGAGTATACTCATCAATTTGAATGGTCAATTTCACACTAAATGGACCGTGAATGCCCTGGAGAAGCGTATGAAATCGGAGGACTACAAGCTGATGCTGTTGCCTCCCGAATATGCTCCTCTCCCTGGTCTACGAAGAGATGAATGGCCCCCCTGGCCTTTGCGCCCTGGATGTCTGCCCTGGGTCACATAGGTTGGCGGTGCTTGGCTACCGTCCCTCTGAGGCACAAGCACTCCCTCCTATTCTTTTCAATCTCTTGTCTTGCAGCCAAAATTGGAAATCTCCAGGAGGAAAGGGACAATTATGATCTGCTTCATCCACAGTCAGATTTGGCCAATTTGGCTGCGAGCCAAGAGATCGAAAGGAACAGAAGGGAGTGCTTGTGCCTCAGAGAGACGGTAGCCATGCACCGCCAACATAATTGACCCAGAGCAGCCAACCAGGGCGCAAAGGCCCGGGGGGGCCATTCTTCTCTTCGCAGACCGGGGAGGGGAGCATATTCGGGAGGCGACTGCATCAGCCTTTAGTCCTCCGATTTCATACGCTTCTCCAGTTCATTCACGGCATTCACGGTCCATTTATAGTGAAAAACGTCCGATCAAATTGATGAGTATTAAGTCCGTTATCCTACAGTAATGCTAAGGATCTCGGGAATGAACATCTTACTTACTCAACGCGTAATCCCACCGAGAAAAACGCGTAATCCTAAGTATTTTAGGCTCAACTGAAAAAGAGGCAAATTACTCTCCCCACACGACAAGGAAACCGAACGGTTTTGCGCCTTGAATTACTCTCCGTCAAAGACTCGAAAAATTATTTATTTTCCAGCGCAACAAAAACAATCAAATTGTTTCTGTTGTGCGTGCGGGTTAATTGGCTTCACTATAAGCCCTTGTGTGTAATGTGGAGTCCTCAGATGTGAAACCGTGTGTGTACAGCGAATGGATATTGATTCACACTATGACTTTTAACCATCGCGCACGACGCGCACAACGCCTAATTGATATCAGCCCTTTGTTGCGTTTATTACCGTCATAGCTTGGTAACGGCTATTTATTACAAATGTATTTTACAAATCACGTGACCAAATTTAATAATTTTAGTACCGATGGAAATATCTCAATTATACCTACTACATGAGACCAATATTGGATATTTTTCGAGCAAATTTAAAATATTTACAATATTACAAGAAATACTAAATACTTAAAAATTTAAAAAAATAACATTGAAGAATAATATTATTTTTAGTTTTCTTTCATGCAGAAATAATGTATTAGATTAACCCATTTTAATGATAAATATTTTTCATTAGTAAAGCTTAAACAAAGAGAAAATAGGATTTGAAGATGGTGGGTTGGAGTTGCCCATCCTCAAAAATAGCATTTTTTAGAGATATTCCATTTTGAAGGGTGGTTTTTAGAGATTTGTGTTGGAGTTGCTATATTGAATTGGAGCAATCAAAATGAAGCGTATAATAAGTCCATGATTCTACAGTAACGCAATGGATCTCGGGAATCAACAATTATTTACTCAACGCGCAAACCGCGTAATAATAACGCGAAAATCGCGTAATCCCAATTTTTTTAGCATCTGGATCAAAATAGGTTAATTACTCTCCGCGCATAACAAGGAAACTCAACGATTTTTCGCCTTGATCAACATTGATGCTAATAGGAAAATTACTCCCAACAATACTACTCTACACTAAGATTTTTAATACATTTTATTCGACACGCACCCCGGGCTAAATAATACAGAAGAGAGAAACTATTATAATTGAGCACCGTGCAAAACGCATGGAAAACGGGAATTACTCAATGCGCACAACACAGATAGGACAATGAGGATGTGACTGCTGCAGTACCATATTTACTGTGTGGCTACATCGAAGACCCCGTCAAGCTACAGAGGGGTGCTCGTGAATATACAAAATTATGCCCGTTGTGCGCGGTGAGCAAATTTTTAATGGTTTAAAAAATTGATCAAAGCGCACAACAAGTAACGCCAGGTGTTCACTTTGAGCCGGTGTGCGCATTCAGCAAATTTGTTATGGCTAACATAATTTCGCAATGCGCACAACATGCAGAATTATGCCCGTTGTGCGCGTTAAGCTATAGTTGCGTCGATGACAAATTTTCTCGACGCCCCCACGGGAATAAATTTGCCCGTTTTGCGCTTTGAGCATATTTGTGAGATGCTATAATTTTACTCCCACTGCACGCCACCGCAGTGAATCAATCAAATTCCGAATTTCATCCTACTTAATCTGAATCCCAACCAAGCCTACATCCAAACTTTTAGATTTAAGTCTTCTTATACTTGTTCAATCTGAAAACATTGTAGATTAAACCGGATACTTATTCACTCTGACTCAGAAACTACATGCAAACTTTAAAAATAAATCTGATACCTTATTCACTCTGACTCAGATTTATTTTTAAAGAAGACATATTCAATCGAATTCAGAAACTGCATGCAAAATTTTAGATTAAATCTCTTACATATTCAAATTGATGACATTTTGAAAATGACCCAGCCATTCAAATATATTGATGTACATACTAATACAGATCCAAACTAATTCATTAGCCTATGCTCTTACAAACTGAGGGGTTCTCGTGAATATACAAAAGACTGCTCGTAAATCTACAGCTGATTGATACCAGACATGTGCATTTCTCAAGAATGTTTGACCGGCCGGTGGGACGTGAGCTGGAAAAATTAATAGCCGCTTACACAATTGCTCAACGCTCAGTACCAACTAATTTATGGCTGTTGTGTGCGTTGATCATATTTATAATGGTTACTTTAATTGCGCAAAGCGCACAACAAGCACAGCCAGAGCCAGGTGTTCGCTTTGAGCATCTAAGGTATTTTATGAACAATTGTTTAACGCGCATAACCAGCAGAATTTACTCATTGTGCACGTTAAACTGATGTTTCATCGATGACAAATTTTCTGAATAAATTTAATCATACTTAATCTGAATCCCAATCAAGCCTACATGCAAGCTTTTAGATTTAAGTCTTATTATACATGTTCAATCTGAAAACATTGTAGATTAAACCGGATACGTATTCACTCTGACTCAGAAACTACATGCAAACTTTAAAATTAAATCTGATACTTATTCAAGCTGAAGGCATATTCAATCGAATTCAACTATATTGATGTACATACTGATACAGACCCAAACTGATTCATTAGCCTATGCTCTTACAAACTGATACATATTATTGTCTACGTAGATGTTTGTAATGAAGGGCTCGCAGTAGGATAACAGACTTATACTCATCAATTTGAATGGTCAATTTCACTATAAATGGACCGTGAACGCCCTCAAAAATTTCACTTTTTGTTTGAGATTACCCTCAAAAATTACTCACACCGCAACATCTGTATATACTGTATATTCACGAGCTCAACAACTGTAGACTCACAGGTTCTTTCCATGACACACAGTAAATTAATTGTAGTCTCATCCTCATCCATGGGCAGTCCAATTCGTCTATAATAAATGGCGTCTCATTCTAAAATGTTGGTAACTGCTAATTTGATTGCAGCATTCAAAACCTCTCAATAAATACGCAAATAAAGCCTCGCTTTAATACACAACATTCAAAGCCTATTTAATACTCGTTTAATTTTTGACCGTTTGAATTCATAACAGTTATTTTTTGAACTCTATTTATATCCCTCTGCTTTCCTCAAGAAAATACACGGAAAAATTGCTTCCTCCAAAAATTCTTCTTTGCTTCATCCCGTTCTCCTGTGTAGCTGTACTGTGCAAAATCCAAAGTCTCTGGCCAAGTGTGGACGCGGCCAGGGGCTGCTGTGTTAACCTTCGGGTGCAACCGGCAACAGCGATTACCATCGAGGTCGCGCCACAGAGGTTTCAATTACATCTGCTAAGTATTCTGCTTCTCGGATCTTCCTCGTATAGCCACGGTATTATACGTATTTTTCTTACAATATGTTTGTTTCTCAGTTTAACCGGAAAAATTCTAACCATTGCTTCGTTCTGCTTGATGTAGATATATACCATGGTAAATGGAAGATAAAATTGAAAGTTACTTCTGCTATTTCAATGTGGACCATTTCCTTCATGATGTAGATGCCTGTAAAGAGAATGGGATGGCGGTAGAAAATGACTCCAATGAAATTCGGCTAGCTTCGCAACCAAAATGCACCTTCAAATCTTCCCAGAAGATCTCAGCGGTCAGCGTATCTTCTCGGATAAAGAAGCATTCGCAACCAAAATGCACCTTCAAATCTTCCCAGAAGATCTCAGCGGTCAGCGGACCTTCTAGGATACATTAGCATTTTCTTCCTTGCTTCCATCTGGAAGTAGGGATTTTTGAGGTATTCCATTTGGTAAGTATATACTTTTAAATACACTGTAGGTGAAATACACTTTTAAATTCTAATGCGGTCAGTGGAGGTTAACAGTCGTTGAGGGCAGGCACGCTAATTATATCGAGGGCCAATCCGATGAAGGGCAGTTTCCGGGAATGGAGATGGAATCATTGAGAGATTTGGCAAATAGCACGCTGAGGCCGGCTGAAATTTTGAAAGTCATGTAGGAAAATCCAACCTTCCATGTAAATCAATTTATAATGCACGTCACCGATTAAAAAGGGAAAACAAGAATGTTGTCGCTTTGCATGTAAAACTTCCAATATGATTCCTGCTGTTTACTTTGCATGTGAAAGAAGCGGGGTTTACAGGTGACACCGAAAGGAAAAAACGACCGACAGGCCAGTTAAAACCAAGAAGTGTCAATGTCTGTTCTCATTGTGCGGTAATGGTGGGCGTCGGCGTTGGCGGTGAGGAGCTGAGATTAATAGTCGTTGAGGGCAGGCACAACCATCAAGCTGCTAAGTATGTCGAGTGCCATTTTGATGAAGGGCAGTTGCAGGGAATGGAGATGGATTCATTGAGAGATTTGGCAAATAGCACGCTGAGGCCGGCTGAGATTTTGAAAGTCCTGTAGGAAAATCCAATCAATTTATAAAAAGGGACAACAAGAATGTTGATATTGAAAAAAATTCGGTATAAAATTGATGTTAGGTTGTGTGCAAAATAATCACTTGTTGTAAGAAATTAAAATATATGTTTTACCCATATTGCTACCTTCGTATGGAAATTTCACCACACTTGTCACTTGTGCTTTTTAAGTCCCGCGGACGATGCGCACGACGGGTGTAATTTTGCCCGTCGTGCGTGCGAATGGAAAATGCTCCACACTTGTATGTTTTAGCCCCGCGCACGACGTGCACGACTGGGGAGAATTTTGCCTGTCGTTTGCGCAGATGGAAATTGCTTCACACTAGGTGTTTTAACCCACGTGCACGACGCGGCGTATTTTTGCCCGTCGTGCACGTGGCTAGAAAATGCTCTACACTTGTGCGTTTTAACTTTTAAGCCCCGCGGACAACGCGCACGACGGGGTTAATTTTGCCCGTCGTGCGCGCGGATCGAAATTGCTTCACACTTGTGCGATTTAACCCCCACGGACGACGGGGTTAATTTTGCCCTTCGTGCGCTCGGATGTACATTGCTGCACACTAGGCGTTTTTAACCCACGTGCACGACGAGGTAAGTTTGCCCGTCGTGCGCGTAGATGGAAATTTCTTTACACATTGCGTTTTCCCCCTCGCGCACGACGGGGGTAATTTTGCCCGTCGTGCGCCCAGCTGTAAATTGCTCCACACTTGTGCGTTTGCCTGCAAACGACGCACACGGCGGGGTTAATTTTGCCCGTCGTGCGCGCGGATGGAAATTGCTGCACACTTGTGCGTTTAAACCCCTGCGGACGACGGGGTTAATTTTGCCCGTCGTGCGCTCGGATGGAAATTGCTCCACACTAGGCGTTTTAACCCACGCGCACGACGGGTGTACTTTTGCCCGTCGCGCGCGCGGATGGAAATTGATTAACACGTTGCGTTTTACCCCTCGCACACGACGGGGGTAATTTTTGCCTGTCGTGCGCATGGTTGGTAAATGTTCCACACTTGTGCGTTTCTCGTGCATGACGCCCACGACGGGGGTAATTGCTTCACACTAGGCGTTTTAACCCCCGCGCACAACAGGGGTAATTTTGCACGTGTTGCGTACAGATGGAAATTGCTCGACACTTGTGCGTTTTAAGCCCCACAAACGACGCGCACGACGCGGTTTTTTTTGCCCGTCGTGCGCGCTGATGTGAATTGCTTCACAATATGCGTTTTAACCCCCGTGCACGACGGGGTTAATTTTGCCCGTCGTGCCCTCAGATGGAAATTGCTGCACACTAGGCGTTTTAACCCACGCGCACGAAGGGGATGGAAATTGCTTTACACGTTGCGTTTTACCCCTCGCGCACGACGGGTGTAATTTTTGTCTGTCGTGCGCACGGTTGGTAAATGCTCCACACTTGTGCGTTTCCCGCGCACGACGCCCACGACTGGGGTAATTGCTTCACACTAGGCGTTTTAACCCCCACGCACGACAGGGTTAATTTTGCCTGTCGTACACTTGGATGGAAATTGCTGCACACTTGGCGTTTTATCCAATGCGCGCGACGGGGTAAGTCGCGTGCGCGGATGGAAATTGCTTTACACATTGCGTTTTTCCCCTCGCGCACAACGTGGGTAATTTTGCCCGTCGTACGCCCGGCTGTAAATTGCTCCACACTTGTGCGTTTGCCCGCACACGACGCGCACGGCGGGGTTAATTTTGCCCGTCGTGCGCGCGGATGGAAATTGCTGCACACTTGTGCGTTTTAACCCCCGCGGACGACGGGGTTAATTTTGCCCGTCGTGCGCTCGGATGGAAATTGCTCCACACTAGGTGTTTTAACCCATGTGCACGACGGGTGTAATTTTGCCTGTCGTGTGCACAGATGGAAATTGCTTAACACGTTGCGTTTTACCCCTGGCGCACGACGGGGGTAATTTTTGCCTGTCGTGCGCATGGTTGGTAAATGTTCCACACTTGTGCGTTTCTCGTGCACGACGCCCACGACGGGGGTAATTGCTTCACACTAGGCGATTTAACCCCGCGCACGATGGGGGTAATTTTGCCCATGTTGCGCACGGATGGAAATTGCTCGACACTTATGCGTTTTAAGCCCCGCAAACGACGTGCACGACGCGTTTTTTTTGCCCGTCGTGCGCGCTGATGTGAATTGTTTCACAATAGGTGTTTTAACCCGCACGCACGACGGGGTTAATTTTACCCGTCGTGCGCTCGGATGGAAATTGCTGCACACTAGGCGTTTTAACCCACGCGCACGACGGGGATGGAAATTCCTTTACACGTTGCGTTTTACCCCTCGCGGACGACGGGGGTAATTTTTGCATGTCATGCGCACGGTTGGTAAATGCTCCACACTTGTACGTTTCCCGCGCACGACTCCCACGACCGGGGTAATTGCTTCACACTAGGCGTTTTAACCTCCGCACACGACGGGGTTAATTTTTTCCGTCGTGCGCTCGGATGGAAATTGCTGCACACTTGGCATTTTATCCAACGCGCACAACGGGGTAAGTTGCGCGCGCGGATGGAAATTGCTTTACACATTGCGTTTTCCCCATCGCGCACGACGGGGGTAATTTTGCCCGTCGTGCGCCCGGCTGTAAATTTCTCCACACTTATGCGTTTGCCCGCATACGAAGCGCACGACGGGGTTAATTTTGCCCGTCGTGCGCTCGGATGGAAATTACTGCACACTTGTGCGTTTTAACCCCAGCGGACGACGGGGTTAATTTTGCCCGTCGTGCGCTCGGATGGAAATTGCTCCACACTAGGCGTTTTAACCCACGCGCACGACGGGGGTAATTTTGCCCGTCATGCGCGCGGATGTGAATTGCTTCAAACTAGGCGTTTTAACCCCCGCGGACGACGGGGTTAATTTTGCCCGTCATGCGCACGGATGGAAATTGCTGCACACTTGTGCGTTTTAACCCCCGCGGCCGACGGGGTTAATTTTTCCCGTCGTGCGCTCGGATGGAAATTGCTCCACACTAGGAGTTTTAACCCACGGGCATGACGGGGGTAATTTTGCCCGTCGTGCGCGCGGATGGAAATTGCTTAACACGTTGCGTTTTACCCCTCGCACACGACGGGGGTAATTTTTGCATGTCGTGCGCATGGTTGGTAAATGTTCCACACTTGTGCGTTTCTCGCGCACGACGCCCACGACGAGGGTAATTGCTTCATACTAGGTGTTTTAACCCCCGCGCACGATGTGGGTAATTTTTCCTGTGTTGCGCGCGGATGGAAATTGCTCGACACTTGTGTGTTTTAAGCCCCGCAAACGACGTGCACGACGCAGTTTTTTTTGCCCATCGTGCGCGCTGATGTGAATTGCTTCACAATAGGCGTTTTAACCCCCGCGCACGACGGGTTTAATTTTCCCCGTCGTGCGCTCGTATGGAAATTGCTGCACACAAGGCGTTTTAACCCACGCGTATAACGGGGATGGAAATTGCTTCACACGTTGCGTTTTACCCCTCGCGCATGACGGGGGTAATTTTTGCCTGTCGTGCTCACGGTTGGTAAATGCTCCACACTTGTGCGTTTCCCACGCACGACGCCCACGACGGGGGTAATTGCTTCACACTAGGCGTTTTAACCCCCACGCACGACAGGGTTAATTTTGCTCGTCGTGTGCTCGGATGGAAATTGCTGCTCACTTGACGTTTTATCCAACGCGCACGACGGGGTAAGTCACACGCGTGGATGGAAATTGCTTTACACATTGCGTTTTTCCCCTCGCGCACGACGGGTGTAATTTTGCCCGTCGTGCGCCCGGCTGTAAATTGCTCCACACATGTGCGTTTGCCCGCACACGACGCGTACGACGGGGTTAATTTTGCCCGTCGTGCGCGCGGATGGAAATTGCTGCACACTTGTGTGTTTTAACCCCCGCGGACGACGGGGTTAATTTTGCCCGTCGTGCACGCGGATGGAAATTGCTGCACACTTGTGCGTTTTAACCCACGCGGACGACGGGGTTAATTTTGCCCGTCGTGGGCTCGGATGGAAATTGCTCCACACTAGGCGTTTTAACCCACGCGCACGACGGGGGTAATTTTTCCCATCGTGCGCGCGGATGGAAATTGCTTAACACGTTGCGTTTTACCCCCGGCTCACGACGGGGGTAATTTTTGCCTGTCATGTGCTTGGTTGGTAAATGTTCCACACTTGTGCGTTTCTCGCGCATGATACCCACGACGGGGGTAATTTCTTCACACTAGGCATTTTAACCCCTGCGCACGACGGGGGTAATTTTGCCCGTGTTGCATGCGGATGGAAATTGCTAGACTCTTGTGCGTTTTAAGCCCCGCAAACGACGCGCACGACGCGGTTTTCTTTGCCCGTCGTGCGCGCTGATGTGAATTGCTTCACAATAGGCGTTTTAACCCCCGCGCACGACGAGGTTAATTTTGCCCGTCGTGCGCTCGGATGGAAATTGCTGCACACTAGGCGTTTTAACCCACGAGCATGACGGGGATGGAAATTGTTTTACACGTTGCGTTTTACCCCTCGCGTACGACGGGGGTAATTTTTGCCTGTCGTGCGCACGGTTGGTAAATGCTCCACACTTATGCGTTTCCCGCGCACGACGCCCACGACGGGGGTAATTGCTTCACAGTAGGCGTTTTAACTCCCGCGCACGACGGGGTTAATTTTCCCCATCGTGCGCTCGGATGGAAATTGCTCCACACTAGGCGTTTTAACCCACGCGCACGACGGGGATGGAAATTGCTTTACACGTTGCGTTTTACCCCTCGCGCATGACGAGGGTAATTTTTGCCTGTCGTGCGCACGGTTGGCAAATGCTCCATACTTGTGCGTTTCCCGCGCACGACGCCCACGACGGGGGTAATTGCTTCACACTAGGCGTTTTAACCCCCGCGCACGACGGGGTTAATTTTGCCCATCGTGCGCTCAGATGGAAATTGCTGCACACTTGACGTTTTATCAAATGCACAAGACGGTGTAAGTTACGCGCACAGATGGAAATTGCTTTACACATTGTGTTTTCCCCCTCGCGCACGACGGGGGTAATTTTGCCCGTCGTGCGCCTGGCTGTAAATTACTCCACACTTGTGCGTTTGCCCGCACACGACGCGCACGACTGGGTTAATTTTGCCCGTCGTGCGCGCGGATGGAAATTGCTGCACACTTGTGCGTTTTAACCCCCGCGGACGACGGGTTAATTTTGCCCGTCGTGCGCTCGGATGGAAATTGCTCCACACTAGGCGTTTTAACCCACGCGCACGACGGGGTAATTTTGCCCGTCTTGCGCGCGGATGTGAATTGCTTCACACTAGGCGTTTTAACCCCCGTGGACGACGGGGTTAATTTTTCCCGTCGTGCGCACGGATGGAAATTGCTCCACATTAGGCGTTTTAACCCACGCGCACGACGGGATAATTTTGCCCGTCGTGCGTGCGGATGGAAATTACACCACAATAGGCATTTTAACCCACGCGCACGATGGGGTAAGTTTGCCCGTCGTGCGCGCGGATGGAAAATGCTTTACACATTGCGTTTTCCCCTCGCGCACAACGTCGGTAATTTTGCCCGTCGTGCGCACGGCTGTAAATTGCTCCACACTTGTGTGTTTGCCTACACACGACGTGCACGACGGGGTTAATTTTGCCCGTCGTGCGCGCGGATGGAAAGTGCTGCACACTTGTGCGTTTTAACCCCCGCGGACGATGGGGTTAATTTTGTCCGTCGTGCGCTCGGATGGAAATTGCTCCACACTAGGCGGTTTAACCCACGCGCACGACAGGGGTAATTTTGCCCATCGTGCGCACGGATGGTAATTGCTCGACACTTTTGTGTTTTATGCCCCGCGGACGACGCGCATGACGGGGTTATTTTTGCCCGTCGTGCGCGCGGATGTGAATTGCTTCACAATAGGCGTTTTAACCCCCGCGCACGACGGGGTTAATTATGCCCGTCGGGCGCTCGGATGGAAATTGCTGCACACTAGGAGTTTTTAACCCACGCGCACGACAGGGATGGAAATTGCTTTACACGTTGCGTTTTACCCCTCGCTCACGACGTGGGTAATTTTTTTCCTGTCGTGCGCACGGTTGGTAAATGCTCCACACTTGTGTGTTTCCCACGCACGACGTCCACGACGGGGGTAATTGCTTCACACTAGGCATTTTAACCCCCGTGCACGACGGGGTTAATTTTGCTCGTCGTGCGCTCGGATGGAAATTGCTGCTCAGTTGACGTTTTATCCAACGCGCACAACGGGGTAAGTCACGCGCGCGGATGGAAATTGCTTTACACATTGCATTTTTTCCCCTCGCGCACGACGGGGGTAATTTTGCCCGTCGTGCGCCCGGCTGTAAATTGCTCCACACATGTGCGTTTGCCCGCACACGACACGTACGACGGGGTTAATTTAACCCGTCGTGTGCGCGGATGGAAATTGCTGCACACTTGTGCGTTTTAACGCCCGTGGACGACGGGGTTAATTTTGCCCGTCATGCGCGCGGATGGAAATTGTTGCACACTTGTGCGTTTTAACCTCCGCGGACGACTGGGTTAATTTTGCCCGTCGTGGGCTCAGATGGAAATTGCTCCACACTAGGCGTTTTAACCCACGCGCATGACGGGGGTAATTTTGCCCGTTGTGCGCGCGGATGGAAATTGCTTAACACGTTGCGTTTTACCCCTGGCTCACGACGGGGGTAATTTTTGCCTGTCATGCGCATGGTTGGTAAATGTTCCACACTTGTGCGTTTCTCACGCACGACGCCCACGACGGGGGTAATTGCTTCACACTAGGCATTTTAACCCCCGCGGACGACGGGGTTAATTTTGCCCGTGTTGCGTGTAACGACCACTTTTCGTGGTACGTTGTTCGTGCACGTGCTTTTGTCCGTGCACGTGTTTGTTTTAGACTTTGTTTGTTCGTGAACACTTTTGTGTGATATGCCGTTGTGAACGTCTCTGAGAGTATTAAATAGTGGCACTATCTTGGAACGACACTTCTCGAGTCGGTTTTCCACAATTTACACTTACTCGATGAGACGTGACGATTCTCACTCTTGACGGGAGACGTTCCTATTTTTAGTTTCGTCGTCCGACGTCGAAACTGAGATCCGTCTTCTTAGTTAGCTCACATTCGTCATCACGATCACCCCGATATTTATTTTATAATTTTTGGAGTTTATTTGACCACTTTTATAATTTTTACAAGTTTTATATTATTTTTAATAATTAATTTATAAAGTATTTTCGGCCAAATAAAATTTATTTGAGTTTTAAACGTTTTAAAGAATTTTTGAGCCAATTTCCAGCTCATTTGGACCAGGTCAAACCCTAGGATGAGTTGGAGTAATTGAATTTCAAATTTTAAATCTTTTTGAACTTCTAATCCTATTAGATTTAGCCCTAGACCAAGTCAACCCATCTATACTATATAAGCAACCCCTAGCAAGACCTATTTTCCAAAGAAATTAGCCCTAGCCTCTTCCAAACTCATTTTGGACGTTGCGACGAATCGTCGCAACGTTGCGACGTTCAGCACCCCGTCCGACCAAAGAAAACCCCCGCATCCACCCGCTCTGACCGGCCGCCTCGCCCGCATCCATCGCCGCTCCGCACACAGCATCGACCGCCGCCCCGTTCCCCCGCTTGGCCGAGAGGAGCTCTCGGTCTGACCGAGGCCCCGCTCCGCACCGACCCCCGCACAGCGCTCCGCTTCGTTCCCCCGCTCCGCTCCGTGCCCGACCGAAGGAAACGCCCGCTGTGACCGAGCGCCCCAAGCGCTGCACGCTGCAACGCTGCCAGCCCCGCATCCTAAGCGAACGACCGAGGATCCCTATCAGTCTGACCGAAGGAAACGCCGCACCCCGCTGCTGCGACCGACCCCCAACGCTGCAAGCGCCGTTCCTAGTGTCTGACCGAGCCAATCTCCCGCATTTGGCTGAGTACGACCGACGGCCACTTGTCGCAACCCCGCATCCGTCGCACCACTTGCCTCCGTGGGCCCCCCAAGTTCTCCAGAGTTATTGTGGGTTCCCCAAAGGTCCCTAGGACTACTGTGGGCCCCACCTAGGTGTGTTCTCTTCGACGACTTGCCGCGTACGACGTCGTCGCACGTCGTAGCCCGTCGTCGCACGTGCGAGCTTTGGAATCTGGAATCGTCGCCCGGGTTGATGCTCTGAACTTTCCAGTGAGGAAACTATATTGGAATCAGGACTTGGAGCGCGTTCTATTATTCCAACCCCCGGTGTCGCTACCCGACGCCGGTGTAGCTTTCGCGTCGTGTTGAGATAACGTTTTGCACCCCTAGGACCCCCAACCCAATACATGCTAATCAAGACTAAAATCGGTATTTTCAAAGTATTTTAAATGTTTTAAATTCACTAATCAAGATTAATAATATGGAATTTAGGCCGGTGGACTTGTGCACGTAGGAATCGTGACTTGGACTCGTTGGACGGTTTTCTTGACGTGATAGTTGCAGGCAAGTGAAACTTGCCAACTCTTGTGTAGGGCCATGTTTTTAGGCCACTTCCTTGCTTTTAGCGTAAAAGAGACTAGTCAGTGAAATGATAGCTGGCTAGACGCCTACTTGATCTAGTTTGACAACGAAACTAGATCCGTCACCTAAATGATCTAGCTTGACAACGAAGCTAGATCCAACCCTTAAACTTGTCATTCATGCATGCTAAACTGTCACGTTTACTTTTCTTACCTGTACGCTTTACTACTTGCCATGCCATGTCATCCATGCATTGAATGTTGCATTCGTAGCACACGCTACAATACTTGTCCTTGTACTACTTGTCCGGCTAGGTGCACCCCTACGCCATACTTGTTTACACACTTCCTGGCTCGTGGTCCAGAAGCGAGCATTCCAAGTTCGGGGGTAATGCCCTGGCTCGATACACGTGGATGGGTAGGGATAAACGTTCGCTTGAGCTTAGGAGTTGGCCCGCGCAGCCACTCTAGCCAAAAGGCGGAATCTCTGTGCACGAGGTGCTTTCTTTACTTGTCTTGTACTTGTCTTGTGAATGCCATGCCATGCTCGTACCTTACTTTACTTTACCTGTTGCACTCATACTTTAAACTGCCATGTCATCGCATTCATGCTAGAACTGCTAGGTTGCTTTCCTTTTCCCACTTCTAGTTTCCTTGCACAAGTCTTCCAGACTTGCTGACATGTGCCCCTTTCTCTTTGGGTGCCACATGTTAGACCCTGAGCCAGAGATAGTTGCTGAGGACGAGGTGTTTGCTGACGCTGAGCCAGAGCCTACGTTCGTTGAGGAGTTCGAGGACACCGGAGACCAGTCTTAGAGACTGATTTTACTTGCTTTTGCTTTAGGTTGCTGTTAGATGTCGGTGCTTGCACCTTTTCTTTGTTTTCGTACTTTGTACTTTTGTTGGCCATGCTGGGCCTCCTTTAGACTCTTTTATTTGTAGCCTGGTGGCTTTTTTGCGATGTTGAGATTTATTATTATGGATATTCTGAGATGTACTTTTGTCTCTTTTCGTTATTATTATCTTTGTTTCGTTTCACGTTGCAAGGACCTGCAGTTTAAAGTGATTGACGCTTATCGGACTTGCGGCTTTGTAGCTTCAAGTCTGAGCGGACCTTCTCACGCTTCGCCTCCACGTTTTTGGGAAGCGGGGCGTGACATTGCGCGCGGATGGAAATTGCTCGACACTTGTGAGTTTTAAGCCCCGCAAACGACGCGCACGACACGGTTTTTTTTTGCCCGTCGTGCGCGCTGATGTGAATTGCTTCACAATAGGCGTTTTAACCCCCGCGCACGACGGGGTTAATTTTGCCCGTCGTGCGCTCGGATGGAAATTGCTGCACACTAGGCTTTTTAACCCACGCGCATGACGGGGATGGAAATTTCTTTACACGTTGCATTTTACCCCTCGGGCACGACGGGGGTAATTTTTGCCTGTCGTGCGCACGGTTGGTAAATGCTCCACACTTCTGCGTTTCCCGCGCACGACGCCCACGACGGGGGTAATTGCTTCACAGTAGGTGTTTTATGTAACGGTCGCTTTCCGATCGTATCTTCTTCGTGCACGTGCTGTTGAGCGTGCACGTGTTTGCTTTAGACTTTGCTTGCCTCTGAACACTATGGTGTGATATGTCGTTGTGACCCTCTCGGAGAGTATCAAATTGTGGAATTCATTTGGAACGACATTTTCGGGTCGTTCTCCGACGATTTGATCTTATTTGACGAGACGTCGCGATTTTCACTTTTGTCATAAGGCCCTTCTATTTTTAATTTCGTTTCTCGTCGTCGAAATTATGATTCATCTTCTCTGTCATCTTTCTCTCGTCGTCCCGGTCGTCCCGGTCGTCCCAGTATTTATTTCACAATTTTTGAGCTTCGTTTGACCTACTTTCACTTTTGCCCAACTTAAATATTGTTTAACCCTAAGTTCCTCCTGATTTTATTCCCAAAGATAATCCTATTTCCTTTTATAACCTAATAATTAGAAACCTATTAATAAGAAATCAAATCCCCTTCCAAATTCAACTTTAGTCATTTTCCCACGATGAGGCCGAATTAACACTCACGCACGATTAACACATAGGATAACAGACTACCCAAGCTCACTTGGTTACAGGGGCCGAACCCATGAATCTGACTCGCCCACGCATCAGTCCTTTCAAGTTTCAAAAGAATAATAATAACCCAAGGCATAGAATAGCCTTCCTCACGTGCCAACTCAACCATTTGTTTTATAAACAATCCATAGCCTACCTTATACCAGCTATGAACCTAGGGTCTAGCTCCTCACGTGCTCTTGCCTTGCCTTTATATATATAATAACCGAGGATCCCTAGCCCTATTACTTAAACCCTTAGGAACCCAGCCAACGAAGCACAGCTGCCGCCTCTGTGCTTTTCCCCACGCGGGTGAGAGAGCAACGCAACCTGCCGCGACGTCCAACCACCGCCTTCGACCTCACCCGTCATCGCTGAGCGACCCACGGATCTCGCCCCGACCTTCTGCCTCCCCCTACGCCGAGTGGCCCCCGCAACCGCTGGCGCCCCGCTGCAAAAGCCCGCCCGTCGCCGAAATCATCTCCAGGCCCTCTCGGCGCCGCCCTGTGCAAGGAGCGGGCGGTTGGCTGCCGCTTCTCCGCGTGGCCGTCGCTTCAACGGCGTTTTCCGACACCGACAGCCCCGCCGGATCCCCGCGGCTCCGCCTGTGCCCCGCCCAATGCCGCGAGCAGCTGCTGCTGCACTTTGCAGCAGCGCACCCGCTGCCCTAGGCCGTATGGCAACCGCAGCCGCGACGTCTGACCCCCCGACATACCTCCGACTGACAGAGAAGAATACGTCGACCGTGCGTGGAGGACATCGAGACACATCGGATGCCGTAACTAACTCGGGCCATCCTTTGCCCTTGCGGTTCTATTTGCAAGGAGGAAGACAATTTGACTGAGGTTTTTAGGTCACACAATGTTTACTGGTTCTGGCCTGGAGTCACTTGTGGATCAAACTATTTCAGTCATTACAAATGATGGACGGAATATTGTGGGAGTTTTAAAAGGCTTTGTTCAGGCTACCAATATCATTCTTGACGAGTCACATGAGCGGGTGTACTCCACAAAGGAAGGTGTTCAGCAACTTGTTCTCGGGTTATACATTATAAGGGGGTGATAACATAAGCATTGTGGGAGAGTTGGATGAAGAACTGGACTCAAATCTGGACCTAACCAAACTGAGAGCACATCCCCTCAAGCCTGAAATTCATTGATCAGCAAATTGCGCAAGTTTCTGGCAGTGTGACTAAGATGCAACATTTTCATCGCGGTCCGTTACCGTCCCCGAGCCGACGCCGTTACCTTATATGCTACCGGAATAGCAACACCTGGCATCGCTACCCGACGTCAGTGTAGCTCTCGCGTCGTGTTAAGGTATACCTGAACCGTAAGAACCCACACTGCATGCTAACAAGATAAAAACTGTAATTTTGATGTGTTGGTTAATTCACTAATTGAAGATAATGAATACGGGACAGTAGGCTGGTGGACTTGTGCACGTAGGTTATTTGTGACTCTGGACTCCTCTGGACGGTGTTTTTCTGACAGCAGACTTGCAGGCAAGTGAAACTTGCCAACTCTTGTGTAGGGCCATGTTTTTAGGCCACTTCCTTGCTTTTAGCGTAAAAGAGACTAGTCAGTGAAATGATAGCTGGCTAGACGCCTACTTGATCTAGTTTGACAACGAAACTAGATCCGTCACCTAATTGATCTAGCTTGACAACGAAGCTAGATCCAACCCTTTAAACTTGTTATTCATGCATACTAAACTGTCACGTTTACTTTCCTTAAACTGTACGCACTTTTAACTGCCATGCATTGCATCTTACATGTCATCCAAATTGATTGTTGCATCGTAGCACACGCTACAAAATACTTGTACAAATCCGTGTTTCCGTGTTCCTGGCTAGGTGCACCCCTAGGCCATACTTGTTTAAAACACTTCCTGGCTCGTGATCCAGAAGCGGGCCTTCCATGTGTTGGGGGAAAACCAATGCCTCGATACACGTGGAGGGGTAGGGATAAACGGTCACTTGAGCTTAGGAGTGGCCTGATCCGCCCTCTAGCCAAAAGACGGAATCTCTGTGCACGAGGTGCTTACTTTTCTTGTCTTGTACTTGTCTTGTGAATGATTCATGAAATACTTGTCATCCATGCCATGTTTAAATGCCATGCTCGTACTTTACTTTACTTTACCTTACCTGTTGCACTCATTACTTTAACTGCCATGTCATTGCATCATGCTAGAACTGCTAGGTTGCTTTACTTTGCCTACTTTCAGTTTCCTTGCATAAGTCTCTTGTAGACTTGCTGACATGTGCCCCTTGCTCTTTTGGGTGTCACATGTTAGACCCTGAGCCAGAGACCGTTGCTGTGTACGTGATGTGTTGCTGACGTTGAGCCTGAGTCCTTGTCTGCCCAGGAGGAGTTTTGTGGACACCGGTGACCTTTCTTGGTGATTTTGCTGAGTTTTCTTTTGTTTTAGGTTTTGTTGTTAGTTGTCGGTGCGTGGCACCTTTGCTTTGTATGCTGTACTTTTGTTGGCCATGTTTGGGCCTTTAGACTCTCTTTTATTCCAGCCTGGTGGCTTTTTCTGTGATGTTGAAACTTATATTTATGGATATTCTGAGATATTTCTTTGTCTCATTTTATTATTATTATCTTGTTTCATTCGCGTTGCAAGGACCTGCAGTTTTAAATTTGATTGACGCTTATCGGACTTGCAGCTTTGTAGCTTCAAGTCTGAGCGGACCTTCTCATGCTTCGCCTCCATATTTTTGGGAAGCGGGGCATGACAGGTTTTGTTGGTGGCACATGCAGGTCCGGTCTTGCAATTGCGAATTAACGGAACAACGATAATAACGGAATGTCCATTAAATAAATTGCAACATCTGAGTAATAAGCCTTGAGTTTAGTCGTTTTCTTATGACACTAGGTGATAAGAAGACTTAGTTAGACGTCTGTGCTTGCTTGTTAGAGGCCTCTGTTTGTTAGTTAGACTCCCTGTCAGCAATTGATTTAATCGTCGTAGGAGTGACCTTAGGGGTTCTTGTCTAACCCTGACCCTATTAGACTCCTAAAATTTCCTTTTGTCGTTCACTTGGGTTCATCGATTTCGGACCAAGCTGAACGCATTTCATGACCGTCCAGCCCCTTAGAAGGTCTTAGTGTCTAGTTCCAAATCTTTAGTTGGTCGACCGTAGGAGTTTCCCCGTAGATTCTCCTGATTCATAACCTAGGCGTATGAATGTTTTGATCATCCGACCAATTTCTTTGCCTCGATTCACGAGATCGCCCGTGACGATCGTCGTCAATTTTCAAACATCGCCATTGCAAAACTTGAACCTTCTGAAAGTATTTTTCAATCTTCTCTTCCACTAAGTTTTATTTTGTTCAAAATTTTAATATACCTATATTTCATCCTCCTTCATTGATTTAAATTTTTAAAACGTTTGTCGGAATTTTTGAATACTAGCTTATGGTATTTTCCCAGCCTATACTTTTCCTACTTATGTAAATGTGTCGTTCTTTCATATATTAGTTTTACTTTTGCCTTGCCCAATTCGATTTATAATTTTCCTTCTTATTGGTGTTATACGAATGATACGTCGTGTTACTTTTATATACTTTCAAGACACATGGAAATCCAGCTTTCAGCAAGTTGGTCTTGGCTCTTCGTTTTCCTCTACTTCAGATTTTTGCAAAATCGCTATTTCATAACCCCTTCCTGCTTTAGACCCCCCTGACTTGATTTTAAAGATTTGTTATTCGATCTTGATGATTCTTATGCTAAGTTACTAATATTTTCTTTCCGCTCACCATACACGCTTTTAGAAAAATTTCTAAACCAAATTGAATTTCAATTATTTTTATATCCGTGCCAGACTTGTTGAGCTCGTATATTAAGAACCTTGCGTAAATCAGTTTTTTTTTCATTTTTGGCAAACCCTGGTTCTCTAAAAGCCGTTTCAAATTGATCATTTTAAAATTTTCCATAGCCTAAAGTTTTGAAGCATTTAACATGAGTTTAAATTCTTCCGTTACTTGATTTCATTCTTTGACTTTCAAAAACTTTTGACAACATTATATTAAATTGCTGACGTATAAATTTTCTAAACCACGTCCTTAATATTCGTGTAAATGATTTTACTTCCTTTTATAACGATTTTTATAACCAACAGACCATTTTCCCCTTATCATGAATATTCGACTCAAACTTATTTTGAACAACTCGTTTTATCGATCCCCAAATATTTCTTTTCAGACGAGGATTTTAATTTTGAAGAACAACAGTTTTCAGATTTCACGTATTTTAGCTTGTGCTACTTACCACATTTTCTTTTTCCCCTCCTATATAAGCATCACTACATCTCCCTTTTCCCTCAACCTAAACATCACCATTGAGTCAATGTTTCGTCTAACCAAGCTGTCTCCTTGTATTCGTCCTATCTGAACTCGTGCTTATCGATCCTTCCCTCGTCACGCTCTCGACCTCTCTTTATTGCTTAGGCCTTAGGGTCCTTCAATGTCTGTGTCAACTCTTAGTTGCTAGTAGACCCTTGGACCCTTGTGAGGTTGTCGTGGTGCACGTACCTAAGTTGTGTACGTGGGCTTGAATGAGAATTCCCATAGTATATTGATGTTTGCCTATTGAGTGATATATATATATATATTCGGAGTTATTCGTGATAGTATGAAGTGGTTGTGTGTTAGTAGTTATAGCTTTTGTGTGGATAGCTATACTATACTAGGGATGCCTATGTATATAAGAGTTAGCGTTGAAATATCTAAGTTGTGTATGTAGTTAGAGATACTTATAATGGTTGAAATAAATGATTGGTAAAGCTATGTGTATGTTAGTAGTGATAATAATAAGAGTACGTATGGTTAAGAGGGTAGGCCTATTATGTGACCTATATGTTAGCACGTATGAGTGTGTGCTCGTATGTGGGTATGTATTGTGTTTAGACGTAAGTAGTTATGTCTTGATGCCTGAGTATATAGGTGATATACATATGGAAGTAGGAGTATAATTTTGATTGGTATTGCTTGCTTTTCGGGATGTTGCATGCGTGCATACTGTGAGGTATACACGACTATTGCACATCTTAATTATGTATGTGTGGATGTGTTAGTATACTAATTATAGGTAGTAGGCTATGGTGTGAATATATACATTATTTATGTGTGACTATACGGTGAATGTTTGTACTAGTGAGGGTATTATAAATATGTGGGTGCTGATGTCTGTAATGTTATTATTATGGTATATAATTAGATTGAACTATGTGGGTGTTATCTGACTAAATATTAAGTGTGATTGATTTATGGAATGTATATGGTTGTATTGGTAGATGTATATATATGGGTGTGGTATTGGTATAGGTATGAATGTCGTGAATATTCTAATATGTCTATTGAGTCTCACTCAAGCTTGAGTGGGTATACTCTAAGTATATTGAATGTATGTTTGTAGTTTGAATATAGCAATGTTTAATGTATGTATAGTGATAGGAGTGTTTGTGCCTGGTTGTGCTACGCACATGATTGTGGGTCGCTACGCCAGTATATAGTTATAGGTGTTGGTCTTGTGGTATAGCTAATTACTAAGGACTTGCTCGTGTGAACGTATGTGTACTAGCTAAAACTAGGTGTGTATGTGTGCTAGTTATATAATGGTATGATTGGTGTATGTAAATGAAATGTTAGCGTATATGGGTGTGCACCATGCACAGGTAAGTATGTGCTTAGTTATAGGCATTGATGACTATGATATATGTGGCGTGTCGTAAATACAGTTATAGGACCGTACGTGATGTGAATATATGGTGAACTTGACTTAATAATGGTATGGTGTGACTATATGTGTTGGGATGGTTGGTATTGGATGAATATTAGAGGGTAGTATACCCTTGATGTTTGTGCATAGGTAGCTATCTATACGTAGAGCAATGATTGTATTTGCTAGTAGGAGATCATACTTATATGAGTATCTGAAATATTGTTTTGTGATTAGGTAGGTAGTAGTTATATAAGGGATGATCTTTAGTTCGGGTTTGTACCCGATAACACAACCCAAACCCGCAATGCCTCTATATAAGGTATTTTAGGGTTTTTTTTGAGCGATTCAAGCAGTTTGGGGGCGTATTTTGGGCGTATTGGAGGCTCTAGAAGCCGTATTTCCCCTCTGAAAAATTCTGTAAAATTCCAGAGGCTTGTTTCTAATTTCCAGAGAGTTTTGATGTATTTTCAGAGATATTTGGTGATGAATTCTTAACTTAAACTCCTTATTTTGGTGTATTCTAGCGTATTTTGCTATGAACTTGAAGTATTTTGTTATGAAACTTGTTTATTTTCGCATGATGTGTAGCTAAATCTCTGTTGTGCTTGGTATGGAGTAGTTAGGGGATATTATTCGTGTTTATTTGGTTGAAATTCCTCGTGCTAAATCGTTTAACGTCGCTAAAATTGTAATCGTTGTTCGTAAATCGACTTTTTTAGATTCCAAAAGAATTAATTTAGTTGATGATCGCCCCAAAAGGGTGAGATTTGATCTCCCCAAAAGGGAGTTTCATACCGTAGTTTTGATCTCTCCAAAAGAGAGTTTCATATCGTATTAGAATTTTAACGACGATCTTATTGAATATTTTGTTTGAACCCCCAAAAGGGCATCTTCCGATGAATTGCTCCCAAAAGGAGAATTCATTGAGTTATATTGGATATTTTCCCGGTGAATTGCTCTCAAAAAGAGAATTCATTGTGATATATTCATCAACCAAATTAATACGAATTATCGATCCTAACGAACCCATACCATGTGCAAACTTTTTATAGGTATTTTTTTTTTACGTATTTCTATGTTTATATTATTCACGTGTTCACATCACCATCACCGTCATCGTTTGTGAAGTGTTTAGTTTCTCTTCGTAGGATTTCTATTTGATTTGAACTGTGGTTGCAACAGATTTCTTCCCGTGGATTCGACACCTGGACTCCCAGGTTTTACTACTTGTACGGACTCTTGCACTTGAGAGAGAGCACCTTTTCGGAGCCCATCAGGATGCATGCTTATATATATGATTGAAATACGTGTATGAATTTGACTGACTATAATGGGTGTAAGTGTGTAATGTGTGTGAATACATACATGTCGGTATAGCTAATGATTGACTACCTAGTGCATATATTAGCATTTGAAATGACTATACCTGGTTGAATTATAATGGGACATGATTGTGGTAGTTACTAGAACGACTAGATATGTTAGAAGGTCCGAGGACGGACCTTATTCTAAGGTGGGGAGGATGTAACGGTCGCTTTCCGATCGTATCTTCTTCGTGCACGTGCTGTTGAGCGTGCACGTGTTTGCTTTAGACTTTGCTTGCCTCTGAACACTATGGTGTGATATGTCGTTGTGACCCTCTCGGAGAGTATAAAATTGTGGAATTCATTTGGAACGACATTTTCGGGTCGTTCTCCGACGATTTGATCTTATTTGACGAGACGTCGCGATTTTCACTTTTGTCGTAAGGCCCTTCTATTTTTAATTTCGTTTCTCGTCGTCGAAATTGTGATTCATCTTCTCTGTCATCTTTCTCTCGTCGTCCCGGTCATCCCAGTATTTATTTCACAATTTTTGAGCTTCGTTTGACCTACTTTCACTTTTGCCCAACTTAAATATTGTTTAACCCTAAGTTGCTCCTGATTTTATTCCCAAAGATAATCCTATTTCCTTTTATAACCTAATAATTAGAAACCTATTAATAAGAAATCAAATCCCCTTCCAAATTCAACTTTAGTCATTTTCCCACGATGAGGCCGAATTAACACTCACGCACGATTAACACATAGGATAACAGACTACCCAAGCTCACTTGGTTACAGGGGCCGAACCCATGAATCTGACTCGCCCACGCATCAGTCCTTTCAAGTTTCAAAAGAATAATAATAACCCAAGGCATAGAATAGCCTTCCTCACGTGCCAACTCAACCATTTGTTTTATAAACAATCCCTAGCCTACCTTATACCAGCTATGAACCTAGGGTCTAGCTCCTCACGTGCTCTTGCCTTGCCTTTATATATATAATAACCGAGGATCCCTAGCCCTATTACTTAAACCCTAAGGAACCCAGCCAACGAAGCACATCCGTCGCCTCTGTGCTTTTCTCCACGCGGGTGAGAGAGCAACGCAACCTGCCGCGACGTCCAACCACCGCCTTCGACCTCACCCGTCATCGCTGAGCGACCCACGGATCTCGCCCCGACCTTCTGCCTCCCCCGCAACCGCCGACGCCCCCCCGCTGCAAAAGCCCGCCCGTCGCCGAAATCATCTCCAGGCCCTCTCGGCGCCGCCCTGTGCAAGGAGCGGGCGGTTGGCTGCCGCTTCTCCGCGTGGCCGTCGCTTCAACGGCGTTTTCCGACACCGACAGCCCCGCCGGATCCCCGCGGCTCCGCCTGTGCCCCGCCCAATGCCGCGAGCAGCTGCTGCTGCACTTTGTAGCAGCACACCCGCTGCCCCAGGCCGTATGGCAGCCGCAGCCGCGACGTCCGACCCCCCGACATACCTCCGACTGACTGAGAAGAATATGTCGACCGTGCGTGGAGGACATCGAGACACATCGGAAGCCGTAACTAACTCGGGCCATCCTTTGCCCTTGCGGTTCTATTTGCAAGGAGGAAGACAATTTGACTGAGGTTTTTAGGTCACACAATGTTTACTGGTTCTGGCCTGGAGTCACTTGTGGATCAAACTATTTCAGTCATTACAAATGATGGACGGAATATTGTGGGAGTTTTAAAAGGCTTTGTTCAGGCTACCAATATCATTCTTGACGAGTCACATGAGCGGGTGTACTCCACAAAGGAAGGTGTTCAGCAACTTGTTCTCGGGTTATACATTATACGGGGGTGATAACATAAGCATTGTGGGAGAGTTAGATGAAGAACTGGACTCAAATCTGGACCTAACCAAACTGAGAGCACATCCCCTCAAGCCTGAAATTCATTGATCAGCAAATTGCCCAAGTTTCTGGCAGTGTGACTAAGATGCAACGTTTTCATCGCGGTCCGTTACCGTCCCCGAGCCGACGCCGTTACCTTATACGCTACCGGAATTCAACACCTGGCGTCGCTACCCGACGTCAGGGTAGCTCTCGCGTCGTGTTAAGGTATACCTGAACCGTAAGAACCCACACTGCATGCTAACAAGATAAAAACTGTAATTTTGATGTGTTGGTTAATTCACTAATTGAAGATAATGAATACGGGATTGTAGGCTGGTGGACTTGTGCACGTAGGTTATTTGTGACTCTGGACTCCTCTGGACGGTGTTTTCTGACAGCAGACTTGCAGGCAAGTGAAACTTGCCAACTCTTGTGTAGGGCCATGTTTTTAGGCCACTTCCTTGTTTTCAGCGTAAAAGAGACTAGTCAGTGAAATGATAGCTGGCTAGACGCCTACTTGATCTAGTTTGACAACGAAACTAGATCCGTCACCTAATCGATCTAGCTTGACAACGAAGCTAGATCCAACCCTTTAAACTTGTTATTCATGCATACTAAACTGTCACGTTTACTTTCCTTAAACTGTACGTACTTTTAACTGCCATGCATTGCATCTTACATGTCATCCAAATTGATTGTTGCATCGTAGCACACGCTACAAAATACTTGTACAAATCCGTGTTTCCGTGTTCCTGGCTAGGTGCACCCCTAGGCCATACTTGTTTAAAACACTTCCTGGCTCGTGATCCAGAAGCGAGCATTCCAAGTTCGGGGGTAAGGCCCTGGCTCGATACACGTGGAGGGGTAGGGATAAACGGTTACTTGAGCTTAGGAGTGGCCTGATCAGCCCTCTAGCCAAAAGACGGAATCCCTGTGCACGAGGTGCTTACTTTTCTTGTCTTGTACTTGTCTTGTGAATGATTCATGCAATACTTGTCATCCATGCCATGTTTAAATGTCATGCTCGTACTTTACTTTACTTTACCTTACCTGTTGCACTCATTACTTTAACTGCCATGTCATTGCATCATGCTAGAACTGCTAGGTTGCTTTACTTTTACCTACCTTCAGTTTCCTTGCACAAGTCTCTTGTAGACTTGCTGACATGTGCCCCTTGCTCTTTTGGGTGTCACATGTTAGACCCTGAGCCAGAGACCGTTGCTGAGTACGTGATGTGTTACTGACGCTGAGCCTGAGTCCATGTCTGCCTAGGAGGAGTTTTGTGGATGCCGGTGATCTTTCTTGGTGACTTTGCTGAGCTTATTTTTAGGTTTGTTGTTAGTTGTCGGTGCGTAGCACCGTTGTTTTGTACGTTGTACTTTTGTTGGCCATGTTGGGCCTTTAGTCTCTTTTTCTTTTAGCCTGGTGGCTTTTCTGCGATGTTGGAATTTATATTTATGGATATTCTGAGATTATTCTTTTGTCTCATTTCATTATTATTATCTTGTTTCGCTCGCGTTGCAAGGACCTGCAGTTTTAAATTTGATTGACGCTTATCGGACTTGTAGCTTTGTAGCTTCAAGTCTGAGCAGACCTTCTCACGCTTCGCCTCCATATTTTTGGGAAGCGGGGCGTGACATTTTAACTCCCGCGCACGACAGGGTTAATTTTCCCCGTCGTGCGCTCGGATGGAAATTGCACCACACTAGGCGTTTTAACCCACGCGCACGACGGGGATGGACATTGCTTTACACATTGCGTTTTACCCCTCGCGCACGACGGGTGTAATTTTTGCCTGTCGTGCGCACGGTTGGTAAATGCTCCATACTTGTGAGTTTCCCGCGCACGACGCATACGACGGGGGTAATTGCTTCACACTAGGCGTTTGAACCCCCGCGCACGACGGGGTTAATTTTGCCCATCGTGCGCTCAGATGGAAATTGCTGCACACTTGACATTTTATCCAATGCGCAAGACGGGGTAAGTCGCGCGCGCGGATGGAAATTGCTTTACACATTGTGTTTTCCCCCTCGCGCACGACGGGGGTAATTTTGCCCGTCGTGCGTCCGGCTGTAAATTGCTCCACACTTGTGCGTTTGCCCGCGCACGACGCGCACGACTAGGTTAATTTTGCCCGTCGTGCGCGCGGATGGAAATTGCTACATACTTGTGCGTTTTAACCCCCGCGGACGACGTGGTTAATTTTGCCCGTCGTGTGCTCAGATGGAAATTGGTCCACACTAGGCGTTTTAACCCACGCGCACGACGGGGTAATTTTGCCCGTCTTGCGCGCGGATGTGAATTGCTTCATACTAGGCGTTTTAACCCCCGCAGACGACGGGGTTAATTTTTCCCGTCGTGCGCTCGGATGGAAATTGCTCCACATTAGGTGTTTAACACACGCGCATGCCGTGGTAATTTTGCCCGTCGTGCGCGCGGATGGAAATTGCACCACAATAGGCATTTTAACCCACGCGCACGACGGGGTAAGTTTGCCCGTCGTGCGCGCGGATGGTAATTGCTTTACACATTGCGTTTTTCCCCTCGCGCACAACGGGGGTAATTTTGCGCGTCGTGCGCACGGCTGTAAATTGCTCCACACTTGTGCGTTTGCTTGCACACGACGCGCACGACGGGGTTAATTTTGCCCGTCGTGCGCGCGGATGGAAATTGCTGCACACTTGTGCGTTTTAAACCCCGCGGACGACGGGGTTAATTTTGTCCGTCGTGCGCTCGGATGGAAATTGCTCCACACTAGGCGTTTTAACCCACGCGCGCGACGGGGGTAATTTTGCCCGTCGTGCGCACGGATGGTAATTACTCGACACTTTTGTGTTTTATGCCCCGCGGACGACGCGCACGACGATGTTATTTTTGCCCGTCGTGTGCGCGGATGTGAATTGCTTCACAATAGGCGTTTTAACCCCCGCGCACGACGGGGTTAATTTTGCCCGTCGTGCGCTCGGATGGAAATTGCTGCACACTAGGCGTTTTTAACCCACGCGCACGACATGGATGGAAATTGCTTTACACGTTGCGTTTTACCCCTCGCTCACGACGGGGGTAATTTTTGCCTGTCATGCACACGGTTGGTAAATGCTCCACACTTGTTCGTTTCCCGCGCACGAAGCCCACGACAGTGGTAATTGCTTCACACTAGGCGTTTTAACCCCCGCAGACGACGGGGTTAATTTTGCCCGTCGTGCGCTCGGATGGAAATTGCTGCACACTAGGCATTTTAACCCACGCGCACGACGGGGTAAGTTTGCCCGTCATGCGCACGGATGGAAATTGCTTTACACATTGCGTTTTCCCCCTCGCGCACGACGGGGGTAATTTTGCCCGTCGTGCGCACGGCTGTAAATTGCTCCACACTTGTGCGTTTTAAGCCCCGCGGACGACACGCACGACGGGGTTATTTTTGCCCGTCGTGCGCGCGGATGTGAATTACTTCACACTAGGCGTTTTAACCCCCGCGGACGATGTGGTTAATTTTGCCCTTCGTGCGCTCGGATGGAAATTGCTGCACAATAGGTGTTTTAACCCACGCGCACGACGGGGGTAATTTTGCCCGTCGTGTGCGCGGATGTGAATTGCTTCACACTAGGCATTTTAACCCCCGCGGACGACGGGGTTAATTTTGCCCGTCGTGCGCTCGGATGGAAATTGTTGCACACTAGGCGTTTTAACCCCCGCGCACGACGGGGGTAATTTTGCCCGTCGTGCGCGCGGGTGGAAATTCCTTTACACGTTGCGCATTACCCCTCGCGGACGACGGGGTTAATTTTGCCTGTCGTGCGCGCGGATGGAAATTGCTGCATACTAGGCGTTTTAACCCACGCGCATGACGGGGGTAATTTTGCCAATCGTGCGCGCGGGTGGAAATTCCTTTACATGTTGCGCATTACCCCTCACGGACGACGGGGTTAATTTTGCCTGTCGTGCGCTCGGATGGAAATTGCTGCACACTAGGCGTTTTAACCCACGAGCACGACGGGGGTAATTTTGCCCGTCGTGCGCACGGTTGGTAACTTCTCAACACTTGTGCGTTTTAAGCCACGACGCGCACGACGCGTAGGCTGTAGCGCGTTGTGCGCGGGGAGTAATATTCTCCTTGCTGGGTCGACGTGCACAACGGTGCCGTATAATGTAAACTATTTCTTTGAAAAGGATATGAAGGGCGGGATGGTAATTGCACCAATAGTTCTAAAAAGTTGCTTTCATATGGGCTATAAGGGCGGGATGGTAATTGCCACAAAAGTTCCGGTCGCGTAAGGGCGCGTTGGTAATTGCACCAAAAGTTCCTCATGTTCCGCTTTTAACAACAGCCGGTGGATCGGATCGGACGGTCAGGAGGGGTCGAGCGCAGGAATCCCATCTGAGCACGAGCTCAGGCGCATTTTACCCCTGTATATAGGGGTAAAATGCGCCTGAGCTCGTCCTCAGATGGGATTCCTGCGCTCGACCCCTCCTGACCGTCCGATCCGATCCACCGGCTGTTGTTAAAAGCGGAACATGAGGAACTTTTGGTGCAATTACCAACGCGCCCTTACGCGACCGGAACTTTTGGGGCAATTACCATCCCGCCCTTATAGCCCCTATGAAAGCAACTTTTTAGAACTATTGGTGCAATTACCATCCCGCCCTTCATATCCTTTTCAAAGAAATAGTTTACACTATACGGCACCGTTGTGCGCGTCGACCCAGCAAGGAGAATATTACTCCCCGCGCACAACGCGCTACAGCCTACGCGTCATGCGCGGCGCAGGCTTAAAACACACAAGTGTTGAGAAGTTACCAACCGTGCACACGACGGGCAAAATTACCCCCGTCGTGCGCGAGGGGGAAAACACAACGTGTAAAGCAATTTTCATCCGTGCGCACGACGTGCAAAATTACCCCGTCGTGCGTGAGGGGTAAAACGCACAAGTGTTGAGAAGTTACCAACCGTGCACACGACGGGCAAAATTACCCCAGTCGTGCGCGAGGGGGAAAACACAATGTGTAAAGCAATTTCCATCCGTGCACACGACGTGCAAAATTACTCCGTCGTGCGCGAGGGGTAAAACACAATGTGTAAAGCAATTTCCATCTGCGCGCACGACGGGTAAAATTACCGCCGTCGTGCGCAAGGGGTAATGCGCAACATGTAAAGGAATTTCCACCCGCGTGCACGACGGGCAAAATTACCCCCATCGTGCGAGTGGGTTAAACTGCCTAGTGTGCAGCAATTTCCATCCGAGCGCACGACGGGCAAAATTAACCCCGTCGTCCGCGGGGGTTAAACGCCTAGTGTGAAGCAATTCACATCCGCACGCACGACGGGCAAAATTACCCCCGTCGTGCGCCTGGGTTAAAACGCCTAGTGTGCAGCAATTTCCATCCACGCGCACGACGGGAAAAATTAACCCCGTCGTCCGCGGGGGTTAAAACGCCTAGTGTGTAGCAATTCACAACCACGCGCACGACGGGCAAAATTACCCACGTCGTGCGCGAGGGTGGGTTAAAACGCCTAGTGTGCAGCAATATCCATCTGAGCGCACGACGGGCAAAATTAACCCCGTCGTCTGCGGGGGTTAAAACGCCTAGTGTGAAGCAATTCACATCCGCGTGCACGACGGGCAAAATTACCCCCGTCGTGTGCGTGGGTTAAAACGCCTAGTGTGCAGAAATTTCCATCCGCGCGCACGACGGGCAAAATTAACCCCGTCGTCCGTGGGGGTTAAAACGCCTAGTGTGAAGCAATTCACATCCGCGCGCACGACGGGCAAAATTACCCCCGTCGTGCGAGTGGGTTAAAACGCCTAGTGTGCAGCAATTTCCATCCGCGCGCACGACGGGCAAAATTAACCCTGTCGTCCGCTGGGGTTAAAACGCTTAGTGTGAAGCAATTCACATCCGCGCGCATGACGGGCAAAATTACCCAAGTCATGCGCGTGGGTTGGGTTAAAACACCTAGTGTGCAGCAATTTCCATCCGAGCGCACGACGGGCAAAATTAACCCCGTCGTCCGCGGGGGTTAAAACGCCTAGTGTGAAGCAATTCACATCCGCACGCACGACAGGCAAAATTAACCCCGTCGTGCGCATGGGTTAAAATGCCTAGTGTGCAGCAATTTCCAACCGCACGCACGAGGGGCAAAATTAACCCCGTCGTCCGTGGGGGTTAAAACGCCTAATGTGTAGCAATTCACATCCACGCGCACGACGGGCAAAATTACCCCCGTCGTGCGCGTGGGTTAAAACGCCTAGTATGCAGCAATTTCCATCCGAGCGCACGACGGACAAAATTAACCCCGTCGTCCGCGGGGGTTAAAACGCACAAGTGTGCATCAATTTCCATCCGCGCGCACGACGGGCAAAATTAACCCCGTCGTGCGCGTCGTGTGCGGGCAAACGCACAAGTGTGGAGCAATTTACAGCCGTGTGCACGACGGGAAAAATTACCCCCGTCGTGCGCGAGGGGGGAAACGCAATCTGTAAAGCAATTTCCATCCGCGCGCACGACGGGCAAACTTACCCCGTCGTGCGCGTGGGTTAAAACGCCTAGTGTGCAGCAATTTCCATCCGAGCGCACGACGGGCAAAAATTAACCCCGTCGTCCGCGGGGGTTAAAACGCATAAGTGTGAAGCAATTTCCAGACGCGCTTACGACGGGCAAAATTACCCCCGTCGTGCGCGTGGGTTAAAACGCCTAGTGTGGAGCAATTTCCATCCGAGCGCACCACTGGCAAAATTAAGCCTGTCGTCCGCGGGGGTTAAAATGCACAAGTGTGCAGCGACGGGCAAAATTAACCCCGTTGTGCGCGTCGTGTGCGGGCAAATGCACAAGTGTGGAGCAATTTACAGCCGTGCGCACGACGGGCAAAATTACCCCATCGTGCGCGAGGGGGAAAACGCAATGTGTAAAGAAATTTCCATCCGCGCACAAAACGGCCAAACTTAACCCGTCGTGCGCGTGGGTTAAAACGCCTAGTGTGGAGCAATTTCCATCCGAGCGCACCACGGGCAAAATTAACCCCGTCGTCCGCGGGGGTTAAAACGCACAAGTGTGCAGCGACGGGCAAAATTAAACTAGTCGTGCACGTCGTGTGCGGGCAAATGCACAAGTGTGGAGCTATTTACAGCCGTGCGCACGAAGGGAAAAAATACCCCATCGTGTGCGAGGGGGAAAACACAATGTGTAAAGCAATTTCCATCCGCGCACACGACGACCAAACTTACACCGTCATGCGCTTGGGTTAAATCGCCTAGTGTGCAGCAATTTCCATCCGAGCGGATGACGGGAAAAATTAACCCCGTCGTGCGCGGGGGTTAAAACGCCTAGTGTGAAGCAATTACTCCCGTCGTGGGCGTCGTGCGCGGGAAACGCACAAGTGTGGAGCATTTACCAACCGTGCGCACGACAGGCAAAAATTACCCCCGTCGTGTGCGAGGGGTAAAACACAACGTGTAAAGCAATTTCCATCCCCGCGCGTGGGTTAAAACGCCTAGTGTGGAGCAATTTCCATCCGAGCGCACGACGTGCAAAATTAACCCCGTCGTGCCTGGGGGTTAAAACGCCTAGTGTGTAGCAATTCACATCCACGCGTACGACGGGCAAAATTACCCCCGTCGTCCGCGTGGGTTAAAACGCCTAGTATGCAGCAATTTCCATCCGAGCGCACGACGGACAAAATTCACCCCGTCGTCCGCGGGGGTTAAAACGCACAAGTGTGTATCAATTTCCATCCGCACGCACGACGGGCAAAATTAACCCCGTCGTGCGCGTCGTGTGCGGGCAAACGCACAAGTGTGGAGCAATTTACTGCCGTGCGCACGACGAGCAAAATTACCCCCGTCGTGCGTGAGGGGGAAAACGCAATCTGTAAAGCAATTTCCATCCGCGCGCACGACGGGCAAACTTACCCCGTCGTGCGCGTGGGTTAAAACGCCTAGTGTGCAGCAATTTCCATCCGAGCGCACGACGAGCAAAAATTAACCCCGTCGTCTGTGGGGGTTAAAACGCATAAGTGTGAAGCAATTTCCAGACGTGCGCACGACGGGCAAAATTACACCCGTCGTGCGCGTGGTTTAAAACGCCTAGTGTGGAGCAATTTCCATCCGAGCGCACCACGGGCAAAATTAAGCCCGTCGTCCGCGAGGGTTAAAATGCACAAGTGTGCAGTGACGGGCAAAATTAACCCCGTCGTGCGTGTCGTATGTGGGCAAATGCATAAGTGTGTAGCAATTTACAGCCGTGTGCACGACAGGCAAAATTACCCCATCGTGCGCGAGGGGAAAAACGCAATGTGTAAAGCAATTTCCATCCGCGCACACTACGGCCAAACTTAACCCGTCGTGCGCGTGGGTTAAAACGCCTAGTGTGGAGCAATTTCCGTCCGAGCACACCACGGGCAAAATTAACCCCGTCGTCCGCGGGGGTTAAAACACACAAGTGTGCAGCGACGGGCAAAATTAACCCCGTCGTGCGTGTCGTGTGCGGGCAAATGCACAAGTGTGCGGGCAAATGCAAAAATATCCCATCGTGCGCGAGGGGGAAAACACAATGTGTAAAGCAATTTCCATCCGCGCACACGACGACCAAACTTACCCAGTCGTGCGCGTGCGTTAAAACACCTAGTGTGCATCAATTTCCATCCGAGCGGACGACATGCAAAATTAACCCCGTCATGCGCGGGAGTTAAAACGCCTAGTGTGAAGCAATTACTCCCGTCGTGGGTGTCGTGCGCGGGAAACGCATAAGTGTGGAGCATTTACCAATCATGCGCACGACAGGCAAAAATTACCCCCTTCGTGCGCGAGGGGTAAAACACAACGTGTAAAGCAATTTCCATCCCCGTCGTGCGAGTGGGTTAAAACGCCTAGCGTGGAGCAATTTCCATCCGAGCGCACGACGGGCAAAATTAACCCCGTCGTGCCCGGGGGTTAAAACGCCTAGTGTGAAGCAATTCACATCCGCGCGCACGACGGGCAAAAATAACCCCGTCGTGCGCGTCGTCCGCGGGGCATAAAATGCAAAAGTGTCAAGCAATTTCCATCCGCGTGCATGACGGCAAAATTACCCATGTCGTGCGCATGGGTTAAAACGCCTAGTGTGGAGCAATTTCCATCCGAGCGCACGACGGGCAAAAATAACCCCATCGTCCGCGGGGTTATAACGCACAAGTGTGCATCATTTTCCATCCGCGTGCACGACGGGAAAAATTAACCCCGTCGTGCGCGTCGTGTGCGGGCAAACACACAAGTGTCGAGCAATTTCCAGCCGTGCGCACGACTGTCAAAATTACCCCCGTCGTGCTCGAGGGGAAAAACGCAATGTGTAAAGCAATTTCCATCAGCGCGCACGACGGGCAAACTTACCCCGTCGTGCGCGTGGGTTAAAACGCCTAGTGTGCAGCAATTTCCATCCGAGCGCATGACTGGCAAAATTAACCCCGTCGTCCGCGGGGGTTAACACGCCTAGTGTGAAACAATTAACATCTGTGCGCACGACGGGCAAAAATAACCCCGTCGTGCGCGTCGTCCGCGGGGCTTAAAACGTGTCGAGCAATTTCCATCCGTACGCACGACGGGCAAAATTACCCCCGTCGTGCGCGTGGGTTAAAACGCCTAGTGTGGAGCAATTTCCTTCCGGACGCACGACGAGCAAAATTAACCCCGTCGTCCGTGTGGGTTATAACGCACAAGTGTGCAGCAATTTCCATCCGCGCTCACGACGGGCAAAATTAACCCCGTCGTGCACGTCATGTGCGGGCAAATGCACAAGTGTGGAGCAATTTCTAGCCGTACGCACGACAGGCAAAATTACCCCCGTCGTGCGCGAGGGGGAAAACGCAATGTGTAAAGCAATTTCCATCTGCGCACGCGACTTACCCCGTCGTGCGCGTTGGATAAAACGCCAAGTGTGCAGCAATTTCCATCCGAGCGCACGACTGGCAAAATTAACCCCGTCGTGCGCGGGGGTTAAAACGCCTAGTGTGTGGCAATTACCCCCGTCATGGGCGTCGTGCGCGGGAAACGCACAAGTGTGGAGCATTTACTAACCGTGCTCACGACAGGCAAAAATTACCCCCGTCGTGCGCGAGGGGTAAAACACCATGTGTAAAGCAATTTCCATCCTCGTCGTGCGCGTGGGTTAAAACGCCTAGTGTGCAGCAATTTTCTCCGAGCGCACGACGGGCAAAATTAACCTCGTCGTGCGCGGGGGTTAAAATGCCTAGTGTAAAGCAATTCACATCAGCGCGCATGACGGGCAAAAATAACCGCGTCGTGCGTTTTGTTTGCGGGTCTTAAAATGCACAAGTGTCGAGCAATTTCCATCCGCCCGCAAGACGGGCAAAATTACCCCCGTCGTGCGCGGGGGTTAAAACGCCTAGTGTGAAGCAATTACCCCCTTCGTGGGCGTCGTGCGTGGGAAACACACAAGTGTGGAGCATTTACCAACCATGCGCACGACAGGCAAAAATTACGCCCGTCGTGCGTGAGGGGTAAAATGCAACGTGTTAAGCAATTTCCATCCGCTCGCACGGCGGGAAAAATTACCCCCCGTCGTGCACGAGGGTTAAAACGCCTAGTGTGGAGCAATTTCCATCCGAGAGCACGACAGACAAAATTAACCCCGTCGTCCGGGGGGTTAAAACGCACAAGTGTGCAGCAATTTCCATCCGCCCGCACGACGGGCAAAATTAACCCCGTCGTGCGCGTCGTGTGCAGGCAAACGCACAAGTGTGGAGCAATTTACAGCCGGTCGCACGACAGGAAAAATTACCCCCGTCGTGCGCGAGGGGGAAAACGCAATGTGTAAAGCTTGACGTTCGTTTATATTTCATATATTCACGCACGTTTTCTTTTGTGTTTCTCCGTGTTTTTCCGCCGTCTTTTATTCGTTTTTTCGTATTTTCTCGTTTTCTTTCACTTTTCTTTGTTTATCCATGTTTGCCAGAGATTGACCGCGTAGGGGACGTTTAACGACGATATCTCAAGTCCCCGGAGCAACGGGAGGAGTCACGAGTGATCCAGGGGGTCGAACGACAAAGAATACATCTTTCAGCCCCTCACCCGGTCGGTTGGCCATCTCCAACTGACCGGGTGATGCACGCGTGCACCACCCGGTCTCAGCCGGAGCTCATATGGAAGTCACCCGACCGGTTCACAGACCGGTTCAGCGGGGGCCTGTTCTCTGTCTTTTCGAGCAAAATTCCAACCGATCGGGTGACTCTCACCCGATCGATTCATCTGTAGCTGATGATGAGGACCAGAAGACACGGGCATCCAACCGATCGCTTCACCCGATGGTGCCAAGATCCAACCGGTCACTCCAAGAACTCACCCGACCGGTTCATATGACCGGGTGACAGCTCGCCGTTTTCTGTTCAGTATCTGTAACGGATCACCCGATCGGTTGACTTGTCAACCGATCGGGTGATGCGAGAGTCTATAAATAGAACCCTTAAGGTTCCAGAAACGGGGGGGGCTGCTAGTTTTTACTGTTTTCTCCCATTGTGAGGGCTGTAATTACTGTTCTTTTGTAAGTTTTCGGATCTTTCTCAAATTTTAGTATTGTCTTAATTACTCTATTACTTCCGCATTCCAATCGTCCGATTATGATTCCAACGGTTATTTTTCATATTGATCGCTTTTCAATGAATTTTTGTGAGTAGTTCCCAAATCTGGGATTTTGGTGGAAACCCCTTCGGGGGCTCTTCCCGATGCATCCATAGGGTTAGGAAATCGATAGGGATTAGGAATCTAACGGTTACGCTGGGTGTTTCATTGTCATCGGCGGGAAAAAGACCGCCTTTGACCGTTGGGCCAAGGGGGAATAAACTTGGCGGTTGACTCCCTAGCCATAGCTCACGCCCTTAGCGTAGACGTCAAATCCTAGCACGCGGGAGCGGCAGGATGAGACGTTGGGAGTTATCGTTGCGAGCTTAGTGCTCCCGAAATCGATCAGTGTTAATGGACACGGGAGTGCCCACTGATCGAATCCGGGAAGTCCGGTGTATCATCCTGGGCACCGACCGGAATATCAGGCCCATGGGATGCCGGTACCACTTTCAGAGGCAACGTCCCACCATTAGACCCTAATTCCGATCGCCATCCTCGCCCGATCACCATTGTCGCCGTCGTTTCACCTGCCTCTCCTCCCCAACGACCAATTCTCACTCCCCCACGCCCTCTACTCCTCCATTACCCCTTCTCTCCACCTCCTCCATCAATCCCTCCATCATCTTCACCCTCTCTCTCCTTTCACTTCGATTTTCTGACCTAATTCCCCCAAAACAACGCCCATTTCGGAAATTCTTGCTGAAAGAGGTCGCCGCGGCTCCATGCCACTCTCATTGCACAGTGTGGGGACATCTATGAGCAAGCTTCGCCATTTCGCTTGGGTACACTCGCTCCTAAGCTCATATTTCTATTTTTGCCCTATAAATTGTGCTTGCTCGTTTTGCTTGTGTTAGTGTGCATCCATTGCTTTTTGCACTCATTCATACACGCACACTCATGCATGGCTAAGGATAAGGACAAGGGGAATGGGATTATGCGGGAGGAGGAACCATCTCGAAAGAGACGTAAACAAACATGTCCCCCTTCCCGCACACGAGCATTGACACTTGGCCCTCCCCCGCCTGTTATCCCCCCTGTGGATCCAATGTTGGGCCCGCATGGGTATATCTTTAGGAACCAGGAGCACAAGGATTTTTATCGTAGGCTCGATGCTCGGGGGCATCTATCTACTAAGTTCCCGCACACACAAACACTTGTCGATCCCGGTGTCTACACCGAGGTCGAATCTCTTTTCGCTAACTTAGGATGGTTGGCCTTTCTTAATGCGTCTGCCGTATCCAACCCGGCACTCACCCTCGAATTTCTCTCTACACTTGTATGGGAGTCCGGGTCGATCATTAAATTTCGGGTTTGTAACAGGAGTGTCACCACAAATCTGAACACAATTAATGATATATTTGGTTTCCCCAATCTTGGGGATGACTCCATCCGACACTACGGGTACACGCCCGAGTTTAGCGTCGATCAATTCTGGTTCCGCCTCACTCTGCTCCATGACTATCCCCGAGGAAGGGCCAAGGCCTCCTCCATCATTCATCCCGTGTTTCGTTTGGCCCACATGATCATATCATCTGCATTTTTTCCTAGGGACGAGTCCGGCACCGTGACTATCCCTGACCTTTTTATCCTTTTGGGCCATGACTTTCCCTTTTGTCCGGGGCGATGATGGGATTAGCTTCAGGGCCCCTACCATCCCCATCCATGGCGGCGATTGGCTTGTTTACAAGCTACTCGAGCTCAGCCGGGCCGGTAAGGGGAAGTTTTGCTGTGGGGGCATCATTACTATCATTTGCTCTTGCCCCCAATTTAATATTCCCATCCCCAATAATCTTCCCACTGCTGCAGGCCCCTCACAGCTAGATATTGATGTCCTGCGGCACATCCACATGATTAGACCCCACTCAGATGGCCGCTTCATCTTCAATTATGGCCACCCCCAGCCCCTTACACCATACTCCCCAACCCCGCTCGCATGACCATTGCTCTTGTGGGAGATTGGACCTTCCCACCTGATCCCAACTTCCTAGCGGGGTTGAACCTTCCTTTCCTTCCCGCAGACGCACGCAGACCACCGTCCCCTGCCGCCCACTTAGGCGAGTAGGATATCCCTGTGTCTCGGGGAGATTTAGGGGCTGGCATGAGTTGTCCTGTTTCTGCTCCGGGGCCCATCACGTCTGAGCACCTCTTTGCGGCCATTTCTGGCCTTGTCTCCTGTGCCGGCATGACCACCGCTGCCGGCACCACTTCGACCTTACCTGCCGGTACCACTTCTGCCTCATGTCAGTCCACATCTTTTGGTCGCCGTCAGGTCTCTGCCCGTCTAGGTCTTGAGAGGGAGGTCACTGCCCTTCGTGAGCTCGCCATGTCCTCTGCCTCCTCGGACCCATCACCGTCCTCTTTTCTTACTCACCCACATTTCCTCGCACTTGAGAGGAACGTGGCCGCCATTCTTCGCCTTCTCACTCATATCCACGGACCACCTCCACCTTCACCACCTCGGTGATCTTCACCTCCACCTTCACCACCTCGGCGATCTTCTCCCCCACCCTCCCACACATCCCCACATCCATCACCCCCCTCACCACATTCTTCTCCTCCCTCATCTAATCCCATCCCGGCATCCAATTCCCCCCTCCCGACCACTTCCATCGCACCCACGCTACCTCCTCCCTCCTCCTCCATCACTGCATACGTGCGCCGGAGGAAATTGCCGGTGCGCTCCAGATCTCTCCCACCACCACCCACTACCGTCACCACCATATCTTCTTCCCCCATTTCTATTCCTCTCACCACCGCCTTGATCACCTTCCTACCACCACCACCCACCTCCACCGACACTCCTCCCATTGTTCACACCACCGCTACACCCATTCCTCCACCTCATTCCCCACTTCTCCGCACACCCCCAGCCTCCCCCGACCACCCAATCCCACCCTCTTCCGAGGAGGACGAGGACTCACCTTCTCCTGCTTACTGATTTCATCTCTTTATCTATTTTTGACTCCCCCTTGCATATCTCTGCACTTCACTGATCATATCATTTCGCTAGCACTGTCAGGTCTAGCTTGGGGGACGTCTATTTTGGTGTGTTGTCGTGTTTTGTTGTTTTTCTCATTTTTGTGTGTGTGCTTGTTTCTCCCCTTTTGAGTGTCGTGTCGTGTGGTTTTATTTTTATTTTTATTTTCGTGTCGTTTGATTTCGATTTTGATCTTTCTTTATTTTCAGGTTCATCTCTGTGTTTTCCTCGTTTTCATTTCTTTTTGTGTCGGTGCGTATTCCCCTCATCTTCATTGCCCTCCCGTACTCACTCATATTGCATTGAGGGCAATGCAAACTTCAGCTTGGGGGAGTCGCACTGTGTGCGTCATTTGAGTCCTTCTTTTTCGTTTTTTGTGTCGTTTTCATCGTGTTTTTTTTTCTCTTCTCTTCTTTTTAGCTCTTTCTCCTAGAGATGAACCCTATGATGAATCGCCACAAAGTCACACACACCTAGCATTGCATCGATAATCACCCTCACTAACCCTAGGATTTCGAGCCCTCTTGCATTTCACGCATCGTGGGTCCGCTTAGCTTTTTGTGAGTCGTGCATCGTGCCTAGCTATTTGGTGTGTTTCTACTTTGTGATTTTACTTTATATACCTGTCCAGGAATGACCCCTAGATTATCATGCTTCGATTTGAATATGCGGTACTTGCTTCCATTATATGCATGCTATATATATATCGTATAATTTCAACTCGCATGTGTCGGGATTCCACAATTAAGGACAAGGATAACCCATTTAGCCTACGCTCTATTTAGCGAGAATAGTTTACTATGCCCGAGTGTTTAGATTTCGACTTCTTTTTTGCTTTACTTGGTGCAAATCCCCTCGTCGTGTACCGTTCTCCCACTTGGGAGAGTGCACATGTGTATTGCCAAAAACCCAAAAATCCAAAAAAAAAGAGAAAAGAAAAGAAAAAACCCAAAAAAGTGAAAAGAAAAAAAAAGAAAAAAATTGTATAGCCAAAAAGCCAAAAAAAATACAGATACCCAAAACCCAAAAAAAACTCCAGTGTGAATATTTTCCTACTTGCCGAGAATAAAGGGAAGTCGAGAATTTGCACAGAGTGTTCTTCTCCGCATCATCTCAACCCCCATCATTTTCGAAAACACTTGGCTTAGGAACTTTTTAGCTAGTATCTAAGCTATAGTGGTGTGATTTCCTTAACCCTAGTTGTGGAATCCCCGATGCATGTTACGCTTCACTTCTTATACTCTTCTCGTGCATGCTTGAACTAATATTCACCGCAATTTCAAATTCAAATTGGTATTTGGGTCACTTCCTGGATTTGCGTATATGAGCTCATAGCACATTGTAGAAAGCGACACCGACTGCTAGCGCACGACCACACTCACTCGCGCTTCACCGTGTGGGCCCACGGCACTTATTTGGACTCGTTTTCCTAGGTTTAGTGGTGTGATTTGACGTTTGCTTGCTTGGTGTGTCGTTTTTGATTTTTGTTGGCTCTGACGGACGATCTAGGATATATGGTTTTCTTTTTCTTTCTTCCTCTCTATTTTCTCCCTTCGAGCTCCTACTCTCACTCGTCTTCCTCGAGGACGAGGAAGAGTTCAGCTTGGGGGATTTTGACGTGCGTTTATATTTCATATATTCACGCACGTTTTCTTTTGTGTTTCTCCGTGTTTTTCCGCCGCCTTTTATTCGTTTTCTCGTATTTTCTCGTTTTCTTTCACTTTTCTTTGTTTATCCATGTTTGCAGGAGATTGACCGCGTAGGGGACGTTTAACGACGATATTTCAAGTCCTCGGAGCAACGGGAGGAGTCACGCGTGATCCAGGGGGTCAAACGACAAAGAATACTTCTTTCAGCCCCTCACCCGGTCGGTTGGCCATCTCCAACTGATCGGGTGATGCACGCGTGCACCACCCGGTCTCAGCCGGAGCTCATATGGAAGTCAACCGACCGGTAAACAGACCGGTTCAGCGGGGGCCTGTTCTCTGTCTTTTCGAGCAAAATTCCAACCGATCGGGTGACTCTCACCCGATCGGTTCATCTGTAGCTGATGATGAGGAGCTGAAGACACTGGCATCCAACCGATCGCTTCACCCGATGGTGCCAAGATCCAACCGGTCACTCCAAGAACTCACCCGACCGGTTCATATGACCGGGTGAAAGCTCGCCGTTTTCTGTTTATTATCTATAACGGATCACCCGATCGGTTGACTTGTCAACCGATCGGGTGATGCGAGAGTCTATAAATAGAACCCCTAGGGTTCCAGAAACGGGGGGCTGCTAGTTTTTACTGTTTTCTCCCATTGTGACGGCTGTAATTACTGTTCTTTTGTAAGTTTTTGGATCTTTCTCAAATTTTAGTATTGTCTTAATTATTCTATTACTTCCGCATTCCAATCGTCTGATTATGATTCCAACGGTTATTTTTCATTTAGATCGCTTTTCAATGAATTTTTTTGAGTAGTTCCCAAATCTGGGATTTTGGTGGAAACTCCTTCAGGGGCTCTTCCCGATGCATCCATAGGGTTAGGAAATCGATAGGGATTAGGAATCTAACGGTTACGCGGGGTGTTTCATTGTCATCGACGGGAAAAAGACCGCCTTTGACCGTTGGGCCAAGGGGGAATAAACTTGGCGGTTGACTCCCTAGCCATAGCTCACGCTCTTAGCGTAGACGTCGAATCCTAGCATGCGGGAGCGGCAGGATGAGACGTTGGGAGTTATCGTTGCGAGCTTAGTGCTCCCGAAATCGATCAGTTTTAATGGACACGGGAGTGCCCACTGATCGAATCCGGGAAGTCCGGTGTATCATCCTGGGCACCGACCGGAATATCGGGCCCATGGGATGCCGGTACCACTTTCAGATCGCTATCCATGCCCGTAGGCCGTATCGGCGAGAGTCGTTCGTCGGAGTGGAAACCAAAGTCCCGGGTTTATTTTCTTCTTTTCATACCCTTCATTCCTTTCCGTGACAACCATTTACCGATTCGGGCTAGCTCGCCCACGGGGTGATTTTGGTCCTCCTTGACTCAAGCACACCCTAGCCTCCCTGTGTTCGACCGCCAAGCCACACTACAACACCGTGCGCTTGCGATTACAAATTTCTAAACCCCCACGCGGGTCCCCCCGGCCATTTGCGGATAGCAAGCCGGGGCGGTCACGTCAAGTTTCCATTCGTGCGAACGACGGCCAAACTTACCCCGTCGTGCGCGTGGGTTAAAAATGCCTAGTGTGGAGCAATGTCCATCCGAGCGCACGAAGGGCAAAAATTAAGCCCGTCGTCCGCGGGGGTTAAAACACACAAGTGTGAAGCAATTTCCATCCGTGCGCACGACGGGCAAAATTAACCCCGTCGTGCGCGTTGTCCGGCGGGGCTTAAAAGTTAAAACGCACAAGTGTAGAGCATTTTCCAGCCGCGCGCACGACGGGCAAAAATACGCCCCGTCGTGCACAGGGGTTAAAATGCCTAGTGTGAAGAAATTTCCATCTGCGTGAACGACGGGCAAAATTCTCCCCAGTCGAGCGCGTCGTGCACGGGGCTAAAACGTACAAGTGTGGAGCATTTTCCATTCGCGCGCACGACGGGCAAAATTACCCCCGTCGTGCGCGTCGTCCGTGGGGCTTAAAAAGCACAAGTGACAAGTGTGGTGAAATTTCCATACGAAGGTAGCTATATGGGTAAACATATCTTTTAATTTCTTACAACAAGTGATTATTTTGCACAAAACCTAACATCAATTTTATACCGAATTTTTTTCAATATCAACATTCTAGATGTTCCTTTTTACTCGGTGACGTGCATTATAAATTGATTTGCTTGGAAGGTTGAATTTTCCTACATGAATTTCAAAATCTCAGCCGGCCTCAGCGTGATATTTGCCAAATCTCTCAATGATCCATCTCCATTCCCTGCTACTGCCCTTCATCGGAATGGCCCTCGACATAATTAGCAGCTTGATGGTTGTGCCTGACCTCAACGACTGTTAATCTCAACTCCTCACCGCCAACGCCGACGCCCACCATTAGCACGCAATGAGAACAGACATAGACACTTCTTGGTTTTAACTGGCCTGTCGGTCGTTTTTTCCTTTCGGTGTCACCTGTAAACCCCGCTTCTTTCACATGCAAAGTAAACAGCAGGAATCCTATTGGAAGTTTTACATGCAAAGAGACAACATTCTTGTTGTCCCTTTTTAATCGGTGACGTGCATTATAAATTTATTTGCATGGAAGGTTGGATTTTCCTACATGACTTTCAAAATTTCAGCTGGCCTCAGCGTGCTATCTGCATGCATGTAAAATCACCAAATTTCTACATCATTTTCCACCCAATTGAATAAGAATTTCACCTACAGTGTATTTAAAAGTATATACTTACCAAATGGAATACCTGGAAAATCCCTACTTTCAGACGCAAGAAAGGAAGAAAATGCTAATGTATCTTAGACGGTCCGCTGACCGCTGAGATCTTTTGGGAAGATTTGAAGGTGCATTTTTGTTGCAACTGCTTCTTTATCCTAGAAGGTATGTTGACCGCTGAGATCTTCTGGGAAGATTTGAAGGTGCATTTTGGTTGCGAAGTTAGCCGGATTTCATTGGAGTCATTTTCTACCGCCATCCCATTCTCGTTACAGGCATCTACATCATGAAGGAAATGGTCCACATTGAAATAGCAGGAGTAACTTTCAATTTTATCTTCCTTTTACCATGGTATATATCTACATCAAGCAGAACGAAGCAATGGTTAGAATTTGTCCGGTTAAACTAAGAAACAAACATATTGTAAGAAAAATACGTAGAATACCGTGGCTATACGAGGAAGATCCGAGAAGCAGAATACTTAGCAGATGTAATTGAAACCGTCGTGGCGCGACCTCGGTGGTAACCGCTATTGCCGGTTGCTCCTGAAGGTTAACACAGCAGCCCCTGGCCGCGTCCACACTTGGGTAGAGACTTTGAATTTTGCACAGTACAGCTACCCAGGAGAACGTGATGAAGCAAAGAAGAATTTTTTGAGGAAGCAATTTTTCCATGTATTTTCTTGAGGAAAGAAGAGGGATATAAATAGAGTTCAAAAAATAGCTGTTATGAATTCAAACTGTCAAATATTAAACGAGTATTAAATAGGCTTTGAATGCTGCGTATTAAAGCGAGGCTTTATTTGCATATTTATTAAAGGTTTTGAATGCTGCAATCAAATTAGCAGTTACCAACATTTTAGAATGAGACGCCATTTATTATAGAGGAATTGGACTGCCCATGGATGAGGATGAGACTACAGTTGATTTTCTGTGAGTCATGGAAAGAACCCGTGAGTCTACAGTTGTTGAGCTCGTGAATATACAGTATATACAGATGTTGCGGTGTGAGTGATTTTTGAGGGTAATCTCAAACACAAAGCGAAATTTTTGAGGGCGTTCACTGTCCATTTATAGTGAAATTGACCATTCAAATTGATGAGTATAAGTCCGTTATCCTACAGCAAGCCCTTCATTGCAAACATCTACGTAGACAATCATATGTATCAGTTTGTAAGAGCATATGCTAATGAATCAGTTTGGGTCTGTATCAGTATGTACATCAATATAGTTGAATTCGATTGAATATGCCTTCAGCTTGAATAAGTATCAGATTTAATTTTAAAGTTTGCATGTAGTTTCTGAGTCAGAGTGAATAAGTATCCGGTTTAATCTACAATGTTTTCATGTTGAACATGTATAATAAGACTTAAATCTAAAAGCTTGCATGTAGGCTTGATTGGAATTCAGATTAAGTATGATTAAATTTATTCCCGTGGTCGCGTTGAGAAAATTTGGCATCGATGAAACATCAGTTTAACGCGCACAACGAGTAAATTCTGCTGGTTGTGCGCGTTAAACAATTGTTCATAAAATACCTTAGATGCTCAAAGCAAACACCTGGCTCTGGCTGTGCTTGTTGTGCGCTTTGCGCAATTAAAGTAACCATTATAAATATGATCAACGCACACAACGGCCATAAATTAGTAGGTACTGAGCGTTGAGCAATTATGTAAGCGACTATTAATTTTTCCAGCTCACGTCCCACCGTCCGGTCAAACATTCTTGAGAAAAACACATGTTTGGTATCAATCAGCTGTAGATTTACGAGCAGTCTTTTGTATATTCACGAGAACCCCTCAGTTTGTAAGCGCATAGGCTAATGAATCAGTTTGGATCTGTATCAATATGTACATCAATATATTTGAATGGTTGGGTCATTTTCAAAATGTCATCAATTTGAATATGTAAGAGATTTAATCTAAAATTTTGCATGCAGTTTCTGAATTCGATTGAATATGTCTTCAGATTGAAAAGGTATCAGATTTATTTTTAAAGTTTGCATGTAGTTTCTGAGTCAGAGTGAATAAGTATCCGGTTTAATCTACAATGTTTTCAGATTGAACAAGTATAAGAAGACTTAAATCTAAAAGTTTGGATGTAGGCTTGGTTGGGATTCAGATTAAGAATGATGAAATTAGGAATTTGATTGATTCACTGCGGTAGCACGTATTGGGATTAAAATTATAGCAATTCACAAATATGCTCAAAGCGCAAAACTGTCAAATTTATTCCCGTGGGGGCGTTGAGCAAATTTGTCATCGACGCAACTATAGAGCTTAACGCGCACAACGGGCATAATTCTGCATGTTGTGCGCTTTGCGCAATTATGTTAGCCATAACAAATTTGCTGAACGCCCACACCGGCTCAAAGTGAACACCTGGCGATACTTGTTGTACGCTTTGAGCAATTTTTTAAACCATTAAAAATTTGCTCACCGCGCACAACGGGCATAATTTTGTATATTCACGAGCACCCCTCAGTAGCTTGACGGGGTCTTCGATGTAGCCACACAGTAAATATGGTACTGCAGCATCACATCCTCATTGACCTATCTGCGTTGCGCGTATTGAGCAATTCCCGTTTTCCATGCGTTTTGCGCGGTGATCAATTATAATAGTTTCTCTCTTCTGTATTATTTAGCCCGGGGTGCGTGTCGAATAAAATGTATTAAAAAATCTTAGTGGAGAATAGTATTGTTGGGAGTAATTTTCCTATTAGCATCAATGTTGATCAAGGCGAAAAATCATTGAGTTTCATTGTTATGCGCGGAGAGTAATTAACCTATTTTGATCCAGATGCTAAAATAATTGGGATTACGCGATTTTCGCGTTGGTATTACGCGGTCTGCACGTTGAGTAAATAATTGTTGATTCCCGAGATCCATTGCATTACTGTAGGATCAAGGACTTATTATACGCTTCATTTTGATTGCTCCAATTCCCTATAGCAACTCCAACCCAAATCTCTTAAAAACCCCCTTCAAAATGGAATATCTTTAAAAGATGCTATTTTTGAGGATGGGCAACTCCAACCCACCATCTTCAAATCCTATTTTCTCTTTGTTTAAGCTTTACTAATGAAAAATATTTATCATTATAATGGGTTAATCTAATACATTGTTTCTGCATGAAAGAAAACTATAAATAATATTATTCTTCAATGTTAATTTTTTTAATTTTTAACTATTTAGTATTTCTTGTAATGTTGTAAATATTTTAAAATTTGCTCGAAAAATATCCAATATTGGTCTCATGTAGTAGGTATAATTGAGATATTTCCATCGGTACTGAACTTATTAAATTTGGTCATGTGATTTGTAAAATACATTTGTAATAAATAGCCGTTACCAAGCTATGACGGTAATAAATGCAACGAAGGGCTGATATCAATTATCCGTTGTGCGCGTCGTGCGCGGTGGTTAAAAGTCATAGTGTGAATCAATATCCATCCGCTGTACACACACGGTCTCACATCTGAGGACTCCACATAACACACAAGGGCTTATAGTGGAACTAATTAACCCGCACGCACAACAGAAACAATTTGATTGTTTTTGTTGCGTTGGAAAATAAATAATTTTTCGAGTGTTTGACGGAGAGTAATTCAAGGCGCAAAACGGTTCGGTTTCCTTGTCGTGTGGGGAGAGTAATTTGCCTCTTTTTCAGCTGAGCCTAAAATACTTAGGATTACGCGTTTTTCTCGGTGGGATTACGCGTTGAGTAAATAAGATGTTCATTCCCGAGATCCTTAGCATTACTGTAGGATAACAGACTTAATACTCATCAATTTGATCGGTCGTTTTTCACTATAAATGGACCGTGAATTCCATGAATGCCCTGGAGAAGCGTTTGAAATCGGAGGACTACATGCTGATGCAGTCGCGTCCCGAATATGCTTCTCTCCCTGTCTGAGAAGAGAAGAATGGCCCCCCGGGCCTTTGCGCCCTGGTTGGCTACTCTGGGTCAATTAGGTTGGCGGTGCATGGCTACCGTCTCTCTGAGGCACAAGCACTACCTTCTGTTCTTTTCAATCTCTTGGCTCGCAGCCAAATTGGCCAAATCTGACTGTGGATGAAGCAGATCATAATTCTCCATTTCCTCCTGGAGATTTCCAATTTTGGCTGCGAGACAAGAGATCGAAAAGAACAGGAGGGAGTGCTTGTGCCTCAGAGGGACGGTAGCCATGCACCGCCAACCTATGTGACCCAGGGCAGACATCCAGTGCGCAAAGGCCAGTGGGGCCATTCATCTCTTCGCAGACCAGGGATAGGAGCATATTCGGGAGGCGACAACATCAGCTTGTAGTCCTCCGATTTCATACGCTTCTCCAGGGCATTCACGGTCCATTTAGTGTGAAATTGACCATTCAAATTGATGAGTATACTCCGTTATCCTACAGCGAGCCCTAATGCCTGACGCTTACGATAGAAATGGATGATGGAATTCAACCAGTTCTCTTTTCACGTAAAGCTAAATGGTTGATGTTGGAAACTTATGCAATGGTGGTAATAAACGCAACGAAGGGCTATCGTCCATTTATAAACATGCATGCCCGATGAATGCCTTCCATATGTGAGCATTTCGCCTTCCACTCCTCGACTATACACTCCATATTCATCTCCTCTTTATAAACTCCATCCAAACCATTAAATCCTTCATCATTTCACTATACCTCGTCTATGACACACAAACACTCCCTCCTGTCCTTTCCGATCGCGAAGATAAAAAGCTCATTCTATTTGTTATGCAACCATTTGGTGTTGTTCGACGCCTCATGTGAATCGGAGTTCCTCGATGTCTTTGAAACGGCTACATATCCGACTGCAGGTTACACCGGCGCATGCTATGTCTACACTCATATCCAGCCGATGATGGCAGAAAATCGGCAACAACTGTAATAAACGGAACGAAGATGGTCGCCCGATGAACTCGCGGAAGTTGACGGGGAAGCACGCAGATCACACCGACAATCACATGTTTCAGTTTGTAAGATCATAGGCTAATGAATCAGTTTGGATCTGTATCAGTATGTACATCAATATATTTGAATGGCTGGGTCATTTTCAAAATAACATTAACTAGAATATGTATGAGACTTAATTTAAACTTTAGCTAAACGCGCACAACGGGCTTAATTCTGCAGGTTGTGCGCGTTTAAGTATGATGAAATTTGGAATGTGATTGATTCACTGCGCTGGTGCGAGGTGGAATTAAAATTATAGCATCTCACAAATATGCTCAAAGCGCAAAACGGTCAAATTTATTCCCGTGGGGGCGTTGAGCAAATTTGTCATGACTTTAGCTAAATGCGCACAACGGGCATAATTCTGCTGGTTGTGCGTGTTTAACAGTTTAAGTATGATGAAATTTGGAATTTGATTGATTAATTGCGGTGGCACGCAGTGGGAGTAAAATTATAGCATCTCACAAATATGCTCAAAGCGCAAAACGGGCAAATTTATTCCCGTGGGGGCGTTGAGCAAATTTGTCCTCGACGCAACTTTTGCGTAACACGCACAACCGGCATAATTCTGCATGTTGTGCGCTTTGCGCCATTATGTTAACCATTACAAATTTGCTGAACACGCACCGGCTCAAAATGAACACCTGTCGATACTTGTTGTGCGCTTTGAGCAATTTTTTAAACCATTAAAAATTTGCTCACCGCACACAACGGCCATAAATTTATTGGTACTGAACGTTGAGCAATTATGTAACGGCTATAAATTTTTCCACCTTACTTGCCACCGGTAATAAATTCTTGGGAAACTCATATGTCTGGTATCAATCAGCTGTAGATTCAGGAGCAGTATTTTGTTATTCACGAGCACCCTTCTGTAGCTTGACGGGGTCTTCGATGTAGCCACACAGTTAATATGGTACTGCAGCAGTCACATCCTCATTGACCCATCTGCGTTGTGCGCATTGAGCAATTCCCATTTTCCGTGCCTTTTGCGCGAGGATCAATTATAATAGTTTCACTCTTCTGTATTATTTAGCCCGGGTTGCGTGTCGAATAAAATGTATTAAAAAATCTTAGTGGAGAGTAGTATTGTTGGGAGTAATTTTCCTATTAGCATCAATGTTGATCAAGGAGAAAAATAGATGAGTTCCCTTGTTATGCGTGGAGAGTAATTAACTTATTTTGATCCAGATGCTAAAATAATTGGGATTACGCGATTTTCGCGTTGGTATTCCGCGGTTTGCGCGTTGAGTAAATAATTGTTCATTCCCAAGATCCATTGCATTACTGTAGGATCAAGAACTTATTCTACGCTTCATTTTGATAGCTCCAATTCCCCTATAAAAATGGCGGACAAGGAGCACTCATCTTCTCACAACTTCATCTACTTTCTTCCATCATCTTCTTCTTTATTTGCCCACAAAACCTTCGTATTGAAACAGTAAGTCCTTCAGCTGTTCGTGCATGCTTGATATAGATATCAGATATGGACGATAGCATTCATTCAGCTGTTCGTCCATTTATAATCAGGCGCCCGAAAAAGGGTTTCCATATGACCGTCCCCGACACTGGGCACCCAGGTCAGTCGCCCAAGAAGTACTAGTCAGGGGGACATAACCAGTACATTGTGTCAAGTATGATACATACTTGACAGCCGGTTACAACGACGCGTGCAATGACGACACTCCTATCATGTTTCACGGTTGTCGACAGTCGGCAACGACGATAATAAACGTAACGACGATGGTCGACCGAGGTAACTAGATGGTTATAGATTGTTATGGACGCTTCCCCCAAGCTTTTAACTGATGACTAAATTTTTTCATCTCCCTTGCGTCGCCAAAATTCTGAACTAAACCCTAACCCTAGATCCATCTACATCTGTCCGATCGAGTTTGCTTGCACTTATGCAATCGATTGATCTGCGCGTCCTTCTTTTTTGTTGAAAGGTATCGATCATAGTTCATTTTTTTGCTTTTAGCGATCGAGGATCATCTCATCCTTCCTAAGATCATCGAACTTTATCCGCTCCTTCGGAATACCCTTCAAGATTGAAGCACGAACAACGTCCTCGGGCCCAGAAAGTATCGAAATTACTGTAACCATTGATCCAGACGTTCTAGAATGCTTCGTTGGATGCGAGCCGTTGCGCCCGCCTATGTTCCAGGTTCAAAAATCCAAGTTTTTTTAACTTATTGAAGTTTCAATAAGTTAAAAAAACAAGGATTTTTGAACCTGGAACATAGGGGGCGCAAGGGCTCGCATCCAACGAAGCATTCTAGAACGTCTGGATCAATGGTTACAGTAATTTCACCATATTCCCACTCGATTGTTCTTCATTTTCTTATTCAATTTGGATGCGAACCAAGAGATCGAAAACAAAAGGAGGGAGTGCTGTTGCCTCAGAGGGACGGTAGCCATGCACCGCCAACCTATGTGACCAAGGGCCGCCATCCAGGCTTAATCATATGTATCAGTTTGTAAGAGCATAGGCTAATGAATCAGTTTGGATCTGTATCAGTCTGTATGTACATCAATATATTTGAATGGCTGGGTAATTTTCAAAATGTCATCAATTTGAATATGTATGAGATTTAATCTAAAATTTTGCAAGCAGTTTCTGAATTCTATTGAATATGCCTTCAGATTGAAAAGGTATCAGATTTATTTTTAAAGTTTGTATGTAGTTTCTGAGTCAGAGTGAATAAGTATCCGATTTAATCTACAATGTTTTCAGATTGAACAAGTATAATAAGACTTAAATCTAAAAGTTTGGATGTAGGCTTGGTTGGGATTCAGATTAAGTATGATGAAATTTGGAATTTGATTGATTCAATGCGGTGGCGCGCAGTGGGAGTAAACTTATAGCATCTCACAAATATGCTCAAAGCGTAAAACTAGCCAATTTATTCCCGTGGGTGCGTTGAGCAAATATGTCATCGACGCAACTTTTGCGTAACGCACACAACCGGCATAATTCTGCATGTTGTGCGCTTTGCGCCATTATGTTAACCATTACAAATTTGCTGAACGCGCACACCGGCTCAAAATGAACACCTGGCGTTACTTGTTGTGCGCTTTGAGCAATTTTTTGGTACTGAACGTTGAGCAATTATGTAACGGCTATAAATTTTTCCACCTTACTTGCCACCAGTCATAAATTCTTGGGAAAATCATATGTGTGGTATCAATCATCTGTAGATTCAGGAGCAGTATTTTCTTATTCACGAGCACCCTTCTGTAGCTTGACGGGGTCTTCGATGTAGCCACACAGTAAATATGGTACTGCAGCAGTCACATCCTCATTGACCTATCTGCGTTGCGCGCATTGAGCAATTCCTGTTTTCCATGTGTTTTGCGCGGTGATCAATTATAATAGTTTCTCTCTTCTGTATTATTTAGCCCGGGGTGCGTGTCGAATAAAATGTATTAAAAATCTTAGTGGAGAGTAGTATTGTTGGGAGTAAGTTTCCTATTAGCATCAATGTTGATCAAGGCGAAAAATCGTTGAGTTTCATTGTTATGCGCGGATAGTAATTAACCAATTTTGATCCAGATGCTAATATAATTGGGATTACGTGATTTTCGCGTTGGTATTACGCGGTTTGCGCGTTGAGTAAATAATTGTTGATTTCCGAGATCCATTGCATTACTGTAGGATCAAGGACTTATTATACGCTTCATTTTGATTGCTCTAATTCCATATAGCAACTCCACCACAAATCTCTAAAAACTCCCCTTCAAAATGGAATATCTCTAAAAGATGCTATTTTTGAGGATGGGCAACTCCAACCCACCATCTTCAAATCATATTTTCTCTTTGTTTAAGCTTTACTAATGAAAAATATTTATCATTAAAATGGGTTAATCTAATACATTATTTCTGCATGAAATAAAACTATAAATAATATTATTCTTTAATGTAAATTTTTATTAATTTTTAAGTATTTAGTATTTCTTGTAATATTGTAAATATTTTAAATTTGCTCGAAAAATATCCAATATTGGTCTCATGTAGTAGGTATAATTGAGATATTTCCATCGGTACTAAAATTATTAAATTTGGTCACGTGATTCGTAAAATACATTTGTAATAAATAGCCGTTACCAAGCTATGACGGTAATAAACGCAACAAAGGGCTGATATCAATTAGCCGTTGTGCGCGTCATGCGCGGTGGTTAAAAGTCATAGTGTGAATCAATATCCATCCGCTGTACACACACGGTCTCACATTTGAGGACTCCACATTACACACAAGGGCTTATAGTGGAACAAATTAACCCGCACGCACAACAGAAATAATTTGATTGTTTTTGTTGCGCTGGAAAATAAATAATTTTTCGAGTCTTTGACGGAGAGTAATTCAAGGCGCAAAACGGTTCGGTTTCCTTGTCGTGTGGGGAGAGTAAATTTCCTCTTTTTCAGCTGAGCCAAAAATACTTAGGATTACTCGTTTTTCTCGGTGGGATTACGCGTTGAGTAAATAAGATGTTCATTCCCGAGATCCCTAGCATTACTGTAGGATAAATGGATCGTGAATGCCGTGAATGCCCTGGAGAAACGTATGAAATCGGAGGACTACAGGCTGATGCAGTCGCTTCCCTAATATGCTTCTCTCCCTGGTCTGCGAAGAGAAGAATGGCCCCCCGGGCCTTTACGCCCTGGTTGGTTGCTCTGGGTCAATTAGGTTGGCGGTGCATGGGTACCGTCTCTCTGAGGCACAAGCACTCCCTCCTGTTCTTTTCGATCTATTGGCTCGCAGGCAAATTGGCCAAATCTGACTGTGGATGAAGCAGATCATAATTGTCTCAGAATGCAGAAGCTGGAAGCCTGGAACCTGTGCGAAAACACAAAAGGCATGGTTGTCTCAGATTTCCAGAAAATCAAATGATGTGAAGAGTCACACATCCATTTCCTCGTCCGAACATATGATGTTGATGATGCTAAAGTAAAGCGACAGAAATTACAAAACGAGCAGGGAAGTGACTGTAATGACACGCCAATGACGGCATGTCGCGCCTCTGAACTATTTGAATTGGAAAATGTTTTGAACTATTTGAGTCTTTGGATAATTATCGGAGGAAGCCATCTTATGAACACTTTTCCTTGTGTATGTGTGTGCGGAGGCCCATGTCCAGTAGTGCACATATCATATTGGTCTCTTATATTGGTCTCTTACAGGCAGTGAAGATCTTCTCTGGATTAAGCTTTTACTTCACCGATCAGTTCGAGCCTCCTTAAAGGGGCTTCCTCGAAAAGGTGGATCTAGCTACCGGTCGAACCGTCCGAAAGAATGTTGACCTGGTGATGGACGCATCAAATGCCAGTGTGGTCTCCGTAGGATCCGCCTTCATTGTCTACAACAAAGATCCTCCACCTACGTGCGCCTTAGCAGATCTTGAGGAGGTTGTAACGAAGAGATGCGACGTGGTTGGGGCTGCATGCAGTGTTTAGTATTCTCTTACTGGAACACATCGCCGCATGCAGTTCTGCATCTGAGCTTGTAAGTTGTTCAAAGACCGGCGGTGTTTAGTATTTTGATCTATTGGTGTTGTTCGACGCCTCATGTGAATCGGAGTTTCTCTCGGTGTCTTTGAAACGGCTACATACATGACTGCAGGTTACACCGACGCATGCTATGACTACACTCATATCCAGCCGATGATGGCAGAAATTCGACATCGACGGTAATAAACGGAACGAAGATGGTCGCCTGATGAACTCGCGGAAGTTGACGGGGAAGCACGCAGATCACACCGACAATCACATGTTTCAGTTTGTAAGTGCATAGGCTAATGAATCAGTTTGGATCTGTATCAGTATGTACATCAATATATTTGAATGGCTGGGTCATTTTCAAAATAACATCAACTAGAATATGTATGAGATTTAATCTACACTTTAGCTAAACGCACACAATGGGCATAATTCAGCTGCTTGTGCGTGTTTAAGTATGATGAAATTTGGAATGTGATTGATTCAATGCGCTGGTGCGCAGTGGAATTAAAATTGTTGCATTTCACAAATATGCTCAAAGCGCAAAACGGTCAAATTTATTCCCGTGGGGGCGTTGAGCAAATTTGTCATCGACGCAACTATAGCTTAACGCGCACAACGGGCATAATTCTGCATGTTGTGCGCTTTGCGCAATTATGTTAGCCATAACAAATTTGCTGAACGCGCACACCGGCTCAAAGTGAACACCTGGCGATACTTGTTGTGCGCTTTGAGAAATTTTTTAAACCATTAAAAATTTGCTCACCGCGCACAACGGCCAAAATATAAATTTTGCCAGCTCACTTTCCACTGGTCATACATTCTTGGGAAAATCATATGTCTGGTATCAATCAGCTGTAGATTCAGGAGCAGTATTTTGTATATTCACGAGCACACCTCTGTTGCTTGACGGGGTCTTCGATGTAGCCACACAGTTAAACTCTACTGCAGCAGTCACATCCTCATTGACCTATCTGTGTTGTGCGCATTGAGCAATTCCCATTTTCCATGCGTTTTGCGCGAGGATCAATTATAATAGTTACCCTCTTCTGTACTATTTAGCCCGGGGTGCGTGTCGAATAAATTATATTAAAAAATCTTAGTGGAGAGTAGGATTGTTGGGAGTAATTTTCTTATTAGCATCAATGTTGATCAAGGCGAAAAATCGTTGAGTTTCCTTGTTATGCGCGGAGAGTAATTAACCTATTTTGATCCAGATGCTAAAATAATTGGGATTACGCGATTTTCGCGTTGGTATTCCGCGGTTTGCGCGTTGAGTAAATAATTGTTGATTCCCGAGATCCATTGCATTACTGTAGGATCAAGGACTTATTATACGCTTCATTTTGATTGCTCCAATTCCCCTATAAAAATGGCGGACAAGGAGCACTCATCTTCTCACAACTTCATCTACTTTCTTCCATCATCTTCTTCTTTATTTGCCCACACAACATCCGTATGGAAACAGTAAGTCCTTCAGCTGTTCGTGGAAGGCGAAATCCTCACATCTGGAAACCCTTTTTCGGGCATGCCTGATTATAAATGGACGAACAGCTGAATGAATGCTATCGTCCATATCTGATATCTATATCATGCCTGTTACTCTGTGGTGTCTCTTGCCGAAGATGAAAGAACTCACCCTCAGATGGATACCCTGCACAACAACGATGTTTTCAATCCTGTCATGCTTGCTGAATAGCTGCCCGAACCTGGAGGATCTAGTCATTGGAGTAAGTACAAATTTTCTAATTATTTCCTCTGAATAATTCAAAACTACGTATGCATGTATGATGGCATTAAGCATTCTGTTTTGTTACCAGGATGAAATGTTTGATTTTCTAGACCCGGAAGCTTCAGCGCTAGAATACTGGGATCAGCAGATGCCTTCGGATTGCATGACAAATACGCTGAGCACGGTAACTGTAAACGTGGTCGATGTACACCGCAAGGGCTCGCATCCAACGAAGCAGTCTAGAACCTCTGGATCGATGGTAACATGAATTTCACCTTTTTTCATATTCCCTCTAGATTCTTCGTCATTATCTTCTTCAATTTGGAATCGAGCCAAGAGATCGAAAACAACAGGAGGGAGTGCTTGTGCCTCGGAGGTACGGTAGCCATGCACCGCCAACCTATGTGTCCAAGGGCCGCCATCCAGGCTTAATCATATGTATCAGTTTGTAAGAGCATAGGCTAATGAATCAGTTTGGATCTGTATCAGTATGTACATCAATATAGTTGAATTCGATTGAATATGTCTTCAGATTGGTTGTGCGCGTTAAACAATTGTCTATAAAATACCTTAGATGCTCAAAGCGAACAAATGTTAAAGCGCACAACGACTCAAAGCGTCTACACTTGTCGTTTCTTGTTGTTCGCTATGAGCAATTTTTTAAACCATTAAAAATTTGCTCATCGCGCACAACGGCCATAAATTCATTTGTTCTTAGCTTTGTGCAATTATGTCAGTGGCTATTAATTTTTCCAGCTCACATCCCACCGGCCGGTCAAACATTCTTGAGAAATGCACTTGTCTGGTATCAATCAGATGTAGATTGACGAGCAGTCTTTTGTATATTCACGAGAACCCCTCCTGTAGCATGACGGGGTCTTCGATGGAGCCACACATTAACTCTACTTCGGTCGCATCCTCATAAACCAATACAATTCGCTGCCATGCGTTGTGCGTTTTACGCCTTGAGCAATTCCAGTTTTCCATGCGTTTTACGCGGTGAGCAATTCTGATAGTTTGTTACTCCCTTCTGCATTATTTAGCACGGTGTGTGCGTCGAATAAAATGTATTAAAAAGGATTAGTGGAGATTAGTATTGTTGGGAGTAATTTTCCAATTGGCATCATTGTTGATCAAGGAGAAAAACCGTTGAGTTTTATTTTGATTGGTCCAATTCCCCTATAAAATGGCGGACAAGGAGCCCTCATCTTCTCACAACTTCCTCTACTTTCCTATATCATCTTCTTCTTTTTGCCCACACAACCTCCGTCTGGAAACAATAAGGTCTTCTTATGTTCGAGCATGATGCATGAGGTTGAAATGGACGAGATGGAGATGGATATGGGGTGTAAAGATGAGATGGTCTTCTACTGTTCGGGCCTGATGCTTGAGATAGAAATGGACGATAGAATTCAACCAGTACTTTTTTCACGCATGCACGTGGAACGGCCATCTCCTCTTTACACTATCTTCTCCTCCATCCCCTTCATCTTTGTACTATAGATCGTCTAAAACACACAAACACCTCCTACTGTCCTTTCCGATCTCGAAAATGAAAATCTGATTCTATTTATAACGAACCATGTGTTGGTGTTCACCGCCTCTTGGGAATCGGAGTTTTTTTCGGTGTCTTTGAACCGTCGTCATACTTGACAGCCGGGTACAACGACGCCTGCAACGACGACACTCCTATAAGGGCTACGGTGGCAGAAAGTTGGCAAACACGTCCATAAACTCAACGAAGATGGTCGCTTCGTTGCGTTAGTTAACGTCGTTGCCGGCTTTCGGCAACCGTAGGCAGGATAGGAGTGTCGTCATTGCAGGCGTCGTTGTAGGGTGAAGCACGCAGATCACGCCGACAATTTATCCGGTAAAAAGCCCTTTCATTGCAAACATCTTACGAAGACAATCATATGTATCAGTTTGTAAAGAGCATGGGGTAATGAATATGTTTTGTTCTGTATCAGTATATACATCCATATAGTTCAATGGCTGGGTCATTTTGAAAATGTCATCAATTGGAATATGTATGAGATATAATCTAAAAATTTTCAATCAGTTTACGAAGTCGATTGAATATGTAGCCGATTTAATCTAAAATGTCTTCAGATTGATTATGTATCAGAGATAATCTAAAAGTTTGCATGTAAACAAGTTAATTTTATCATAGACAGAATTTAACAACTTGCTTGGAGGGACATTTTCGCGTTCTTTACAATACGTCGATAAAGACGCCAGTGGTTGAAGGCAGGCCGTTGGATGGCGGGCTGGGGTGCCGTTCCACTTTACTGTAAACTGCATCAGGATGTGCGACGGGAGGTCAAGGAGTGGAAGGCAGGCCTTTGGATGGCGGTCGGGGGTTTCGTTCTGTAACGACTGCTTTTCATGTATCTGGATTTAATATAATATAATATATGTTTTGGTGGATTTTCTCCTCGTGTGTGGTTTTCGTCTCTGTAGCTTTCACTTTCGATCGATTCGTCGTATTTTCTCATTTCTTCCTTAGGATTGTCGATTTCGAAGTATGTCACTCGTGACGGACTTCATAACGGTCGTATCTAACTATTAGATCAAGCCTAGGAGTCTTAGGAATCGATCCCGGGGCCCCGCGCTCCATATCAGAACTTTTGGTGCTCATTAGCCGGTATAAGAAGGGGCACCGACCGACTAGATGACGATCCAGTCGGTCGGCAATCCTTCTTGGACCGACTAGTTGGCTTTCTAAATTATTCAGGAGTTACTGTTTATCGTTAGTCGGTCTAAGAACGTTGGTTGACCGACTAGGTTGCAAACTAGTCGGTTAGCAATGCTTCTTTAACCGACTAACTCATCATCTTAATTTTAGTTGAGTTACTGTTTACTCTTAGTCGGTCTAAGAACGTTCATCGACCGACTAGATGCTAAACTAGTCGGTCAGTATTTGTTCATGGACCGACTAACTCTAAATTCTATTTTCGTTCAGAAGTTACTGTTTACACTTAGTCGGTCTGCGTTGGTCGACCGACCGACTAGTTGCCAAACTAGTCGGTCAGTGGTTGCTCTTTGACCGACTAACCAGTGTTGAAACCCTAATTTCTGGGCAGCCGCCAGCCCAACCTATTTAAACCCCTCCCAAACGTTTTCTTCTTCCTCCACTCGACCCAAAACCCTAAAATCTTCCCCCTTGAGCCCCCATCTTCCTCCAAGCTTCAATCCTTCATTCCAAGCCCTAAATCCATCATCCAAACCATCCATCCACTCTATCTACCTCTCATCTTCCCCAAAATCTCACCAAACCCATCAAAATCCCCAAATCCCCCAAAACCCTAGTTTCCCCAAACTTCTCCATTTGCTTCCAGATCTGGTCCTAGGGTTCCCCGGAGTGTTTCTTCCGCCTCCTCTCGGTAAGAAATCGATCTACCGTTGTTTTCATAACCTATTTATATTTTTATGAAACCCTAATAAATTTCATGTTGTTTGATGTTTGTTTCCCCCATAATAGCGATTTCCCCGTAGGTTAGCATCCGTGAGACGAAGGGTCGTCATCCCCGGTGCTAGGCAAGTGAAACTTGCCACTTAGGGTTTAGGCCATGTTTTAGGCCATTTGCTTGTTGTAGGCGTAAAAGAGGCTAGGCGACGAAATGATACTCGCCTAGGCGCAAATTGGGGAACTAGCTTGACAACGAAGCTAGTTCCGACATTTAGCATGTTGCACAATTACCATGTCACGTTTACTTTCCATTAACGATACGCGAATTAATTGTCATGTCATTGCATTCTTTAAGTGTTTCTGTGATTGCGTAGCTTTGCTACAAATGCTTGTGTTCCTGGCTCGTGTTCCAGAAGCGGGCCATGTGTTGGTTGATAGCCAATGCACGAATGGCGTGTTTTCGGCTAGGTGCACCCCTACGCCAAATGTTTAAGAATGCGAGCTCATGTGCGAGGCAACCCCAGGCTCACTAGCTGAGCTCATGTGCGGGGACCCTGGCTCCATTACGTGTGGGTATTGGGGGTAAGAGTTAAGCGACCAATCAACTGGGAGTCTGCCCGATCAGCAACTGCAGTGGTAAGGCGTAAACTCTGGGTTTGGGGTAGTTGTTAAGCGGCCAATCAGCGAATGTGAAACCATTCAGCTGTAAGGCGTAAACATCTACAAAACAACGTGAATAGTGAATTGATTGAGATTAATAGTAGCGTGGCTACTCTTGTCTTTTCTTGTCTTGTCTTGCCCCGATGATTGTTCTCTTGTACAAATTGTCTTGCCATGTCTTGATTGTGCATTCATGTTATAACTGCCATGTCATGCATACTATAACTTCTAGGTTGCTAGGGCCTTACTTTCAGTTTCCTTGCTCAAGTCTTTTAGACTTGCTGACATGTGCCCCTTTACTCTTTTGGGTGACACATGTTAGATCCTGAGCCTGAGTACCTTGTTGAGGACGAGGTGTTTGCTGACGCCGAGCCCGAGCTTGTGTTTGACGGGGAGTACGTGGACACTGGGGACCAGTCCTAGTGTCTTCGTTGTGTTTTACTTTTGTTAGACAGTTGTTTTGTTATCGGTGCGTAGCACCTATACTCTGTTATGTCGTTGCTTTTGTTGGCCTTGTTCTGGGCCTTTAGACTCTTTTCTTTTAGCCTGGTGGCTTTTCTGGATGTTGGACTTATATTCATGTTGGACATTGCCTGAGATGTGAGATTTTATTATCAGTCTCTCCTTGTATTATTATTATTGTTCCGTTGTGGTTACAGGGACCTGCTTATGTTTTATTGACGCTTATCGGGTTTGGGGCTTCACAGCTCCACTCTCGTGCGGACCTTTTCACGTCTCGCCTCCATTTTAGGGAAGCGGACCGTGACAGGTTTTGTTGGTGGCCCATGCAGGTCCTTCTGTAACTGCGATTTTTGGAATAGCAATAATAATATTAGAATATCCAATAAACTAAGTTCGACGTCCGAGTCATAAGCTATGAGTCTAATCTGATTCGTTTTCTGTGTCACTAGATGGCAGGAAGACGTTTCACCCGTTGTGGGGGTAGTGGCGCGATCCCTCATGATGAGGAGCCTGAGCGGGAACCCACCAACGGTGAGATGATGCGGATGATGCTCCAGATGATGCAAGTGCAGCAGGGCGTGCTCCTGCAAGTCCAGAATGCTCCACTTGCTCGAGCTGCCCGGGCTCTTCCGGATGCCCCTCGCTCTGAGCCAGGAGCGAAGCAATTTCGGGAGCTGGGTCCCGCATATTTTAATGGGTCTGAGGGTCCTCTGGCTGCCGATGAGTGGATTCGGAACATCGAGGACAATCTGAAGATGGCCAAGATCACCCCGGCTGGATGGGTTGATTTGGTGAAGAGGCAACTCAAGGATAATGCTCGGAATTGGTGGGATGCGGAAGAGAAGATGTTGGTGGAGCCGATAGCTTGGGCTACCTTCAAGGCCAGATTTGAGGGTGAGTTCTTTCCGAAAGCTGCCAGGGAAGAGATGCTACAGCGTTTTATCGATTTGAAGCAAGGGAGCTCGTCGGTGGACATGTATCACCAAGAGTTCATGAGGCTGAGTCGGTTTGCACCAAAGATGGTGCAGGATGCTGAGGAGAAGGCTCAGAGGTTCCTGCAGGGGCTTGCTTCGGAGCTCCAGAGTTTTGTGACCTCTTCTGACCGGGAGTCTTATCAGAAGGTTCTGGTAGCAGCCAAGAGGCAGGAGCTGCTCGTGAACCAGAGGAGGGGGTCTGTTGTTGGTGCTGGGAAGAGGCCTGTGGAACAGGCGAGGGCTATGGTTAGACCTGGATTCAGGCCTAATCAGTCCGCTCAGTTTAAGAGGCCAGGAGGGCCAATTCTGAAGTTTTGCCATTTCTGCGGCAAGCCTGGCCATGTCAAGGATCAGTGTCGGAAGTTTTTGGGCCAGTGTCTGGTTTGCGGTGATGCTTCTCATGTCACGAAGGATTATCGGCATGCGAATCAGCTGCGGAGGGCTCCTGTTGCAACTCAGCCGTTGCAGCAGCGAGCGTCTGTTCCTGCTGGTCGTGGAGCAGCTCTTGTTCCGCAGAGGCAGGCTTTTCAGCAGGCTGTTCTGCTGAGGAGGCAGGCTTTTATGATGACCGCTGCGGAGAGCAAGGCTGTGAATGAGGTTATCGCAGGTAATCCTCAATCTAGCTGTTACCTTCCTAGCTGGTTTTGATTGTTAGTTTGTGTTGGTTGCGTGAACATGGTTGTTTGCTAGACTAGGGTTTGATTGTTAATTGATTGTTAGGTGTGGTTTTGGTTTGCACATTTCCTGCGCGAGTCCTCTTTGACTCTGGTGCATCGATGTGCATTATTTCTCGGAGCTTCGTGGAGAGGCATTCCTTGTCGACGTCTCCTCTTCCCAAGAGTTGGAATATCGTTACAGGGAATGGTGTGGTCTCGGTGCATCGTGGTTGCAATTCTTGCTCTTTGGTGGTCTGTGCACATGAGCTTTTTGCTGATTTCATTGTCCACGACATCATCAACTATGATGCAGTTCTTGGGATGGATTGGCTTGTGAGCTTCTATGCTACGATCAACTGTCGGAGAAAGAAGGTGGTGTTCGAGATTCCCGGACATCCAGTATTTGAGTTCAGTCGTGGTAGCAGTTCGTTTGGTCCTGTCAGATTTCGGGCCAGGCCGGTGGAGGCTGTGGCTATGCAGATAGAGTTGAAGTGGCCAGCTGTGGTGCGTGATTTTGGCAACGTCTTCCCCGAGGAGATGTCTGGTTTGACACCTGATCGAGCCCTAGAATTTTCTATCGATCTTGTTCCAGGTGCGCAGCCAATTTCGAAGGCGTCGTATCGTATGGCACCCGCTGAATTGGAAGAGTTGCGGAAGCAGTTGGATGAGCTTTCGCAGAAGGGTTATATTAATCCCAGTGTGTCTCCGTGGGGAGCACCGGTGTTGCCGGTGAAGAAGAAGGATGGTTCGCGTCGCATGTGCGTGGACTATTGGGAGTTGAATGCGGTGACCATTAAGAATAAATACCCGTTGCCTCGCATCGATGATATTTTTGATTTGCTTGGAGGTTCGAGGGTGTTTTCTAAATTGGATTTGAGGAGTGGTTACCATCAGTTGAAGGTGAAGAAGGGATATGTTCTGAAGACAGCGTTCAGGACGAAGTATGGACACTATGAGTTCGTGGTTATGCCTTTCGGCGTAACTAACGCGCCCGCAGTTTTCATGAATCTGATGAACCTGATTTTCTACGACTTTTTGGATAAGTTTGTCGTTATCTTCATTGACGACATTCTGATCTATTCGAAGTCGGAGGAAGATCATGCCTCGCACTTAAGGACGGTGTTGGAGATTTTGAGGAAGCATCGTTTGTATGCTAAGTTTTCAAAGTGCGAGTTTTGGCTGGATCGAGTTGCTTTTCTCAGGCATGTGGTGACTGGTGATGGTATTTCAGTGGATCCCGAGAAGGTTAGGGCCATCAGAGAGTGACCTATTCCGTCGTCTGCGTCTGTGATTCGGAGTTTCCTTGGACTTGCTGGTTACTATCGGCGATTCATTAAGGACTTTTCCCGTATTGCTGAGCCGATGACCAGGTTGACGCGGAAGGATGTTGCTTTTGTTTGGTCGGGTGATTGCGAGAGTGCTTTTGGTGTTCTGAAGGAGAGGTTGACGACTGCCCCTATTATTGTTGTGCCTGATCGCAGCGGTGGATTTGAGATCTTTTGCGATGCTTCTGGCAAGGGTCTCGGTTGTGTGTTGCATCAGCATGGGCACGTTGTGGCGTATGCGTCTCGTCAGCTTAAGGTTCATGAGAAGAATTACCCGACGCATGATTTGGAGTTGGCTGCCGTTGTGTTTGCTCTTAAGATTTGGAGGCACTTCCTGCTGAGTGAGAAAGTGAAGATTTTCACCGATCACAAAAGCATGAAGTACATTTTCACTCAGAAGGAGCTCAACATGCGACAGCGTCGATGGTTGGAGCTTATGGCAGATTATGAGATTGATTTGCAGTTTCACCCTGGCAAGGTGAATGTGGTCCCTGATGCTTTGAGTAGGCTTCCAGCGGTGATGATTTTGACCTCGTAGTGGAGATTGCAGCAGGATTTTTGCGAGTCTGGCGTGGAGATTGTTCTTCCTGGGGAGGATTCATCGTTGATATACATGCATGTACAGTCGACGATCGTGGATCGGATTAAGGCTGGCCAGGCTTAGGATCCGAAGCTGGTGAGGATTCGGGAGCAGGTGGAAGCCGGTCTGCGGACTGACTTTTTGATTCATGAGGATGGCTCGCTGAGGTTCGGAGCCAGGTTGTGTGTGCCGGCTGGGGATATTAGAGAGGAGTTGATGGTGGAGGCACACAGTTCGCCGTATTCTGTGCATCCTGGTGGCACCAAGATGTACCAGGATCTTCGTCTGAATTATTGGTGGCATGGTATGAAGAGGAGCGTGGCTCGGAGTGTAGCCAAGTGCTTGGTTTGCCAGCAAGTGAAGGGGGATCATCAGCGTACGGCCGGGTTGCTACAACCGCTTCCGATTCCGGAGTGGAAGTGGCAACACATCACTATGGATTTCGTGACTGGACTACCTCGGAGTCCGAAGCAGAATGACGCGATTTGGGTGATCGTAGATCGATTGACCAAATCTGCGCACTTTATTCCGTTCCGAGTGGGACAGTCCACTTTATTCTTTTACTCTCCGTTTTATTTCCTTTTCCTAGTTTGGATGGTGATGTAACGTGAATCGTACAGGAGGTTGTGCGACTTCATGGAGTCCCCGTGAGTATCGTGTCTGACAGAGACACGAGGTTCACATCTCAGTTCTGGCAGAGTTTGCAGAAGAGCTTGGGTACGCGTCTGAGTTTCAGCACGGCGTACCATCCTCAGACGGATGGCCAGTCCGAGAGGACGATTCAGATTTTGGAAGACATGCTGAGGGCGTGCATGTTGGATTTCAAGGGTTCGTGGGAGGACCATCTACATCTGGTAGAGTTTTCCTACAACAACAGCTTCCAGGCGAGTATTGGCATGGCGCCTTTCGCCGCTCTTTATGGGAGGAAATGTCGATCGCCATTGAGTTGGGATGACGTTGGTGATCGGGAGTTGTTGGGACCTGAGATGATCGTGGAGGCCGTGGAGATCGTCAGGAATATTCGGGAGAGGTTGAGGATTGCTCAGGACCGTTTTAAGCATTGGGCAGATGCTAAACGTCGTCCTTTGGAGTTTCAGCCGGGCGACCATGTGTTCTTGAAGATTTCCCCGAATCGCGGTGTGATTCGTTTTGGGAAGCGTGTGAAGTTGAGCCCGCGATACATTGGACCGTTTGACATTTTGGAGAGGGTTGGCGAGGTAGCTTATCGCTTGGCCTTGCCGCCATCTTTGGAAGGAGTTCACAATGTTTTCCATGTGTCGCAGCTTCGTCGATACATTAGCGATCCGTCTCATGCGGTGGATTTTTCGGAGATTACCGTTCGCCCCGATATGACGTATGACCAGCATCCAGTGCAGATTCTAGACAGGCGTCAGAAATCGCTTCGGAACAAGATTGTCAATCTTGTGAGGGTGATGTGGCGACACGGCTCACCTGGAGAGTCTACTTGGGAGAATGAGGATGAGATGCGAGAGCGTTTCCCACTTTTGTTTCCGGACTCGTGAGTATTTGGAAATTCCAAGGACGGAATTTTTCTTAAGTTGGGGAGGATGTAACGACTGCTTTTCATGTATCTGGATTTAATATAATATAATATATGTTTTGGTGGATTTTCTCCTCGTGTGTGGTTTTCGTCTCCGTAGCTTTCATTTTCGATCGATTCGTCGTATTTTCTCGTTTCTTCCTTAGGATTTTCGATTTCGAAGTATGTCACTCGTGATGGACTACATAACGGTCGTATCTAACTATTAGATCAAGCCTAGGAGTCTTTGGAATCGATCCCGGGGCCCCGCGCTCCATATCGGAACTTTTGGTGCTCATTAGCCGGTATAAGAAGGGGCACCGACCGACTAGATGACGATCCAGTCGGTCGGCAATCCTTCTTGGACCGACTAGTTGGCTTTCTAAATTATTCAGGAGTTACTGTTTATCGTTAGTCGGTCTAAGAACGTTGGTTGACCGACTAGGTTGCAAACTAGTCGGTCAGCAATGCTTCTTTAACCGACTAACACATCATCTTAATTTTAGTTGAGTTATTGTTTACTCTTAGTCGGTCTAAGAACGTTCATCGACCGACTAGATGTTAAACTAGTCGGTCAGTATTTGTTCATGGACCAACTAACTCTAAATTCTATTTTCGTTCAGAAGTTACTGTTTACACTTAGTCGGTCTGCGTTGGTCGAACGACCGACTAGTTGCCAAACTAGTCGGTCAGTGGTTGCTCTTTGACCGACTAACCAGTGTTGAAACCCTAATTTCTGGGCAGCCGCCAGCCCAACCTATTTAAACCCCTCCCAAACGTTTTCTTCTTCCTCCACTCGACCCAAAACCCTAAAATCTTCCCCCTTGAGCCCCCATCTTCCTCCAAGCTTCAATCCTTCATTCCAAGCCCTAAATCCATCATCCAAACCATCCATCCACTCTATCTACCTCTCATCTTCCCCAAAATCTCACCAAACCCATCAAAATCCCCAAATCCCCCAAAACCCTAGTTTCCCCAAACTTCTCCATTTGCTTCCAGATCTGGTCCTAGGGTTCCCCGGAGTGTTTCTTCCGCCTCCTCTCGGTAAGAAATCGATCTACCGTTGTTTTCATAACCTATTTATATTTTTATGAAACCCTAATAAATTTCATGTTGTTTGATGTTTGTTTCCCCCATAACAGCGATTTCCCCGTAGGTTAGCATCCGTGAGACGAAGGGTCGTCATCCCCGGTGCTAGGCAAGTGAAACTTGCCACTTAGGGTTTAGGCCATGTTTTAGGCCATTTGCTTGTTGTAGGCGTAAAAGAGGCTAGGCGACGAAATGATACTCGCCTAGGCGCAAATTGGGGAACTAGCTTGACAACGAAGCTAGTTCCGACATTTAGCATGTTGCACAATTACCATGTCACGTTTACTTTCCATTAACGGTACGCGAATTAATTGTCATGTCATTGCATTCTTTAAGTGTTTCTGTGATTGCGTAGCTTTGCTACAAATGCTTGTGTTCCTGGCTCATGTTCCAGAAGCGGGCCATGTGTTGGTTGATAGCCAATGCCCGAATTGCGTGTTTCCGGCTAGGTGCACCCCTACGCCAAATGTTTAAGAATGCGAGCTCATGTGCGGGGCAACCCCAGGCTCACTAGCTGAGCTCATGTGCGGGGACCCTGTCACGACCACTTCTGGTCGTACGTATTTTGTGCGCAGGTTGATCCGTGTGCGTATTTCCGTATTTGGTTTTATTATTGGAATTCCGTAGTTTTGACGCGCGACCGAACCCCGTATTCATGACCCTCTCGGAGGCACGATCTCCCTGGTATCTTGTTTATAATTTTTGGATGCCGAGGGATAAGTTTGTAATAAGCTTATTAATTATACTATTGTCATTCTTAACTAAAATGTTTTTAAAACTCTAACCATTAGAATAATCCAACGTTGGATGAAGGCTGTGGGATTTTTTTTTGAAATCAAATTTTTAATACTAACCTATTTATACCTTATGCTGTTAAATCAATCCTAACCAATTATATTTTATCCCAACATACTTTCCCATTAAAAAAAAGAAAAAAAGAAAAACCTCACATCCTATTTCTATGAGAACCCTAAGATATATATATATATATATCTAGACCTAGGGCACAGCTAACCTACAACCCTTTGAGACCCCTCACGTGCCTACTGTACCTTGCTAGCCCCCTCTATTAAAAAGCAACCTAGGGCTTTCTCTCAGCCAAAACAAAACCGCCGCTGCTTTTTTCGCATGTCATCTTCCCATGCGCCGCTCTCCTCTTCGCACGATGCAACCCCATGCGCTCCGCACATCCTTCTCCTCTCGACCCGCTCACGGTGGCTAGCCCATCACCGGCAACCCAACACGGCGTCTCCTCCCCTCGCTCATAGCTTCGCCGTAGGCCACGAAATCCACGCTTCCGCTGCAGCAGCGACCAACCCCGAGGCCGCTGCCCTTGCGTTCACCGGCCAAGGCCCGCCGCCGACGGCCACACGACTCGCCCCGACCTTCTCCTCCCCTCTGCACCGCCGTGGGCATCTGAAACCGCCGCAAAAGTCACCGTTGCTGCCGTTTTTCGCAGCAGCATCTCGCAGCAACCCCTTCTTGCGCCGCCCAAGCCCATCGCGTCGAGCTGATTCCCTCCGGCCATCTGTGCCGCTCGGAAACTCACCCTCTTCCGGACACCGGCAAACCCCGACGAAAACACTCTCTCCGTCCTGCCTCAGGCCCGCCTCACATCCGACGAACGCCACACCTCCGTTCGCCGTCTCCTTCCACCTCCCCTCTCGAGCTCTCTGCAACGGAAGAAGTATCAGGTGATGGAAGGAAGAGTTATTTTGTTATATTAGTAGGCTTATTATATTAGCTCTGTAAAATGCTTATGATAAAATATTCATTGGTGACACTACTTCTTATGGGTTGGACCGTACGTATCCATTAATGTTACCCTCCGTCCAACTGGAAAGATATATTATCTTAATACTACAATTTAGTGCCTGGGTATTAAGGGGATAGTTTCTGTATATATATATATGATAAGTATTTCAGCCTATATTTTTTAAAAAGTCCTATTAACATTATATGTAAGTTAGCCGTGCATATGCGCATGCACAGTATAGTAAGGTACGGGTTATAGTTGGGCTAATACGATTATTGGCTGGTAATATTTTTCCGCTAATAATTTAGTATTGCAAATCCATGTTGCAGATATACTATATTTTTCTTCGCAACCCGTTTCCGTTCTCGAGCCGACGTCGTTACCTTACACGCTACCGGAATCCAACCCCTGACGTCGCTACCCGACGTCAGAGTAGCTCTCGCGTCGTGTTGAGGTAAGATCTGCACCGTAGGAACCCACACCTGCATGTTAACAAGATAAAAACCGTGTTTTTACTGCTTTGTAACTCACTAATCCAACTTAATAATACGGGACTGTAGGCTGATTGTTGGACTGAGCGTGGGAGCTCTGGACGTTGTGAACCTGTGATTGGAAAATTGAGAATTGTGATACCAGCTGATTGCAGGCAAGTGAAACTTGCCAACTCTTGTGTAGGGCCATGTTTTTAGGCCACTTCCTTGTTCCTAGCGTAAAAGAGACTAGCCAGTGAAATGATAGCTGGCTAGACGCCTACTTGATCTAGTTTGACAACGAAACTAGATCCGTCACCTAATTGATCTAGCTTGACAACGAAGCTAGATCCAACCCCTTTAAACTTGTTGTTCATGCATACTAAACTGTCACGTTTACTTTCCTTATCTGTACGCAATTTTAACTGCCATGCATTGCATCTAACATGTCATCCAAATTGATTGTTGCATCGTAGCACACGCTACAAAATACTTGTACAATCAGTGTTTCCGTGTTTCCGGCTAGGTGCACCCCTACGCCATACTTGTTTAAAACACTTCCTGGCTCGTGATCCAGAAGCGAGCATTCCAAGTTCGGGGGTAAGGCCCTGGCTCGACACACGTGGAGGGGTAGGGATAAACGGTTACTTGAGCTTAGGAGTGGCCTGATCCGCCCTCTAGCCAAAAGACGGAATCTCTGTGCACGAGGTGCTTACTTTCCTTGTCTTGTACTTGTCTTGTGAATGATTCATGAAATACTTGTCTTCCATGCCATGTTTAAATGCCATGCTCGTCCCTTACTTTACTTTACCTGTTGCACTCATACTTTAACTGCCATGTCATCGCATTCATGCTAGAACTGCTAGGTTGCTTTACTTTTACCTGCTTTCAGTTTCCTTGCACAAGTCTCTTGTAGACTTGCTGACATGTGCCCCTTGCTCTTTTGGGTGTCACATGTTAGACCTGAGCCAGAGACCGTTGTTGAGTGCGTGATGTCTTGCTGACGCTGAGTCTGAGTCCATGATTGCCCGGGAGGATTTTGGTGGACACTGGTGACCATTCTATGAGTCTTTGTTGAGCTTTATTTTGTTTTAGGCCTTTTGTTAGTTATTGGTGCGTAGCACCGTCGTTTGTACTTTGTACTTTTGTTGGCCATGTTTGGGCCTTTAGTCTCTTTTTCTTTTAGCCTGGTGGCTTTTCTGCGATGTTGAGATTTATTATTATGGATATTCTGAGATGTTCTTTTGTCTCTTTCGCTATTATTATCTTTGTTTCGTTTCGCGTTGCAAGGACCTGCAGTTTTACATTTAATTGACGCTTATCGGACTTGCAGCTTCGTAGCTTCAAGTCTGAGCGGACCTTCTCACGCTTCGCCTCCACGTTTTTGGGAAGCGGGGCGTGACAGACCCTGGCTCCATTACGTGTGGGTATTGGGGGTAAGAGTTAAGCGACCAATCAACTGGGAGTCTGCCCGATCAGCAACTGCAGTGGTAAGGCGTAAACTCTGGGTTTGGGGTAGTTGTTAAGCGGCCAATCAGCGAATGTGAAACCATTCAGCTGTAAGGCGTAAACATCTACAAAACAACGTGAATAGTGAATTGATTGAGATTGATAGTAGCGTGGCTACTCTTGTCTTGTCTTGTCTTGTCTTGCCCCGATGATTGTTCTCTTGTACAAATTGTCTTGCCATGTCTTGATTGTGCATTCATGTTATAACTGCCATGTCATGCATACTATAACTGCTAGGTTGCTAGGGCCTTACTTTCAGTTTCCTTGCTCAAGTCTTTTAGACTTGCTGACATGTGCCCCTTTACTCTTTTGGGTGACACATGTTAGATCCTGAGCCTGAGTACTTTGTTGAGGACGAGGTGTTTGCTGACGCCGAGCCCGAGCTTGTGTTTGACGGGGAGTACGTGGACACTGGGGACCAGTCCTAGTGTCTTCGTTGTGTTTTACTTTTGTTAGACAGTTGTTTTGTTATCGGTGCGTAGCACCTATACTCTGTTATGTCGTTGCTTTTGTTGGCCTTGTTCTGGGCCTTTAGACTCTTTTCTTTTAGCCTGGTGGCTTTTCTGGATGTTGGACTTATATTCATGTTGGACATTGCCTGAGATGTGAGATTTTATTATCAGTCTCTCCTTGTATTATTATTGTTGTTCCGTTGTGGTTACAGGGACCTGCTTATGTTTTATTGACGCTTATCGGGTTTGGGGCTTCACAGCTCCACTCTCGTGCGGACCTTTTCACGTCTCGCCTCCATTTTAGGGAAGCGGGTCGTGACACGTTCCAATTTACTATAACTTGCACCAGAATGTGCGACGGGGGGTCAAGGAGTGGAAGGCATGCCGTTGGATGGCGGGCTGGGGTTTCGTTCCACTTCAGGATGTGCGACGGGAGGTCGATGAGTGGAAGGCAGACCGTTGGATGGCAGAGGGACCCGTTGTCTGGGAACGGTGGTGCCCAGTGGGGTGATTGGCATGGCGATGCCTTCACCGGTGATTTGGACCGACACCCCGCGGGCGGCGACGCCTCCATCGGAGGTGGAGGTAGTCACGGAGTAGGCGCTGGAGGGGAGGAGTGGTCCACCCTAAGTCCCATGGTGTTAGTTCTCTAAGGGAAGTCGGGGAGTGGAAGGCTGGCCGCTCCATGTGTAAGAGGAATAACTCGTCGGTGATCCGCCTGTGAAAGGAAGAATTCGTCGGGAAGGAGAGGTCCGGTATCAACGGAGGGCCTATCCAACGATCGGGCCAACGGGAGGTTTCTTTTGAGAGGGGAGAAGTTTCTAGAGGCAAATCGTCCCTAACGCCCTGGGTTTGTGAGGAGAGATCGAATACGGGGGCGTCTCGCCCCCTTTCAAACTTCATGGTAAGGCTTTTCTTTCTTTGCTTTGAGCAATTATGTCTTAGCGTTGAGCAATTAAGTAAGCGGCTACAAAACCACTCATACCTCAGAATTACACACCGCACACAACCACTCAAACTCAGAATAAGCACACCGCACACAACCACTCAAAACTCAGAATTGCTCAGCGCACAAATCCACTCAAAACTCAAAATTGCTCATCGCACAAAACCACTCAAACTCAGAAGTGCTCACCGCACACAACCACTCAAAAATCAGAATTGCTCAGAGCACAAAACCACTCAAACCTCAGAATTGCTCACCGCACACAACCAATTTTGTCCCAGTGAGGGTGAACTGCCATAAAGTTCTCCACTGGGTCACAGTTGCTCTTCCTTTTGAGGACATTTGTGTCATTTTTTGGGTCAAAGGTCTCCCTGAGAGCTTTCAAATCGCTCCAGCTACATCAATTCTCTCCCATCGCAATTAAAGTCTCTTCATATGTCTGACATCAATCCGCTGTAGATGAGCAGTCTTTTGTATATTCACGAGAACCCCTCTGTAGCATGACGGGGTCTTCGATGTAGCCACACATTAACTCTACTTCTTCTCATCAATACAATTCACTGTCATGCGTTCTACGTTTTGCGCATTGAGCAATTCTCGTTTTCTAAACGTTCTGCGCGGTGAGCAATTATGATAGTTACTCGCTTCTGTATTATTTAACCCGGCGTGCGCGGCGAATATAATGTATTAAAAAATCTTAGTGGAGAGTAGTATTGTTGAGTGTAATTTTCCTATTATGTGATCAAGGCGAAAAACCGTAGGATTTCATGGTTTTGCGCGGAGAGTAATTAACCTATTTTTTTCCACATTCTAAAATAATTTAGGGAGCCCCTTTGGAGATGCTCTAAATGTTGATTCCCGAGATCCATTGCATTACTGTAGGATCACGGACTTTTTATACGCTTCATTATGATTGGTCCAATTTCCCCTATAAATGGCGGACAACGAGCACTCATCTTCTCTAAACTTCGTCTACTTTCTTCTATCATCTTCTTTATTTGCCCACACAACCTCCTTATGGAAACAATAAGTTCTTCAGATGTTCGTGCATGCTTGATATAGATATGGACGATAGCATTCATCCAGTACTCTTTTCACGTAAAGGTAAATGGTTCATGTTGGAAAATTATGCAACGAAGGGCTATCGTCTATTTATAATCAAGCATCCCCGACAATGCTGGGGGGTGTTGCAACTACGTTGAGAAAATTTGTCCCAAACAGCACTATGAAAAATGTGTACGATGATCATACCATATTCTTTTGGGGTGATATTGGCTATGATGTCTCACATGTTTCAGGAAAGCTACTGGGTGTTGTACCATGTAAGATTGTTATTCCCTCCTATTATAAATTGTGGCTATGTATTTGTTTTGCATGTCTTGCTATACACTCCATATCCATCTCCATCTCCTTTTTATACACTCCATCTCCTCCATCAAACCCTTCATCGTTTCACTATACATCATCTTTGACGCACCGACACTCCATCATATCCTTTCCGATCTCTTACACTCTCAAACACAGCTTCTTATGCAACCATGTGTTGTTTTACATCGTCTCCGGTAACGGAGTTCCAATCGGTGTCTTTTGTCCTGACTTCAGGTTACAACGACGACAGCAATGACGGTAATAAGCGAAACGGTCTGCCGACTTTCGAATTCACTGGGTCTCCTACTACGGACAAAGTGCCACGTCATTGCACACATCTGGTATGACAATCATCTTGAGCAGATCAGGGCAGAAATTCGGCAACTGCAACAAGATGTGGAGCGCATTGCTCGTATCGTACATCGCCACAGGGGAATCGGGGTTCCAGGCATTGTGTTTGACACGGCTACATACTTGACTGCATGTTACAACGACGCGACACTCATATCCAACTATCCAAGGACGTTAATAAACACAATGAAGATGGGCGCCCGATGAACTCGCGGAAGTTGAAGGGGGAAACACGTAGATCACGTGCCACTTCATTGCAAACATCTGCGAAGACACTCAAATGTATCAGTTTGTAAGAGTAAAGGGATATGTATCTGTTTGGATCTGTATCTGTACGTACTTAAGTATGTTAGAATGGGTTGGCCATTTTGGAATGGTCACCGTTTGAATATGTATCAGCGTTAATCTAAAGGTTTGCATGCAGTTTCTGAATCAGATTGACTAGGTATCATATTTTATATAAAATGTCTTCAGAATGAATAAGTATCGGTCTTAATCACAATTAGGTAAAGTTTCTAAGTGAAGTTTGACTGTTGGCATATTGCGGAATCACAATTTTAGTATGATGAAAATAGGAGTGTGAATGATTGACCGTTGGAAAAAAAATTACAGCATCCAACAAATATGCTCAAAGCGCACAACGGGCAAAATTAGTCCGTGCGGGGCACGTTGAGCAAATGCGCTATCGTCGCAACTTTGCTCAACGTGCACACCGGACATAAGGCTACTAGGTGTGTGCGCGTTTAACAATTGTTGATAAACTACCTTTTATATGCTCAAAAAACGAACCACCTGCTTTCCTTTTTGCCCGTTGTGCGCGTTGTTTTGCCCGTTGTGCGCGTAATTTTTGCCCGTTGTGCTCGTAATTTTGCCCGAGCCTAAGGGCATAATTTTGCCTGTTGTGCGCGTTGGGCTATTTTTTTAGTGGCTACAGTTTATCCCAACGCGCAAAACTTAGGCAGGCATTAATCATTATAGAGCAGAACATCCGGCTGGTAGCAATCCGCTGTATATTAACGATCCCTGCTCTGTATGTTCACCAACACTGCTCTGCAGACTCGAGGGGTCTCTTAGACTCTTAGTAAGACCAAAGGTTCCAATATATCGCCGTTGTGCGCTGTGAGCATTTCTGTTAACCATTAAAAATTTGCACGGTGAGAGCAGCAATAAATGTGGATATATCAGCAAATTTTATTGAGTGGACGAGTAGGAGTTTTTTTCGCACTAACAAAATTGCTCACCGCGCACAACCGGCCAAAATTATTTGTTCTGATCGTGGTGAATGGTGAGCAATTGTAGTAACCACTAACAAATTGGCTAATAAATCCGTTGTATATTAACGATCCCTGCTCTGTATGTTCACCAACACTGCTCTGCAGACTCGAGGGGTCTCTTAGTAAGACCAAAGGTTCCAATATATCGCCGTTGTGCGCTGTGAGCATTTCTGTTAACCATTAAAAATTTGCACGGTGCGAGCAGTAATAACTGTGGATATATCAGCAAATTTTATTGAGTGGACGAGTAGGAGTTTTTTTTCGCACTAACAAAATTGCTCACCGCGCACAACCGGTCAAAATTATTTGTTCTGATCGTGGTGAATGGTGAGAAATTGTAGTAACCACTAACAAATTGGCTAATAAAGGCGGTCAACGGGCAAAACTTATCAATGGGAGTTTGTGGTAAGCAATTTTGTAAGACAATAACATATATGATACAATAACCCTACTCTCACTTGGAGTATTGGACACACTAACAATGACACATTCTCATCGCATAACAATTTGGAACAAAGATTGATGTTATTAAAAATACCCAGAGTGCAAAACCGGCACTAATATTGCCAGTTCTGCGCGTTGAGCAATTTGGTAGGTAAAGACATAATTACTCAAAGCGCAAAACGGTCAATATTACTGCAGTGTTGCGCTCGGTGTAATTGGTATGATACACAACATCAATCCATACCGATGATGACATTTGCACATTTCGGAAGCCATGATAAAAGTTCATCCGCTAAAGTGGTCCATTTTTATACCAAAAAAACTTATTACATTGATAAACGTTTTATCTTTCAGATACTAAAAATCATCAGCGGTAGCAATATCCGTACCTTTTACCTTATCAACGAATGACTGCATCCTCTGCTCATAACCAGCCGGCCATCCATCGGCCACAGTGTCATGCGATCTTGTCCACACAACTGAAGTCGGAGGGACGTCACCTATTGGTTCAAGTTGAAGGATAACAAAGTGATTTCTGTTCACATGACCCAACGTTATGTGGAGTCTGGAGGCTCGGTTTACTGGAGGACTTCTCAATGGAAAAAATGTCACACACAGATCACGTGCAATCAAATGTACTACACAGTTGTAGCATGAGGCAATGACATGTCCCATGTCTGGCATCTGCATCCAATTTTCCTCTCCTGCACTTTTATTAGTAATAAAATAGTTCACTGCCTTCAAATTATTATTATATGAAACCTCACTCAGAACACGCCTGTACAAGACGCTGTATGTCCGCATCTCACGGAGCAAATCAGCTCTGACAGTCCGCCAATCGGATTGATCCAAGCCCAACTGAACTGCCACAGCCCTGTACCCACAGTTGCCATCTGAAACCACGTCTTCATCGCCCACTATGAGGGATTGTAGCTTGGGATGAAAATCCAAATAATATGGTATGAGGAAGTTGGCAGGCAAATCATCAACATAATCATCACGGGGAAACGAAGGTTTCGGCTTCTTTATTTGAAGTTTCAGACGCCTACTAATTTCCTTCGAAGGCCGCCTCTTCCATTTAGGCTTCTCCGTCGCCGCCTCCGTATGCTCCGTAATTGAATGCAACCGTGGAGCCTTAACAGGCATCCTCATAACAGTGGGCATCTCCGTCACATCCGAAAAATGATCAGAAATCTCATCAACTAGGGGATAAAGTTGTTTAAGCATGCCATCCATCTCCACATGCTCATCAAAATACGAGGCCACAGCCGTCTCCTCCTCCCTCCCAACAGTCTGAGCATCCACATTATGATCCCCCGTCTCCACCATCGCCCCCAACTCCAACGTAAGCTCAGCTTGCATCAACCCAGCATCCTCTATCTTCTCATCCTCCACATCCTCCACATTCGCCTCATCCTGCTGTGGCTCCTCATTCTCCCCAGCTGCATTCTCCCTCTCATCCATCTCAGCAGTCTGGTCAGCCACATTACATTCCACCGTCCCCGCCGTATCCACCAACTTCCCAGTATGCTCCTCAGCAATCAAATCAGTAGCCACTTCCTTATCATCCTGCTCCTCATTCGCCTTCTCCTCATACACCTTCGGCTCCACAGTCTCAGCTGCTGCATTATCCTCCACCAGTACCTCCTCAGCATTCTGCACCTCCACGTTAAGGGCAACCGTCTCCTCCGTCTCCACCATCTCCCCAATAACATAATCATCTATAGTCAACTCAGCAGCCACTGCATTCTCAGCCTCATCATCCCCATAAACATCATGCACCCTCGGCTCCACATTCTCATCCATTGCATTAACCTCATCCTCCTCTGCAGCATTCTGCTCCTGCCCACTAAGAGCCAACTTCTCAGCAGCCCGCTCCATCGCATTACAATCCACCTCATCATCCTGCCAATAAGCAGCCAATGCAGTCGCCTCCTCAGCCTCATCCACCTTCTCCTCATCTCCCTTCTGCTCCTCCTCAATATTATCCACATGCACCACAAGCTCATCACCCACAATTCTACACGGTGATGCTAACTCCTTCAACTTGTTTACCATACCCACACTCTGCTCCCTTAGTAATCGGGAACGTGCATTATAAATTGATTTGATTGGTGTTTCATTGAATGATTTAGTTTCCTTCAGGCCTTTCAAAATTGCTGACGGCGGCACCTTTCTATTTGCCAAGTCTCGCAATGCTTCCACCTCTTTTCCCTGCAACATCCCGTCGTCGGAATGGCCCACGACATAATTAGCAGCTTGATGGTTGTGCCTACCATCAACAACCGTTAAACTCCACTCACCGCCATCGCCCACCTCATTACCATGCAATTTGAACGGGCATCCACACTTGTTGGTTCTAACTGGCCGGTTGCTCTTTCGTACTGGTCGGTGTCCCCTGTAGTTCCTGCTTCTTGCACATGCATAATAGGCAGCGGGAGTCATATTGAACGATTTACTCATACTCGACGCACTGGTAACAATCACATGCCCCTGTTGTCGTCCGACGCTCTTTATCCACTGAAAGAGCTCGTCTCTACTTTTAAAACGTTGAATCGTTGTAAATTCGGCTGTATAATCCATATACACATGTATCAAACAATTCATACAACTAATTGGACCGGGAACCAAACATTAGTTACATTATTGACGTAAAGAAAAATCAATAATACCTCGGAATTTTTTAGCATCTCCATCAATCTCAACTGTATCTGCAGGCAAGTAAAAACCAAAAATTTCTCCTTCTATTTCTACACATTGTAATTGTAATAAGAATATCAAATAAAATGTACTTAACATTGTATACTTACCAAATCACGATTTCGACAAATTTAGGTTGAAAACCCCTAAATCGATTCCTATCGCTTCACCGATTTGTTTGAACGCAGCAGTTGCCACTGTGATGTAAATGTCGAGCCCAGTAATAAAAATCAAATCTTTGGAATTTCCGTCTGTGCGCCTTGAGCAATCTACGAAAAACTTGATGTTTGATATTCCGCCTTGAGCAATATGTGGAAGGTTATGGCTGTGAGCGGTGAGCAGAATTTATCAAGGGATGAAAGAGGGTCCTGACGGGTCAAAACGGGTAAAAATTTTAACCCGTTGTGCGCTTCGAGTAAATTCGGTGGTTTAGTTGGTTTATTTTACTCAGCGCGCACAACGGTTATATTTTAACACGATTTGAACCGTTTTGTGTGCTGAGTAATCTTACATGGATTGTCAGGATTGACATTAGTAATGGTAATCGTTATTAATCGCGACGCTGAGAACGATTTTGACCGTGGTGCGCGCTGAGGAGTTTTAAATTTTTTTTTTAAATATTTATTCTATTGGATTACTCATATTCTTATGCCGATGTTAACAACATTATTGATACGTATAAAATAATATAATACCAACATGATAACTATCATTAGTTGTATTAATTAACACCCTTAAGAAAATCTGGATAGATTGCGTGTGTTATTAAGCATTCAAAATCCAGTATATATCAGTTTGTACCTATTCACCAAAAAGTTAGTAAGAGGCAAACTTGATTAGTAGGTCTATCGTTGAGCATAACTTATAGATACGATACACCACAACACGGCATACATATGATAACATTTGCACATTTAGGCAGACATGATAAAATTTTATGCTACCAATCTGTCAATATGAAATAAACAATCCATAGTAAAATGATACAACGTTTTATCCTACAATATTTCAATAACGTCAACGGTTGCAATATCGTGACCAAATACTATTGACTGGAATTGATGCATCCTATCCTCATAAGCAGCCGGCCATCCGTCTGACACATCGGAACGGTATCTTAGCCACATACTTGAAGTCGGAGGGACAGGACCATATGGGGTAAGTTTAACAATAACGAAGTGATTATTGTTCACATGACCCAACATTATGTGGCGTCTGGATGATAGGGGTACTGGAAGAGTTCTTAAAGGAAAATATGTCACACACTGATAAGGTGCAAGAATATGTACTACACAGTCGTAGCATGAGGCAATGACATGTGCCATTTCTGGCATCTACATCCACCATTTTGCTTTTGGACGGCCTAACAAATGGCCCAGTGCCACTACATTCTTTTTAAATTCCACGGCACCCATAAGTTGCCGGTACAAGCCGTCGTGGTTCTGCATCTCTTCTCGTAAGTCATATTTCACCTGCCTCCATTCGTCCTCACCCAGTCCCAACTGAGCTGTACCCACAGTTTCTGTCTGCTTTCACATCTACAACATGCACTATAAGGGGTCGTAGACACTCAGGAAAAGCATTCCAATATGGTATTATTATGTCGGTAGCCAAGTCCTCGTCACTATCATCATGTGAAATTGATTGTTTCGGCTTCTTTATTGTACGTTTCCACAACGGTCTACTTCTTCCCTTACCCGGCTTACACGTCAATGTAGACGTATCCGTTATCTCAGCATGCTGCTTAGCAATCTCCGCTACCAGGGTAGAAATTTGAAGATGTAGAACCTCATGCTCCTTATCAAAGGCCTTAGCCACTGCATTCTCATCATCATCCTCCTCCTCCTCAGCAATCTGCTCCGCCTCATTACGATCCACCTTATCATCCTCCCCACCCATCTTCCCAGTATGATCCTCCTCCTACAACTCAGCAGGCACTGCATTCTCCCAAAACGCCTCCCCCACCTTCTGATCCTCCCCCTCATTATTCACAGCCTTCACATTCTCAGCACCCATAATTTTATCAGCTGATGCTAACTCCTTCAACTGTTTTACAATACCAACCTTCTTCCCCCGTTGTAACCGGTTTCGTGCATTATAAATTGCTTTGATTGAGGTTGCACTGATGTTTTTATTTGCCTTCAGTACTTTCAAAATTTCAGCTGGCCGAACCTTGCTATTTGCTAAGCCACGCACTGTTTCCATCTCCATTCACTGCAATGTCCCGTCACTGGAATGGCCATGAACATATTTAGCTTCTTCATGGTTGTGCCTGCCACAAACGACTGTTAACTTCCACTCCTCAACGCCCACGCCCACCATATAACCACGCAATGAGAAAGGACATGAACACTTCTTGGTTTTAACAGGCTGGTTGGTCTTTTTTAGCGTTCGGTGTCCCCGATACTCACTGCTTCTTTCACACACAAAGTACACAACATGATGCCCTTTGGCCGTTTTACTTAATCTCCCTGAACGTGTAACAATCACATGCCCATGACTTAACCTGACGTTTTGTATCCACTGAAACAGCTCTTTTCTATCCTTGAACAGTTGATTGGTGGTAAAGTCGGTTGTAAAATCCATAGTATCATGTATCAAACAATTCATAACCTGGTCCTCAAAGATTTAATGCATTATTGCCGAGAAGATAAATCAATATTACCCTGGATTTTTGTACCGACTTCATCAACCTCAACCGTGGATGAATGCATGTAAAATCAAAATAAGAAAGGCAGATAAACTGTACTTAAAAGTATAGACGTACCAAAGAGTCGATGTTGATAAATTTAGGTCAAAAACCCCTAAATCGATTTCTCTCGATTCAGCTCCTTGTTTGATCTCACCAGTTGACTAAGTGATGTATCCTTCGAGCAATTAAATAAAAATCAAAGCTTTTGGATTTCGGTCTGGGCGACTGGAGCGATCTTTGAAAATACTTACCGTTTGAAATTCCGCCGTGAGCAATCTGTGTAATTGTCTGTCAATTCGCTGCGAGTAGAAGGTATCACGGGACAATTTCGGGTCCTACCGGGTCATATCGGGTCTACAATAATTTACTCGTTGTGCTGGTTGAGTAAACAAGTCTAGTTTGAAATATTACTAGCAAATAACCTGTCCACATGTGCACGTGGACTTGACCAAAACGGTTGTGTGCGGTGAGCAATTACGGGTTTTGAGTGGTTGTGTGCGTTGAGCAATTCCGAGTTTTGCGTGGTTGTGTGCGCTGAGCAATTCTGTATTTCGATTGGTTGTGAGCGGTGAGCAATTCCAAGTTTTGCGTGGTTGTGTGCGCTGAGCAATTCCGTGTTTTGAGTGGTTGTGGGCGATGAGCAATTCCCAGTTTTGCGTGGTAGTGTGCGGTGAGCTATTCTGAGTTTTGCGCGGTTGTGTGCGGTGGGCAAACAGCTAGACGGTTCACAGAGGAGAACTGTTACATTTTTGCCCTCCCAGTGTTCGCGATGAGTAATTTACACTATGAACCAATATTTTTACGCATCCGTATATACAAAGGCATCATAACAACTTCCATATGCGATCAGTTTTGTGACCTAAGGCGGGAAAAGCTAACGAGATAGGGTTTGATCAACAGAAATTATTCTAATTCGTTGATCTATATAGACTATAAGAGTTCCTGCTTATATCAAATGAAGGTCCTTAAGGCAGAGCAAAAGATTTGTGTCATTGGGTTGGGGTGCCCTAAAATAGTCGACTGCGGACGCATTGCATCGTAAAGTTGGTAAGCCATTAATTGATGCTAATTAATTTGGTATTTTTTAATAATTTCAGAAATTGATTGCTGCAATGTACATTTGGTACATGATTGCGTAGAAATTACGAGGATTGAGATGGACTCGGTACACATTGAGGGGATCTGGGATGAAGCGGACAAAGAAGCAAAGGTATGAAATTATTTTGCTTTGTTAACTGACTAATTTACTAGAAAATAAAGCAAAACATTTAGTGACTATATTGGTATCTGGTACTTAATTCAGCGTATTGTTGAAGGCTCAGAGGTTAATGAAGATTATACAAATCAGTTCACAACAAATAAAATTTTCCCCAGCATAGAAGAGCTTGGTAAATGGGTAAAAGGGGTCGGTGTGAAAACCGGTAATTTGGTTATTACAAAATCATCAAATATGAGTACAAAGGGTAATAGGGTCCCAACTTATTATTTTTGTTGTGAAAGAAGTGGGACATATCGGCCACACAGGCTGGATATATCGGCCAAAAAATCAACTCGAAGCAAGAAGTGTTCATGTCCCTTCTACTTGAGGGCTAATGGTGTGGCAACAGATAAGTGGATTTTGACAGTTGTACATGGCAATCACAACCATAAACCTGCAATGTACATCGAGCGACATCCAGATGAGAGGAGGTTCGGAGGGGGGGAGATGGCCACGGTGAGAGACTTGTCAAATAGATTGCTTAGGCCAAGGGAAATCTTGAAATACCTGAAGGAAAAGGATAATGCAACATCTACCACAATCAACACTATTTATAAAGCCAGACAGAGGATGAAGGCATGGGAAATGGCCTGGAGAGCAGAAATGCAGCTATTCCTTAATCTACTGACACAGCGTAATTACATTGTGTATCATGAAGTGGATGAAGTGACAAGTGCAGTGAGGACTATATTTTGGGCACATCCGCAGTCGGTTGAGTTATTACGAAAATTTCCAGAGATTCTGGTTATGGACTGCGCGTTGAAGACCAACCACAACAGGCCACCATTGATGGAGATGTATGGGGTGACGTCCACAGATATTCAGTTCACAGATGCATTTTGTTACACGGAGGCCGTACGTGAGGAGAACTACTTGTGGGCCTTGGGGAAGTTGAGCTCGTTGCTACTTGGATACAGGATGCCACGTGTAATTTTGTCAACACTGGAAACATCACTTATGAATGCCATTGGCCATGAATTTCCCCTTGCGGTGCACCAATTATGTAGAATGCACATATCCAAAAATATTGCCAAAAATTGCCAGCCCTCTTTTGAAGATCAAGAAAAATGGTTAGGTTTCATCTCTAGCTGGAATTTATTGGTGGGGCACGCAAGGAGGAGGTGTATGTTGCTAAACTGAAGGCATTGGAGACAGAGTACAAAGATTACAAAAGGGTCGTGAGCTATGTGAAGACATCTTGGTTGGACAAGTACAAGGAGAAGTTTATTTCTGTATGGACAGATGGCAATCTGCACTTTGGAAATGTCAGTACCAACAGAGCGCAGACCAAAAGAGCCCAGACTGAACATTCTAAGCTTAAAAAGGCATTGGGTTCATCGGCCTTCAGTTTATCCGCTTCTTGGCCAACCATACATGAATCATTAGAGGGGCAGCATATCGAGATCAAGGCATCATTCGAGAAATATAAAATCATGTTGCAACATAATGTGCATGGGTTCTTGTTCAGGGAGCTGATAGGATTTACAGCCGCTGCGGCGTTGAAGATGATTGTCTAGGATTTACAGCCGCTGTGGAAGCTGATAAATCTGACCCTATGGGAACGGACCAATGCACAGGTGATTGTCTAGCTAGAATGATTTATGGTGTACCATGTGCCAATGAGATTGGCGAATTCACAAGGGAAAATCGCCACATTCCCTTAGATGCCGTAAATTCTAATTGGAAGCAGCTAGACATGGAGGCTAAGACGGAATTGATGTCTGAAGAAGATGGGCTTATACATGCTGAATTAGAGCGCATACACAAGCTCTATGCTCAACTTGATGGGCCAATGAAGCAGGAGTTGTTAATTAAGTTGAAGGAGCTAGCTACCCCGGTGACAAATCTGATTACAGAGCCGCAAGTTAATGTCGTGTTCAATGGAAGAAGGAAAAGGGATAATAATTTGACAAATGAAGATACAGCCACCCCCATTCATCCTGCTCATTTTGATCATGTCTTAGCCGATGCGGTTAGTTGCTCTGCTCAAATTCCAACTGAAGTCTCATCGAAACAAGAAAGCGTCGGTCGTGTCCAGCCGAGACGGTCCCAAAGGATCAAAAATACGTCTGCCCCACCCATTCCTCCTCAACTTGCTAGAAAGAAACCAACTATCAAAGCTGCGACATCTGGCAGTATGACTGTGGTTTCTGCTACAGCTTCATTTACAGCAGCAAATTATGAAGCAAAGGACGCTAGAGCCGTTCAAGGAGGCATACCTTATCTTGATCAATTCCCCGCTGCAATCGCCCAATATATATCGAACGTCACAGATGTGAAGGCAGATGGGAACTGTGGGTACATGGCTATATCTTCACATCTAGGGATGGGAGAGAACCAGTGGAAGGTGATCAGAAGAGAGTTGCTTCAAGAGCTGCGTGACCACTATGATGTGTACTCAAAGGTGATGGGTGAGGAAAGTGCACAAGAACAGGTAGTGTCAATTAACTATATGGGTGACCACCCCCCGCTGCAATATTGGATGACATTCCCTGAAGTTGGACATATAATCTCAAGTCGTTATAACTGTTTAATACATCTGCTGTCAATGCAACAATGTCTTTCATTTTTTCCGTTAAGATCAGGACCAGACCAATGTACGAAACGTGGTAGCTTCACCATAGGTTTTGTAAATAATAATCACTTTGTAAAGATTCAACTTAAAGATAGAAGCCCGGTCCCACCGGTAATAAGGCATTGGAAGGCTAACCGCCTGCCTACGGCCAAAGGATGGGTGAAAGGCCTTGAAGAGAGGAAGCGAAAATTCGAGACATTATTCTGTAAAGATGTAGGCAAATCTCCCACTGTACTTACCGTATCATCAGATGATTGAAATTATAATTTTGTGCAAATGTAGTGTCTAAGTTTATAATGAAAGAATATACTGAATTTTTTGGGATTTTTGTACAAAATTTATGGGAGTTCTGCACAACGGGAACTCAACGCGCCATCATGTCTTTGCTTGTTGTGCGCGTTGAATATTTATGTTATGGGATACAGTTGCTAAATTCGCACGACTGGCATAATTTTGCATGTTGTGCGCTTTGAGCAATTTATGTTACAACATTAAAAATTTGCTCACCGCGCACAACATACATAAAGGAGAATGCTAAGAGTTGGACTCATAATTGTGTGCTTTGGTATGTTATTGATGTTGAAGACCGTATATTGCATTAAATGTGTTATTTATGTTGCATGAAGTGATTTCCACCTCTGCGTATTCTTGAATCTTTCTCTCCTTGACGATGGTCTACTTGAATTTATGGCATAAGTCCAATATCCCAAGTTCGTTTAAATGAAAACTCTATACGTACCAAGCAAGGTGCTACGGCCCTATCAACTGAATGACACGACTCACATACCAAGCACAAAACCAATCAGGTATTCGAAATTGTTATACGCACAGCCGTATGACGAATAGCGAGTACCGGCCGTTACACTTACTCCCCCTACATAGATGCCAATCAAGTTAGTCAACAAATACTACGGCACCTTCATATCAATTGAAGCAAATGAGTAAGGAACGCATGAATATAAATTCAAGAGATCTAGGAATTACAATCCCTATTCATTGTAATCTTACTCCCCCTAAATCTAAGGCAACGTACATCTTAGATTCAAGCGTTAGATCATACTTAGCATATCCATTATGAATCTTGTATGTTTATTTCTCTCCCCCTATGGCATTATCCAAAAAGGTGGGAGCAAATAACAACAACAATAATAGTGCTAAATACGAACTAACAACAATCAAGGAGTATAAAGATATATCAACTCAAAAACTCATAAAATCACATCATATACACATGTGAGTAATGGAATTGAGGTCTAATATCAACATTAGATTTATATACAAAAATAGTTTCAAAAGAGATTTCACAAATGCATCATACCAGAGATAACATGATAAAACAAATACCAAATTCATATATTGTCTCAAAAGCACATCAGAGATAGTATAGCATACATGGAGACAACATATCATACATCACACAGATAAGATAAGCAGTATAGCATAGTGTGACACAAGATAAATAGCACATCATATATAGATATATATATATATGAGGAGTACAACAACGGATGGACATCTACATGTCCATCACAAAAGATACAACTTGATCAATACAAAAAATATCATCATGACGACAGCGAAGTACAACATCATACATATAAAGTCACTGACAACATCATCCAGCATACATCACAAAATCAATCATCACCAAACTAATACCACTCAAACACCTATCTAAGAGTGAGCGTCTCCAGGGGCTGCAGAAGAAGAAGCAGGCTCTGTGACAGCAGGTGTATCCTCTGGAGGAGGGTCAGAGGGAGCAACAGTAGTAGCAGCAGCATCAGCAGTAACATCCTGAGTAGAAGCTACACCAGGAGGCTCAACGACATCAGAGGGCTGAGGAGGAACATGAAGCTGGGGAACAAACTGTCTCAGATCCTCAGGGAAGGGTATTCCCTGATAGAGGAAAGAGAGGGACACCAATCTGTAAATACCAGTGACCATCTCCAAAAGAATAACACGAGATGGTGGAGCAGAGGATGAAGGCAGGTGAGCTGGAGGAACGGTGGATGAGGAAGGAGCTGAAGTAGATTTCCTCTTCTTCGAGCCAGTCTGCAGAGCCGAAGAAGATTTCGAATTTGCAGAAGCGTCGAGGAGAGGAACAAAGGGCATGGGCTTGCAACGAGTCAAATCAACACCAAAATGACGGAAGACACGAGTCAGAAGACCACCGTAAGGAATGTGAGAAGAGGAGGTCGTGAACTCAACCATGTCCATCCTATCAAGGAGGACACCGGCCCAGTTCATAGGCATACCAGAGAAAATAGCATACATACACTTCAGTATTTCCTGAGATGGCTGGGCAGATGATCCATATCTCGGCAGGATGTTGGACTTCACCACTAGGTGAACAGCCCAACCTGTAACGACCACTTCCGGTCGTACGTATTTTTGTGCGTATGTTGATTCGTGTGTGTATTTCTGTATTTGGTTTTATTATGGTAATTCCGTAGTTCCGACGCGTAATCGAACCCCGTATTCATGACCCTCTTGGAGGCGCGATCGCCTCAGTATCTTTTTTTTATTTTTGGACGTTGGGGCACAAATCTCTAATAACCTATTATTATCATTATTATTATCTCTTAACTAAATTTTTAAATAAGGGTATCTAAACGTTTATTTAAAAAAGGAAGAGAAAAATTTCGAAATCATTTTTTTAAAAACAAAGTGCTCCATTATCTTTCCTTAAAAACAAACTTATTAATTTTAAATCATTCTTAAAACTCTTAATAATTTTTGGAAACAAATTAAAAGGAAGACAACCTGGGTGTGGGTGCGTTTGAAATGAAATCAAAATCCTTTTGAAAATATCTCAACTTCTTTTTGTTTCCAACGGGTACAACTGCTCCCAGGCTTCCACGTCACAACCCCACTCCTCCACGAGAACCATTTCCCTAACAAACTCTACAGAAAGCTAAATGAGAAACGGTTTTTTTAAATCAAACCTGAGAACTACGTTTTTCCCAAGGCCTTCTCTTCTTCTTCAACAGAACTATGCCTCTCCCCCTCGAAACCCACAACCCCGAAGCCATTGTTTTCTCTCCGACCACCTTTTTGCCACCGGGCCCAACGCTTCCCCGCTCCGTTCACCGCAGCACGCCACCTCCCACCTCCTCTCTCCGAAATCGAACGCCGACACCACCGACCATGTGCGTTACGAACCACCGATGCCAGCATCTTTTTTCCCTAGCCTCTTCACGATGTGCCTCCAACCGCGCCTTCTCCTCTCCGGTGACCGCCCAGGTGCCCCTCCGACAGAAACGAGCCACACCCTCTCATCGACCTGTCCCCACGCCATCGAGAACCAGACAGCCGAACCCTCAACTCCCAGTGCCGCATCCAACGCCTCAAGACAATCCACGCCCAGAGCCCCTCGCTGCTCGGACGGCCACCAGCCACCGCGCCACGTCATCGTCGCCGCACCGGAGGTTACCGTCTTTTCATCGCATCTATACACACACTCGAGGCACCTTGCACGTAAGTGATTCTTACGTGCTTTTAGAACTTAGCAGTAGGTTTTATAATAGCTAGCAGTGCTTTTAAATGTTGATACAAGGTTTAATTTATAACAGTGAGTTCTTAAACAAATCCCCATGCAAACTGTTTTTTTAATATGTTAGAGGTTATAAAAATACAAATAGCTTAATAAATTATGTTAGTTAATATTTCACATCATTCACCTTTTTGTAAAGTTAGCTTATTATTATAAACTTCAAACTGTGAATTATCTTCTCTTTAGCATGGATATTATTACCTTGGAGGTCAGTAAACATATGAATATATATCTTGTACTATACATTCTTAGTTAAGTACCTTTATGACCTGTATAGTATGCAGACCGATCTTCACATACATACATAATAGTGTAAGTCAGTAAGTGGTGAGTTATATATATAAGTGTATTATTTGTTATATACTGATAATGTATAAATTTGCACGTGCACAATCAGTTTCCAGTAATAAACATATAAGTTGGTTTACTTGTTAATTTCTAAATGGGTAGTAACTCCAATATGTGGGCAGAAGCATGCTATAAGAAAAGTTTATAGTTAGGTATAATTTTATCAATATATTTTAATAACTATATCACCTTTGTCATGATAATGCGACCCCATGGCGTAGATGAACCACGAATTTTCGTTGCAAGCATCGGAACACCCCTAGGGTAGAGAACCTAATAAAATTGTACCATTAGATGTCGTAAGAAATTTTTAATATTTTAATTCTGGCAAAACAAACCTAATTCGGATATGTTTTTAATCGAAACAGAGAACCAGTCGTTCCATAGTGTAACACTTGACGAGACGAACCCACGACAACCGACATCACCGGAAACAGGCAAGTGATACTTGCCAGTGTTATTTAGGCCATGTTTAGGCCAATTTTGTGTACTAGCGTAAAAGAGACTAGGTGATGAAATGATAGTCACCTAGACGCCTTATTAGATCTAGCTTAACAACGAAGCTAGATCCGACACCTTTACCATGCTTTCATTCATGTTGCCATGTCACGTTTACTTTCGATTAACTGTATGCACTCTTATCTGTATTTTGCCATGTCATTCATGCATCGAAATGCCATCCTGATTTTGTAGCACACGCTACAATAAAATTGTTAACTATTGAGGCTAGGCACCTGCTTTGCGGGCACAACCCTATGCCAATAATACTTCCTGGCTCGTGATCCAGAAGATGGACGCCAGTCCATATACACGTGGAGGGGTAGGGTTAAACGGTCGCTTGAGCGTAGAAGTGAGCTCGTACAGACACTTCAGCCAAAAGACGGAAACTCTATGCACAAAGTGATAATCAGTGAATAGTGATTCGTGAAATAGTGTTTTAGTAGTTTTCGCTACGACGTGCGTGTTTGCTACATCATGTCATTTTAATTATTGCACTTATTAAATGCCATGTCCTCTCATTATATTAGTACTGCTAGTCACTTTGCTTTTATTTGTATACTTGCACAAAAGTCCTCCGTTTCCTTGGGAGACTTTTGCTGACATGTGCCCTCTTCTCTTTGGGTGTCACATGTCAGGTTCTGAGTCAGAGGTAGTTACAGAGGGCAAGCAGTTTATAGACGCTGAGTTCGTGGAACCTGTGGAGACCGAGTTTGAGGACACTGGTGACCAGCCCTAGACCCACTTGGTGACTTCCTTTAGTTGTTGTTGTTTTAGTGGTTGCTGTTAGATTTCGGTGCGTAGCACCTATCTCTCTGTTTATGTATCGGCCATGTCTTAGGCATTTTGTTTCAGACGATGTACTTCTTTTGTGACTTTACTCTGTGATGTTGGAATATTATTGGATGTTGTTAGTGGATAATTCTATGTCTGCTCTTATATATCATTGTTGTTGTTTCATCGCAATGCAAGGACCTGCCATTTTATCGTACATGGACGCTTATCAGACTGCAGCTGCACAGCTCCAAGTCTGAGCGGACCTTCTTGTTGAGTATTGATTCCCCGGATTTGGTTTTGATGATGAGCAAACATAAATATCGTGAACTAACACTTTGTGAGCGCAGTTATGGAGATCGTCGCCAAAAGTCTACGTATATCAAAAGCGACGTCTCAAGACTTCTCAAAGCGCGTGATCGTGTGCCTGAAGCTTCGTTGAAGCTCAAGGACCTTTATTGAAGTCGAGATATTCGGATTGAAGCTTTTGAAGACGGTTCGTCAAGGTTTATTTTATAGTCTTCTAGTTTCTTTCCGTAGAATGTTAAGCCTTGAGTAGGTCTTACATTATTAAAGCTAGGATTATCATAGAAGCCCATAGAATCTTTCCCGAAGCCTTACGCTTCTCATCGCGGCTTCTTGTGCATGTTAGTTGGTTCAAGAAGAAGAACCAACCGACTAGATGACAATCTAGTCGGTTGGCAATCCTTCTTGAACCGACTAGAATGCCTTCTCAATTTCATCTCACTTACTGTTTACAGTTAGTCGGTCCAAGAAGGTTCACCGACCGACTAGTTGTCAAACTAGTCGATTAGGAATCCTTCTCAGACCGACTAGTTATGTCTTCATTTTCACAGCCTGAGCTACTATTTATCGTTAGTCGGTCAAAGAACAATTATCGACCGACTAGTTGAGAAACTAATCGGTTGGAATTTGTTCTTAAACCGACCAGTTCTCTTAGTAGACAGCTTATTGTATTTCAACTCTTAGTCGGTCAAAGAACACTCACCGACCGACTAGTTGTGAAACTAATCGGTTGGCAAGTCTTCTCAGACCGACTAGTTCTAGTTCTCCTGAACTATCTTTATTGCATGTCATCCTCTTAGTCGGTTCATGTTGAATCACCGACTGACTAGTTGAGAAACTAGTCGGTCAGTGATCCTTCTTTGACCGACTAGACTGCTTCAGAATAGAGCCGTTGGAGCATTAAATGCCACGATTTTCCCTCTCTCTTTCCTCTATCCTATATATATACTTGGAGGGGTTCTTTCCTAGTATTCAAGGCTGCATATTTTGGGTTTTAGAGAAATCAAAGAGAAGCAAATCAACTCCATTCTAAAGCTATCTCTTCTCACTGGAATCTCTCCCTCACTCTTATTCCTCAAGAGAGATTCATTGATTGTGAGCCATTCAAGCCAATGGCTTTGAATCCAAGTCACCAATCTCTCCCTAGCCACCTATTGCTGATTATCTTGGTGGAGCTAGGGTTTGGTGTCATCTTCTTCCTCAAAATCCTTCTTGCCCTAATATTGGTAAGTTTACTCAAGGCATAGGATTTTGTGGTAAGTGTTTCATTATTTCATTTACTTTGCTTTTGCAAGTTGTCACTCTCGGTTTGTGAGAGTTTGCTTAGTCCCAGGTTGTGGGATTAAGGTTTTGCGTGTTCCCGGGTTGTGGGATACACGGACATCGATTGTAGGTCGATTGCACTTGTGAGGTTTCCGCAAGTGGGCTTAAGGACATCTTGGGTTAGTGGTTTCTAACTCAAGTATCCAGAAGGGATCCGGGTGGTTGGGACGTAGGATCACCGGGAACAAGTCGGGGAGACTTGGTTGGATCCGAACCCGTTATATCGTTTTGTTTGTGTTGTTCGATTCTTGTTGATTGTAGTTATTCCACTTTGTTGTTTGTGTTTTGCACAATAATTAGGAATAACTCTCTTGATTATTTTAAAGTACTATTTGTTGGATCTGGATCCTAGCCTAGAGGGGGGGTGAATAGGCTAATAAAAAATTCTCGTGCAACCCACGAGAAATCACACGCAGTTAAAAGCACAACCAGAGTAATGAAAAGCAGACACAGAGTACACAGCAGATTTACCCTGGTTCGGTCGTCCAAACGACCTACTCCAGCCCCTAAAGCAAATACTAGATTGAATAGTGCAATAGGTACAAAGTCACAAGTTAGAGCACGCTCAGAGCACCCTCTACGTCTCTACACTCGCCAGACTCTCAGTACCCCACACACAGTGTTTACTCTCACTATCAATCCTAGCAAAGCTTTCTACCAGCTAGTCCCAAACTAGCTGGGTCCCACTTGTCTAGTCCCAACTAGACAAGTCCCAAAATAGTCACCAAAAACAGGTAAAGTTTCCCCTACAGAGAACGTTACACTAAGACACAAATAAAAGAGTTTAAGGGTTTAGAAATGCTCAGTTTGTGTCCGTGTAGGCGTCTCTGTCAATCAGCACGTCGTCAGCTCCAATCTGACGCAAACGGTGTCTCAATCTGACTCCTGGATTGAAAAATACACACTGGTCTGTGTGTAAAGCAATTCAGTTCAAATCCTTTTAAACTGGCCGGTCTGTGCGATCAGCAACTCCTGTTTGAACTTGCGGTCGGTGTGCGAAGCAACTGAGTTCAAATCCTTTTAATTACGCAGCTGTACGCAAAGCAACTCCCATTAAATCTTCAGCCACGTCATGCTTTAAAGTTCGTGCTTCTGCTCCTTCGATTTCACGTGGTTTCCTGTCCATGTCAGCACGCAAGTGAAGGATATTTATCTTGATCTCGTTCGTTTCAAAAGCATGGAGTCACTACGTCAGCTCGGAGTTGAACGGGGATCTCCACAGAGAGTTGTCAACGGGGGCAAGATCACGGCAAGGCAGGCTCTCGGCAGTGAGGATCTTCAAGGCGAGCTGAGCAAGTCTCCTCTCGTTTTTCGCACAGGTCAGCGTGTTGCTCGGCGATGATAGTGCTCCTCCGATCGCCGGATCTTATCGGCGAGTTCTTGGGAGGATACAGCGACGGCTCAGAGGAGAGCTCCGAGCGATCGTTTCTGGCGATGGATTCTCAGCAGCACTTCTAGTTCTCCGACGACATCTACTTCGTCAGCGAAACTTCGAACGGCGATGGGCTTTTGGCATTCTTCGATGTGATGGGTCGACGGCGACGAGGATGACTCTGACTTCGACGGCGACGAGGATGACTCTGACTTCGACGGCGACTTCTTCTCAAGGGACGAGCAGCACCCCGAAGCGACGAGGAGGGCAACGACGATCTTCGAGGGATGCGGTGGCTGCTTCAACGGCGGTGACTCGAGCGGCAATTGTTCTCTGTCTTGCGTGGAGGAATTGACGTCGTCAACGCTCTACGGCGACGACGATCTCCGGGATGTGGCAGCTCTCGATGTTTCAGCAGAGGATTACGACGTTGTGTTCATGCGCCCAATGTGTTCGATCAAATGTTTGATCGGAGCCTTCAATCAGCATGGCTGCTTGCAATGTGGGCCTTGCTTGCGTGAATTTACTTTGTTCCCTGTCAACCAATATGAATTTTGCTTGCTTGGAACTTGTGAGGGATTGTTGATCTTGAAGCTTGTTGATTTGTTTGATTGCGGTAATGGGCAAAGCTTTGGCCTTGATGTTACTTGCGGCAATTAGATTGAAGAGGACGCTAGCGACATGAGATTAGAAATTTTGGGTTCTTTGCAAGGGGTGCGGCTATATGATAAAGGAGATTGAAGTTTTGGCCGTAGCTATTTTTTTTGTGTATGCCGCGCACCTACATTAGGGTTAAGGGGATGGCTTATATAGAGTATAGGAGATGAATTGTCAAAGATAGGATCCCTTGTATTTTAGGAAAGATTTGAGGCCATCTTTGAATGGGAAATCAAGTATGATTTGAATATGATTGGAAATACGAATTTAGAATTTGATCTCCATGCCAATTGAGATTGAAAATACAAATTGTGAATTTGAATTTTACTAGGAGTAAGTTTGAATAGCCGTATGATATATTCCAATAACCAAATAGGAATTTTGAAATTGGCTAGTGATAGGGTTGAGTCAATCAACTTTGGGATTCTATTTGATCTTATAGTAAAACTAATGGGATTAGGAAGAATTCAAATATTTGTAAATCTTACTAAAAGATTTGATCAAGTCCATCTCATCCCCATCTCATCCCATATTGGACCAAGTCCAAATTTTGCTCTTCATTGGCCAAGTCAAACTTCTTTGTGCACACACGCTCCATCTCTCCCAATGTGCTATACGAATAGCAATTTCGCCAAATACTGAGAATACATTGTTTCGTCAAGCCTGAAACACACTGAGCAGACACATTAGATATATCGACACGTTTGTCATCATCAAACCTAGATCCTAGATCGTTGCTTCCAACAATCTCCCCCTTTTGGTGATGACAAACCCACAAAAGATTTGATCAATAGAAATGAGTGTGTGAAGTGTGTTGAAGGGTGTAATGCAATATGAATCATGAGATGAATCTTCAAGCACTACATCATGGCATGCACAAACTAATAACAAATACAATAGCATGCTCCCCCTTCTCTCAAGCTCCCCCTTCAACAAATAGTTAAGTATATTTTAACCTCCCCCTTCAACAAATAATAACACCATCAAGCTGTCAAAATCTTTTCCTTTCTCCCCCTTTGTAATCACCAAAAGTGGATTAATGAAGTCACAAAAATATTCCATGCAAAAATAAATCATTATTAGATATAGCGAGCAATTTGCATGAGTATTCCAAATAATAGACAAGTCAAGTTCATAGAATTTCATACCAAGACTTCTCCACCTTTGTGTAAGTGAAATGATATAGACAATAAAGTGCAAGAGGAGATTCAATTTCAAATATTCAACCGAATCAATCCACATTTTCCACTTTGCATGAAAATCACTAGGATTGATTTTTCCCACCTCATCAAAGATGAGTTCAAGTTACCGAACCCCGAAACATAGCCTAAAAGGACTTTTAAATGTGGGGTGGCATTGCTTGATGAGTTATATACACCAACGCTAATGATTACCCATGTAGCACAAGTTGGATACTCGTGGGTTGTGTTTTAGCCATGAAGTGTATCCATTTTTCATACGGAGCAAATATCGTTTTTTTTTTCTTCCAATTCTTTTGTGCTCAATTTTAATTCATGGCTAAACACATCATATTCCTTAGAAATTTCAGAAATTAATTATTCCTACATTCACTTTCCATTATTCTTCAAAAGAATCTCCAAAAGCACTAAAAAGTCAAATATCGTGAAAGTGCAAATGTAGGTGTAGAAGTCAAGTTTGAAACTTATGAGACATGTCATGGCTACTAAAAAGAATAACATCATGTTCATGTAGCTACAACAATAATGAATTGACTTCTACAAGGGATAGAATTGATCATTCATACAATATCATTCAAGAGATTCAAAAGAGGATTCAATAAGCACACATTTTTTTTATTTTTTATTTTTCATTTTTTTTTCAGAAGTAAAAACATTAAAAATCATCCATGCAAGCACACAAACCAAAATAAATCAAGCACACAAAAAAAATCTACGAAGGTATGCAATGCAATGCAAAGAGGGATAGAAATTATACCTTCTCGTCGCTATTTGACGAAGGAGCTAAGAGAATGAAACATTGACTTTAATGCTCCTCGCCAAAACTTCATCACACCTACATGAAAGGTGTTAAGTGTGACCTTGGAATCCAACAAGGTCCACTAGTGTTAGCCAATATTGTTTTAGGAACCCACACTTGTTTAAACTTGATCTTAGTGTTCCTAAATTTACAATAGTATGAAGTATGGCCTACACTATCACAAGTAAAGCACTTTGCATATAAGTTCTTCGCAATAGACGGTGCATTGTGGAATTTCTTGAATTTTTGCTTTTCAACGTTTTTCAGACCAAAACCAAGTCCTCTTCTATTATTGCCATATAATTGATTCTCTAAAATAGTGTCCAACAATTGTTTTCCCGTAGAGAATTTCTTAATGGCCAATTCAAGATTAGAGACTTTGGTTTTCAACAATTTATTTTCTTCCACAAGCAATGTGCATTTACTTATAAAAGCTCTCTTGTTTTCCTCTTCCTTCTTTTCAAATTCAACCATTTTTCTTTTAAAATCATTATCCAACATGCAGAATTTATCATTAAGCTCTCTAATAACATAGTCTTTTTCAGTTTCGAGCTTAATCAAATCAAGTTTAAGCATGCTAATATTATTTATCAAGGAAGGGCAAGAGAGACAAGGTGCTTCATTATTAAAACTGGATTTTTCCTTTTTCAGAATATCAATAGTAGAGTCACGTGCAACAATATCAATTTTGAGTTTTTCAATCTCTTTAGACATTTCATATTCAGATTGTTGCATTTCAAAGTTCTCATTTTGATAATCATCTATAGTGGATTCAAGCTCTACTATTTTATCTTGCATTTCTTTACAAAGAGTAAGGAGTTCAGTTTTACTACCAGAAGTTACCTCATTGTGTATTCCCATCAATGCCATGCATGAATGGGCTTCGTGTTCCTCCTCCTCGCTCTCAGCTTCGCTATCCATGTCCCAAGTAAGCACCTTGGATTTTCCCTTTTCTTTAGCTACCTGAACTGTCTCATGTGGGCAATCCCTCATTCGATGTCCTCTTTTCTTGCATTTAAAACAAGTCATTCTATTAGTAGTATTCTGATCATAATTTTGCTTAGACGACTGAAACAAGTTAGAGCGATTAAACCTGGGTGCCATTTCTGCTCTTCCTTGCTTGGTCTGGACAAACTTTCTGAAATTTCTGACCATTAGCGCTATGTCATCATCATCATCTTCACTTTCGTCAGCTTTCAGAGCAAGTGGCTTGGTAGCTTTCTCTTTTTCCTCAGGTTTCTCCCTTTCATCAATATTTTGTAATTCAAGCTCGTGAGACATTAGATTACCTATCAAGTCCTCCACCCTCATCTGCGATAGATCCTTTGCTTCTTGGATAGCAGTGACTTTAGGCCTGAAAGAGCTTGGCAGTGCTCTTAATATCTTTCTCACCTGCTCAAGGCTAGAATATGGCTTACCGAGCGAACTAGACTTGTAGACAATGTTGGTGAACCTCGCAAACATTTCTGATATTGTCTCTGATGGTAGCATATGAAATCCCTCGTATTCCGTGCTCAGAAGTGCAAGTCTAGACTCCTTCACCTGTGACGTTCCCTCGTGCGTCACCTCCAAAGTAGGCCATATTTTCTGCGCAGTTAGACAATGTGAGATACGATTGAATTCAGATTTATCTCATGCACAAATAAGAGCATTCATAGCTTTAGCATTTAAAGAATAAAGCTTCCAATCATTATCATCCCACTTATCATCAGGTTTAGGCATCTCAGTATTTTCAATTTTGATAACAGGTGATTTATATCCTTTTTCAACAATTTGCCAAGCTTTATAATCAATAGAAATAAGATAGATTTTCATACGATTTTTCCAGTAAGCATAATCTCCTCCATTAAATCTAGGTGGTCGGGAAATAGACTGACCCTCAGCAAAAGCACTATCAATGTGGTCCATGGTCAACTAGGCTAGATCTACTAAACTGGCTCTGATACCACTTGTTGGATCTGGATCCTAGCCTAGAGGGGGGGTGAATAGGCTAATAAAAAATTCTCGTGCAACCCACGAGAAATCACACGCAGTTAAAAGCACAACCAGAGTAATGAAAAGTAGACACAGAGTACACAGCAGATTTACCCTGGTTCGGTCGTCCCAACGACCTACTCCAGCCCCCAAAGCAAATACTAGATTGAATAGTGCAATAGGTACAAAGTCACAAGTTAGAGCACACTCAGAGCACCCTCTACGTCTCTACACTCGCCAGACTCTCAGTACCCCACACACAGTGTTTCCTCTCACTATCAATCCTAGCAAAGCTTTCTACTGTACACAGCAGAGTACACAGCAGATTTACCCTGGTTCGGTCGTCCCAACGACCTACTCCAGCCCCCAAAGCAAATACTAGATTGAATAGTGCAATAGGTACAAAGTCACAAGTTAGAGCACACTCAGAGCACCCTCTACGTCTCTACACTCGCCAGACTCTCAGTACCCCACAGAGTACACAGCAGATTACCCTCTACGTCTCTACACTCGCCAGACTCTCAGTACCCCACACACGGCGGTGACTCGAGCGGCAATTGTTCTCTGTCCTGTGTGGAGGAATTGACGTCGTCAACGCTCTACGGCGACGACGATCTTCGGGATGCGGCAGCTCTCGATGTTTCAGCAGAGGATTACGGCGTTGTGTTCATGCGCCCAATGTGTTCGATCAAATGCTTGATCGGAGCCTTCAATCAGCATGGCTGCTTGCAATGTGGGCCTTGCTTGCGTGAATTTACTTTGTTCCCTGTCAACCAATATGAATTTTGCTTGCTTGGAACTTGTGAGGGATTGTTGATCTTGAAGCTTGTTGATTTGTTTGATTGTGGCAATGGGCAAAGCTTTGGCCTTGATGTTACTTGCGGCAATTAGATTGAAGAGGACGCTAGCGACATGAGATTAGAAATTTTGGGTTCTTTACAAGGGGTGCGGCTATATGATAAAGGAGAATGAAGTTTTGGCCGTAGCTATTTTTTTTGTGTATGCCGCGCACCTACATTAGGGTTAAGGGGATGGCTTATATAGAGTATAGGAGATGAATTGTCAAAGATAGGATCCCTTGTATTTTAGGAAAGATTTGAGGCCATCTTTGAATGGGAAATCAAGTATGATTTGAATATGATTGGAAATACGAATTTAGAATTTGATCTCCATGCCAATTGAGATTGAAAATACAAATTGTGAATTTGAATTTTACTAGGAGTAAGTTTGAATAGCCGTATAATATATTCCAATAACCAAATAGGAATTTTGAAATTGGCTAGTGATAGGGTTGAGTCAATCAACTTTGGGATTCTATTTGATCTTATAGTAAAACTAATGGGATTAGGAAGAATTCAAATATTTGTAAATCTCACTAAAAGATTTGATCAAGTCCATCTCATCCCCATCTCATCCCATATTGGACCAAGTCCAAATTTTGCTCTTCATTGGCCAAGTCAAACTTCTTTGTGCACACATGCTCCATCTCTCCCAATGTGCTATACGAATAGCAATTTCGCCAAATACTGAGAATACATTGTTTCGCCAAGCCTGAAACACACTGAGCACACACATTAGATATACCGACACGTTTGTCATCATCAAACCAAGATCCTAGATCGTTGCTTCCAACACTATTCACCCCCCCTCTAGTACTTGTGCAGTTGCTACACAGGGCATTACACTTCTCACGTCTTGCCTTCCATACTTGGGAAGCGGGGCGTGACAGGTTTTAGTGGTGGCCCATGCAGGTCTCGAACCTACGAAATATTGGAACAACAATAATGATAACAACATCTATTTAAATATTTGGAACATTCAAGTCATGAATTGAGTCTAATCTGAACATTTCCTTATCTTGGATGGCAAGAAGACGCATCGCCCGAACTGGTAGTTGATCTGGAGCTGGTGCTAGAATAGGTTGTGATTGCTAGTTTGTCTGTTAGGGGTTATTCTTGTTTGTGCTTGCCCCGCTCGAGTTCTCTTCGACTCCGGTGCATCCATGTGCATCTTATCTCGGAGTTTCATGGACAAGCATTCTCTGTCGACTTCCCCTCTTTCCATGAGTTGGGATATCGCTTCGGGGAATGGTGTGATCTCGACATCTCTTGGTTGTCAATCTTGTCCCCTGGTTGTCTGTGGACTCGAGCTTTATTCCAATTTTATCGTCCATGACATTACCAATTATGATGCCGTTCTCAGGATGGATTTGCTTAGTTGCTTCTTCGCTATGATCGACTGCCGACGGAAGAAGATGGTGTTTGAGATTCCTATTCACCCAACCTTTGAGTTCAGTAACGGTAGCAGTTCGCTTGGGCCTGTCAGATTTCGGGCTAAGCTAGTGATGAAGCTTGTGGCTATGCAGATGGAGGTGAGTAGACCAGTTGTGGTGAGAGATTTCGATGATGTCTTCCCCGAGGAGATTTCTGGACTGCCACCCGATCGAGCTCTTGAGTTTTCGATTGATTTTATTCCTGGAGCGCAGCCCATTTCGAAAGCACCATATCGTAGGGCTCCGGTAGAATTGGAGGAGCTACGTAACAGTTGGACGAGCTTTTGCAGAAGGGTTATATCCATCCGAGTGTGTCTCTGTGAGGAGCATATGTACTATTGGTGAAAAAGAAGGATGGTTCGCGTCGTATGTGCGTGGACTATAGAGAATTGAATGTTGTCACCATCAAGAACAAGTATCTGTTGTCGCGGATAGACGATATTTTTGATCATCTTGGAGGATCGATAGTATTCTCTAAACTGGATCTCAGGAGTGGATATCACCAGCTGAGAGTGAAAAAGGAAGATGTGCAGAAGACAGTGTTCAGAACGAAGTATGGACACTACGAGTTTGTGGTTATGCCTTTCGGTTTAACTAACGCACCCGCAGTTTTCATGAACTTGATGAACCTGATATTCTACGACTTCTTAGATAAGTTCGTCGTTATCTTCAATGACGACATCTTGATCTATTCGAAGTCAGAAGAGGAGCATGCTGAGCACTTGAGGACGGTTTTGGAGATTTTGAGGAAGCATCGCTTGTATGCGAAGTATTTCAAGTGCGAGTTCTGGCTGGATAGAGTTGCCTTTCTTGGGCATGTGGTGTCAGGAGATGGCATATCCATGGATCCGGAGAAGATCAAGGCTATCAGAGAGTGGCCGATTCCGTAGTCACCGTCTGAGATCAGGAGTTTTCTTGGGCTAGTAGGATATTATCGGCGCTTCATCAAGGATTTCTCGCGGATCGCTGAGCCGATGACTAAACTGACAAGGAAGGATATACCGTATGTTTGGTCTGATGCTTGTGAGGAGGATTTTTCTGTTCTGAAGGAGAGATTGACGTATGCACCTGTTCTAGCTGTGCCTGATCGGAGTGGAGGTTTTGAGATCTTTTACGATGCTTCTGGCAAAGGTCTCGGATGCGTTTTGCATCAGCATGGGCATGTGATCGCGTATGCTTCTCAGCAGCTTAAGGCTCATGAGAAGAATTACCCGACTCACGATTTGGAGTTGGCCGCAGTCGTATTTGCGCTCAAGATTTGGAGGCATTTCTTGCTGAGTGAGAAGGTGAAGATCTTCACTGATCACAAAAGCTTGAAATACATCTTTACGCAGAAGGAACTCAACATGCGATAACGTCGATGGTTGGAGCTCATGGCAGATTATGAGATCGACTTGCAGTACCATCCTGGCAAGGTGAATGTGGTTCCTGATGCGCTGAGCAGACTTCCAGCAGTTATGATGTTGACTTCACAGTGGAGGTTGCAGCAGGATTTTTACGAGTCTGGTATTGAGATTGTGCTTCCTGGAGAGGTTTCGTCGTTAATGTGTATGCAGATACAGTCGACGATCTTGGATCAGATCAAGACAAGTCAGGCTGGAGATCCGAAGCTGAAGAGGATCCGTGAGCAGGTAGAAGCCGGTCTGCGGACTGACTTTCGGATTCCTGAGGATGGCTCGCTGAGGTATGGAGCCAGAGTTTGTGTGCCAGCTGGAGATATTAGAGAGGAGTTGCTCGTTGAGGCACATAGCTCGCCGTATTCTGTACATCCTGGAGGCACTAAGATGTATAAGGACCTTCGCCTAAACTATTGGTGGCATGGCATGAAGCGGAGTGTGGCACGGAGCGTTGTCAAGTGTTTGGTCTGTCAGCAGGTTAAGGCGGAGCATCAGCGTCCAGCAGGGTTGCTACAACCGCTTCCGATTTCAGAGTGGAAGTGGCAACATATCACTATGGATTTCGTGACTGGACTACCTCGGAGTCCGAAGCAGAATGACACGATTTGGGTAATCGTGGACCGATTGACCAAATCTGTGCACGTTATCCCTTTCCGAGTAGGACAGTCCACTGAGATGCTAGCTAAGAGATACATGGAGGTAAATTCTTTACTCTCCATTTTTATTTCTTTTCCCTAGCTTAGATAGTGATGTAGCGTGAATCGTGCAGGAGATCGTGCGACTTCACGGAGTCCCTGTGAGTATCGTGTCGGACAGAGACACGAGATTCATATCTCAGTTTTGGCAGAGTCTGCAGAAGAGTCTAGGTACGATTCTGAGTTTCAACACCGCGTACCACCCGCAGACGGATGGCCAGTCCGAGAGGACGATTCAGATTTTGAAGGACATGCTGAGGGCATGCATGTTATACTTCAAGGGATCTTGGGAGGATCATCTTCATCATGTGGAGTTTGCCTACAATAACAGCTACCAGGCGAGTATTGGCATGGCGCCCTTTGCCGCGCTATATGGGAAGAAATGTCGATCACCACTGAGCTGGGATGACATTGGAGACAGGGAGTTGTTAGGACCAGAGATCATCGTGGAGGCAGTGGATGTTGTGAGGGACATCAGGGAGAAGCTGAGGATTGCTCAGGACCGTTTCAAGCATTGGGCAGATGCTAAACGACGACCGTTGGAGTTTCAGCCTGGAGACCACGTCTTTCTGAAGATCTCTCCGAACCACGGAGTTATTCGATTTGGAAAGAGAGGCAAGCTGAGTCCGAGGTACATTGGGCCGTTTGATGTCCTGGAGAGAGTTGGAGCAGTGGCTTATCGCTTGGCATTGCCGCCGTCACTGGAGGGTGTTCACGCTGTGTTTCACGTATCTCAGTTACGACAATACGTCAGTGATCCATCCCATGTTGTGGATTTCTCGGAGATCACGGTTCGGCCGGATCTGTCTAATGATCAGCAGCCAGTTGAGATTTTAGATCGATGGCAGAACCAGCTGAGGAATAAGACCGTTGACTAAGTTAGAGTGCAGAGGCATAATGGTTCACCTGGGGAGTCTACCTGGGAACGCGAAGATGATATGAGAGAGCGCTTCCCGCATTTATTTCCTGAGCCGTAGTTGATATAGATTCCGAGGACGGATTCTTTTCTTAAGGTGGGTAGGATGTAACGGCCACTTCCGGTCGTACGTATTTTTGTGTGTATGTTGATTCGTGTGTGTATTTCTGTATTTGGTTTTATTATGGTAATTCCATAGTTCCGACGCGCGATCGAACCCCGTATTCATGACCCTCTTGGAGGCGCGATCGCCCCGTATCTTTTTTTTTGGACGTCGGGGCACAAATCTCTAATAACCTATTATTATCATTATTATTATCTCTTAACTAAATTTTTTAAATAAGGGTATCTAAACGTTTATTTAAAAAAGGCAGAGAAAAATTTCGAAATCATTTTTTTAAAAACAAAGTGCTCCATTATCTTTCCTTAAAAACAAACTTATTAATTTTAAATCATTCTTAAAACTCTTAATAATTTTTGGAAACAAATTAAAAGGAAGACAACCTGGGTGTGGGTGCGTTTGAAATGAAATCAAAATCCTTTTGAAAATATCTCAACTTCTTTTTGTTTCCAACGGGTACAACTGCTCCCAGGCTTCCACGTCACAACCCCACTCCTCCACGAGAACCATTTCCCTAACAAACTCTACAGAAAGCTAAATGAGAAACGGTTTTTTTTAAATCAAACCTGAGAACTACGTTTTTCCCAAGGCCTTCTCTTCTTCTTCAACAGAACTATGCCTCTCCCCCTCGAAACCCACAACCCCGAAGCCATTGTTTTCTCTCCGGCCACCTTTTTGCCACCGGGCCCAACGCTTCCCCGCTCCGTTCACCGCAGCACGCCACCTCCCACCTCCTCTCTCCGAAATCGAACGCCGACACCACCGACCATGTGCGTCACGAACCACCGATGCCAGCATCTTTTTTCCCTAGCCTCTTCACGATGTGCCTCCAACCGCGCCTTCCTCCCTCCGGTGACCGCCCAGGTGCCCCTCCGACAGAAACGAGCCACACCCTCTCATCGACCTGTCCCCATGCCATCGAGAACTGGACAGCCGAACACTCAACTCCCAGTGTCGCATCCAACGCCTCACGACGATCCACGCCCAGAGCCCCTCGCTGGTTGGACGGCCACCAGCCACCGCGCCACGTCATCGTCGCCGCACCGGAGGTTGCCGTCGTTCCGTCGCATCTATACACACACTCGAGGCACCTTGCACGTAAGTGATTCTTATGTGCTTTTAGAACTTAGCAGTAGGTTTTATAACAGCTAGCTGTGCTTTTTAATGTTGATACAAGTTTAATTTATAACAGTGAGTTCTTAAACAAATCCCCATGCAAACTGTTTTTTTAATATGTTAGAGGTTATAAAAATACAAATAGCTTAATAAATTATGTTAGTTAATATTTCACATCATTCACCTTTTTGTAAAGTTAGCTTATTATTATAAACTTTAAACTGTGAATTATCTTATCTTTAGCATGGATATTATTACATTGGAGGTCACTAAACATATGAATATATATCTTGTACTATACATTCTTAGTTAAGTACCTTTATGACCTGTATAGTATGCAGACCGATCTTCACATACATACATAATAGTGTAAGTCAGTAAGTGGTGACTTATATACATAAGTGTATTATTAACTATAGGACTTAGTTTATTTGTTATATACTGATAATGTATAAATTTGCATGTGCACAATCAGTTTCCAGTAATAAACATATAAGTTAGTTTACTTGTTAATTTCTAAATGGGTAGTAACTCCAATATGTGGGCAGAAGCATGCTATAAGAAAAGTTTATAGTTAGATATAATTTTATCAATATATTGTAATAACTATATCACCTTTGTCTTGATAATGCGACCCCATGGCATAGATGAACCACGAATTTCTGTTGCAAGCATCGGAACACCCCTAGGGTAGAGAACCTAATAAAATTGAACCATTAGACGTCGTAAGAAATTTTTAATATTTTAATTCTGGCGAAACAAACCTAATTCGGATATGTGTTTAATCGAAACAGAGAACCAGTCGTTCCATAGTGTGTAACACTCGACGAGACGAACCCACGACAACTGACATCACCGGAAACAGGCAAGTGATACTTGCCAGTGTTATTTAGGCCATGTTTAGGCCAATTTTGTGTACTAGTGTAAAAGAGACTAGGCGATGAAATGATAGTTGCCTAGACGTCTTATTAGATCTAGCTTGACAACAAAGCTAGATCCGACACCTTTACCATGCTTTCATTCATGCTGCCATGTCACGTTTACTTTCGATTAACTGTACGCACTCTTATCTGTATTTTTCCATGTCATTCATGCATCGAAATGCCATCGTGATTTTGTAGCACACGCTACAATAAAATTGTTAACTATTGAGGCTAGGCACCTGCTTTGCAGGCACAACCCTATGCCAATAATACTTCCTGGCTCGTGATCCAGAAGATGGACGCCAGTCCATATACACATGGAGGGGTAGGGTTAAACGGTCGCTTGAGCGTAGAAGTGAGCCCGTACAACCACTTCAGCCAAAAGACGGAAACTCTGTGCACAAAGTGATAATCAGTGAATAGTGATTCGTGCAATAGTGTTTTAGTAGTTTTCGCTACGACGTGCGTGTTTGCTACATCATGTCATTTTAATTATTGCACTTATTAAATGCCATGTCCTCTCATTATATTAGTACTGCTAGTCACTTTGCTTTTATTTGTATACTTGCACAAAAGTCCTCCGTTTCCTTGGGAGACTTTTGCTGACATGTGCCCTCTTCTCTTTGGGTGTCACATGTCAGGTTCTGAGTCAGAGGTAGTTACAGAGGGCGAGCAGTTTACAGACGCTGAGTTCGTGGAACCTGTGGAGACCGAGTTTGAGGACACTGGTGACCAGTCCTAGACCCACTTGGTGACTTCCTTTAGTTGTTGTTTTAGTGGTTGCTGTAAGATTTCGGTGCGTAGCACCTATCTCTCTGTTTATGTATCGGCCATGTCTTAGGCCTTTTGTTTCAGACGATGTACTTCTTTTATGACTTTACTCTGTGATGTTGGAATATTATTGGATGTTGTTAGTGGATAATTCTATGTCTGCTCTTATATATCATTATTGTTGTTTCGTCGCAATGCAAGGACCTGCCATTTCATCGTACAAGGATGCTTATCAGACTGCAGCTTCACAGCTCCAAGTCTGAGCTGACCTTCTCACGTCTTGCCTTCCATACTTGGGAAGCGGGGCGTGACACAACCTCTCGCAGAGAACATAGATGACCTGACACCCGAATCAAGAGCTAAAGGTACCTCTCTAAACATATCCCGGAGGAAAGACTGGTCAAGGTCATCAATATCGGAGATGCTGATATCGGTGGGAAGGGAACCAACAGAGGGAATCCTAAGAATAGTCCCTAAGAGCGAGGGAGTGATCTGAATACGGGTTCCCTGAATGACAGTATCGAGGATGCCAGTAGATGAATACTCACCGCGAACGCGGTTTGCATAGAAGAGCTTAACCAGAAACAGATAGGCTCTGGGGGACTCGCTCTGAGAGAAGCGAAAAAGGTCGGCTAGGTGAGTAGCAGAAAGAATTTCAGAAAGCCTCTCAGTAGTGAAGGCAGGGAAAACAATGTACCGCTCCCTAAGAAGGTTGATCCCTAGAAGAGAGTGAAATTTTGCCAAGCAGAGATCGTCTTGGCAAGCGAGAACTAGGGGATCAGAGGGGGTTACGACAGGAGGCTCTTCTGAAGAACTCGAAGCTTAAGGAGAGTGATGGGGGTTCTCAGCAGTATGCTCACTGATGTGAACACCAGTGGGCTTGCGCTGACGAGTGATCAAAAGCCGAGCCTCGGAAGAGGAAGCTGAAAGAGAGTAACCCTGCGAGGAAGAATGCACGGGTGACGAGGCATGCTTGGTTCGGGCTTGGTATGGTTTCTTCTTCTTGGCAATTGGTTTCTTGGGTTCCCTAGGTAGTTTAGGAGCAAAGACTTTCTCTTTTCCCTTACCCTTGGGTGCCATGGGATCGAGAGAGAGAGAGAGAGAGAGAGAGAGAGAGAGAGAGAGAGAGAGAGAGAGAATGAACCGAACAAAAAGCAAGAGAGAGAGAAGCAAACCAAGTAGAGAAGCAACGACGAACGGGGAGGAGGAGATCGATGGCGAAGACAGCACGAAATCGACGCACGAAGGAAGAAGATCGACGATTTTGGAAGTGAAAACGAGCAGGAAGACGAAGTGGTCGAATCGGATGAGAGAGAGTCGACGTGGGGAACTGATCGGGTTTTCTCGAATATAAAAGTTGAAGAATGAATCTGGGCCATTGTATCAAAGAATCGACGGCTCAGAGCAAATCATATGAACCGTCACAATAGAAGACAGTCGACTGAAGAACAAAAGTCAGTCGACTGGATGAAGTGTTAACAATAAAGCTCAGAAAGATGGGCAGTCGACTGGCAAGTAAAACACCATCGCCTGTCCATTGGACAGTCGACTGACATATACTCAACAGTCGACTGGCCGAGAATTAATACAGTTCATCAAAACAGCAGAGAACACTGTAAAAATTCGACAGAGAGAACAGTCGCCTGATGACTAAAATGCAGTCTCCTGTTATACTAACAGTCGACAAGATAACAGTCATCAGTCGGCTGTGCGAAAGATACCAATTCTCAGACTGAGGAGATAGAGTAGGGCAGTCGACTATCGAAGGCTGGACAGTCGTCTGTCCTGGTCCAAAAATGCATAGTGAGATAGAATTCCAGAGAATAAGAACACTCACCCTAGGACCTATACTCTAATCATAAATACATCGTAAAAACAATGTAAAAACAATATCTCCATTGAAACACAAATCACTACCATCAATATCAAAAACTTATGAAATCAATTAAATCACAATTGCCTTTCTTAAAATATAAATATAATGAAGCACATGAAGATAGGCAACAATAAGATATGAGCTCAAAAAGGAGTTATAACATGAAAGATTGAGCTTCTAAATTTCAGATTCACCCATAATTCCTAATTCTCCACGCAACCTCACAAATGAATCTTCTTTAAGAGGTTTAGTGAAGATATCAGCAATTTGTTTTTGGGTTTCAATGTACTCTAAGATGATGTCCTTCTTAGCAACATGATCATTGATAAAATGGTGTCTCACGTCTATGTGTTTGGTACGGGAGTGGTGTACCAGATTCTTGGAAAGACAAATAGCACTTTGATTATCAACCATGATAGGGCAAGTATCACAATTGACACCATAGTCACTAAGAGTGTGTCTCATCCAAAGAACTTGTGCACATGCAAGACCCGCGGCAATATATTCTGCTTCAGTCGTGGACAATGACACCGAATTCTGTTTCTTAGAAAACGAAGAAACTAAGGAATTTCCTAAGAAATGGCAAGTGCCACTAGTACTTTTCATGTCGGACTTGCATCTGGCAAAGTCGGCATCACTATTTGAGATTAACTCATATGTGCTAGACTTAGGGTAAAGTAACCTATAATCTAGAGATTAATTGAGATAACAAAATATTCGTTTAACCGCAATCAATTGTGACTCCTTAGGTCTTGCTTGATATCTAGCACAAAGGCATACGGAAAACATTATATCGGGCCTACTAGCGGTTAAGTAAAGTAAGCTACCGATCATACCTCGATATAGACGAACGTCTACATCTTTTCTGCTTTCATCCTTGTGTAGATGAGTAGTAGTACTCATGGGAGTCCTTTTGCTCGAAGACGATTCCATCCTGAATCGCTTAATAAGCTCCCCTGTGTACTTTGTCTGATGTATGAATGTGACATTCTCCATTTGTCGAATTTGCAATCCAATGAAGTAGGTGAGCTCTCCCATGTGGCTCATCTCAAACTCATCCTTCATAGACTTGGAAAATTCTTGACAAAGATTAAAGTTATTAGAACCGAAAATAATATCATCTACATAAACTTGAATCAAAAGAATGTCATTTTCATAATCTTTAATAAAGAGTGTAGAATCAACTTCTCCTATTTTAAAACCTAAATTCAAAAGAAACGTCTTAAGTCGATCATACCAAGCTCTAGGAGCTTGTCTCAATCCATACAACGCTTTCTTAAGTTTGAAAACATGGTTTGGAAATTTTTCATGAAGAAAACCGGGAGGTTGAGAAACATAAACTTCTTCATTGACAACCCCATTTAAAAATGCACTTTTAACATCCATTTGAAATAGTTTAAAATTCTTATGGGATGCAAAAGATAAAAGCAACCTAATAGCTTCTAATCTAGCTACGGGTGAAAAAGATTCTTCGAAATCAATACCTTCCTCTTGTCGGTAGCCTTGAGCTACTAACCTTGCTTTGTTCCGTGTGATTACCTCGTTTTCATCCGTCTTGTTCTTGAAGATCCATTTGGTCCTAATGACTTGGTGACCACTTGGAAGAGGTACGAGTTCCCAAACTTTGTTTCTCTCAAATTGCATTAGTTCTTCTTCCATTGCCACTATCCAAGAGCTATCCTCGCAAGCTTCTTGGATGTTTTGGCTCAATGGTAGAGACAAATGCGCAATGAGAGAATTCTTCAATTCTCGATCTCGTTCGAACACCCACACCAATATCTCCAATAATTTGGTTATGGAGATGATTGCAAATGGTCGGGTAAGCTTTGGGTATACCTGGATCATTAGGAACAACTTCAACAACTTCGTTAGAAGTGTTAGTCTCAACAAAAGAATCATTAATCTTAACATTATTAAGAAAATCACAAAGAATATCTACATTATCATCATCAACATGAGGAAAATCAAAATCTTCATAAAAAGATACGTGAAGTGATTCCTCAATCGTTGAAGAAGTTTTGTTGTATATCCGGTAGGCTTTGCTACGTGTGAAATATCCAACAAAAATTCCTTTATCTGATCTTGGCTCAAACTTGTCTAAATTACCAAAAGTGTTCTTTATAAAACATTTTGAACCAAAAACACGAAAATATTTTACTTGAGGCCTTTTATTATAAAACAACTCAAAACAAGTTTTGTTCGTTCGGGATCTCACTAGGATCCTATTGAGCACATAACATGCCGTGTGCACCGCTTCCGCCCAAAATTGTAGTCCTAAATGACTATCATGGAGATAGTGCGAGCACACCCAATAAGAGTCCTATTCTTTCTTTCTACAACACCATTTTGTGGTGGTGCACGAGGAAATGAAAAATTATGAGTTATCCCGGAGTCATCACAAAACTTAGTAAAAGACTCATTCTCAAATTCTCCTCCATGATCACTACGAATAGTGATAATGGTGGATCCTAAAAGATTCTGAATCTTCTTTGCAAATTTGGTAAACTCTTCATTAGCTTCATTCTTATTAGTTAAGAATGAAACCCAAGTAAATCTAGAAAAGTCGTCAACGACAACTAATCTATAATGAGCATTACCTAAAGAAGAGGTTCTAGTTGGCCCAAATAAATCTAGATGTAAAAGTTCTAGGAGCCTCTTAGAAGTAATCCCTTCTTTAAGCTTAAATGAAGATTTACTTAGTTTACCTCTTTTTCATGAATCAAAAAAGTTTTTCTTATTAAAAGCAATCTTAGGAAAACCTTTGACTAGATCATGCTTAGCTAACTTATATAAGTGCTTGAAGTGAACATGACCAAAACGGCGATGGCATAAAAGTTGTTCACTTGTGTTAGCAACTAAGCACTGTTCTACGGTTTTAGGCAAGCTCAAATAATAAATATTTTTACGCCTAATACCAAAAAATAAAACATTTGAATCATAATCAACAATAGTACACAATCCGTCTCCAAAATTAACCTTGTAACCTTTGTCACAAAGTTGACTAATGGAAATGAGATTGTGACACAAACCACTAACAAGATAAACATTAGTAATTAAGGGTTTCAAAGGATTACCAATGATACCTACTCCAATGATGGTTCCCTTTTGATTACCTCCAAAAGTGACAGTTGCACCATCCTTGATGCTAATCACTTCGGAGAGCAACGAGGGATCTCCCGTCATGTGTTTGGAGCAACCGCTATCAAGAATCCATTCTTTCCCTTTAGAGCTAATAAGACATTTATTGCTCTTCTTCTTTCTCTTGGGTACCTATATAATATACCATAAGCTTATGGTACCCAATGTTTGTTGGGTCCAAGGGGATTAGCCCTTTGGAAGCCAAGTCCAAGTGGACTTCCGCTTCCCAACATAATTACTATTTCTAATCACATCATGAAAATAGGAATCAACATAAGCATTCCTATCATTAAGGCTAGTGTTCTTATGACCCCAAATTGTGTAAGTCTTGGGAGTCCTATTCCTAGTTGCATGCATACTTGTTGAATTTCTACGTGGTGCAAGCATCTTAGGAACATGATTTCTAGCATAGAGATGTGGTGTAGGATATGCATTGTACATTCTAGGATGATATGTATGCTTGGGAACATGCATATTATATGAAGCATATGGATCATGCATGACATGTGTAGGATGAGCATACATGAAAGAATGATGCGTATGAGCATACAGATGTATAGGAGCACGTACATGAGTATTTCTCATGTGTGGTTGTGTACGTGTCCGTGGGTGCGGAGCATAGAATGTGTCATGATTATCCACTTGTGAAGTAGGATGTTTTCTACGTGGATGAGTGTTAGTGTACATATAAGCATGGCCTTGCTTTTGGTTTCCACCCTTAGTGGGTTTCTTGCCAAAAGGAAGAGAAGGTGAAGTGGTGACATTCTTGGTAGGATTGCTACTTATAGTGTCTTTGACACCACTTGTGGATGCACCGGAGGAAGGCCTCACAAAATCTATAGTGACACCACTATAAGAGGTGCGATCATTAGATGCATTCGCTTTCACAAACCCGAGACCAACACGATGTGTGGCCAGAAATTGGTTTGCGAGCAAATCATCCAATTGTCCTTTTCCCTTATTGAATCTCACAATACAGGAGGACATGAGCTCATATTTCTCCTTTAAAGAAGAAATGTTGGTATCCAAGGTGGACACCCGTGCTTTGAGCTCGTGCACTTGAGTTTTAAGAGAATCATTCTCTAAACCCAATTGTGTGTGACGTGTAACTAGATCACTATTATCCTTAGGATGTGTTTGATCTAGTTGAGATTTGAGGGTATTCACCTCATCTCTCAAAGTGACATTTTGAGAATCTAAGTTTGCTTTCTCAAGAGTTAAAGTATCAACAATGGTGTCATTGTTGATAATGCATGGAATGGATGACTTGCTAGCATTTGATTTCTTTAAGCTAGTGTATCTAAGGATTAAAGATTGGTATTTAGCAAATAGTTCTTCATTAGCAATACGAAGTTCATCCATTGTTACCTCGGTGTCGTCCATGTCGGAATCACTCTCATCGGAGAGTGGGTCTTCTAGAGCCATGAAACACTTGTGAGCGCTCTCACCCTTCTCATCATCGGAATCGCTTGATGAGTCATCACTTGAGTCGTCAGAGGTACCTACGAGTCCTTTCTTCTTGTCTCTCTTGTTCTTATCGGACTTGTGGTACTTCGGTGCCTTCCATTTCTCTTTGTTCTTTAGCAATGGGCAATCCCTCTTAATGTGCCCTGGCTTATTACATTTATAGAAAAGAGAGGAAGTAGCATTAGTAGACTCAAAACGTTTGTTGGAGGGAAATTTACCATTGCGGAAGAAGCGTTGGAGCTTCTTCGCCATTTGGGCCATTTCTCCCAAATCCATCTCGTTCTCGGATTCATCACTTTCGGAGGATGATGAATTGGCGTTGAATACCAAAGCTTTCTTCTTGGCTTCCGAAGGATTTATCATGGCTCGAATATTCAATCGGTTGTCCCGTCTTACTTAGTAAGACATAAGAGTCCCGATGAGATTCACCACGGTGTAGTTCTTCAAGTCATTGACATCCTCGATGGCGATCGCTCTTCTTTCCCATTTGGAGGTCATTCACATGATGATCTTCCTTACCTTATCCGGTTCGGAATATATTTGGCCAAGGGCTTCCAATTCATTGATGATGTCGGTAAAACGTCCGTACATCAATGCAATGCTTTCATTGTCCTGCATATGAAATAAATCGAAGTTTTGCACAGCAACATATAACTTTGAAAGTTTTACCTTATTCGTTCCCTCGTGGATAACGATGGGATGGTTCCAAATTTGATATGCACTCTTACATGTGCATATCTTGTTGAAATCATTCGGGTCCAACGCACAATGAAGAGAGTTCATTGCTTTAGCGTTGTTGACTTCGGTAAACTTCTCGGAAGTCGTCCATTTGTCGAAATCTACTTCGGTGAGCTCGATGTATTCCTTGTGGAGGGTTCTCCAAAGCGAAGCACTCCTAAGGAACGTCTCCATCCTGCATTTTCAATAGCTAAATTTTGTACCATTGAAACGCGGAGGGCGCACCGTAGATTGACCTTCGAAAAGTGTGGACGCTCCCTCACGATCGTGATTGTTGTAAGAAGGCGACGGTGGAACGTTGTTGTTGTTGGATGCCATAGATGTAACCTTGCGCTCTGATACCAATTGTAAGGACCCTGTCTATGGGAAAAACACTAGAAGGGGGGTTGAATAGTGTTTATGCAAATTTAAAAGGAATTTACGCAAAATAAAATGCAATCCAACAAATAGTGCGGAATAGAAAAACAACCCAAAAAGAAACACACGCAAACACAGAGATGTTTCAAGGGTTCGGATTACCCAAGTCAACTCCCGACTTGTTCCCGGTAATCCTACGTCCCTACCACCCGGATACCACCGGATACTCAAGTTAGAACCCTAACTTGAGGTTTCCTTAAAGCCCACTTATAGCAACCCTACAAGTGCAATCGAATACAATCGATGTCCTTGACTCCCACAACTTGGGAGCAAGCAAACCACTCTCACAACCGAGAGCACAACTCAAATAACGAATGTTATGAAATAATGAAAACAACACTTACAATCACCTATGCCTTCAAGTAGAACTTGAAGGAGGAGTGTGATATGTGTTGAAGAACTCTCTTGGAAGAGAGGAGAAGCCCTTTCTCTTGACTGCACCAAATGCCTAGATGATCACACTTTGGTTCTAGGTTGGTGAGCAAGAGAACAAGATTTGGAAATACGTAGGGCTTTGGATTTGAAAGCTTTGATCTTTGGAAATGAAAGCATGAGAGAATTTGCAATGAATGAGTAACCTTCCAATGGAACAATAGAAGCTCTACTTATAGCTTTCTCAAATCCACAAAACAGTTTAGGCAAAACCCCAATTGGGATCCGTGAGAAAAATCTCAACGGATAGAATCTGAACTCGCGACAGTCGACTGTTGAACAATCCACAGTCGACTGGTGTACAGTCAGCAAGGGTAGGTGAGAATTCATAACGGTAACTTACCACGTGGACAGTCGACTGAAGAAGTAAAGACAGTCGTCTGTTAAACCAACAGGCCACTGAAGATCCTTCGAAAGGCGACTGGCCGAGAGATGGGTAAGTTAGAGAAATACTGGAAATCTCATAAGTAACAGGACAGACGACTGATGAAAGGAACACAGTCGACTGTTACTCAGAACAGGTGACTGTAAATCCTTATACAGATGACTGTCAAAATCATGAGAAATTTCCAGAGAACTGAGTCAAAGAAATGACTTACAGACAGGCGACTGTTACAGCATAGACAGTCGACTGATCTAATAGAAAGTCGACTGTATATACAGCATTAGTCGATTGGCCGTAAAAGTCAGATCAAACAAAGTTTGGGTAAGGATAGACAGGCGACTGATTTACAAAACACAATCGACTTGTCACTTGGACAGGCGCCTATGAATCGTTCATCAGTAGCATGTGCGAAGTATTCAGAGATGCCCAAAACAATGTTGTAAAAGTCTGTGCATAACAGGCGACTGTAGAATAAAATACAGTTGACTGTTTTTGAGACAGGCGACTGTAAACTGTTAAGCAGTCGTCTGTTATAAACAATCCTTGCACAACCAATAGAGAAATGAATTGGAGTCAAAGGACAATTGATCTAATGGAGTCCTATGACTGAATGTAGATGTGTGTGAGTGCTCCATCAAAGTTCTACTTCTAAGCTACATACTAGAAGAGATAAAAGAAAAATTACATTGACGAATAATCTCTACTTTCCATCGTATGAGCTTGAAGTCTTCACGGAGCTTCAATCAGTATCTACAATCAACCAATTCATGTCATTTGCCTTCAATGACGTTTGAGAGTCATCCATTGCAAGTAGATCTTTATAAGTAGCTTAGGCAATGGATTAACTGCAAAATAGGGGATTAGTCACAAGTATTTATGTTTGCTCATCATTAACACCAAGTAGGGAGAAGTCCAATACTCAACAATACTCACACGTACTAACATATAGGTCATATAAAAGGCCTACTCACTTAACTATAAGTACATATATTATCATTACACCTAGAAGTCCAATACTCAACAATACTCACACGTACTAACATATAGGTCATATAAAAGGCCTACTCACTTAACTATAAGTACATATATTATCATTACACCTAACATTCATCTGACTTTTACACACACACACACACACACACACACACACACACACACACACACACACACACACACACACACACACACACATCAAACATTCCCAAGTATCTTCAAACTACATACACTACTAGTCTATACTCCGATACAATTTCCAATATATATACAGACATTCCTAAAGTGTTATAGCTACCCACACATATATAACTAATATCATCCATACAACTTCATATACATCATGAATAACACTGAGTATGTATATATCACACAATAGGCAAACATTAATATACTACCAGGGAGTACACTCATACGTGAGTGATACGCCAGGGTTCACACATACGGGTCCACACACTCTACTTATACATGCACCACAACGACATCGCAATACAATCAATAAAATCAATGGGCTCGCTACTATGCTAAGGTTGACACAGGCAACGACGAGCACTACAATAGAAAGGAAACCAAAACCAAAAGCGTAACGAACAAGATCGAAAAGAGCGACTTCAGATTAAGGTGAGGATAAGGAGATAGCTTGGCTAGGTGAATCAGGGGTATAATTGTGAATGTTTAGGTGGGAAAAGAAAGATGTAATGATACTCTTACAGGATACAGGAAAATAGTGTGTAAAAGATATAAGTTAAAATACGAAGAGTACAAAACCGGCCGTACGTCAAAAGTTGGAGTCCTCTTATGCATAGAAAAATATTGGTGGTCGATAAAATGAGTTGTTCGAAATAAGTTTGAGTCGTATATACATAATAAGAAATTTGGTTTATTAGCTTATTGAAAATCATTATAAGGAGGAATAAAACATTCACACGAACATTAAGGACATAGGTTAGAAAATATTATACGGCAGTAATTTAATATAATTTCGGCAAAAATTTCGAAATTCAAAGAATGAAATTAGATTAACTGAAATGTAGAAAATTTAAGCTCATGTTAAATGCTTTCAAAGTCTTTAAACTTGGGAGAAATTTAAAATAAATAATATTGAACTACTTTTAGAGGAACCAGGATTTGCCAAAAGAATCGGTTTTATACTAAGATTTTAAAGTACGAGTACGACGTACCTAGAACTGATATATAAAAATAATTGAAGTTCTATTTAGCTTGGAAAAAATATTTTAAAGTATGTATGTTAAGCGGTTAAAATGAATCTCATAGTTTAGAAAAGATGGTATATCGAATTTTCAAAATAGTATTAGAGTTTTTTTTAAAAAAACCGAAATACGAAAGTATATGTCAGAAAATAGTTACGAGATACTAATTAAACTTACAACCAATAGACTTCAAAAAGCTACGAAGGAAATTTTTTTACTCAATCGTAAAGTGAGGAATTTAAATATATATGAAGGGGTTTTAAAAACAAAAATTAAACTGAGAAAAACTTTTAATCAAGGAAAACCGTAAACAACTTTGAAAGAATCAAGCTTTGCAAAGGAGGACATTCGAAAGATCAACGATTATCGTAATGTGGTGATCATATGAATCAAGGCAAGGAATATGGTCGCATGATCGAAACATAAACACGCCTAGGATATGACTCAGGAAAATCTACGGGAAACTCCTACGGTCGACCAACTAAAGATTAGGAAACTCGGCGCTAAGACTTTCTAAGGAACTAGACTGTAATGAACTGTGTTCGGCTTGGCCCGAAATCGACAAACCCAAGCGAACGACTAAAGGAATTCTAGAAGTCTATCATGGTCAGAGCTAGACAGGAACCACTAAGGTAACTCCTAAGACGATTATACCAATCTCTAGCATGGAGTCTTGCTAACAATCAGGGACTTCTAACTAGCAAGCACAAACGTCTAACTAAGTCTTACTATAGTCCTGATCTAATGGATTCCCTACTAAGCTGAGACAGATGTTTAGGCAACACGTCTTCCAGCTACCTAAGACATAGGAAACGATAAAAATTAGACTCAAGGCTTATGATTTGGATGTTTTAATTTATTTAATGGACATTCTATTTTTATTGTTGTTGTTCCGATAATTCGCAGTTGCAAGAGTGACCTACATGGGCCACCAATAAAACCTGTCACGCCCCGCTTTCCATAAACGGAAGGCGAGGTGTGATGAGGTCCGCTCAGACTTGAAGCTGTGAGGCTACAGTCTGTAAAGCGTCTGGTATAACCAAGTATAGGTCCTTGCAAATGTGAAACAGAACAAAAATAATAATAAAAGAAGAGAGATAATATTATTCCAATCTCAGAATGTCCACAAATAAAGTTCAACATCACAGAAAAGCCACCAGGCTTAAAACAGTCTAAAAAGGGCCACATAACCAACAGAAATAAACAAACGTACAGAAAAGGAAAGGTGCTACGCACCGACAACCTAACAAGAACTAAGCAGAAAGCAACAAAGAAGAAGTCTCTATGACTGGCCGCCGGTGTCCTCGAACTCCACGTCAACAGTGGACCCAGGCTCCATCTCAACAAACACCTCGTCCTCAGCAACGGGCTCTGGCTCAGCAACTAACATGCGACACCCAAAAGAGACGAGGTCGTATGTCAGTAAGTCTACAAGAGACTTGTGCAAGGAAACTAAAAGAAAGGGAAACAACCTAGCAGTTCTAAAATATGTGATGACATGGCAGTTTAAGACATGGATGCAACAAGTAAGAAAGTCCAATAAGTATGACATGGCAAGAGTAGCAAAGCTACTAACATTCACATGGATTTACAAGTCAAGTAAACACGTCGTTCACAGAGTTTACGCCTTTTGGCTGGAGTGGCTGTACGGGCCAACTCCTAAGCTCAAGTGATCGCTTAACCCTACCCCTCCACGTGTAATCGGGCATTGGCTTTTGACCAACACATGTGGCCCCCTTCTGGTTCACGAGCCAGGAAGTGTATTTGGCATAGGGTTATGCCTGCAACGCAGGTGCCTAGCCTCAACAAGCAAGTACAAGTAGCGTGTGCTACGAATGCAACATTCAAGCATGGAATGACATTAGGATGCATGACATGGCAATGGTACAAATAATGTGCGTACAGATAAGGAATTTAAAAGTGACATGAATCGCAGAGTAAAAATAAAATGCATACAGATATGGAAATTTAAACGTGACAGGCAGATGGATGAATGACATGGCAGGGTGTCAGATCTAGCTTCGTTGTCAAGCTAGATCTTAAAGTTGCGTCTAGGCGACTATCATTTCATCGCCTAGTCTCTTTTACGCTAAAAACAAGGGATAGCCTAAAAACATGGCCTAAACACAAGTTGGCAAGTTTCACTTGCCTGCAATCAGCTGTTCTTAAAACACCGTCCAATCAGTCCAATCTACCTATATGCTCGGATTCACCAACCTACAGTCCCAGATTAGATTATCTTCATTAGTGATTTACTAAGAAATTAAAATACCGATTTTAATCTTAATTAGCATGCATTGGTTGGGGGTCCTAAGAGATCAGAAAATTACCCTTACACGCTGCGAGAGCTACACTGTCGTCGGGTAACGACGCCAGGGGTTAGAATAAAGAAAGCACTCCTAATCCAGATTCCAAAATAAGATTCCACGATCGCCAATCTTGAACAGCGACGAGATCAGCGAATATCGTCCAAATCAGCGAGCAAAGTGAACGATAGAAGATCTACGGCTCACGAGAAGCCGTAACAATGAACGGGGTCGACGGGGTCGACGAACACAAAGTCTACGTCGTTGAGCATCGTAGGGGATGATAGTGATGTCGAGAAACACCTCTAGGAGAGGTAGAGGGCTGTCGAAAGAACCCAACAGCGAGAGGGGGCGACGAGATCAGCAACGACATGTCGGGACGTCGTTAGAATCGTAAAACAGCGAGAAGTCACTGTTTTGAGGCTTGAACAGCTGAGGAACTGTCGTGGGAGGCAGAGAGATCGTGGGGAGTCAGACGGGGTGACTCACGGTGGCGCAGTGGCGGCTGCTAATGCGACAGCGGCGGTAACAGCTGCTGCTGCTTGCTGCTGCTTGCTGCGGCTTGCTGCAGCGAAGAAACGCGGCTGCTGCTACGGAGAACAGCGCTGCGGCACCTGGAGGGGGACGGAGGCACATCGGAGGGGGCTGACAGAGGTCAAGTCGACGTGGGGGGTTTGCCGGAGCGATTGTCACGCGAAGAGGGGCGGAGAGCCGCTGCTGATCGGCGCAGCAGCGTGCTTGAGCACTGGGCGGCGATGAAAACCGCCGCATGTGCTTGGGCAGGGTACCGACCGGTGAAGTCACCGGAGAGGGGAGGTCCGGCAAGTAGGGCTTGGCGGTTATGGGTCGGGGATGGGGTTGTGCGAAAACATATAGGTGGCGGCGACGCTGTTCTTTCTCGCGTGAAGGGAAATGAACCTATGGTTTATTTTATTAAATAAGAGAAGGAGCTTTGGCAGCACGTGAGCAAGTTAGCTGCCTTGAGTTATTATATGATAATAGTGTGAGGGGGGTTCATAATATTAGATTTAGGTGCATTGTAAAATAAGTTGTGTGATTGATAAAATAGGGTGTGTGTGTGTGACTGTGCCGAGTGTATGATTCGGCCTAGGGGTTTCAAAATGGCTAGAGCTTAATGTTGATTAGGATTATAAGAATAATTAGTGGGTTATACATCATAAAAACTTAGGGTTAAATATAATAGGTTGAGTAAAATAGTGAAAGTGGGACAAACGGGGCTCGAAAATTGTAAGATAAATACTGGTTGACCGTACCGTCAAGAGAAACAAAACTAAGAAGACGGATCACAATTTCGACGTCGAGGGACGAAATTAAAAATAAAAGATCACACGACAAAAATGAAAATCGCGACACCTCTGCAAACAAAGTCAAATTATGGGGGAACGACCCGTGAAATGACGTTCCAAAATAATTCCACAATTTAATACTCTTCGAGAGGGTCACAACGGCATATTGCACCAAAGGGTTTGGGTACAAACAAAGTCTAAAATAAATACGTGCACGAACAAGACTACGTGCACGAAAAGCATACGATCGAAAACAGACCGTGACATTTGCTCACTCACCCGATGACCTAGACTCTGTTTTGGTCTGTTTTGAGTTGGATGAGTAGGTCTTCACTGTGTTTGATGGATTAAGCATTTATATGGATGGTGTATGATGGATTACTAATGTATGCTGATGTTATGATAGATACTTGATGTGATATGTACTTTTGGCATCATGATGTATTTTTTGTGATCATGATGGATGTATTTTTTTTTGGTTGGACATGTTGATGTCCATATGTTATGTTCTCACATCATTTTTGATATATATATATATATATATATATATATATATATATATATATATATATATATGAAAGGTTAGCGAGCAATTTTATTGAATGAATGTAAAGTGTACAAAATAGGACAATTAGGAATGCGGTATTAATAGAGAGAGGAGAGGGCACAAGCGCCGTCACTCTCCACTATCAAGCCCCCATCCTAGAAGTCACTATACAAAGCTAAATACAATAGTATTCAAGAAGCTATCAAGCAACAATGAGTTAACCCATATCTGTAAACTCCCAGTTGCTAAGTGTGCGGGTTTCCTCCTCGGTAGATGGCTCAATATCATATAGGGCAATTCGAATATCCGATGCAATCACCTCAAAGACAATGGTCTTGCTTCTATTCACTCCCTCAAAGATGCGCCTATTTCTTTCCTTCCAAATATGCCATACTGAAGCTGCTAGGGCCGTTTTGGCCAACCTATCCATGGTATTTTTGCCTCCGAAATTAGCCATGTAGAAATTTCCAACCTCACGAATACCAGGGGTGATCGGGGTGGATACACCAAGCTTAAGCAAAGATCTGCGCAAGATGTAGTTAGAGAAGCTGCATTCAAAAAATAGGTGATCAATATTTGTTGAATATTGGACTCCCCGGATTTGGTTTTGATGATGAGCAAACATAAATAATCCATGAACTAACAATTTGTGAGCGCAGTTTTGGAGATCGTCGCCAAATTCACGAGAACATTCAAAGCGACATCTCAACACTTCCCAAAGCTCGTTTTCATGTCCAAAGCTTCGTTGAAGCTCTTGCGCCGTTTTGGAAGTTATGAAGAATGAATCGAAGCTCTCGAAGACCGTTTAATAAGGTTTTATTTATAGTCTTTTAGCTTCGATATATAGAATGTTAAGCCTTGAGTATATCTTACGTTTCTATCTTCATTTCGCTCATTTCGTAGCTCTAGGATTCTCGCATAAGTTCATTCTTACTTCCTCGAAGCATCGCGCTTCGATTCGGACTTTATTGTGCATGCTAGTTGGTACAAGAACAAGTACTGACCGACTAGATGGTGATCTAGTCGGTCGGCAACTGTTCTTGGACCGACTAGTTTGATTCCTTAACTTCTTGGACTTTACTGTTTACTGTTAGTCGGTCTACGTTGACTCACCGACCGACTAGTTTGTGAACTAGTCGGTCAGTGATGCTTCTTTGACCGACTAATTGTGACTTACTGTTCATGCTTAAATTCTCCTAAGCTACTGTTTATCGTTAGTCGGTCTAAGAACGTTTGGTGACCGACTAGTTGACAATCTAGTCGGTCAACTTTTGTTCTTGGACCGACTAAGTCACTTTGTCTTCAGACTAATTCTTTTTGCTCTTAGTCGGTCTACGTTCATTGACTGACCGACTAGTTGTGAAACTAGTCGGTCAGACAGTCTTCTTGGACCGACTAGATTTCTAGGTCTGAAATTCTATCTCTTCTCAGATCTACTCTTAGTCGGTCCATGCTATGTGACTGACCGACTAGTTGATGAACTAGTCGGTCAGTGTTTGTTCTTTGACCGACTAATCCTCACAGATTTCTTTCCGTTGGAGAATGACCTAACTTGGTTTTATGGGACCCTATAAATACGAACCTAGGTCATTTCTATCTAGGTAAGAGCTGCCATTAAGAGATCCATTGAGTTCTAAAGAGATAGCTATTCTCCCTCAAATCTAAAGCTCTCTTCCTCACAAGAACCCTTTCTCTCTCTCATTTCTAGATCTAGAGAGAAGCTTGTTCTTGGTGAGCTCTTCAAGCTATTGCTTGATCCAAGTCTCCAACTCTTTCCTAGGCACCGATTGCTGGTCATTTCCTTGGTGCTAGGTCTTGGTGACTTCATCTTCCTCAAATCCTTCATTTCACCATTTGGGTAAGAAAAACTCAAGGTATAGGATTTTGTGGTAAGATTGTTTATTTCATATTAAACTCTTTAATATTGCTTTGTGATTCTCTCGGTTGTGAGAGAAGGTTGTGATCCCGGGTTGTGGGATTCACGTTTGCTATTGCATGTATGATTTGATCTTGTGAAGGTTTTTCACAAGATATTCATAGTGGAAATCTTGAGTTAGGGTTTCTAACTCAAGTATCCGGAGGGGATCCGGGTGGTTGGGACGTAGGATCATCGGGAACAAGTCGGGGAGACTTGGGTGGATCCGAACCCATTAACATCGTTTGTTTGCATTGTTAATTTAATTGTTGTCATTCAATTTAAGCTTCCGCAAATTGATTTGGTAGTTGTTTGCAATTTAATTTGGAATTATACTCCTTATTATTTTAAAGTACTATTCACCCCCCTCTAGTACTTGTGCAGTAGCTGGTAGGGCATTACATTTGGTATCAGAGCCAGATACTCAGCTATGTCTGCCAACGACAACAAGACCGTGCCTCCACCTTCCAACTATGACACCTTCAGGAACCGTGAAGGAGCGTCATCGGTGATGGAAGGACATTCCTCTACGAGGCCTCCATTCTTCAACGGTACCAACTACGGGTACTGGAAGTGCCGGATGGAGACTTTCCTCCGGAGTGCATCCTTATGGAGGACTACAATGAAGGAATACATCGAACCCAAAGAAGAAGACTTTGAGAAATGGACTACCGCGGAGGTCGTCGCGGAGGTAAGCAATGCCAAGGCAATCAATGAACGCCTTGCAATGTGCATTGGAGCCCGAGGATTTCAATAAGATATGCACATGTAAGAGTGCATATCAAATTTGGAACTCCCTCCTCATTCTTCATGAAGGGACGAGTAGGGTAAGAGACTCTAAACTCGTAGTCGTAAACAAAGATTACGAAATGTTTCATATGCAACAGGGCGAGAAGATGAAAGAATATTACGCTCGCTTCGTTGACATAATAAACGAGTTAGAGGCCCTCGGCAAGTCGTACACTCAAAAGAAGAAGTGCTCAAAGATTATTGAAGGACTTCCCTCTTTTTGGGAAAAACGTACCTTCGCCATCGAGGAAGGTAATGACATGAATAAATATACCGTTGTTCAACTAATGGGTACTTTGATGTCATACGAGGTACGCAAAGATAGCAAGGTGAAGTTACAAGAAAAGATGAAGTCCTATTTGAACCTAGATGCGCCTAAGAAAAAGGCGATTGCATTCAAGGCGGCTTCATCCACCTCTACCGATGATGAGGACTCGGAAGAAGAAATGGACATGGAATCCATTGCACTCATGGCAAAGAAGTTCAATCGCTTCTTCCGAAAGGGTAACTTCAAACAAAAATCTAGGTTTACTTCTACTAACGCCTCTCCACCTTTGTGTTTTAAATGCAATAAGCCGGGACACATCAAAGCGGATTGTCCTCAAAACAAGCAAAAGGAGAAGTGGAAGGCGCCGAAGTTCGACAAGTCAAAGAAATACAAAAAGGGGTACAAAAAGGGACTTGTCGGAACTACATTCACCGACTCCGAGGATTCCTCAAGCGGAGAGTCGGATGATGAGAAAGTGGAGCAAGCGCACATATGCTTCATGGCGAGAGAGGAGCATGATCAAGGATCTTCCTCCTCCGATGATAGCGACGACGAAGGCGATGAGGTAACGATGGATGATCTTAGGGATGCTAACTCTCACTTATGGTCTAAATATACAAAATTAGTAAATCGATATACTAAAGTAAAAGATGACCTAGCTAGCATTCAAACCTCGCCTAAGACTATCATCACCAACAACGACACCGTTGTTGAAGAGTTAAGAAATGAGATTGTTAATCTCAAATCTAAACTTGAACATGTTAGCATAGATGATCCGGAAGAACATAGGATAGCGGATTTAACTTCTCAAAACTCGACTTTGAGTATTGAGAACGAGAATCTTAAATCTCGTGTTTTTGTGCTCACATCGCAAGTATCCAATTTGGATACTTCTATGCGTTCTCTCAAAGAGAAATATGAGAACACATTGGGCCGAATTAACAAATTCAACAAAGGTAAGGACCATTTGGATAAAATCCTAAGTGACTTACTTCCGGCCAATCACCACATTGGTTTGGGGTATACGATGGGATGTCCATCCAAAGCGGCCACTACCTTTGTTAGGCCAACTTCCGGTGACTCTACGAGTGGTAGCAAACACTCTATTGGTAGTTCATCTACCAATGGTGCTTCCACCTCGTCCACGCCCTCTTTTGGAAAGAAACCCACTTTGGGTGGACCTCCAAAGAAGGGGCATGCTTATATGTACACCAATACCATGCCACGTAGGAACACACGTCCTACTCCACCATCTCACACATATGATGATTTTTATGCAACACATTCTCGGGCACGTGCACACCATGTGAGACACCCTCACGCACGTGTTCCCACACATGCATATGTTCACCCACCGCATCATATGAATAATTCTCGTCGTGCACCATTCCATCATGTCCCGTATGCCTATCCACAACATGCATCACGTAGAAATCAACGTCGCATGCATGCACCCAATAGGATGATGGCTCCCAAAATATTCACTATTTGGAGCCCGAAGGACACAAGCATGGATGAAAAACAAGTATATATGAATGCTTATTTTTCGAATGTTGTGCATAGTAGGAATTATGTGGGGAAGTCAAAGTCCAATTGGACTTGGCTTCCAAAGGTCTAACCTTTGAGGACCCAATGACCTTGGGTACCATGATATGAAAGTCTATATCTTTAGGTACTCAAGGAAAAGAAAAAGAAAAGGAGCAACAAATATAAATTTAGCTCCAAAGGGAATTGGATACTCGATAGCGGGTGTTCAAAACACATGACGGGTGACGCTAAATTGCTCTCCGGAATTGTTCCCATTGCAAATGGAAATCGCGTCGTGTTCGGAGGCAATGAGAGCGGAACCATCGTCGGTGTTGGTAAAGTGGTTGTTGAGAATGTGCCTAGTGATCAAGGTATTCCCAAGCGGCTTCAAACCGTCCGCGACCATCCCCATGAGCAAGTAATTGGCAATATTCATGATAGTGTCAAGACGAGATCGCAAGTCCACCACTTCGCCAATAGTGCCTTTGTCTCATCAATAGAGCCAAAGAATATAGTTGAAGCTTGCGAAGATAGTGCTTGGATCCTTGCCATGGAGGAGGAACTCATTCAATTCGAGAGGAATGAGGTATGGGAGCTTGTTCCTTTGCCATCGAAGAATCACACCGTCATAGGGACAAAGTGGATCTTCAAGAACAAATCCGACGAAAATCAAGTCGTCATCCGGAACAAAGCTCGGTTAGTTTCTCAAGGCTATCGCCAAGAGGAAGGTATCGATTTCGAAGAATCCTTCGCTCCGGTAGCTAGATTAGAATCAATTAGACTTTTATTGTCTTATGCATGCCATAAAAATTTTAAGTTATTTCAAATGGATGTTAAAAGTGCATTTTTAAACGGAGATGTCGTTGAGGAAGTTTACGTTTCTCAACCTCCGGGCTTCATAAATGAAAAATTTCCAAATCATGTTTTTAAACTAAAGAAAGCTCTTTATGGTTTGAGACAAGCTCCTCGAGCTTGGTATGATCGCCTAAAGAATTTTCTTTTGGATTTGAATTTTAAAATGGGCGAAGCCGATTCTACACTTTTTGTTAAGCATGCGAATAATGATATTTTATTAGTTCAAATTTATATTGATGATATCATTTTCGGTGCTACTAACTTCACTCTTTGCGAAGAGTTTTCTAATGTTATGAAGGAACAATTTGAGATGAGCCACATGGGCAAACGCAAATATTTCTTAGGTCTCCAAATTCGCCAAATGAACGATGCAATCTTCATCCACCAAACGAAGTATACGGTGGAGTTGCTTAAGCGATTTGGAATGGAAAGTGCTTCCGGGAAAAAGACTCCAATGAGCACGACTACGCATCTCGACAAGGATACGGGTGGTAAGGATGTAGACATTCGTCTATATCGAGGTATGATAGGTAGCTTACTTTATCTTACCGCAAGTAGGCCCGATATTATGTTTGCTGTATGCATTTGTGCTCGTTATCAGTCTCTACCTAAGGAGTCTCACTTAGTAGCGGTAAAGCGTATTTTCCGTTATCTAAGTTACACTTTAGATTTTGGATTACTTTATCCGAAATCTAGCACGTATGAGTTAGTCTCATACAGTGATGCCGATTATGCGGGATGCAAATCCGACAGGAAAAGTACTAGTGGCACTTGCCATTTTCTAGGAAATTCTCTTGTCTCTTGGTTTTCCAAGAAGCAAAATTCCGTATCACTTTCAACCACCGAGGCGGAATATATTGCCGCCGGTGCCGCTTGTGCCCAGGTTCTTTGGATGAGACACACTTTGAAGGATTTTGGTATTCACTGTGATACTAGCCCTATCATGGTGGATAACCAAAGTGCTATCTGTCTTTCAAAGAATCCGGTGCACCATTCCCGATCAAAACACATAGATGTCCGACACTATTTCTTAGATGATCATGTTGCTAAAAAGGACATCATTTTAGTGTACGTTGAAACCCAAAAGCAAATCGCCGATATTTTCACGAAACCCCTAAAGGAGGACTCCTTTGTGCGGTTGCGTCGAGAATTGGGGATTATGGGTGAATCCGAGATATAGGATTCATATTTCATTCAATTATCTTGCATGCTATTCGATTTCGCGATATTTTGTTCATGCTAGATTAATTGAATTTTTGGGAATTTTATGTGATATATTTGAATTTATGATCGAATTCGTATTTGAAAGTCGTATTTAAGATTTCGACGTTTTATGGGGTAATTTAGATGACTAATGAGTGAGTTATGATGTTTCATCCAAGTGGTTTGTGAAGAGAAATCAATTATCAATTTTTGGACTCCTCTAGTCGGTCTAAGTTCACTTGTCAACCGACTAGATGCTCATCTAGTCGGTCAGCAAATGAACTCAGACCGACTAGATCAAGCCTATATCTAACTCCTATCATTCTCTTTCGTTAGTCGGTCACAGTACACTTACCGACCGATTAGATTGAAAACTAGTCGGTCAGTGAATATACTGCGACCGACTAATTCTTGCCCTAGAAATTCTTCTGTGCCTCTGTTTCGACTTAGTCGGTTCAAGCTCATTGACCGACCGACTAGATCGTAATCTAGTCGGTCAGTACTTGAACTGTGACCGACTAATTGGGGTAGGGCAATTGTGTCTTTTTGATTCCAGACCGACTTATACTCACTTTCTATTCGACTAAAACACTTCTTAGTCGGTCTTCTTCTCTTCTCCAGCCGAAAAACCCCCAACCCCGATCGAGCCCTTTCAAATTCCGTCGACTCCGGCCTGATCTCCGGCGATCCCCGCCGTCCGCCGCCGTCGACTCCACCTCCTAGGTATCTCCCTCCCTCTCCTAGGTCGATTCCTACTCTAGGGTTTGTTATTTATCTCATCTAGCTCCTAGGGTTTCGGAATTTTTCCTCTTAGGGTTTGTGCTTTTCGATTTCGTTTGATCTCTCTAGGGTTTGTCTAGCTTGTAGTTTGTGTTGCTTGTGCTCGTCGTGCTATGGCAAAGACGAGGATTCCCATCGCCTCTTCTGGGGCTTCTCCTATGACCGTAGGGCCGTCCAACCCTAGGAATCCACCTAAGCCCAAGCGCCGTGCCAAATCTACCCAGGCTTCCCCCTCTTCGCCTCCTCTGAAGAAGCAGAGGTCGGCGACTCTTAAACCCAGAAAGAATTTGCCTAAAAAGCCCATTCTCCACACACCTGGTTCTCCTCCTGATTCTGACCCTGAGTTTGTCCCTGAGGACGAGTCTGGCCCTAGGGAACCCACTCCTCCACTTCGTCCTAGGACTCGCCAGCCAAAGGGAAAGGGCCCAATGCCAGCGGGGGGTGTTGGCATATCGTTGTGTCGCGACGACCCTTTGTGTCTCGCGGCCTACAACCGTATTGAACACTGCCCGATGCTATTGGAGCACTACGTCCAGTTTTCTGATTTCCTTGGCTTAGCTGACCTACTCTCCTATAGTGGTCTCCTTGATTATCTCCGATACGACCCCAAGGCCAATCCTAAACCTTATCCTCGCCTTGTGAAATTGTTCTATGCCAATCGTGTTCGGGGACAGTACAATGCCAGCCACTCCATTGAGACTACTGTCTTGGGAACTCCTATAGTTCTCACGGCAGAAATCTTGGGGGAGATTCTTGGTTGTTCGTCGTCCGGTCTCCTTCCTTCGGACATTTCCGTCGATGACATTTCCTCCTTGGATTAGTCAGTTCTTTCAGATATCTTCCAGGTTATCCCCTCCGCATTCATTGGTGTTCCTTCGAAATCTTTCAAGCCGAATGCGTGGGTCCTTAACCTGATCTTGAAGTCATGTCATCTCCCTAAGTATGGATCATCTTCACTTCCATCCCAGCCGTTCTTGAAATTGATCTACGCTCTTTTCTTGGGATGCGAGATTAATTGGGCTCGCGTGATACTCGATAAGATGGACTCTTTCGAGTGTATACGCAAGACCAATAAGTCTGCGCATATTCCATATCCTTGTCTGTTGACCCTCGTGTTTCGTCATTTCCGAGTCCCTCTCCCTTCTGACGATGAGCGTCCCTTGGGTACTCCTCTGAACGCGACGGCCGTTAAGAAATCTCTAGCGGCGCTTCGTCACGTGCAGAGGTCTACCGCATCTGCTTCACAGACTTCTCCGTCAGCTGCTGCAGCCCCCTCTCGTCCTGCTACATTAGATGATGTCGTACGCCTTCTTCGTCGGCACGAGTCGCGTTTGGCTCGTACCGAGGAGGTCGTCTGCCGTATGGCTCAGATGATGGGGATTGATCTTCCTCCTTCAGTTTCTGAGGCCGAGGAGATGGACGATGAGGAGATTGACGAGCTTGTCACTTCTTTGGCTCGTGACGATGTTGCCACGGCCACTGCTGCTGCTACTGCTACCACATCTTCTGCTCCTGGAGATGGCACCACTTCCGGTGCTCCAGAGCCTTCTGCTTCAGCTCTTCAGTCGTCTGTGCCTCCTGCTGACCCTGTTGCCTCTCCTGCTGACACTCCTGATGTTCCTACTGATGTTGAGCCTGTTGCTGTTGTTTCCACACCTACCCCGACGATTCCGTCTGTTGAGACACCTCTTCTCCCAGCAGAGCCTGAGTCCACTCCGTCGACTGGACCCACGGACACTGCATATCCAGCCTCCTCCTCGTGATCGCGTGTTTCAAGGACTCTCCACTACGCTTTGGATGATATTTTTTTTAGTGAGAGTATTTTGGGTTTGGATGGGGTTTGAGAGTTGTTTTGATGTATTTTTGAGCTTTCAGGGTTTCGGTGTTGGCTGTTTTGATACACTTTGGATGATGTTGCTGATGGTTATTTTGATATACTTTGATGCTGTCAATGATGTATGATGTATCTCTTTTTGATGATATGTAGCACTTGATGTGTTGTACTTCTTATATTGGATATTTTTTTTTGGATGTACTCATGCTGCTTCTTTATATATATACATCGTCGTTCTCTTTATCTTTTATTCGTCGTGCACATTTTAATATTCGTTGAATGCATTTGAAATGTGATTTCGTCGCTCGACGATTAAAAAACTTGGTTAAATGGATTATACTTCTATAATTGTATAGAATTGTTTTCCATGCACAAATTTAACCAAGAATATTGAATATTGAAGAGTATGTTTCATTATTCAAGAAATGAATAATTATTTGGTATTTTTGATGATTTTTTTATTTTTTTTTATAATGGACATTTTGGCACACCTTGATTTGATTTCCACATTTTTCCCTTGGTGTCAATTTGGTCCATCGTCATTGTCTACGACTCCCGATGTTGGATTTTCCATTTCCTAGTTGTTGTCGTTGTATGCCCCCCATTTTTGGGATAATGCCAAAGGGGGAGAGATAATGATAATAAATAGCGCAAATGAAAATTTAACTCATTTTCCAAGAATCTAGTTTGATATGTTAGATTCAGGGGGAGTTACGATACATATAAGGATTTTCAAAATCCGATATTCCGAAAATTGATTCTCTTTATTTATCTTACTCATCTGATTGATGCAATTCATATATATTCATTTTGGAATTAACGTGTCATCAATGTAGGGGGAGTAAGTATTTTACATTTGAATCATTATTTTTGATTATTATTTATGTTGGTTTGTCATCACCAAAAAGGGGGAGAATGTTGAATATTGGACTCCCCGGATTTGGTTTTGATGATGAGCAAACATAAATAATCCATGAACTAACAATTTGTGAGCGCAATTTTGGAGATCGTCGCCAAATTCACGAGAACATTCAAAGCGACATCTCAACACTTCCCAAAGCTCGTTTTCATGTCCAAAGCTTCGTTGAAGCTCTTGCGCCGTTTTGGAAGTTATGAAGAATGAATCGAAGCTCTCGAAGACCGTTTAATAAGGTTTTATTTATAGTCTTTTAGCTTCGATATATAGAATGTTAAGCATTGAGTATATCTTACGTTTCTATCTTCATTTCGCTCATTTCGTAGCTCTAGGATTCTCGCACAAGTTCATTCTTACTTCCTCGAAGCATCGCGCTTCGATTCGGACTTTATTGTGCATGCTAGTTGGTACAAGAACAAGTACTGACCGACTAGATGGTGATCTAGTCGGTCGAAAACTGTTCTTGGACCGACTAGTTTGATTCCTTAACTTCTTGGACTTTACTGTTTACTGTTAGTCGGTCTACGTTGACTCACCGACCGACTAGTTTGTGAACTAGTCGGTCAGTGATGCTTCTTTGACTGACTAATTGTGACTTACTGTTCATGCTTAAATTCTCCTAAGCTACTGTTTATCGTTAGTCGGTCTAAGAACGTTTGGTGACCGACTAGTTGACAATCTAGTCGGTCAACTTTTGTTCTTGGACCGACTAAGTCACTTTGTCTTCAGACTAATTCTTTTTGCTCTTAGTCGGTCTACGTTCATTGACTGACCGACTAGTTGTGAAACTAGTCGGTCAGACAGTCTTCTTGGACCGACTAGATTTCTAGGTCTGAAATTCTATCTCTTCTCAGATCTACTCTTAGTCGGTCCATGCTATGTGACTGACCGACTAGTTGATGAACTAGTCAGTCAGTGTTTGTTCTTTGACCGACTAATCCTCACAGATTTCTTTCCGTTGGAGAATGACCTAACTTGTTTGTATGGGACCCTATAAATACGAACCTAGGTCATTTCTATCTAGGTAAGAGCTGCCATTAAGAGATCCATTGAGTTCTAAAGAGATAGCTATTCTCCCTCAAATCTAAAGCTCTCTTCCTCACAAGAACCCATTCTCTCTCTCATTTCTAGATCTAGAGAGAAGCTTGTTCTTGGTGAGCTCTTCAAGCTATTGCTTGATCCAAGTCTCCAACTCTTTCCTAGGCACCGATTGCTGGTCATTTCCTTGGTGCTAGGTCTTGGTGACTTCATCTTCCTCAAATCCTTCATTTCACCATTTGGGTAAGAAAAACTCAAGGTATAGGATTTTGTGGTAAGATTGTTTATTTCATATTAAACTCTTTAATATTGCTTTGTGATTCTCTCGGTTGTGAGAGAAGGTTGTGATCCCGGGTTGTGGGATTCACGTTTGCTATTGCATGTATGATTTGATCTTGTGAAGGTTTTTCACAAGATATTCATAGTGGAAATCTTGAGTTAGGGTTTCTAACTCAAGTATCCGGAGGGGATCCGGGTGGTTGGGACGTAGGATCACCGGGAACAAGTCGGGGAGACTTGGGTGGATCCGAACCCATTAACATCGTTTGTTTGCATTGTTAATTTAATTGTTGTCATTCAATTTAAGCTTCCGCAAATTGATTTGGTAGTTGTTTGCAATTTAATTTGGAATTATACTCCTTATTATTTTAAAGTACTATTCACCCCCCCCCCCTCTAGTACTTGTGCAGTAGCTGGTAGGGCATTACAATATTCTCCTCCTAATTGTCCTCACATAAAACACAATGAACAGGAGAATTGAGCCCCCAACGGCATATCAAATCTCTAGTCAGCAACTTCCCCTTGAAAGCTCGCAGAAGGGTAAGAGATAGCTTAGGAATGTGTTTGTTGTACCAAACTAATTTATAGTAAGGAAAGGGGCTACCTCGTCGTCGCACTCCATCCCAAGCCTGACTGAACCTGAAATCATCTCCAGGCAACCATTCCCAGTCATCAAATCCGGCCTTAAGTCTTTGGCTACTCAGTTAAGGCCGGATAGGGTCAATGCTTTTATCATTAGACCCAGCCCCATTTATCCAATAAGCACTGACCGTGAGTTGCTCTTCCCCTGGCGGAATTTCACAGAAATTCTGAAGTGGGCCCGCCTCTAACCAAGGGTCAGTCCAGAACATAGTCGATTGGCCATCCCTCACTCTGTGCCGAATCAAATTTTTGGAGATAGGCCGTGATTTTAACAAGCGTTTCCAGGTTCCGGACTGAGAGACTCCTCCAGTTGCCGCAAAAAATCCAGAAGCACGCCCATATTTTGCCCCCATGTGCTTAGCCCATATGCTTCCAGAAGTGAGGTAATTCCATGTCAGCTTCATACCCGCCGCTTCATTTAATTCCTCCAACATTCTTAATCCCACACCTCCTTCTTTTTTTGGTTTACAGAGATCTTCCCATGCCCAAGCTCTGGAAGAACCCAGGACGAATCTTCTACACATAGTCGAGATGATCCTTAGGTTACTGAATGGAATATGAAATGTGTGCATCCAAAAAGCTACAATACCGTAGATGACCGTTCTAACCAGTTCAATACGGCCAGCAGTAGAGAGCAAAGAAGAACTCCATCCCAATATTCTCTTCTTGCATTTGTCCACCAACCTGTCAAAGTTAGTTGCTTTGGGATATTTTGATGAAAGCGGGAGGCCGAGATAGGTCGATATAGATGTAGCAATCTTGATTCCCAAGATATCAGCAAGCTCATTTTTATTCTTAGCCCCCTTGCTAAAAAGACCCAAACTCTTGTCCCAATTTACCTGAAGCCCGGTAAAATTATAAAAATCATCCAGCAAGTTCCTGATGCCTAAAAAGGAGATTTTATTTGCCCTGCAGAATACAAGTAGATCATCTGCAAACAGAAGGTGGGATAAAGACACAGTGCATCGCATGGGGTGAATTTGACCCAAGTTCACGGCCCTTGAGATTAAGATAGAAAAAGCCTCCATCATGATAACGAATAGATAGGGGGTGAGCGGGTCACCTTGTCGAATGCCTCTATTACCTTTGAAGTATCCTTGGGGAGTCCCATTTACAATGACAGAAAAAGTTGGTGACGTAATGCATTCCTTAATCCATCCCACAAAAATATCAGGGAACCTTATCTACCTCATGAAGAAGATAATGAAATCCCTATTGACGCTGTCAATAGCCTTTCTCAGGTCAAGCTTAAGACAGGCCCTGCCCCCCATGGGATTACTAAAGTCTCTGATCTGCTCAAGGGCAAGGAGGGTGCAATCTGATAACAGCCGTCCTTTGAGAAAAGCGGCTTGGTTAGGAGAGATAAGATCATGTATTACCGCTTTAATCCTGTTACACATTATTTTGCTGATGATTTTATAGAGAACGTTGCAATAGGAAATAGGCCTATAATCACCCAGGGAGGAGGCATTGTTGTTCTTGGGTACAAGGGTTAGAAATGTGTGATTTACGATCTTTAGGAGGGACCCAGAAATGAAAAAGGATTTGATAGCAAAAATTACATCAGCTCCAATTAGGGACCAATTTTGCTGGAAAAAGAACCCATTAAACCCATCAGGCCCCGGGGATTTATCCGTGCCAATCTGGAAAACCGCCATCTTAATCTCCTCATCATAGACTCTCCTGCTCAGCCAGTTTGAGGATTCTTCAGTTAATATACGCTTCGGAACAAGATCCTGGAATGTAGTGTTGTAATGATCCTGATTATATAAAGCTTCGAAGAAGGAGGGAGCTTCCTTCTTTAGGTCGTTGTATACATCTTTTCGGCCCCCATGAATATCCACTAGATGATTAAGATTGTTGCGCAAGAGGCGAGCCTTCATAGATGTACAAAAATACTTGGTATTCCTATCACCCAGAGTTAACCAGCTCTGTCTACTTTTCTGCCGATACATATCTTCTTCCAGCTTCATAGCATTAAGTAAACTTTTTAGGAGATGCTTTTCTTTTTATTGGAGGGTGATGTCTGAGTGGAGTCTGTGATCATTGCGAATTTCCTCCAAATCCCTCCTGTAATTCTTCACCATATTCCCAGCATAATAGTCACCCGCCCAAGCACGAAGAGCAGACTTCAAATTTTTGAGTTTTTGTGTTAACTTATACATGGGCGTGCCCCTCTCTTGATGTTTCCAACCAGATTCAATTGCAATTTTATAACCTGGGCAGTGGATCCAGTAGTTAAAAAACTTAAACGGCTTAGGTTCAGAGGGGACCTGATTATGGAGATACACAACCATGCGAGAGTGGTCACTAGTCAAAGGATCCAAGTAATCAGTAAAAGTTTCAGGCAGCATATCCGCCTAGGTGGTGTTGGAGAAAACACGATCCAGTTGGGCGGTAATACGAAAAATACCAGTCATGTTATTACACCAGCTCAGTTTATTCCCATTAGCCTTCAACTCCTAAAGCGAACACCTGCTAACACACTCGCTGAATTCTTGAACAATAGGTTCCTCAAGCTTTCTACCACCAACTTTGTCCTTGGTGAAGAGGACACAATTGAAGTCACCACCCACCAGCCAGGCAGAACTGCCAATCAGAGCCATGTCCCTTACCATGCACTTCCACAGCCCCCTCCTATCCAACATTGAGTTACGGGCATAAATTCCAGAGATAACACATGAAAACCCCCCCCCCCCCACATTAGAACATGAGATAGAAATGTGTTGATCGGAGCATGACAAAGGAGTGGTCTTCCAGATAGAGGGGTTGAACCCCATGATGATTCGTCCCCCAGGAGCAAAAGCTGCATTATCATACGGGACCCAATCCTTAGGGATCACAGAGTTATTAATAGAAGATGGAGACTTAATCTTAGTCTCCAAAAGAATAATAGCAGACGGATTTATTTGAGATAAGCTATTCCTTAGGTCCCTCCGCCTGGCCTGATTATTAAGCCCCCTTGTATTCCAATATAGAATAGTCATTGATCAGAAATAGGTAGTTGGCGGTCTTGACCGCTGGCATTCAATGTTACCTGGGAACGAGTATTCCTTCTCCCTGCAGCTGAGGCACAAGAAGCAACTTTCTTCTTCCCCGATTTAATTTCCGCCTTGCGACGAACTTGCTCCTCCACCTCCTCCTCCCATTGCAGGTTGTCAATGGAGAAGATCTTTGGTAATTTGTCAATATCCACTTCAATTTCGTCATCAAGTAGAGTTGGTACAGGGAGTTGTTGGGGGGCTGCAGCATCCGTAGTCGCCGTGGGGTCACAATTACCTCCAGTGACGCCAGGTTCATGGAGCATCAAAGAAGCCAGCTCCACAATGGGGGGGACTGTCGAATTTAAGGCAGGAGCTTCTTCTGGGGGTTGATTGTCACGCAATGCAGATTCAACCTCAGTGATAATTGAAGATTTGCTCCCATTGCTTGGTAAATCAGGTCCATTTTTGATTCCACACTGCTCTGCCGCAACTTCAGTCTCTGCTACAGCATTAGCAAGTGTAATAGGGTCTCTGAGTTCATGCACAAGACCCTTAGTCTCATTAGGTTGCTTCTCCTTGCTTAATATTTCATTTCCATTGTTCGTCTCTGCGACAGCATCTTGGATTGAAGGGAGCTTACACATGTTAGGGCACTGCTCATCTGTATGTCCAAAGCAAACACATCCACTGCAGCGGGGGCTCACCTTCGAACTTGGTCTCAATAGTCACAATCACACCGTCATCCAATTCTACTTCAAAAGACTTTGGAAGAGGGGAAGAAGCGTCAATTTCAATCAGGCAGCGGGCGTAAGAGATTCTTTCCAAATATGCAGTGGCCCTATCAAGACAGATTGGAGTGCCCAGCACGGAAGAGATAATGTTGAGCCCCTCCAGATTCCACATGTATAGAGGGACACCATGAAGCTGGACCCAGACCGGAATAGAGGAAAGAATATCATGATCATGTCTCATATTCAAACTCCATCGCTTGAGAACTACCAGTCTTCCATCAAAGAGCCAGGGACCACAAGAAAGGATCTTATCGCACTCCTCATGAGATTCGAATCTGAAATAAAAAAAACCCATTCTCCTTGCTATAGATTTGAACCCTCTTCTTAGGCTTCCACAGCCGTTCCATCCAAGATAGGATTTGCCCGTAATATGGTATTTCTCCCAGTACATAGCCCACAATGGTATTTTTCCAGTTTTCAGCTCCTCGCTGGACTAAGTCACTAGGGAATCTAGCACAGATAGAACCATCCTGCCGGACCTTAGGAGGGACATGAGACATTCCCAATGCCGACCCGTAAGTACGGCGATTTGCATAGACGTCGAGCCATGAGATTTTGGTGCCCTCAGTTGATACATTTAGAGTCTTCTGCCTAGTCGGCATTTCACCAAGCACATTGCGGGCGCTCCATTGGGTTGGTGGACCAACCCTTGATCTAGTAGGCAGTCGTCGTGAATCACCCTCCCCAGTTGATCTAGTATGCAAACGTTGAACTCCCTCCCCCAAAGAAGGGATCCACTTCTTCCTATCCGGAGCTCGGCCCTTAGCCCCGCCTCTCCTACGCATAACATTCCACCCATCCCCTACATCTTCAGCATGATGAGAGGGACCCGTAGAATTAGGGCCCTTAGTCGTTGTTACAGAGGTCCGACCAACAACGCCACCATCATTAGTTTTAGGGTTTCCAAATAAAACATCACGAACCTGATCGCAACGATCCTGATCGCCAGCGAGTTCACGTTGGCCCTGAATACGGCGCCTGGGTTCCAGATCGCCACTTGGGGTACCGCAAATCTCCACAGTCTTGCCCTCTGATCCGCCAGCATCATCTCCAGGATCGTCGGAATCTCCTTCAGTAATCGTCGGAGCAGCCATTTTCTATATATATATATATATATATATATATATATATATATATATATATATATATATATATATATGGTAAAGGGATCCTAAGGTGCCTCCTTAGATTCAATCTAAGGAGGCGCCCCCATTTCCCACATCTCCCACAATTTTTTTTGAAATTTTTTTCATGGGCTTGTTGTTCACCTCATGGATGATCAACATACCAAATTTCAAGAGATTCCAATACTTTTTGTGCCCCCATCTACCCCTTGCAACTTCGTGGGTTTTTCAGCACGTTTTCAGACCGTTGAAGTTGTAATGGGTAGATGAAGGCTCAAAAAGTATTGGAATCCCTTGAAATTTGGTATGTTGATCATCCATGATGTGAACAACAACTCCATAAAAAAACATTTCCAAAAAAATTGTAGGAGATGAGGGGAAATGAGGGCGCCTCCTTAGATTTCCATCTAAGGAGGCACCTTAGATCCCTTTTTTCCATATATATATATATATATATATATATATATATATATATATATATATATATATATATATATATATATATATATATATATATATATATATATATATGATGTTGCTGATTAATCTTGTGTCACACCTCGTATAATTGATTATCTTATCTGTGTGATGTTGCCATATTGTCTCCATGAATGCTTTATTCACTTATGATGTGCTTGTGAGACAATATAGGATTTCATATTGATTTATTCATGCTATCTCTGATGTAATGAATTTTTTTGAAACTATTTTCGTTTCGTCTATCTATAATGTTGATATTGGACTTCTATTCCTCTATTCACATAAGTATATGATGTGCCTTTATGAAATTTTTTTGATTCCATATATCTTTATACTCCTTGATTGTTGTTAGTTAGTATTTAGCACGATTATTGTTGGTGTTATTTACTCCCACCTTTTTGGATAATGCCATAGGGGGAGAGAAATAAACATACAAGTTCCATAATGAATGTGCTAAGTATGTTCTAACACTATGAATCTAAGATTGAAGCTGCCTTAAATTCAGGGGGAGTAAGATTACAATGAATAGGGATTTTAATTCCTAGATTTCTTGATTTAAAATCATACGTATCTTACTCATTTGCTTCAATTGATATGTAGATGCCCTAATATTTGTTGACTAACTTGATTGGCATCTATGTAGGGGGATAAGTTTTCGTAAGCACAATTATTTATCTTTTTGTTTATGTTTGTTTGTCATCATCAAAAAGGGGAAGAATGTTGAGTATTGGACTTCTCCCTACTTGGTGTTAATGATGAGCAAACATAAATACTTGTTACTAATCCCCTATTTTGCTTTTTATCCATTGTCTAAGCTAATTATGAGGATCTACTTGCACTGGATGACACTCAAAGTTGATTGAAGGCAAATGACATGGATTGGATGATCGTAGATGATGATTGAAGCTCCATGAAGTCTTCAAGCTCATACGATGGATAGAAGAGAGAATTCGTCAATGTAATTTTCTTTTATCTCTTCTAGTATGTAGCTTAGAAGTAGAACATTGATGGAGCACTCACACACATCATCATTTCTGTCTTAGGACATTATTAGATCATTTGTCCTTTGACCCCCAATCCATTTCTTTAGTGATTGTGCTTGGATTGTTTATAACAGTCGACTGCTAAACGTTTTACAGTCGTCTGTCTCAAAAACAGTCGACTGTGTTTTATTCTACACTTGCCTGTTATGCACAAGCTTTTAACAATCTAGTTTTAGGCATTTCTTTTTATTTGGCACATGCTATTGATGAATGATTCACAGGCGCCTGTCCTTGTGACAGTCGAATGTGTTTTGTATATCAGTCACCTGTCTATCTTCTGCCCAAAACTTTGTTGGTCTGACTTCACGGCAAGTCGACTATTGTTGTATATACAATCGACTGTACCTTGGATCAGTCAAATGTGTATGATACAACAGTCGTCTATCTGTGAGCCAACTTATTGACTCTGCTCTTTAGAAATTCTCAGGGTATTTGACAGTCGTCTGTATAAGGATTTACAGTCGCCTGTTCTGATTAACAGTCGACTGTATTATCTTTATCAGTCGTTTGTCATGTTATCTTACAGGATTTCCAGATTTCATTTTGCTTACCATCTCTCGGCCAGTCGCCTGTAGAAGGATTTACAGTCACCTGTTGGTTTAACAGTCGACTGTCTTTGCTTCATCAGTCGACTGTACACGTGGTAAGTTACCATTATGAATTCTTAACTACCCTTGCTGACTGTGCAACAGTCGACTGTGGTTTCTTCAACAGTCGACTGTCGCGAGTACAGATTCTATCCGTTGAGAATTTTCTCACGGATTCCAAAATAGTTTTTGTCTAAACTGTTTTGTGGATTTGAGAAACCTATAAATGGGGCTTCTACTGTTCCATTAAGAGGTTACTAATTCTTCCAAGTTTTCATCCCAAGCTTTCATTCTAAAGTTTAAAATCTCTCAAATCCAAAGCCCTAAGAATTCCAAATCATTGTTCTCTTGCTCTCCAACCTAGAACCAAAGAGTGATCCTCTAGACAATTGGTGTAGTCAAGAGAAAGGGCTTTCTCCTCTCTTCCGAGAGAGTCTTCAACACACAACACATCAGTCCTTCAAGTTCTACTTCAAGGCATAGGTGATTGTAAGTGTTGCTTTCAGATTTCATTTTTTTCGTATATTGAATTTGCTCTCTGGTTGTGAGAGCGGTTTGCTTGCTCCCAAGTTGTGGGAGTCAAGTACATCGATTGTATTCGATTTCACTTGTAGGGTTGCTACAAGTTGGTTTTGAGGAAACCACAAGTTAGGGTTCTAACTTGAGTATCCGAATATTTCCAGGTGGAGGGGACGTAGGATTACCGGGAACAAGTCGGGAAGTGACTTGGGTAATCCGAACCCTAGAAACATAATTGTGTTTGCATTTATTTCTTATTTGGGTTCAAATCTAATTCCGCACTTTATTGTTGGTTAGCATTTTAATTTGGTGTAATAATCGTTTTAACTTGCTTAAACACTATTCAACCCCCCTTCTAGTGTTTTCTTCATAGATAGGATCCCTACACCTTCCTCTTCAATGTAGGCTTCTCCGTCACCTTCGTATGCTGATCAGCAATCGACGGCACAAGTGGAGCCTTAACAGGCTTCCTCCTCACTGTAGGCTTCTCCGTCTCATCCGCAAGCTGCTTAGAAATCGCATCAACCAGTGGAGCAATTTGCTTAAGCATGTCATCCATAGTATGCCCCTCCACCACCCCATTATGCCCCTCCTGATCTTCAAAATATGTAACCACTGCATTCTCCTCCTCCCTCTCAGCAGTCTGCTCATCAACAATTTCTTCCACCGTCTCCACCGTCTCCAATGTATGCTCCGATTCCTTAAACTCAGCAGCATTGCCTTCTCATCCTCCTCATTTTCCACATTCACCTCAGCCACCTTCGGCTCCATGTTCACATCAGCTGCCTTCTTTGCCTCCTCCTTCTCATCAGTCTCCTCATCCGCATTACTGTCCCCCTCTCCACCATCTTCCCAGTATGCTCCTCTGCATTCACCTCGACAACCACTGCATTCTCATCCTCTTCCTCATTCATCTTCTCCTCATCCACCATCGGATCCACATTCTCCTCCGCTGCATTGTCCTCATCCTCCTCTTCAGCATTCTGCTCCTGCACAGTAATAGCCACCTTCTCAGCATTCTGCTCCTTCACATTAAGAGCCATCTCCTCCTCCTGCCAATAAGCAGCCACTGCATTCACCTCCTCCATCTCATCCACCATCTCCTCATCCCCCTTTTGCTCCTCCTCCACATTATCCACATGATTCACAAGCTCATCACCCACAATTCTATACGATGATGCTAACTCCTTCAACTTGTTTACAATACCCACACTCTGCCCCTTAGTAAACGGTTGCATGCATTATAAATTGATTTGATTGGTGTTTCACTAAAGGATTGAGTTTCCTTCAGGCCTTTCAAAATTGCAGAAGTATACGCCTTTCTATTTGCCAAGTCTCGCAATGCTTCCATCTCATTTCCCTGCAACTTTCTGTCATCAGGATGGCCCTCGACATAATTAGCAGCTTGATGGTTGTGCCTGCCATCAACGACTGTTAACCTCCACTCCTCAACGCCCTCACCCACCTAATTACCACACAATTTGAACGGACATCCACACTTGTTGGTTCTAACTGGCCTTTTGGTCTTTTTTACTGGTCGGTGTCCCCTATATTCCCCGCTTCTTGCACATGCATAGTAAGCAGCATGAGTCCTATTAGATGATTTACTCATACTCGACGCCGTGGTAACAATCACATGCCCATGTTGTCGCCCGACACTCTTTATCCATTGAAACAGCTCGTCTCTACTATTAAAAAATTGCATCGTTGTAAATTCGTTTGTATAATCCATATAAACATGTATCAAACAATTCATACACCTAATTGGACTTGGAATCAAAAATTCACTGCATTATTACCGAAAAGATAAATCAATATTACCTCGGATTTTTTAACATCTCCATCAATCTCAACTGTATATGCATGCAAGTAAAATCAAAAAATTTGTACTTCTATTTCTACACATTTGAATAAGAATATCAAATAAAATGTACTTAAAAGTATATACTTACCAAATCTCGATTTCGACAAATTTAGGTTTAACCCTAAATCGATTGATATCGCTTCACCAATTTGTTTGAACGCACCAGTTGACGCTGTGATGTATCTTTCGATCCCAGTAATAAAAATCAAATCTTTTGAAATTCAGTCTGTGCGCCTTGAGCAATCTTTGAAAACCTTGCAGTTTGATTTTCCACCTTGAGCAATATGTGGAAGGGTATGTCTGTGCGCGTTGAGCAGAATTTATCAAGGGGTGATATCGGGTCCTATCGGGTCAAAATTTTGACCCATTATGTGCTTCGAGTAAAAAAGTTTAGTTTGCATATTTTACTCAGCGTGCACAACGGTTATAATTTTACACGATTTGAACCGTTTTGTGCGATGAGTAATCTTACACGGATTGACATAAGTAACTGTAAACGTTATTAATCTCGAAGCGCAGACCGATATTACTGGATGTGCGCGCTGAGTAATACAACTCATCTCTAAACTTTTTTACCTAACACGCAAAAACTCATTATAACTTAGCACGTTGAGCGCGATGAGCAATTTTTTATCGATAGCATGGTTTTTACCAGACGCGCAACACAGTTCAAATCTTGACTAGTTTTACATGCCGTTGTACGCGATGAGTACTTTTACTCCCCCTTAACCCACTCAATTATACATGAATTTTTTTTTTTAAATATATTCCATTGGATTACTCATATTCTTATGCCGATGTTAACAACATTATTGATACTAATAAAATAATATAATATCAACGGTATAACTATCATAATTTGTATTAATTAACAGCCTAAACTATAAGAAATACTGGAGAGATTGCATGTATTATTAAGCATACAAAATTTAGTATGTATCTGTTTGTACCAGTTCACCAAATAGTTAGTATGAGGAAAACTTGATTAGTTGGTCTATCGTTGAGCATAACTTATAGTGAATTGAGCGTGCGCGGAGTAATTTTATTTCTGACTAATAAAATTGCTCAACGTGCACAACATGCCAACATTATAGTTGATGTACGCGTTGAGCAAATTTATAACCAATAACATAATTGCTCCAATCGCACGACGACAAAACTTATCGCTGGGAGTGCTTGGTTAGCAATTTTGTCATACAATAACATATATTATACACTATGCTAAATTGAAATATCTGATAAATAACAATGATACATTCACATCGCTTAACAATTTGGTGTTTTGCGCGTGTTATATAAAATTACTCAAAGCACAAACTGGCACTAATATTGCCTGTTTTGCGCGTTGAGTAATTTTGACTGAAACCCGACATTATTAGTGACATTTTTTGCACTCTGAGTAATTTCTTATAAACATATGGGTTTACTCATAGCACAAAATAATCTCGACGACGCAATTTCGTATTATAATTTTGATACACTATGCTACACTACGCTCCATTGAACTATATGATACAATAACAATGATACACTATGATACAGTGAACTATATGATACAATAACAAAGATACATTCAAATCGCTGAACAATTTAGAGTTTTGTCTGATGTTAAAGCAAATTACTAAAAGCACAAATCAGGCACTAATATTGGTTAGTTTGTGCTTGAGCAATTTTGTAGGTAAAGACATATTTACTCAACGCGTAAAATGGGCAATATTACTGACGTTTTGCGCTCTGAGTAATTGGTGTGATACACAGCATCAAGCCATACAGATAATAACATTTGCACATTTCGACAGACATGATAAAATTTCATACTACCAAGATGTCAATATGAAACAAATAATTCATATTACGATGATACAACATTTTATCCTACATTATTTCAATAACTTCAATGGTTACAATATCGTGACCAAATACTATTGACTGGAATTAATGCATCATATCTTCATAAACAGCCGACCATCCTTCTGACACATTGAAATGGTATCTTAGCCATATACGTGAAGTCGAAGGAACAGGACCATCTGGGGAAAGTTTAACTATAACGAAGTGATTATTGTTCACATGATCCAACGTTATGTGGCGTCTGGAGGATAGGAGTACTGGAGGAGTTCTTAAAGGAAATTATGTCACATAGTTATGAGGTGCAAGAATATGCACTACACAGTCGTAGCATGAGGCCATGACATGTGCCATTTTTGGCAGCTGCATCCACCATTTAGCTTTTGGACGGTCTAGCAAATGGCCCAGTACCACTACATTCTTTTTAAATTCCACGGTACCCATAACTTGTTGGTACAAACCGTTGTGTTTCTTCATCTCTTCTCACAAGTCATTTCTGACCTGCCTCCATTCATCCTCACCCAGGCCCAATTGAGCTGCCACAGCCCTATACCCACAGTTTTCATCTGAATTCACATCTACGACGTGCACTATAAGGGGTCGTAAACACTTAGGAAAATCCTTCCAATAAGGTATTCTTATGTCAGCAGCCAATTCCTCATCACTATCATCATGTGGAATTGATTGTTTCGGCTTCTTTATTGTAAGTTTCCACAACAGTCTACTTCTTCCATTACCAGGCTTACACTTCAATGTAGGCATATCTGTCACCTCAGCATGCTTCTTAGCAATCACTGCAACCAGTGTAGAAATTTGCAGATGCAGGTCATCCATCTTTTGACCCTCCTACTCCTTCTCAAAATACTTACCCAATTCATTCTCATCCTTCTCCATCTCAGCAGTCTGCTCCTCCTCATTACGATCCACCTTATCATCATCCACATCCATCTCCCTAGTATGATCATCCTCCTGTAACTCAGCAGGCACTACATTCTCCAAAAATGCCTCATCCACCTTATCCTCCTCCATCTTCTGATCCTCCACCTCATTCTTCACAGCCTTCACATGATCATCACCCACAATTTTATCTGGTGATGCTAACTCCTTCAACGGTTTTACAATACCAACCTTCTTCCCCCTTTGTAACCGATTTCGTGCATTATAAATTGCTTTGATTGAGGTTGCACTGAAGTTTTTATTTTCCTTCAGTACTTTCAAAATTTCAGCTGGCCAAACCTTGCTATTTGCCAAGTCACGCACTGTTTCCATGTTGTCACGCCCCGCTTCCCATTCTACCGGGAGCGAGGACGCGAGCGGGTCCGCGATGTGCTTAAAACAAGGAGGAGTACTTTTTTTTTTCTTTCTTTTTCTTTTCTTCCTCCTTGGCTTAAACACACTAAGCGTCTGTATAAAAATTGCAGATTCTTGCTTGCAAATTTAAGAAGCAGCTCAAACAACATTATTACATATCCAGTGTACAATAATTAAGATACAGCTTGGCCTAGCATGGCCAATACAAACAAAGTACACGAATTACATTAATCAAATATGTATAAAAGTGCTGACGCGAAGGTAAAAGTCTAGTCTTCTGTGGGTAGATACTCCACGTAGCCTTCGAGCACTGGCTCGGTTTCTGCAGTAGTGTCTTCAAAGAACTCACTATCGATACCTGACGGACATTTCGTAAAACAACAAAATGAAATGTCCGTCAGCGAGGTTTACTCGGCAAGATAATCTCAAAACCAAAATGTTGGACATTTTAAAATTAAACCAAGCTGGACTTTTAAAGACAAGCAATAAGTTTAATTTAAAATAAGCAATAAAAGAGATAAAGCAGTTTAAAGTAGTTAAAACAGTTAAAGCAGTTAAACATTTGCAACCTGCAGCAATTAAATCATTGATAGCCATTTGCAATACCATTTGCAACCTGTAGCAATTTCAATAACAATTTGCAATACTATCAGCAACCTGTGACAATTTAGCATTTAATAAACACACTGTAGCGACCTGCAGAAAAGATGTTATAACAATAGTCAATAACCAGTCTATCCTAGTGATAAGTCCATGTCCAAGAGTACTAGAGATAACCAACATGCAGCCTGCGACGGGAGCAACTCCGCGGCTTACCCACCGTTCCGATATGGCAACGGTCAAGGTTCTAACCCCCGTAATGTGTTGGAGGTAATTTAGTATGGCGCATCCAGTTATTCTGTAACACCTGTGATCATAGACTACCCCAATCCCAGGTCAAGTCTAGTGTCGGTCAAAAGTACGTGTACTATCAATTTATTATTGAAATTCCATCTTCTATTTTATATTGTTAAAGTTCCATCTTCCATTCAATATTATTAAAGTTCCATCTTCCATTCTATAGAAATTCCATCATTCAATCAGTCAATTCAGTCTCGGTGTTACAACCGTCCGTACAATAGTTTCGTGAATGTTCACGACTTTGTGACTTGATTCAATGAAAACATCAGGATCACTTAAATAAATAAAGAACGAGTAAGATGTGATTTTAACCAAGCAAAAGAGTTTAAATTAGCTTAAAATACTTTCTAAGACTAGTAGTTATTTTTCAAGATTGTTTAAATAATTTTTAACAATTTTAGACCATTTAGAATAGCCAAAAACTATTTTAAAATCAAGGAACTATTTTAAAGATGAATGTTCAAAGAATTGTTTCGAGCGAACCGTACATCAGAAGTCTTCAAACAAGGTGTCAAAATGGTCGTATTCACTAGTACTAAGACATATATTTTTATCGTACATTGGTGTACGTAAAAATCACAGGTTATGAATTTTAAAAGGATTTTTAAAACAAGAAATTATTAATAATACCCATGTTCAAAGATTTATTCCGGACAAACCGTACGCCGGAATTCTGCAAACAAGGTGTCAAAACGATCGTATTTACAAGTACTTTAACATATATTTTTATCAGACATACATATACGTAAAAATTGCAAGCTACGAATTTTAGAAGAATTTTAACCTATTTAAGTTTTGCCTTTAAAAATTCACTGTGAGAAATATACTTGCCTGATCGCGACGAAACTAGCGCCAATGGATTCGTTTCGACGTTTCTGATTTTCTGGGACTAGTCACACATTTTTCTGGCCCCTGTATAATTAGTTATGGATTTATAACCTTAAAACCCATTTATTAATTAATATAAAATACGAAATTACGAATCTTCGGCATATTTACAAGTTTGCCATTCCAAACTTACGCATCGCCGTCGTTGCATGCGGGGAGAGAGAGGGAGGCGTTGCTTCCTCGATGGCGTCGGTGGTCGGAGACGTGGGCGGGAGTGCACGGCGGCGAGACGAGGCGGTCGGTGGCGGCGGCGGGGCGCGGAAGGCGACGGGGCACGGCGAACGGCGGCGGCGAAGGGCAGCGACTGCTGCTGCTGCTGCTGTGACTCTCGACGGCGAGCGGCGGAGGGCGGAGGGGCGTCGCCTGAGCTCGGGGGACGGCGGCGCTGACGGCGGGCGTCGGGCGTTGGTCGGAGGAAGGGTGAATGCAAGGTGAGAGAGAGGGAGAAGAGAGTGACGGAGAGAGCAGGCGAACGAGAATTCAACGGGCTGGGTTTGAACAAAACGGAGAGAGAGAGAGAGAGAGTACCTGTGTGTGTGTAAACTGAGGGATGGGGTTATACCTATATAGTTAAGAAATAGGGTAGAAATCAAAACGGTGGTTGGGGGATATCAGGGTTAGCTGAGAGTGGGGGTAGCTGCATGAAACGGGTAGGGGTAGTTACGGTTAGATTAGGTAAAGTTAATTAGAAAGGTAATTAAGAAGGCAAAACCCCATTAACGAAGGTCATTAGTGAAAATACAAATACGAAATTACGAAAATGCCCCTATTAGCAAACGTGTCCGAAAAATTACGAAAACATACCCACGGGATCGTATCGTCACGAGGATCGCGAATACGGAGACCGTTCCAGGGTTTGGACTACGAAAATACTAGATTTTAGCCAAAACGTTTAGAAAGCGGGTTTGCGGGTTCCCTATTGAAATGACATCAGAAAATTACGAAATTAATGTGGGAAGCCCTAAATGATCATAGGATGCTACCGTACAAGTTTGAAAACGTTTTGAAGATATTTGTATAGAAAATAAATTCATTGACCCAAAACTGCAATATCCGAAAATGAATTTTTAACAGATTTTTCAGAGGTATTTGATGAAATCCGATCTTACCAAAATACTCCATAACTAGTCTGGTACTCCAAAATATTTTTATAGGAAATTTTTGAAATCAGTTTAAGACTCCTAACAAACCATTATAAAATACAATTAAAATTGAATTTTCTTTAAATACTTAATTTGAAAGTATTGGAAAATACAGGCCGTTACATTCTACCCTCCTTAAAATAATTCCGTCCTCGGAATTTCTCAAAACTTTATAAAATAAAATAATTACTGTTATTAAGAAGCTCAAACAAATAAATGATAAAATGGAAAACTAGTCGAATGATTACAATTTAGAAAATAAGTTGTTAATAGCATGAAATATAATGTGATATAATGGCATCAAGAAAGCAAGAGATATTTCTAATAAGTATTAACATCATCATAGTTTCCGTAACTAGTCCCGACCAGTATCACTACAATAGTTACCATGCCTTCTCAAGTAGTCCAAAATTAACATGAGATAATAATATCACATGAAAATGAGGGCTATTATGATGACAACATCTGTTCGAACTTGGAACCTGAGGTGATAAGCCAGTAGCAAGCTATTTAAACCACATAAATGGAAGAACATAAGGTTTATTCGTGCTACTGGGTCTTAATCAAAGATGTCGCTCATCATATAGCACGTATCGACTAATCCACGGGTACCAACACCATCAATTTCCATAATGCCCAACCACATGCTAACGTCCAAATCACCACCCAAAGGTAAGTACAAGGCCAACACTCTAAGTCAGTACTCACTGCCAGCATTTCTTCCGTCAATCTCCATACTATCCAACAATAAGGCAGGATCCATGCTCTCATCCAGAGCCAAGCACAAGGCCTACATCCAACTTCAACACCTAAGGCCAATATCATGCCAATATTCATCGCCATCACTCCTTCCGTAGACCAATACTTGACATTCGCAACACCCAACATCATCCAACAAATGAACAACCAAAAACACGCTTTCCCGCACACCAAAAGGAGTAGACGCAAGAGGAAGCCTAAACGGGATTTTAACGAGGGTGAGACCCAAGGCAGAGAGCTCAAGAGAAGCCCAAGGATCACGGCTTCCCAAGATTTCAGCCACACAGCGGCGGTAGCGAGGGTGGCGGTGAGGGTTGCTGCTAGGCCCAACAGACCCCAAGGTCGTCGGCGGGCCATCGGCGGCTGGCGATCTGCGGCGGCGAGGGCTCCGACTGGCTGGCGATCCATGGCGGGGAGCTAGGGCCTACGGGATGGAGCGAAGCGGAAGCTGGCGGATCGGAGATCGGAGCGGCGATGCGAGGTCCGGTCGAGCTCGCTTGGGGAAGAGGCCGGGAGGAGGAGGGAGCGATGTCTGAGGGAAAAGGGAAAGCCACGGGGTGGCTTGCGGAGGAAGGAGCGGGGTTAAAAAGAAAAAGGGGGGGGGCACCGAAGTCGTCGGTGTTAGGCGGGAACGGGGCTCGAGGAGAGGAAACGGACAGAACGCAATAAAGAGGGGGAAAAGGCGGTCAGTGGGAAATGAATCAAACCCTTGGGGGAAAGAAATTTGGTACAAGATAGAAGTAGGGGCTAGAGGAGAAATACGAGCACAAAATGAAAAGGCGCCAACAACCTACACTGGCACGTCAGGTTGGCTCGTCTCAAAATCTCCAGTATCATCCTCGAATACTTCTGAGCGTCCTTCGATCTGCTTCCGCGGAGGAACTTGAACTTAAGATGGTCGGGTATTTCGAACTCTACCCTCCTTTGACGACAGTCAAAGGTGGCATGAAATGTCCTTAACCAATTCATCCCAAGAACAACATCAAATGTTGGCATCTCTATCACCATGGATTTAGCAAAAAGACCTCGTCTACAAATCACAATAGAACATTGGAGGCATTCGCTGGGAACTGCCAGCGGTCTCGACCATCCAACGTGGAGTCAGAGGTTTAACAGTTACAGTGATAAGAAACATGTCCAAGCTCTAAGAGTAAGTAGCTTAGTGGAATATCTCGTACCTGGGATTACTTGGTCCGTAGCCTCAGCTTCTTCTACTGTCATGGTACAAGCTTGGCGTCTTTGGGGTAGCACCTGTTGTCGAGTCTGCTGGTACACTTGTTGTTGGTTGACGTTGTTGAGCAGAGTTGGAAGGCTGAGACTTCCTCTCAGGACAGTCGCTTGCAGTGTGGCCCTTCGATTTGCTTCAGTGGTTGAACTCGAACTTCTGATGATCCAAAATTCGAATGATGTCCTCCATAACTAGAGTTCAAGGGGACTAAAGAAAGATTCTAAGAAGGTCAATCGAAAGGTCATCAAGATAAAGGAAGGTTGATAGTGAAGATCGATGACGTTACATAATCATGATTCACATCCTTGCGGTCCAGCGGACACGGCCAGGGAAGTGACTAAGCTAGGATCACTTGCACCCAGTCTAGCTAGGTTGATCCAACAGACTTTAGTCAAGCACATTGACCGGTATCATGTTCCATTGAAGGAAGATCATCATTCATATGAGTGCCACTGATCAACTGAAGGAAAGGTGATGAAATGAGTAGATGGTTCATCCAATGAAAATAACTATAACGGTTAGCAAAAGTGGCTACTATGGAGGGTACAACCAAGAATGGAACACGAGTTCCTAAGCAAGGGTTAAGAGTTCGAAAAGGTAATGAGGTTCAATGGAAATAGTTCGTTGCAAATTCTGTGATAAGAAGCAATAGAAAATTTCCAAATCAAGATGTGGACATGCTATAGCACGATAACATATGCTAGCAATGATAATAAAGACGATGGGTGTCAAATCGACGTAGAGGGAAAAGGTTCAGGTATACCAGTGATTACTGGCTCTGCAGCTTCGTGGAGAATATAGGGTTGAATTTCCGGTATTTCCTTTACGATACCCAAGATGTCGTTGTTGGTGACGTCGTCTGTATCTGGTCGACCTGCCATATATACTTTAAAACAAACCGCAATGTAAGGTAGGTTAGAATAAATCTATTCTAGCAGTATACTTGGATATTAATGTCATTTAAACCGATCTTAAAGTATTTGCATAAGCAAGACCTGCATGGGCCGCCAACAAAACCTGTCACGCCCCGCTTCCCATTCTACCGGGAGCGAGGACGCGAGCGGGTCCGCGATGTGCTTAAAACAAGGAGGAGTACTTTTTTTTTCTTTCTTTTTCTTTTCTTCCTCCTTGGCTTAAACACACTAAGCGTCTGTATAAAAATTGCAGATTCTTGCTTGCAAATTTAAGAAACAGCTCAAACAACATTATTACATATCCAGTGTACAATAATTAAGATACAGCTTGGCCTAGTATGGCCAATACAAACAAAGTACACGAATTACATTAATCAAATATGTATAAAAGTGCTGACGCGAAGGTAAAAGTCTAGTCTTCTGTGGGTAGATACTCCACGTAGCCTTCGAGCACTGGCTCGGTTTCTGCAGTAGTGTCTTCAAAGAACTCACTATCGATACCTGACGGACATTTCGTAAAACAACAAAATGAAATGTCCGTCAGCGAGGTTTACTCGGCAAGATAATCTCAAAACCAAAATGTTGGACATTTTAAAATTAAACCAAGCTGGACTTTTAAAGACAAGCAATAAGTTTAATTTAAAATAAGCAATAAAAGAGATAAAGCAGTTTAAAGTAGTTAAAACAGTTATAGCAGTTAAACATTTGCAACCTGCAGCAATTAAATCATTGATAGCCATTTGCAATACCATTTGCAACCTGTAGCAATTTCAATAACAATTTGCAATACTATCAGCAACCTGTGACAATTTAGCATTTAATAAACACACTGTAGCGACCTGCAGAAAAGATGTTATAACAATAGTCAATAACCAGTCTATCCTAGTGATAAGTCCATGTCCAAGAGTACTAGAGATAACCAACATGCAGCCTGCGACGGGAGCAACTCCGCGGCTTACCCACCGTTCCGATATGGCAACGGTCAAGGTTCTAACCCCCGTAATGTGTTGGAGGTAATTTAGTATGGCGCATCCAGTTATTCTGTAACACCTGTGATCATAGACTACCCCAATCCCAGGTCAAGTCTAGTGTCGGTCAAAAGTACGTGTACTATCAATTTATTATTGAAATTCCATCTTCTATTTTATATTGTTAAAGTTCCATCTTCCATTCAATATTATTAAAGTTCCATCTTCCATTCTATAGAAATTCCATCATTCAATCAGTCAATTCAGTCTCGGTGTTACAACCGTCCGTACAATAGTTTCGTGAATGTTCACGACTTTGTGACTTGATTCAATGAAAACATCAGGATCACTTAAATAAATAAAGAACGAGTAAGATGTGATTTTAACCAAGCAAAAGAGTTTAAATTAGCTTAAAATACTTTCTAAGACTAGTAGTTATTTTTCAAGATTGTTTAAATAATTTTTAACAATTTTAGACCATTTAGAATAGCCAAAAACTATTTTAAAATCAAGGAACTATTTTAAAGATGAATGTTCAAAGAATTGTTTCGAGCGAACCGTACATCAGAAGTCTTCAAACAAGGTGTCAAAATGGTCGTATTCACTAGTACTAAGACATATATTTTTATCGTACATTGGTGTACGTAAAAATCACAGGTTATGAATTTTAAAAGGATTTTTAAAACAAGAAATTATTAATAATACCCATGTTCAAAGATTTATTCCGGACAAACCGTACGCCGGAATTCTGCAAACAAGGTGTCAAAACGATCGTATTTACAAGTACTTTAACATATATTTTTATCAGACATACATATACGTAAAAATTGCAAGCTACGAATTTTAGAAGAATTTTAACCTATTTAAGTTTTGCCTTTAAAAATTCACTGTGAGAAATATACTTGCCTGATCGCGACGAAACTAGCGCCAATGGATTCGTTTCGACGTTTCTGATTTTCTGGGACTAGTCACACATTTTTCTGGCCCCTGTATAATTAGTTATGGATTTATAACCTTAAAACCCATTTATTAATTAATATAAAATACGAAATTACGAATCTTCGGCATATTTACAAGTTTGCCATTCCAAACTTACGCATCGCCGTCGTTGCATGCGGGGAGAGAGAGGGAGGCGTTGCTTCCTCGATGGCGTCGGTGGTCGGAGACGTGGGCGGGAGTGCACGGCGGCGAGACGAGGCGGTCGGTGGCGGCGGCGGGGCGCGGAAGGCGACGGGGCACGGCGAACGGCGGCGGCGAAGGGCAGCGACTGCTGCTGCTGCTGCTGTGACTCTCGACGGCGAGCGGCGGAGGGCGGAGGGGCGTCGCCTGAGCTCGGGGGACGGCGGCGCTGACGGCGGGCGTCGGGCGTTGGTCGGAGGAAGGGTGAATGCAAGGTGAGAGAGAGGGAGAAGAGAGTGACGGAGAGAGCAGGCGAACGAGAATTCAACGGGCTGGGTTTGAACAAAACGGAGAGAGAGAGAGAGAGAGTACCTGTGTGTGTGTAAACTGAGGGATGGGGTTATACCTATATAGTTAAGAAATAGGGTAGAAATCAAAACGGTGGTTGGGGGATATCAGGGTTAGCTGAGAGTGGGGGTAGCTGCATGAAACGGGTAGGGGTAGTTACGGTTAGATTAGGTAAAGTTAATTAGAAAGGTAATTAAGAAGGCAAAACCCCATTAACGAAGGTCATTAGTGAAAATACAAATACGAAATTACGAAAATGCCCCTATTAGCAAACGTGTCCGAAAAATTACGAAAACATACCCACGGGATCGTATCGTCACGAGGATCGCGAATACGGAGACCGTTCCAGGGTTTGGACTACGAAAATACTAGATTTTAGCCAAAACGTTTAGAAAGCGGGTTTGCGGGTTCCCTATTGAAATGACATCAGAAAATTACGAAATTAATGTGGGAAGCCCTAAATGATCATAGGATGCTACCGTACAAGTTTGAAAACGTTTTGAAGATATTTGTATAGAAAATAAATTCATTGACCCAAAACTGCAATATCCGAAAATGAATTTTTAACAGATTTTTCAGAGGTATTTGATGAAATCCGATCTTACCAAAATACTCCATAACTAGTCTGGTACTCCAAAATATTTTTATAGGAAATTTTTGAAATCAGTTTAAGACTCCTAACAAACCATTATAAAATACAATTAAAATTGAATTTTCTTTAAATACTTAATTTGAAAGTATTGGAAAATACAGGCCGTTACACATGTCCATTCCCTGCAATGTCCCTTCATCGAAATGGCCCTCGACATATTTAGCTGCTTGATGGTTGTGCATGCTACAAATGACTGTTAACTTCCACTCCTCAACGCCCACGCCCACAATATAACCACCCAATAAGAACAGACATGAACACTTCTTGGTTTTAACTGGCCTGCTGGTCTTTTTTTCCTTTCGGTGTCCAATATATTTACTGCTTCTTTCATATTCAAAGTACACAGCATGATGCCCATTGGCCATTTTACTCAATCTCCCCGAACGTGTAACAATTACATGCCCATGTCGTACCCCGATGTTCTTTATCCACTGAAACAGCTCTTTTCTATCATTAAAAAGTTGCATGGTTGTAAAGTCGTTTGTAAAATACAAATTATCATGTATCAAACAATTCATTGATCCTCAAAGATTTACTGCATTATTGCAGAAAAGATAAATCAATATTACCTTGGATTTTTATACATCTCCATTAATCTCAACTGTGGATGCATGCATGTAAAATCAAAATAAGAATGGCAACTAAAATGTACTTAAAAGTATAGACTTACCAAAGATTCGATTTCGAAAAATTTAGGTCAAACCCCCTAAATCAATTGCTCTCGATTCAACACTTTGTTTGATCGCAGCAGTTGACTCTGTGATGTATCTTTCGAGCCAAGAAATAAAAATCAAATCTTTTGGAATTCGGTCTGGGTGACTTGAGCAATCTATGAAAAACTTGGTGTTTGATATTCTGCCTGGAGCAATCTCTGGAATTATCTGTCAATTCGATGCGAGCAAAAGTTATCACGAGGTAATTTCGGGTCATATCGGGTCATAATGGGTCTGCAATAATTTACCCTTTATGCGCGTTGACTAAACAAGTTTAGTTTGAAATAATATTACTCAGTACGCACAACGTGTATAATTTAACACGAAAAGAACCATTTTGCATGCTAAGAAATCTTACACGATGGCATGGTATTACTACATGCACACAACAGTGCAAATCAGGAGTAATTTTACATGCGGTTGTGCGCGGTGAGTAATTTAAATCCACTGTAAATATGGAAGCAATTCTTCTCGCGGGTAGGGATACACGCAGATACCCTACCGTTGTGTGTGTTGAGTAATATTGATTGCATTAATTTTACTTGACACCACACCCTTAGGCACAGGTCCGCCCCTGCTAGACGATTCATAGCTGGAATACTTTTACCTTTTTTACCATCCCGTTGTTCGCGATGAGTAATTTACAAGCACACTTCTTCGTTGGGGTTGAGCCACGCCTCCACCTCTTCATCACTTGAGCTTGAAGAGAATAATGAAGAATCATCGAATGCCATTGTCACGACCCGCTTCCCTAAAATGGAGGCGAGTACGTGAAAAGGTCCGCACGAGAGTGGAGCTGTGAAGCCCCAAACCCGATAAGCGTCCACAATACAAAAACAGGTCCCTGTAACCACAACAGAATAGCAATAATAACGCAAGGAGAGACTGAAATAAAATTCACATCTCACAAATATTGTCCAACATCACAATTAAGTTCAACATCCAGAAAAGCCACCAGGCTAAAAGAAAAGAGTCTAAAGGCCCAGAACAAGGCCAACAAAAGAAACGACATAACAAAATATAGGTGCTACGCACCGAATACAAAACAACTGTCTAACAAAAGTAAAACACACGAAGACACTAGGACTGGTCCCCAGTGTCCACGTACTCCCCGTCAAACACAAGCTCGGGCTCGGCGTCAGCAAACACCTCGTCCTCAACGAGGTACTCAGGCTCAGGTTCTAACATGTGTCACCCAAAAGAGTAAAGGGGCACATGTCAGCAAGTCTAAAAAGACTTGGGCAAGGAAACTGATAGTAAGGCAACTAGCAACCTAGCAGTTTAGTATGATGCATGGCATGGCAGTTAAACATGATGCAACAGTTTAAAAGAGAGGCAAGCATGCACAATGTAGCAAAAGCTACCAAATCACTAATCACTTATCATTTAACACTTATCACTTATCACTTATCACTTAGTGCATAGAGAGTCCACCTGCTGGCCAGCTCGTGGCTCAGGCCGCTTATCTCTACCACTATTAATCACTTGTCACTGGTAAACACTTAGTGCATAGAGAGTCCACCTGCTGGCCAGCTCGTGGCTCAGGCCGCTTATCTCTATCACTATTAATCACTTGTGCACTAGAGAGTCCACCTGCTGGCCGGAGTGGCGGATCAGGCCAACTCGGGGCTCAGGCCGCTTATCTCTTACCCCACCCATATGTGTCGAGCGTTGGGGTTTCCAACTCACTAAGCTCGCTTCTGGAACACGAGCCAGGAATATAATATTGTAGCGTGCGCTACGCAATCACGATGAATAATCACTATGCAAAGACATGAACAGATATTTGCGTACCGTTAACTTAAATTAAACGTGACAGGCAAAATGCAATGACATGGCAATTAAATTGCGTACCGTTAATGGAAGGTAAACATGACATGGTAATTGTGCAACATGCTAAATGTCGGAACTAGCTTCTTTGTCAAGCTAGTTCCCCAATTTGCGCCTAGGCGAGTATCATTTCGTCGCCTAGCCTCTTTTACGCCTACAACATGCAAATGGCCTAAAACATGGCCTAAACCCTAAGTGGCAAGTTTCACTTGCCTAGCACCGGGGATGACGATCAACCTCGTCACACGGATGCTATCTACGAGGAAATCGCTGTTTTGGGGGAGACAAACATCAAACACATGAAATTAATTAGGGTTTCATAAAGATATAGATAAGTTAAGAAAACAACGGTAGAACGATTTCTTACCGAGAGGAGATGGAAGAAACACTCCGGGGAACCCTAGGTTCAGATCTGGAAGCGAATGGAGAAGTTTGGGGAAACTAGGGTTTTGGGGGATTTGGGGATTTTGATGGGTTTTGATGGAGATTTGGGGAAGATGAGGGGTAGATAGAGTAGATGGATGGATTGGATGAAGGTTTTAGGGCTTGGAGTGAAGGATTGAAGCTTGGAGGAAGATGGGGGATCAATGGGGGCGATTTTAGGGTTTAGGGTCGAGTTGGAGGGGAAGAAAACGTTTGGGTTGGGTATTTATAGGCTAGGCTGGCGGCTAGGGCAAAACTAGGGTTTACAGCACTAGTTAGTCGGTCAAAGAACAACCACTGACCGACTAGTTTGACAACTAGTCGGTCGGTCGACCAACGCAGACCGACTAAGTGTAAACAGTAGCTACAGGTGAAATTAGGATTCTAGAGTTAGTCGGTCCATGAACAAGTACTGACCGACTAGTTTGGCAACTAGTCGGTCGATGAACGTTCTTAGACCGACTAAGAGTAAACAGTAACTGATACAAAAATAATTTGATGAGTTAGTCGGTTCAAGAAGCATTGCTGACCGACTAGTTTGCAACCTAGTCGGTCAACCAACGTTCTTAGACCGACTAACGATAAACAGTAACTCCTGAGAAATTTAGAAAGCTAACTAGTCGGTCCAAGAAGGATTGCCGACCGACTGGATCGTCATCTAGTCGGTCGGTGGCCCTTCTTACACCGGCTAATGAGCACAGAAAGTACCGATACGGAGCGCGGGGCCCCGGGATCGATTCCTAAGACTCCTAGGCTTGATCTAATAGTTAGATACGACCGTTATGAAGCCCGTCACGAGTGACAAACTTCGAAATCGACAATCCTAAGAAAGAAGCGAGAAAATACGACGAATCGATCGAAAATGAAAACTACGGAGACGAAAACCACACAAGAGGAGAAAATCCACCAAAACATATATTATAATATATAAAATCCAGATACATGAAAAGCAGTCGTTACATCCTCCCCAACTTAAGAAAAATTCCGTCCTCGGAATTTCCAAAAATTCACGAGTCCGAAAACAAAAGTGGGAAACGCTCTCGCATCTCATCCTCATTCTCCCAAGTAGATTCTCCAGGTGAACCGTGTCGCCACATCACCCTCACAAGATTGACAACCTTGTTCCGAAGCGATTTCTGACGCCTGTCCAGAATCTGCACTGGATGCTGGTCATACGTCAAATCTGGGCGAACGGTAATCTCCGAAAAATCCACCGCATGAGACGGATCGCTAATGTATCGACGAAGCTGCGACACATGGAAAACATTGTGAACTCCTTCCAAAGATGGCGGCAATGCCAAGCGATAAGCTACCTCGCCAACCCTCTCCAAAACGTCAAATGGTCCAATGTATCGCGGGCTCAACTTTCCACGCTTCCCGAAACGAATCACACCACGATTCGGGGAAATCTTCAAGAACACATGGTCGCCCGGCTGAAACTCCAAAGGACGACGTTTAGCATCCGCCCAATGCTTAAAACGGTCCTGAGCAATTCTCAACCTCTCCCGAATATTCCTGACGATCTCCACGGCCTCCACGATCATCTCAGGCCCCAACAACTCCCGATCTCCAACGTCATCCCAACTCAATGGCGATCGACATTTCCTCCCATAAAGAGCGGCGAAAGGCGCCATGCTAATACTCGCCTGGAAGCTGTTGTTGTAAGAGAACTCCACCAAGTGTAGATGGTCCTCCCACGAACCCTTGAAATCCAACATGCACGCCCTCAGCATGTCTTCCAAAATCTGAATCGTCCTCTCGGACTGGCCATCCGTCTGTGGATGGTACGCCGTGCTGAAACTCAGACGCGTACCCAAGCTCTTCTGCAAACTCTGCCAGAACTGAGATGTGAACCTCGTGTCTCTGTCAGACACGATACTCACGGGGACTCCATGAAGTCGCACAACCTCCTGCACGATTCACGTTACATCACTATCCAAACTAGGAAAAGGAAATAAAAACGGAGATTAAAAGAATTCTACCTCCATATATCTCCTTGCTAGCGCCTCAGTGGACTGTCCCACTCGGAATGGAATAAAGTGCGCAGACTTGGTCAATCGATCTACGATCACCCAAATCGCGTCATTCTGCTTCGGACTCCGAGGTAGTCCAGTCACGAAATCCATAGTGATGTGTTGCCACTTCCACTCCGGAATCGGAAGCGGTTGTAGCAACCCGGCCGAACGCTGATGCTCCGCCTTCACTTGCTGGCAAACCAAGCACTTGGCTACACTCCGAGCCAAGCTCCTCTTCATACCATGCCACCAATAATTCAAACGAAGATCCTGGTACATCTTGGTGCCACCAGGATGCACAGAATACGGCGAACTGTGTGCCTCCACCATCAGCTCATCTCTGATATCCCCAGCAGGCACACACAACCTGGCTCCAAACCTCAGCGAGCCATCCTCATGAATCAAGAAGTCAGTCCGCAGACCGGCTTCCACCATCTCCCGAATCCTCACCAGCTTCGGATCCTCAGCCTGGCCAGCCTTAATCCGATCCACGATCGTCGACTGTACCTGCATGTACATCAACGAAGAAGCCTCCCCAGGAAGGACAATTTCCACTCCAGACTCGCAAAAATCCTGCTGCAATCTCCACTGCGAGGTCAAAATCATCACCGCTGGCAGCCTACTCAAAGCATCTGGAACCACATTCACCTTGCCAGGGTGATACTGCAAATCAATATCATAATCCGCCATAAGCTCCAACCATCGACGCTGTCGCATGTTGAGCTCCTTCTGAGTGAAAATATACTTCAAGCTTTTGTGATCGGTGAAAATCTTCACTTTCTCACTCAGCAAGAAGTGCCTCCAAATCTTAAGAGCAAACACAACGGCAGCCAACTCCAAATCATGCGTCGGGTAATTCTTCTCATGAACCTTAAGCTGACGAGACGCATACGCCACAACGTGCCCGTGCTGATGCAACACACAACCGAGACCCTTGCCAGAAGCATCGCAAAAGATCTCAAATCCACCGCTGCGATCAGGCACAACAAGAATAGGGGCACTCGTCAACCTCTCCTTCAGAATACCAAAAGCACCCTCACAATCATCCGACCAAACAAAAGCAACATCCTTCCGCGTCAACCTGGTCATCGGCTCAGCAATACGAGAAAAGTCCTTAATGAATCGCCGATAATAACCAGCAAGTCCAAGAAAACTCCGAATCTCAGACGCAGACGACGGAACAGGCCACTCCCTGATGGCCCGAATCTTCTCAGGATCCACTGAAATACCATCTCCAGTCACCACATGCCCAAGAAAAGCAACTCGATCCAGCCAAAACTCGCACTTCGAAAACTTAGCATACAAACGATGCTTCCTCAAAATTTCCAACACCGTCCTCAAGTGCGAGGCATGCTCTTCCTCCGACTTCGAATAGATCAGAATGTCGTCAATAAAGATAACGACAAACTTATCCAAAAAGTCGTAGAAAATCAGTTTCATCAGATTCATGAAAACTGCGGGCGCGTTAGTTACGCCAAAAGGCATAACCACGAACTCATAGTGTCCATACTTCGTCCTGAACGCTGACTTCGGAACATCATCCCTCTTCACCTTCAACTGATGGTAACCACTTCTCAGATCCAACTTAGAAAACACCCTCGAACCTCCAAGCTGATCAAAAATATCATCGATGCGAGGCAACGGGTATTTATTCTTAATGGTTACCACATTCAATCCCCGATAGTCCACGCACATGCGACGCGAACCATCCTTCTTCTTAACCAGCAACACCGGTGCTCCCCACGGAGACACACTAGGATTAATATAACCCTTCAGCAACAGCTCATCCAACTGCCTCCGCAACTCTTCCAATTCTGCAGGTGCCATACGATACGGCGCCTTCGAAATCGGCTGCGCACCCGGAACAAGATCGATAGAAAATTCCAAAGCCCGATCAGGTGGCAAACCAGACATCTCCTCGGGGAAGACGTCGCCAAAATCACGCACCACAGCTGGCCACTCCAGCTCCATCTGCATAGCCACAGCCTCCACCGGCCTGGCCTGAAATCTGACAGGACCAAGCGAATTGCTACCACGACTGAACTCAAACACTGGATGTCCGGGAATCTCGAACACCACCTTCTTCCTCCTGCAGTCGATCGTATCATAGAAGCTCGCAAGCCAGTCCATCCCAAGAACTGCATCATAGTTGATGATGTCGTGGACAATGAAATCAGCGAAAAGCTCATGTCCACAGACCACCAACGAGCAAGAATTGCAACCACGATGCACCGAGACCACGCCATTCCCTGTAACGATATTCCAACTCTTGGGGAGAGGGGACGTCGACAAGGAATGCCTCTCCACGAAGCTCCGAGAAATAATGCACATCGATGCACCAGAGTCAAAGAGGACTCGTGCAGGAAATGTGCACACCAAAATCACACCTAATCAATCAATTAACAATCAAACCCTAGTCTAGCAAACAAGCAAGTTCAAGCAAACAACATAATCTAGCAATCAAGACCAAATAAGAAAGTAATAGCTAGAATGAGGATTACCTGCGATAACCTCATCCACAGCTTCGCTCTCCGCAGCGGTCATCAGAAAAGCCTGCCTCCTCGGCGGAGCAGCCTGCTGAAAAGCCTGCCTCTGCGGAACAAGAGCTGCTCCACGTCCAGCAGGAGCAGACGCTCGCTGCTGCAACGGCTGGGCAGCAATAGGTGCCTTCCAAGGCTGCTTCAACCTCGGGCACTCCCTGAGAGCATGGGCGGGATCTCCGCAGGCGATACATTGCCCCAAGAACCTCCTACACGATTCCTTGACATGGCCCTCCTTGCCACAAAAATGGCAAGTCCTTCGAGCAGGCCCTACTGGCCTCTTAAACTGAACAGGCTGGTTCGGCCTGAATCCAGGCCGAACCACAGCTCTCGCCTGTTCCACAGGCCTCTTCCCAGCACCAACCACAGATCCTCTCCTCTGGTTCACGAGCAGCTCCTGCCTCTTGGCAGCTACTAGAACCTTCTGATAAGATTCCCGGTCAGAGGAGGTCACAAAGCTCTGGAGCTCCGAAGCAAGCCCCTGCAGGAACCTCTGAGCTCTCTCCTCAGCGTCCTGCACCATCTTCGGCGCAAACCGACTAAGCCTCATGAACTCCTGGTGGTACAAGTCCACCGACGAGTTCCCCTGCTTCAAATCGATAAAACGCTGAAGCATCTCCTCCTTGGCAGCCTTTGGGAAGAACTCACCCTCAAATCTGGCCTTGAAGGTAGCCCAAGCTATCGGCTCCACCAACAACTTCTCTTCAGCATCCCACCAATTCCTGGCGTTATCCTTCAGCTGCCTCTTCGCCAAATCAACCCATCCAGCCGGGGTGATCTTGGCCATCTTCAGATTGTCCTCGACGTTCCGAATCCACTCATCGGCAGCCAGAGGACCCTCAGAACCATCAAAATATGCGGGACCCAGCTCCCGAAATTGCTTCGCTCCTGGCTCAGAGCGAGGAACATCCGGAAGAGCCCGGGCAGCTCGAGCAGGTGGAGCATTCTGGACTTGCAAAAGCACGCCCTGCTGCACTTGCATCATCTGGATCATCATCCGCATCATCTCACCGCTGGTGGGTTCCCGCTCAGTCTCCTCATCATGAGGGAGCGCACCACTGCCCCCACCACGGGAGAAACGTCTTCCTGCCATCTAGTGACACGGAAAACAAATCAGATTAGACTCATAGCTTATGACTCGAACGTCGAACTTAGTTTATTGGACATTCTAATGTTATTATCGCTATTCCAAAAATCGCAGTTACAGAAGACGACCTGCATGGGCCACCACTAAAACCTGTCACGACCCGCTTCCCTAAAATGGAGGCGAGTACGTGAAAAGGTCCGCACGAGAGTGGAGCTGTGAAGCCCCAAACCCGATAAGCGTCCACAATACAAAAACAGGTCCCTGTAACCACAACAGAATAGCAATAATAACGCAAGGAGAGACTGAAATAAAATTCACATCTCACAAATATTGTCCAACATCACAATTAAGTTCAACATCCAGAAAAGCCACCAGGCTAAAAGAAAAGAGTCTAAAGGCCCAGAACAAGGCCAACAAAAGAAACGACATAACAAAATATAGGTGCTACGCACCGAATACAAAACAACTGTCTAACAAAAGTAAAACACACGAAGACACTAGGACTGGTCCCCAGTGTCCACGTACTCCCCGTCAAACACAAGCTCGGGCTCGGCGTCAGCAAACACCTCGTCCTCAACGAGGTACTCAGGCTCAGGTTCTAACATGTGTCACCCAAAAGAGTAAAGGGGCACATGTCAGCAAGTCTAAAAAGACTTGGGCAAGGAAACTGATAGTAAGGCAACTAGCAACCTAGCAGTTTAGTATGATGCATGGCATGGCAGTTAAACATGATGCAACAGTTTAAAAGAGAGGCAAGCATGCACAATGTAGCAAAAGCTACCAAATCACTAATCACTTATCATTTAACACTTATCACTTATCACTTATCACTTAGTGCATAGAGAGTCCACCTGCTGGCCAGCTCGTGGCTCAGGCCGCTTATCTCTACCACTATTAATCACTTGTCACTGGTAAACACTTAGTGCATAGAGAGTCCACCTGCTGGCCAGCTCGTGGCTCAGGCCGCTTATCTCTATCACTATTAATCACTTGTGCACTAGAGAGTCCACCTGCTGGCCGGAGTGGCGGATCAGGCCAACTCGGGGCTCAGGCCGCTTATCTCTTACCCCACCCATATGTGTCGAGCGTTGGGGTTTCCAACTCACTAAGCTCGCTTCTGGAACACGAGCCAGGAATATAATATTGTAGCGTGCGCTACGCAATCACGATGAATAATCACTATGCAAAGACATGAACAGATATTTGCGTACCGTTAACTTAAATTAAACGTGACAGGCAAAATGCAATGACATGGCAATTAAATTGCGTACCGTTAATGGAAGGTAAACATGACATGGTAATTGTGCAACATGCTAAATGTCGGAACTAGCTTCTTTGTCAAGCTAGTTCCCCAATTTGCGCCTAGGCGAGTATCATTTCGTCGCCTAGCCTCTTTTACGCCTACAACATGCAAATGGCCTAAAACATGGCCTAAACCCTAAGTGGCAAGTTTCACTTGCCTAGCACCGGGGATGACGATCAACCTCGTCACACGGATGCTATCTACGAGGAAATCGCTGTTTTGGGGGAGACAAACATCAAACACATGAAATTAATTAGGGTTTCATAAAGATATAGATAAGTTAAGAAAACAACGGTAGAACGATTTCTTACCGAGAGGAGATGGAAGAAACACTCCGGGGAACCCTAGGTTCAGATCTGGAAGCGAATGGAGAAGTTTGGGGAAACTAGGGTTTTGGGGGATTTGGGGATTTTGATGGGTTTTGATGGAGATTTGGGGAAGATGAGGGGTAGATAGAGTAGATGGATGGATTGGATGAAGGTTTTAGGGCTTGGAGTGAAGGATTGAAGCTTGGAGGAAGATGGGGGATCAATGGGGGCGATTTTAGGGTTTAGGGTCGAGTTGGAGGGGAAGAAAACGTTTGGGTTGGGTATTTATAGGCTAGGCTGGCGGCTAGGGCAAAACTAGGGTTTACAGCACTAGTTAGTCGGTCAAAGAACAACCACTGACCGACTAGTTTGACAACTAGTCGGTCGGTCGACCAACGCAGACCGACTAAGTGTAAACAGTAGCTACAGGTGAAATTAGGATTCTAGAGTTAGTCGGTCCATGAACAAGTACTGACCGACTAGTTTGGCAACTAGTCGGTCGATGAACGTTCTTAGACCGACTAAGAGTAAACAGTAACTGATACAAAAATAATTTGATGAGTTAGTCGGTTCAAGAAGCATTGCTGACCGACTAGTTTGCAACCTAGTCGGTCAACCAACGTTCTTAGACCGACTAACGATAAACAGTAACTCCTGAGAAATTTAGAAAGCTAACTAGTCGGTCCAAGAAGGATTGCCGACCGACTGGATCGTCATCTAGTCGGTCGGTGGCCCTTCTTACACCGGCTAATGAGCACAGAAAGTACCGATACGGAGCGCGGGGCCCCGGGATCGATTCCTAAGACTCCTAGGCTTGATCTAATAGTTAGATACGACCGTTATGAAGCCCGTCACGAGTGACAAACTTCGAAATCGACAATCCTAAGAAAGAAGCGAGAAAATACGACGAATCGATCGAAAATGAAAACTACGGAGACGAAAACCACACAAGAGGAGAAAATCCACCAAAACATATATTATAATATATAAAATCCAGATACATGAAAAGCAGTCGTTACAGCCATGAAGCACGTGTGGGCCACCTCCTTGTCATCTTCATCTTCATCGCTTGATGAGTCCTCACTTGAGTCATCAAATGTGCCAACAAGACCCTTCTTCATGTTCTTTTTTTGGTCTTCCTTTTCCAATGTTTCTTTACTTTCCCTTTGTAAGATTCTTTGAGGGTTTGGAAGGGCATTCGGTATATGATCGCTCCGGGACGTAACCCAAAAGAAGGGTTGTAGTTTTACCGCAAGTGCACGGTGTAGCAGCGAGCGGGTTATCGAACACAGGGAGGACGAATGACCGTGCTTGTTCCGATCAACCTGGCTATTTTAAAAAGAGGGAAATTTGCCTTTGGCGATCCTGTCACAATCGTCAGACAAAGTACGGAAATATTAAATCAAATAAAGAACGTCTAGTGAATGGGGAATTCCCGCTACTCACCGTATTTCGTAAAAGTGGTTCATTGGTATCAAAGTTGCTAGAATAAGATTTTGGATGAACTAGTTGCAACTGAATGTAGAACCAAGCTCACGCTCTCGCGCTGTTGCCGGTCTATAGCTATCCTAGGCTCGGGTCCAATCTCTTGCAAACCCTAGCCTAGGGAAGCTAGCATTAGGATCAACATCATCGTTCAATCGCGCACCGAGCCCAATCTCTTGCAAACTCGGTCCACGACCTAGTTTGGGATAGTTCCTACCCGTCCAATCTCTTGCAAACGGGTATGGGCGCGGAATTGGAACCGGAAACCCTAGTATCGGTCCAATCTCTTGTAAACCGATACTACGGAAATTCGATTCCAACCCAATTCGGATTTCTAGGGTTTCCTATCGAATTGGGATCCAATCTCTTGCAAATCCCAATCGATGTGAATTCCTAGCCGTCCGTAGAAAATTGATCCCAATCTAATCCCTAGTAGCAATTCTAGCAAAATTTCTACCAATTCATCACAATCATGAAATAGGGCTTGTAGGGTTCATCCCCACGCCCTAAGACGTGGCGACTACTCACAATTCATAGCAAGATCACAAAAATAATCAATGAAATAAGCAATAGAATTCATCACAATATTGAGATATGCAATAAAAATAGAATTTTTAGAGAAGAGAAAAGCAAACCAATGGAGTTCTTCAATTAATCCAACAAAAATCCAATTTTGTCTCCTCTCCAATCTCAAGAATAAAACTAAAAAGCTAATCTAAAAAGCTGCAAAAATCTAAGAGAGAGGCTTTCAAAACTAGGGTAAAAACAGGGGTTAAATAGCCCCCAAAATCGTCCAAAAACTGTGACCAAAATACCCCTGCGCAGCCTGTTTTCCGCAATTTTCGCTACAGGCAGCGCGTCGCACTCGGCCGAGTGACAAAAGTCGCTCGGCCGAGTGAAAACCCTGTAATTTTCCAGTAAGTATCGATCTTCAGGGGTCTTCACTTCGGGGGCGGCTCGGCCGAGTGAGTTGTCGTCACTCGGCCGATGGCTTCATGGTACTCGGGCGGACGGGATTATCCACTCGGCCGAGTGGGTCTTCTGAAGCTCAGGCAGCCGAAAAACAGTAACATGGCGATTTTTGAAGGGCTTCGTCTGGGCGCCACTCGGGCGGACGGGGTCTCGTCACTCGGCCGATGTGGTCTCCGTCGCTCGGCCGAGTGCACATATGAATCGTGTCTGATCTAGTCGGCCGAGCAGTGTCTCGCTGGTCGGCCGAGTGACTCCTTCACTCGGCCGAGTGGGACACAAAACATGCCCAAACTGCTTGTTTTGGCCTCCTCGTCGCTCCTGCGACGTCCGTTCTTCTTCCGCTCCTCTCCAACAGCAAAATACCCCTCGGGGAGGTCGTCGGTGACCGTCTGGAGTAAGCGCGTCTCGAGATCACTCCAAATCGCGCCAAATCACCTGAAATGTGACAAAAACAACAAATCGTGAAAAGCATCGCAATATCGTCGATATATCGTGAAAAACATGATTTGGGCGATCTAAATGGCATGCAAACATGCGGTAAAAAAGTGTAAAATAAAGAGTGATCAAAATCCCCCAAGCTTGCCTCTTACTCGTCCTCGAGGAAGATAAGTAAAAGGCGAACCCGGTGGATTCGGAAAACGAAAACGGCGAAGAAAAATGAAGAATGAAAAACGGAGAAGAGTGAAAAACGAAATAAAAATAAAGAAGAAAGAAAGAAGCGAAGAGGTAGGCTGCTAGATCATTTTCTCAGGACGTGGGTTCCGCTTACTCATATAGCATGCACTGAATGAAAAACACATGTCAAAGAATTTTATTTTGATATCATAGTATAATGGTGCAAATAGAAATAGAAAACCCACGAACAACAATATAATCATGAAAAACGGAATAATTTTTTAATTAACATCGTCTGAATCATTTAAAGCGGTATACAAATCACAGATCACACACTTTTCAATTGAATGCTTTCTATCAGGAGTATAAGAGTATCACACTATAGAATAGAGAGAATAGAAAAGTATGGATTTCATGAAATGATTGCTAGGCTTAGATTTCTGGATTTCGTAAAGCTAAAAATAATCTCACCGAGTATAGAATATTACTTAGCCTAGGTTGTTGTGCAACGTCAAGTAGTCACTCTCTCACACATCAATGGATCCCCTCCCCCAAGCTTATCTATAAGCGTGGTGGCATAAAAAAATATTTACATCCCCATTTCTATAAAGCTCCAAAAGCAATGAAAATGAACACGAATAGAGAGAAGAAAGAAAGGAAGTGAGATGGGATCTTTTATTGAGGATTTTTCCTCTTTTCTTTTTTTTCTTTTTTTTTCTTTTTGTTTTTTTTATGCAAAAGCATATATACACAACGATCCCAACTCAAAGAGAGATAATGATATACAGGAACATTTTCTCTTTTTTCTCTTTTTTTTGAATAAGAAATTTGGAGCTAGGAATTAATAGCGGGGAAATGCCATATAATAGAATCGCTAAGGGGAGATCCACCAATGATTTTAAAAGTAGAGAAATGATGTTCAAGATTTGTGGAGAAAGAAATAAATATATCACTCGGTTCACTCTATAAGACATGCACGACAACTTCAGCAGGGTAATCTAATCTACTCAGTTTCGATCACAAAAAAGCTAACTAATCCAAATTTATCATAGCTAACATCATTCAATCATCCTGAAGTGAAATGTACAGTTCATGCATATAGAAGTGATATAGCTAAAGAAATCATTACTCCAGATATAGGCATTCAATGCGTGAATCTTGGTGTGTTTTCTGTGATAGCATACATATGAATATTCAGACTCAGCTAATAATAAAATTTCATCCATTTTCATGTGGAAAAAGTGTGGGCTACTATCTCTAGATGCAAGGCAAGTCATAGCATATGATATCAGAAATAAAATCTAAGACATGACAAATAAAGCATGCATATAGGATAAGCTAACTCCACGTCATCATCATCACAGAAAAGTCATCTCTAGCATGAGATGAAAAAGAAAGAAATAAAGAAAAAGGGAAAAAAGAACTATTTACAATGCGGCACATAGAAAAATAAGAAAAACGTGATGCATGGCAAAATAAAAGAAAAATGATGAAAAATAAGTGCAAAAGCGGAAAATGGCGTGAAAAACTAAAAATAAAGGTGGCAAACCGAAAAAGAACGTGAGAACTCACTCCCCCAAGCTAAATGGCACAGTGTCCTCAATGTGCAAAGTGGGGCACACCGAGAGACAAGTAAAGTGAGGGGCAAGTTAGGATGCATGCATGATGAAAAAAAAGGATGAAAATAAAAGGGAAATTAAAGAAATGAAAATATGATGCGGACATGATGCATGCACAGATAGGAGTGATACAGATATATAAGTGTGTCACCAAAAACTCTCCCTCTCTCCCAAAAAAGATATATAAGGATATGATCTGAATGAGAAACCCAAAATAAGTGAGGGGAGGGGGGTGGACAAAACTGCAACAGGACCCAGCAGAAACGGGCAACACAACGGCAGGAATAATCGATGGCATCAAGGGTGCCTAAGAAGGTGGTGCTGCGCCGTCTCCGTCCTGAGGCGGAAGTGGTGGTGGTGGCTGGACAGGCCGCTGAGCGGGTGTGCGTGTGGAAGTGGTAGCAGGCTGAGTGTGTGTGGAAGTGTGGGTGGGAACCTGCTGGGTGGGTGGTGGTACGCAGGGGAGACGCTCCATGACCTGGGTAAGACAGTAATGAATCTGGGGGGATCAGGTCAAAGCGGCCAGCCAGTGCAGAGACGGTGGAGGATATGGTCCTAAGGTCGCCTCTGAGGCCACTCACCGCCCCCTCTAGAGCACGAATGCTCTGAAGTACAGTGTCGGGGGGAGGTGGTGCAGAGGGACGCACCGGTCGGGGCTGTGCCGGGCGGGGCTGGCGTACTCGGGTCGCGTACGTGACGAGCTCAGCGGGGAAGGGAACGAAAGGTGCTGCGCTCGCAAATGTGGGCCTGGCCTCAGTGTGAGGCCGGGGCACCGGCTGGTGAGAAGTGGAGGTAGCAGCAACGAAAGAAGAGTGCAAAAGTGGCAGCGAGGCGGCCAGAGAGGTCAGTGGCACAGAAGTGTGGACAGACGCCACGACACTCTCGGAAAATACAGCAGCAGTGGAAACAGAGGGCTCTCCGCACTCAACTACGGTCGGCGGGCGCTCGGGTGGTGCAAAAGAAACAGGCTCAGCAGACAGAGGGCCGGTGGTGGTGGTGACAGCCTCGGAAGCAGTGGAGGTGGGCTCAGCTAAGGTGCTCCCGACACCGACAGAGGTGGGGACAGAGGTGTCAGGAGCAGCGGAAACATCGGGTATAGGATGAGGGGCCACAGGGTCAACAGGGGCGGCAGGCTCGGCAGGTGCAACAGGGTCTGCGGGGGCAGCGTGGGCAGCGTGGGCCTGCTCGGCCTCCTCGACCTCGAGCACGTAAGCAGCGGGGATGAGAACATCCATCGCAGGGAGCCAGTCAACGTGGGTTGGTGCAATCTGAGTCCGGGCTGGGCTCGGAAGAATCATATAATCGGCACCGTAAGGGCCGTGCAACCAGACCCAGTGACGCTCACCGTGCGGACGAAGCATCTTCATCCGGGCCATAACATCGATCGACAAAGAAGTGGGGCCCGGTACTCGTCACAAGTCGTCAGGGAAGTCCTCGCCGGTCATAAGGGCAAGCAAGGTGATCAGGCCGCCGCAGCATATCGGTGAGCGAGCGCCCACCGATACAATGATGCGGTCCAAAAACCAAGCCGCGACATCAATCACGACGGCGGGGACCAGCTCATCGCCATCCCTAGATAGAGCTCTGGGACGTGTCATCGCGTAGAGCATGTAGAGCTCCGGCGTAGACATCGTGCCCGGCTCATATCTGGCCAAAAAGGTCGTCGCCATAAGGCGCTGAGCAATACGGAGGCAGGGATGGACAATGGCCAAGGCCTTGGCCCTACTAGGGTCAAAGGCAGCGTGAAGACCTGTAATCCGGGCCCAGAAGGCACCAGCGTCGAAGGAAGGTGGGGGGATATGGGTGGGGCCGTAACCGCGATCGGCTCCGGGGACAGCGGGCCACGAGAAAATGCTCTCATCATATCGTGAGTGACCTAGCACTCCCGGTCCATGAACCGAAACGAGCATCCCTCGTCGGTCCGGGCGATCGAACTAAGAATCTCAAGTGTCGGGCGGGTGAACGTGTCCGCCGACACCTGGAAGAAATCTCGCCAGCCCACGTTGTCGTACAACGTGAGCATCCCCTCTAGTACCCCCAGGCGTCCTAGGTCGGCAAGGTGTGCAAACCTGGAGGGTACGATCGAGCGATGGGAGATACGCTCGAAGACGGCGCGGTGTGCGTCGTCTCGGAACGTAATCCCGAGCGGCCCGACCAGTGGAGCCGGAGGTGGTGGCTGTGGAGCGGCGGGGAGTGGCTGTGCGGGCTGTGCGGGCTGTGTGGGCGCTGCAGGCTGTGCGGGGTGTGCGGGGCCTGCAGGCTGTGCTGGGTGGATGGGGTGTGTGGGAGAAGGTGGAGGAGATTCCTCCAACTCGTGGGAGGGGCCGGCATAATCCGACCGCTTCCGCTTGGCGGAAGCTCTCTTCGACCGCGGCCGTGTCCGGGGCGACATATCGGCCCCGAGCGCGCGCCGAAAAGTGTAAAAAGTGCGGCGTGTGCAAAAGAATGGAAGGAGTATACCCAGACACGCCGCGAGAGCAAGATAATAGAAGCGTGCGAAGTCAGCGCCTCCGCGAAGCCCGAATCAGTCCCTAGAAGCTCCCCGGGGCTCCCCTAAGCTCCCAAAAACAACCTCCGCATGAAATGGCGATATTAGCGGGTAATATTCAAAACGTATGGAGCATTAGGGGTATAATAGATAGATATAGAAATTGATTAGGGTTTGGGGGTCGTTTAATACATGGATCCTCGTAAAACACACAAAAAGAGGAGAAATAGGGCGAATCAGGCGATACCGGAGGTGGTCGGAGCGGCGGCCGCCGGCGGCGACTCGGGCGAGGCGCATCGGGTGCTCGGCCAGCGATGGCTGGCCGAGCGGCGGTGCGGTGGTGGTCGACCGGGCGAGTGAGGGCGCGAGCGAGCGAGGGTCGGGCGAGGGAGCTGAGGGGTCGGGCGAATTTGGGATTTTGCGTTTCGAAAAACGTGCCCCCCCTCGGCCCCTTATATAATGAAAGTTACGACTCGGCCGAGTGACTAGGTCACTCGGCCGAGTGAGATCAATGGTGATATCCTCCCCGCTTACGCTTCGGCCGAGTGGTTTTGCCAGCCTCGGCCGAGTGGAGTAAGTCCATTCGGCCGAGTGGCTCAAGCAACTCGGCAAGACTCGCCCTAGGAGCGTATCCGTTTTACTCGGCCGAGTGAAAATATATACTCGGCCGAGTAGCAGTTATACTGAAATCAAGAAAATAAACAGAGAGTTGGGTACAGCAGACTTCCCTCGTTCGTGAGCGGCTCGGCCGGACGAACTTGTGTACTCGGCCGAGTGACTAGTATACTCGGCCGAGTGAGCCTTCTGTTCTGCTGTTTGTCTTCGTTTGGGCTCTAAACTCCGTCTTTCTTCCTCCAGTCGATTTCATCTTACTCCTAAGCATCGAGCGTCTTCCTGGGGCGCTCCTCGTCGTCTCGTTCATCCTCCTCATTATGGATTTACCTATCTCCTCTCCTGTCAAGAAAAATAGGACCCGTTATCACAAAATTTTTGGGCGAACGACTCAAAACACTAACAATTTCTAAAACAAAAATAAATAAAAAGTAAAAATAAAGCAATAACCATCGGGTTGCCTCCCGACAAGCGCTCGTTTAAGGTCGTGAGCTCGACCCCCTATGATTTTTCAATTAATGCGGGATGTTCGGTGCATATGAGATGCACCCATCAAACTTTCCGGGGAGAACGCTTGGATTCGGAAGTTGTGGTGGCGTGTTCTCCCGCGGTGGTCTCTCGTCTCGAATAGTGTTGGGGGGAGGCTCCCCCAAGCTAGCGTTTGCTCCGGTCAACGGCTTCACCGGTGACGCCGATTTTCGTAGCGGCGGAGCTTTCTTCGGAGACTTTTGTTTCGAGAGCTTGCAGAGCTCTCGAATCCTTGCGACATCAGCGTCGCCTTCATCATTTTCAGCGGAGAGGTCAGGGGAATCATCTATCTTCTCATCTTGGCCTAAATCCGGGCCTTCATCAAAATCCTCATCGAAAAGAGCGCCAATCGAGTGGGGGATCGCCTCTTCTATCACCTCATCAAGGAGGTCCATGTAGTCAAGTTCCTCGTGGTAAGGCATGTGTTTCATAGCCTTAGGAATGTGAAGCTCCACCTCGATGTTGTCGACATTCAAAGTTAGGGTACCTTCTCGCACGTCGACAATCACTCCGGCGGTGGCGAGGAACGGGCGTCCAAGTATCAATGAAGTATCTCCCTCCTCCTTAACGTCCATGATCACGAAGTCACATGGCAAGCATATTCCCCACAGGACTTGTAGCGGGATGTCTTCGGCGATCCCTACCGGCCTTGTTATTCGCCCATCGGCCAATTGTATCCGCATGTCGGTAGGTTTCAACTTCGTCCCGGTGTTTAGCCTTAAGAACATGGAGAGAGGCATGAGGCTCACACTAGCCCCTAGATCTACCAACGCCTTTTGAAGAGGGACGCCGCCCAAGGTGCAAGGAATCCGAAAACTCCCGGGTCTTTAAATTTGGCCGGCTCCTTCTCTCTCTTGGTGAACCAAGAGCCCTCCTCGGCTAGCATAATCTTCTCCTTCCTCTTTCTCCCCGAAATCAAGTCCTTTAAGAATTTAGCATATGTGGGGATCTCCACGATGGCGTCGAGGAAGGGAATGTTGAGGCTAACTCCTCTAAGGTACTCGAGAAACTTTGCTAGCCTTTTCTCCATTTTCGCTCTAGTAAGCCTTTGGGGAAATGGGACCGGTGGCATGAAGCGCCTTTCCTCAATCAATTGCTCCGCTCTGGATTTCTCCTTTTCTTGTGGCTCTTTCTCCTTATCATCTTCAACTACCGGCTCAATTGGCTCCAAGCTTTCCTCCACGGGCTCCTCGGTAGGAATCATAGCAGGGGAGGTATCCTTCCCGCCTCTAGTAGTAACGGCAACTACGGCATTGATGTGGCCGGTGTTGCCCTGTGGGTTTTGCTCGGGTTGCGCCGGCAATCGTTGAGTGTTCCGATTGAGCAAGCCAATTGCTCCGATATTTGAGCCACAACGGTATTGAGGGAGTCTTGCCCCGCCTTCAAGGTAGCATTGACCTTATTTTGCTCGACCATAAACGCCTCCACTCTAGCTTCGAAGTCGGATCGTTGTTGAGCTTGTGGAGGGTTTTGATTTTGATTCCTCCACCCTTGGTTGTATCCGGGCGGCCTATATGGTGGAACTTGTTGCTTCGGTTGGAAATTTTGTTGTGGATGCCCCCTCGGTGGATAGTGTTGTTGTTGGGGTGGTGGTGGTCGAGCTTGTTAAGGTGGTTGTTGTGGCGGGTTCAAAGCTCCTTCATTGTTGGCGTAAGAGAATCCGGGATGATTTCTTGTGGCCGGATTGGCCCAATATCCTTGGTTCCCCGCGACATATTGTACTTGCTCCAAGGATCCTTCTCCTTGCTCTCCTCCCACATACATGGCTTGAGATTGGTCTTGCCAATCACACATTTGGTTCGTTGGAGCGGAGGTGGAAGGGGTTCCTTGGGGCTCCGTGATGAACTTATCCAGTCTCTCCACTACCTTGTGGAGAGAATCAAACTTGCTTGTAAGCTCCGCTACGGCCTTCGCCTCATAGATACTAGTTGGCTTTAAGGAGGATGTGGAGTGTCCTCGCTCATCGCCCCATTGTTGGTTATTTGAGGCCATCTCCTCAATTAGGGCCATAGCTTCCTCGGGAGTCTTTGACAAGATAGCACCATTCGCCGCGGCATCAATAATTTGTTTGGTCCCCGGTTGGAGACCGTTGTAGAAGCTATGAACTAGCTCCTAATCTTCAATGCTATGATGCGGGCATTGATGCTGCAAATCCTTAAAACGCTCCCAAGCCTCATAGAGCGTCTCCTGGGGTCCTTGCTTGAAGGACATGAGAACGCTCCGGATCTTCACCGTCTTGGATGGCGGATAGAACTTGTCAATGAATGCACTTGCCAACTCGTCCCAAGAGGTGAAGACTCCGTCAGCCTGCGTCCTCAACCAATAGAGTGCCTTGTCCTTTAGCGTGAAGGGGAAGAGACGCGGTCTGATGGCATCGATGGAGACCCCCGGCATCTGAAATGTGGCGCACTTCGACAAGAATAATTGGATGTGCTAGTGAGGATTTTCATGGGCATTCACATGAAATGGATCCTGCTGCATCAGAACCACTAGTCCAGTCTTTAGCTCGAAGTTCTTATCAGCCGCCAACTCCGGCACGGCAATGGATGAGGTCGTAGAAGAGGTCTTAGGCCGAAGCCTATCTCGAATAGAAATTATCCTCGCCATCCTTGCCGCTAATTGGTCTGCAGTTTCCGGGTTGGTCATAAACCGCCCTTCCGGATTTTGTCTCCTTTCCGCTCTGAGTCTCTGCGTGGTACGTTCGATCTCGGGATCAAATAATATAGCTTCAGGGTCCGCCGTAGATCTCGTGTACATGCACAGGGAAAAAAGAGTTTCAAAGAAATGATTAGTACCGTGGAAGGGTTAGGTAAAAATGAAGGAATGAAAATAATAATAATAATAATAATAATAATAATAAAGAAACAGCTAGGGTGGTAAGATCAAACGCAATCGCCTCCCCGGCAACGGCGCTAAAAACTTGATCACTCCGGGACGTAACCCAAAAGAACGGTTGTAGTTTTACCGCAAGTGCACGGTGTAGCAGCGAGCGGGTTATCGAACACAGGGAGGATGAATCACCGTGCTTGTTCCGATCAACCTGGCTATTTTAAAAAGAGGGAAATTTGCCTTTGGCGATCCTGTCACAATCGTCAGACAAAGTACGGAAATATCAAATCAAATAAAGAACGTCTAGGGAATGGGAAATTCCCGCTACTCACCGTATTTCGTAAAAGTGGTTCATTGGTATCAAAGTTGCTAGAATAAGATTTTGGATGAACTAGTTGCAACTGAATGTAGAACCAAGCTCACGCTCTCGCGATGTTGCCGGTCTATAGCTATCCTAGGCTCGGGTCCAATCTCTTGCAAACCCTAGCCTAGGGAAGCTAGCATTAGGATCAACATCATCGTTCAATCGCGCACCGAGCCCAATCTCTTGCAAACTCGGTCCACGACCTAGTTTGGGATAGTTCCTACCCGTCCAATCTCTTGCAAACGGGAATGGGCACGGAATTGGAACCGGAAACCCTAGTATCGGTCCAATCTCTTGCAAACCGATACTACGGAAATTCGATTCCAACCCAATTCGGATTTCTAGGGTTTCCTATCGAATTGGGATCCAATCTCTTGCAAATCCCAATCGATGTGAATTCCTAGCCGTCCGTAGTAAATTGATCCCAATCTAATCCCTAGTAGCAATTCTAGCAAAATTTCTACCAATTCATCACAATCATGAAATAGGGCTTGTAGGGTTCATCCCCACGCCCTAAGACGTGGCGACTACTCACAATTCATAGCAAGATCACAAAAATAATCAATGAAATAAGCAATAGAATTCATCACAATATTGAGATATGCAATAAAAATAGAATTTTTAGAGAAGAGAAAAGCAAACCAATGGAGTTCTTCAATTAATCCAACAAAAATCCAATTTTGTCTCCTCTCCAATCTCAAGAATAAAACTAAAAAGCTAATCTAAAAAGCTGCAAAAATCTAAGAGAGAGGCTCTCAAAACTAGGGTAAAAACAGGGGCTAAATAGCCCCCAAAATCGTCCAAAAACTGTGACCAAAATACCCCTGCGCAGCCTGTTTTCCGCAATTTTCGCTACAGGCAGCGCGTCGCACTCGGCCGAGTGACAAAAGTCGCTCGGCCGAGTGAAAACCCTGTAATTTTCCAGTAAGTATCGATCTTCAGGGGTCTTCACTTCGGGGGCGGCTCGGCCGAGTGAGTTGTCGTCACTCGGCCGATGGCTTCATGGTACTCGGGCGGACGGGATTATCCACTCGGCCGAGTGGGTCTTCTGAAGCTCAGGCAGCCGAAAAACAGTAACATGGCGATTTTTGAAGGGCTTCGTCTGGGCGCCACTCGGGCGGACGGGGTCTCGTCACTCGGCCGATGTGGTCTCCGTCGCTCGGCCGAGTGCACATATGAATCGTGTCTGATCTGGTCGGCCGAGCAGTGTCTCGCTGGTCGGCCGAGTGACTCCTTCACTCGGCCGAGTGGGACACAAAACATGCCCAAACTGCTTGTTTTGGCCTCCTCGTCGCTCATGCGACGTCCGTTCTTCTTCCGCTCATCTCCAACAGCAAAATACCCCTCGGGGAGGTCGTCGGTGACTGTCTGGAGTAAGCGCATCTCGAGATCACTCCAAATCACGCCAAATCACCTGAAATGCGACCAAAACAACAAATCGTGAAAAGCATCGCAATATCGTAGATATATCGTGAAAAACATGATTTGGGCGATCTAAATGGCATGCAAACATGCGGTAAAAAAGTGTAAAATAAGGAGTGATCAGTAGAGAGATGACCTTTACAACTACAATTATAACAAATCTTTTTTGATTTAGAGGTAAACTTTGACCAAGACTTACCTTGCGTGTCCTTCAGAACGCTTTAAATTGATTGGCAAGTTCCATAAAATCATCATCACTAGCCTCATTCTCTCTATCTTCTTCAATTGAAACTTCTTGATGGAATTTTTTTATCCATTTGATTGGCTCCTTCGCGGCATGGAATGCAATCCCTTTTTGTTTCTCTAGCTTCTCGGGCTTAGATGGTTGAATCTCATTCTTATGTTGAAGCTTTACTTCATACGCCATGAGATTCCAAATGCACTCCTCAACGGTGTATTTGGACTTGTCATTTGACTCCAAAATATTGTTGGCCTTTGACTCCCATTGAGGCGTAAGAGAGTCAAGGATCTTCTCCACTCGATCCTCTTGAGAAATCACCTTCCCAAGTCCTTCCAAAGAGTTCACAATATCTGTGAACCTTGTGAACATTTTCAAGATGATCTCTCCTTCCTGCATCTGAAACAATTCATATTGAGATCTAAACACACTTTATTTAGATTTCTTTACCTTTGACGTCCTTTCGTGAGTAATCTCCAATGTATGCCAAATTTTGTTGGCTGTTTTGCTTATGGAGATGCGGTTGAACTCATTTTGAGTGATGTCACAATGGAATGCGTTCATTGCCCTCACATTGGATTTGATAAAATCATTCTCTGCCTCTGTCCTAGTAGCCATAGGTGTAGTAGGCTTCACACGAGGAGACTCTGTGACATCCCATAGTTCTTGACCATCCAAGTAGATCATCATCTTGATCTTCCAACTTGGATAATTTATTTCGTTTAAGAGCGGAGGTCGAACGGTTGATAACCCTTCTTCTTGAGATATAGATGAAGTGTTGAAAGCCATCATTGTTGTATGCTTCAACCTCGCTCTGATACCAATTGTAAGGACCATATGTACCTTGCAGTACTAACAACAAACACTCTAGAGGGGGGCTAAATAGAGTAATGGCAATAATCGTGTAATTAAAAATTAAACTTGTAAATATGGAATTATAAGTGCAAGAGGAATTAAAACAACACAAACAAGTAAACGCAAATGCACAAGATTTTACCATGGTTTCCCAACTTGGTTACATCCAGCCATACCAAATATTCACTATGATCCTACATAAGGTTGTGAATACATTCCCACACAAGGGATACCCTACACTGTTGGGAGATGGGTATGCCCTCGAGGCAATTTATCTCTGTGCACATATACAAAAGTCTTGATGAAAATAACAGTAAGCTATTTGGTAAGAATTTACCTAAGTTAATAATAATGTAGTCGACATTAGAACTTAGGTAAAGTCTTAAAACTTAATGCGAGGTTAAACAAGTATCGAAATGAGGATCATGGAGAATTGTTTAACCGTTAGTAGCATAAGTCTAAAATCGTTCGTGGTCGTATATGTTTCGAGAAAAGGATATCAAAACACCGGATAGACCATTGTGTCTTCGTCTTCACCATGGAGTGAGGACGATGATCTTATGGTCGTTCGACTTAGCGAAGTCAGAGACGAGACACAGGTGCTTATTACAGAATGAGTTCACTGAACAATCCAATGAGAATTATCACATGGCTAACATAACAAATCTGTCAGTGATAACTCTCAGTGATGATAGGCTAGTTGGTCCTTAGACTTGAGGTCATTGTATGAACCTGTACGTGAACGGTGTCACTTAGATCTCTGACCTAGCTTCGAGGTAAGGCCTGTCGAAAGCTCTTTGGTTGGGTGACCCTTGAAGCATGCGAGGAGAGTAATGACCAAGAAAGGATTCGTCTCTCCCGTTATGGGGGAGTTAGTGTCGCAAGTGTTGGTTCGGTCTTTAGTGAAAAACTCTGGCCAAAGTTTGTTGGAAGAAGTCCAACATTGTTTAACTAAAGACCGATGAAGACTAACCAAGTTCAAGCTATTGGGGTCGACAGTTTGACCGTACCCTAGACTTGACTAGGCGACATAGTTTTAACGAGGGGACTAAAACTACATATTAATCATAGACACAGTCAGGGAGGTCCCGACAATACTCATGTTAATGAGTTAAGCACATAATTATGATACCGAAACAGGGACTACACATGCTCGTGGTCACTGCCGTCGGCGGTTTCAAGCCCCACCTGTAGTAGGGTCAGGCTGTAGGGTCTCACACAGAGTGAGACCTTCGTCAAGTAATAGGTAGACTTAAGGGAGATGATGCATTGGATGCATGGGAATTAATACGTCACAAAATGTTTGTGACAAAAGCTTTAAAATATATTAGATGTGGAAATTTTGCATATGATGCAAAAGAGAATTAAATATGTCATAAAATATTTACGAGCATATTTAATATAATAAACGCAAGGAAAAGGTTACCTGGATGATGGTAACTCTCGGTCTAAACCCAGTTTCGAACGGCGTCCAAAACGGACTCTGTATGAGGAAAATAGAGCCAAAACCATGAATTAAGCCTTATTTGGGCATTGCAGGTCGGACTCCTGCACCCGCACCGGTTAAAAGAGCGGGAAGCTGGCGGGGCCCGCCCGCTTTGTTTAGTAGGTGCCTGCCCGCCCGTGCCAGTGCAGGCGGGTGCATAGCACGCACCCGCAGGGAGCGTGCCAGGCGCGTGCCCAGCTTGCGCGCGCTGGAGGTGGGGCCCACGTTGTGGGCCCCACATTTTTAGGTTACGAACCCTAGTGGTTTTTTATGGCTGGTTTTTCTGCAAAAAATAGATGTTGGGCCATGTTAAGGGGTAAAACGAACTCGGATTGGAGTGCCGTTTTTTCCTACGTGTTCACCATTCAACCCTCTTCGCAACGATGTGTGACATCGTTCTTGGAGCTCAACAGTGAGGGAGGAAAAATTCATTGAAGTTTTGCCTTCGTGAAGGTTAAACTAAAAGATAAGTTTCTCCTTCAACGTCTTTAGTCCCACATCGGAAATGGAGATAAGGAGAGGGGTCAGTCGCCTATATAAATAGGGGCTACATCCCTTCCTTGAAACCTGCACCAAGTCTTCGATTAGCTTCGAAAATTTTTAAGCATGCTCGAATTGAGACTTAAAATTAAAATTTCCTCTTTCTCTCAAATTCTTCATTGCTCCTGATCGGATTCTGGCAAATCAACGAAGGAGTTCGGATCGGATCCGAAGTCTTGACAAAGGATCCACTCAAGGTGAAACTTCCTTTGGCATGTGGTAAGCTTGGTGACAGGGTATTGCTCACCTCGGGACACGGTTTGGTTTGGGAAGTGGTTCGGCTCGGAAGAAGCAGCTCGGGGTGTCGCTTTGGAGTCAAGGAAGTGTTGCTGAAAATGACGCTTCGTATTCTGCGGAAACGAAGTGAAAGGCATGTATTTTAATTTACATGTATTTATAATCGCAAATAGGTTGATAGAACTATTCTTAGGGGTTGGTCAGACCCAACCCCGGAATAGTAGAGATTCTGGCCAGGGTTGTTTCATTAGGGCTAGATTTTAAAAAAATTTAAGTTGTTTTTTCCGCTGCTTTTATGTTTTCGTCGTCCATCTGACTTAGGCTGGACGTCGATTTTATAGCCCTAAGGACCCAGAAAATCATACATTGGTATCAGAACCAGATTTACTTGATCTATATTTTGCAATTATAAAGTGCATGTGATACAGCATGTTTCGGCATGGAGGTTTTAATTAAAATATTAAATTGTCGTTTTATGTGCTGTTTTTTCAACAAATTGTTTTTGGAAAATTAGATCTAATTTTAAATTTCATGTGATAATTTTAAAAATTAGATCTTTATAATTATGTGATAATTTTTGATGTAACTTTGATTTATGAGATAATTTTAAGTTGCATGCTTTGCTAAATTTTATGAAATAATTTAGTTAATCTGTCAACATGCTAAATTGTTTACTTGAAAATTTTAATGGTTATATAAGTTCTTGTTGATTATGTGATACTTCAAGAAAAAACTTTTAGGATAGCAATTAAAAGCTTTCAGAAAATTATTAGATAATTTTTTATCGACATGCTATGATTTAAAATTGTTGCAACAAATTAAACTCCTAAACATTGATTAGGGTAGCCCTCTCCAATAATTATTAATTTAATCGTTCTAATAATAATTATGAAAAGGCTATGATTTAAATTGTTGCAACTAAAATTTTAAATTCTTAATACCTGATTAGGATAGCACGTTAATATTAATAAATCATTATAGTTGATAAGGACATTAATAAAAGTTATTAACCAATCCTAATTATTTCAAATTTTAGGATTCAACTAGTTTATAGGATTAACTAGGTTTAATGAAGCCATTTCAAGTCGATATCACACATATGAATAATTAGTACTCTTCAATGGATCATGATCTGATCTAGTGTTTTTTGACTAGTGTTATGAATCACCCTAGCTCAACTGGGGATAGTGATCCTGGCCTAGCCAAATCATTGGTCGTGTTCTACTAGACTGTAAGGATGCGAGTTATAATTATGCGAAACCATCGATTACATCTAGTCAATTACGTTTAAAATCCTCTTCAAGATTAGCCGTAACCCTCCTTGTTTTAGAGATTGGCAACTATATGTTCTATGTTGTAGTTGTTGAGCACACTTAAGCTATGGCATAGCTACCTTATGAAAACCAACTTCTCATTACATGAGATGTAGTCTAGAATTAACCCAACCCGTCGCGTCGTGCACATACACCGAGCGTCTGCGTAAGTTAGGCTAGACACGAAAACAAGTGTCTGACTAGACTAGTCATTATGATTTAGATGAGCACACTCATGGTAATAAGTGGCTAGGGGTAAAAACCAATAATGGAATCATATATGATATGATTGTTAAAGCGTAATCTACCAATCACAAAGTCAAGTAATTTGTTGAGCACACTCAAGGTTGTGAGGATCAGGGTGGTTGGATCCATTTCCCACTAAATTTAATTAATTTAAATCATTCATTATTATGGCAAATATGATTGCCAAAATAGTGGGAGGATATAGTAGGTAAAAGCCATTCTATCTCTATTTAATATTGAACATATGCTAAACTAGGGTAGTTCTATGTTTGCTGATGGAATCCAAAACATAATATCCTAAGAGAATATGCAAAATGGTCTAGAAGATTGATTAAATGAATATCAACGAAACTTCTAATTGATAGACAGAATTATGTTCTCATTGACATTAAAGTGTCCTTCTTAACACGGGCTCAAGGACAATGACTTCCTTGAAGCCCTAGACCCAACGCAATTCAATCCACAAGGTGTGGAACTTCATGTAAACGGTTTGGCTCGAAGATGAATACAAGAGCGGTACAAGACTATGTATCCCAACCGGATCTTGAGACGAGCAACTTGTTGAGCACACTCAAGGTTGTAAAGCTCAAGCATTTGGATACATGAGATATTTGCACAGCTATTATTTGTGTTGGGACATGTAATATGTAAATGAGATTTAGAAAAGGAGAAGGCATTCAGGAAAGTTAATTGAAAAAACAAGTGTTATCTATCATTAGTAAAGGCAAAAGTAGGAGGAACTGAAAATGTGACATATTTGATGTCACGGTTTCAGGATAAATCATTATACAAAAGGAACAGATTATCCTACATGTTGGAAAAAGGAGCAAGTGTTGTTTCTTAGACCAAAGAGGACATCTAACACATTTTGGCGAATGTCGTCACTTTGCTTCTGAAGCAATTAGTAATTTGTATAACGATATTGTATTAAGTGGTAATACATGAATGCGCAAGTTATAGAATACTAATCTATGGCTAAATAGACTAGACCGTACTGAAGAGGACAGACTTGATAAGTCACATAAAGAGAGGGTTTTAACATCTCGTATTATGAGTCAAAAGACACTTGTGAGTCTTATCTCAAAGGATGATGGCCAAAACTCCTTCTGTAAGACAGTGAGAGAATGAGTTAGAGAACTCACGATCTTGTACATACGGATGTATCCAGACCCAAGTCTAAATTAGCCTAGATATGTTATACTTATTGTATTACGACATGTGTTCTTGATGAAACACAAGTCTGATAAAGTAGAGTACACAGTAACAGAAGTATTTGAACTGCTTCAATCAGATCGAAGATTCGAATACTTAGCTATATAATTCTTGCGTAATTAAAAGAAAATGTGATTTTCTCTCAGGTCAAGTCACTTAACACATCAGTGTGTTGGAGACAATGAACCGCACTTTGTTAAATATGGTGTGATGCATGACAAGGGACTCTGAGTTACAATCCTCCCTCTGGGTTAAGTCCTAGATAGTAATGCATAGGTTCTTGATAAGGTTCTATAAGGACCTTATAATATGATATTCCTCAAATTAATTGTTAAGAAGTCACAGGATTACTCGAGTCTTGTGAGACGAAAAAGTCGAGTAAGACATCTTAGCTGATGATGGCCTAGATAACTTCCAAGATGCCATTCGAAGTAGTGATTCTAAGAAATGGATTGATGTAATCCAAAAAAGGCCAGTGCACTAAAATAAGGTATGGACCTTAGTTGACATGCCCAAGGAAAGTGTTTTCTTTGGCGACAAGTGAATCTTCGAGTCAAAAGATTAGTACAGATGGAAATTAGTGAAGTACAAGTTATGTTGGTTGAGAATAGTCATCATCAGAACTCCTATAAACGGATTGTGATGAAATTTTCTCACCAACAGCTGTGTACAGATTTATTCAGATCAGACTCGATGTAAATGATCACGATGACCATGACAACTGGAGTATTCATGTATAGTCTGTTTTCTAAATATGATTTAGAAGAACAAACTTATATGAATTAGCCAAAGGGTTTTCAAAGTCAGTGGGAGTGAATAAAAGGCATGCGAGGCATCAAGGAGCTTGAACGTATGTTTTGATAAAGTGGTCAAATGGTCAAAGAGTTTGACTTTTTATCAAAAACAATTATAAACCGTGCGGATGACCAGTGACTATTTTGAAACATTCTCGTAAGATACGGAAAGGATATTATTTTAAATCTTAAGTGAGGACATTGAGCTGGATGAGATCCAGGCAAGTAAGGTTTTGGATTCCAAAAGACGAAGTTAATTATCTAGATGAGATTCAAATGTGCGGTATAATATGAACATAAAAGTTCATTAGGTCTATACCAAAGACGGTTTAGCAGATTCACTCACGAAGGTTCTACCACATAAAGTCTAGAGAGACTTATGTGTAAATGCGGTATGAGATACCATGATAAATGGGCCTGAGTGCAAGTGGGAGATGTTGGAAGATGGGTATGCCCTCGAGGCAATTTATCTCTGTGTACGTTACAAACGTCTTGTTCAAAATAACAGTAATCTGTTTGGTAAGAATGTATCTAAGTTAATAATAATGTAGTCGAAATTAGAACTTAGTTAAAGTCCCGAGACTTAATACGAGGTTAAACAAGTATCGAAATAAGGATCTCGATCATGGATAATTGTTTAACCGTTAGTAGCATAAGTCTAAAATCGTTCATGATCGTAGATGTTTCGAGAAAAATATATCGAAACATCGGATAGACCATTGTATCTTTGTCTTCACCATGGAGTGGTGACAATGATCTCATGGTCGTTCGACTTGGCAAATTCGGAGACGAGACACAGGTGCTCATTGGAGAATGAGTTCAGTGAACAACCCAATGAGAATTATCACATGGTTAAGATAACAAATCTGTCAGTGATAACTCTCAGTGTTGATAGGCTAGTAGGTCCTTAGACTTGAGGTCATCGTACGAACATGTACGTGAACGGTGTCACTTAGCTCTCTGACCTAGCTTCAAGGCAAGGCATGTCGAAAGGTTTATAGTTGGGTGACACTTGAAGCGTACGAGGAGAGTAATGACCAAGAAAGGATTCATCTCTCCCGTTATGGGGAGTTAGTGTCGCAAGTGTTTGTTGAGTATTGGACTTCTCCATACTTGGTTTTGATGATGAGCAAACATAAATACTTATGACTAATACCCTATATGCAGTTAATCCATTGCCTAAGCTTATCATGACGATCAAAAAGCAGTGGATGACTATGAAGATCAATCAAAGATCAAAGTTAAAGATTGGGTGATCAATATTAAAGAATGGAGCTGTAAAGACTTCAAGATCGTTCAAAAGAAAGAAGAGAACCTAAAACATATGTAATCTTTTTATTCTCTCTTCTTTCTTATTAGAATGTAGCTTTGAAGTAGTTTACTGTTGGAGCTCACACATGTCACTATTTCTAGCCTAGGATTTCATTAGATTAAATTTTCTAGGTCTCTATCGTTGATTTCCCTTTAATGTGCATTTTGGACTTTCAACAGGCGACTGATGAACATTATACATGCGTCTATCTTCATACAAGAGCCCGAGATGGTTCTTTAATTGTATGTTATGCACACTCTATTGGACTTGATTTTTGGGCTTTCAGTTCTTTACTTTCATTAAGCGAATGTTGTATAAAGTACATGCACATGTCCAGTTACATGCGCATGTGACTTGTTAGCTAGTCATCTTTCTCATATGGCCCAAACTTCTTAAGTTTTGTCAACTTTCGCACTAGCCCCTTGGAGGCGATGTAAGAAGGATTTACATGCGCATGCACATGGCATAGGTGCATGTATATGCTTCTATAGTCACCTGTCCAACACTTGCCCAGAACTTTGATTTTGGCAAATTACTCATTTGTGCAACAGACGACTGATATTGGTTTCCAAGTCGCCTGCTCATGGCACAGGCGCCTGTGGATTCCATATCAGTCGCATGTCCTGGTTTACCCAAAATTCTTTAGTTTTCACAACTTACGTATCAATCGCCTGTAGAAGGTTTCTCAGTCGCCTGATGGTTTTCAGGCGCCTGTCCAACCTTCATCAGTCGACTGTCCTAAGTGGTAAGTTACCATTTGAATTCTCACCTACCCTCAGACACAGTGCATCAGTCCACTGTGGTTTCTTCACTAGTCGACTTTCTGTACTGTAAATTCTATCTGTTTGCTGTTTCCACACAGATTTCAAAGGGGTTTTGGGTATTCTATTTGAGTGTTTTGGAGAACCTATAAGATGGGCTTCTACTATTCCATTGGAGCTTCTTAGTCATTCTCTTAGCAACTCAAGATTCATCTTCAAGCTCTCAAGCTCTCATTCTCTCCAAACCCTAGAATCCCATTCTCTCTTGCTCTCCAACCTAGAATCAAAGTGATATCCTCTAGTCATTTGGTGGTGACAAGAGAAAGGGCTTTCTCTCTTCTTGGAAGAGACATCAACACACAACACACTTGCTCCTTCAAGTTCTACTCCAAGGCATAGGTGATTGTAAGTGTTGTAATTTCATAATTTCATAACTTTCATTATTAAGTTTTTCTCTCGGTTGTGAGAGTGGTTTGATTGATCCCAAGTTGTGGGATTCAAGGACATCGATTGTAGGTCGATTACACTTGTAGGGTTGCTACAAGTGGGTTTAAATGAAATCTCATGTTAGGGTTCTAACTAGAGTATCCGGAGGTATCTGGGTGGAAGGGACGTAGGATTACCGGGAACAAGTCGGGTTTGACTTGTGTAATCCAAATCCTAGAAACATCTTATTGTTTGCATTGTTCATTGTTGTTAACTCTTATTTTTGTAACTTTGTTGGACTAGGATTTTAATTAGGCATAATTTCTTAGTTAAATTTTATAAACATTATTGTAACGACCCACTTTTCAGGATACCCAGGAAGTACAAATCCGTCACAAGCATTCCCCGATCAACGAGTGTTATGTAGAAAGAAAGAAAAGAAGAGAGAGTACAAAGAATCTGCAGGTCACCACGCACGTGCTGGGAAGTACAAGTAAAGCTCTATCACAGAAATATCACATAGAATTAAACAAGTTACAAATATTTCTTTTTATTAATACAATAATACATCTTTTACATACATCATCTTTGAACTGAGTACAAAAGAAGTAAACAAGAAAATCCCCCAAAGAATCTAAAAAGAAAAACACTCACACCTTGTACATGGTACAACTCACTTCCTAACTATCCCTAGGAATCATCTGCACCAGACCGCCCTCTTAGAGCTCCATCTCTGAGTAGATCATGAGTCTAACTCTGCTCTAATAATCCTGCTACTAGACCTGGAAAAGAAAATGGGGCACGTCAACGCGTAACCCAGTAGGATTCCAAATTAAGCTAGGTAGGAGCCAGTTTAGAACCGGACTACATATCTAAGAAGGGTGGTCTAACAAGTAAGGGTCACAATGCATATGAAAGTATTCACGGCATGATATGCAAGCATTAACAAAGAACTTGTAAAACATGCACAAGTAACCATATTATAACATGCAAATGTTGAAAGTACACATAGGAACATGTTGACATGGGATGGTAGCATTAAAGTAAACAGAGGTGCAGATCAGCATGAGATAACAACATTTACAATTTAAAAGACAATGACTTTAAGTTATCAATTCACATGTTTGGGAATCCGTGTAAATAATAGGACACTTAAGGAGATGGACTTCACCCAGGGTGGGTGAAAAATAGTACCTTAACCAGCGACACGAGCACTGGAGGGGCCTCTCATAACTCCTTAGAAGGGAGTGAGAAATCTCGGGTTTTCTGTGAAAAACAAAGCAAGCCATCATTTATCGTCATGGTGCATCACGAGTACACCACCAGCCTCTCTAACTCTGCCCACTCCCCTTGCTAGCAGGCAGGAGTGCGCGTGAGACTCAAGCTATGTCCTCACTTAGCCAACTCCTTCGCTCAATAGTGTAAGTGGGAGTCTCAGCTGTGTCCGCTCCTTAAGACCTACCTCTTACACGTGTTCCCCTCATACCCTTATCTAGAGCTTCACCCATTTTAGAATGGACTGAAGACTCCAGACTCATTCTCTCATCTTACTCTTACTTCATCATTTCATATTTCTTTCATTTTGGTACATCATTCTCATATTCATTATCAGTCCATCATTTATTCACTTTCCATCTTTCAATTTCATAAGAAATTTGCATAACATACTTGAAAAATGGAGAAGATTAACATACGATTCTCTTTCACAAACTAACATGGATATATTCTGGCATTCAAGTAATACTTCATTTCACATTTCTGATCGCATGTAAACTAGTGCGTGGATTAACAAGTAGATTCCAATAATAACTTGATATGTTGATTCAATATGCATAATGGTAACAACATGAATTTCACACTTTCTCATGGATTTCTAAATAACCGAACTGAAGCCTGCATGATTAATATCCAAAACATTGTATTTTGAAATCATATGAATCAACAAAATTAAATAAAATGGAGTTCTGTAAGAAATGGGGGAAAACAGGGCCACACGGCCGTATGAAGATTCCAAACGGCCGTATGGATTATAAGTCACACGGCCGTATGAAAGTTTCATACGGCCGTGTGTGGAAAAGCCCAGGAATAATCCACACGGCTGTATGGAGAAATCCATACGATCATATGGATTTGGGCGGGGAAGTAGAGAGAGCATACAGTCGTATGAAGTTCTGTGATACGATCGTGTGAAGTGGGTGGTTCGACCATACAGTCGTATCTAAGACTCAAAGCTTCAAAGTTCGACACGGCCGTATGGTTTTAGCAATACTAGTGTATGGTGCTAATTTTCCCTACATGGTCATTCGAACGACCGTATAAAGCTACCGACCATTATACGGTCGTGTGAAAAGGGCCATACGACTGTATGGTTTCGTCTGTTATCAAGTTCGACAGCGACGAGGGTAAGATCTTATGCAATTATAACTACATCCTATCTAACCAAGTTAGGATCCTACCTCAGCAAGTCCTTCACTAAGTCTGGGGCCCTTCTTCCCCTTGAAGACCCCAGCAATCTCTCAAGCTTCTTCCATGGCTGAGGCAATTAGGGTTTTGCAGTTGGTGCGGAATTGAGAGGGGTAGTAACTTGATGGAGGAGATGGGACTATTAGGAGTTGTTGGGGGTTCGGCTAGAGGGGAGGAAGGAGGAGCCAGTGGTAGAGTTAAGGTTACATGAGTGAGGACGAAGAGGGGGTCCTTGCATGAGAAGGGAAAAGAAAGAGCTGGGTTTCATGCATGAGGAAGAGGGGAGGAGGAATGGGCTAAGTGTTTCTCCCATCTTCAACCACTAAACAATCCTCATCAGCATATCTCAACCACTAAGCCTGTCATGTGCTCCCCCCCCCCATGTGTCACTATATGATGATTAATTAAGGAGGCAAGGCCACCTCAACTATTAAGGTGTCATCATAATATAATTGTAGAAAAGTATGAATACTTAATTAATACCATATATTTTAACCTACAATGTGTGTGTGTGTGACATACATACATACATACATATATCTATTATACATTTGACAGTGTTTTTTGAATTCTAGGGCTGACTAGGACAAGCTGACTAGGACAAACAGGTTGATAGAAAGATGGCTTGGATTTAATCTTGAGGAATGAAACGTTGAGATGAGATTTTGTGAAAAAAAATTGGAGGGAAAAACATTTCTAGGGGAATGAAAGTTTCTAGGGAAATGAAAGTTTCTTGGGAATAGCAAAGTGCACAGAATTAATGCATTTGGGAAAAAAAAATAAACTTCCACTTAATGCTGCAGATCGAATGCTGCTGCAGATCGAATGATATCTCCCTTAACGTGGGGCACACCGTCTCTTCGACTCAAGCGCCGAGGGCTCCCGCTAAATTTTTTTACGCTAATTTATTGTTCTGCGCCTGAAGCGCCTGCGCCGTTTTTTTTACGCTAATTTGTTGTTCCGTGTCGAATGCGTCCGCGCTGAATTTGTTGTTCCACACCGAAGGCGTCCATGCCACTAAGTATTTTTATGCTAATTTGTTGTTCCGCGCAATTTTGGCTGTGGAAATAATTTTTGGAGAATAAAGATTTCGTGGGGGAAAATCTTAAATGAACCGTGCCCGCGGGCACGGGTTATAACTAGTATATATATATGTGTGTGTGTGTATATATATGTACTAGTCATAACCCGTGCCCATTGGGCACGGTTCATTTACGATATGCCCCCTCAAAATCTTAGATCCCCCAAAATTTAACTCATCCCAAGAAATTTAGTTCCTCCCAAAAATCATAGTTCCTCCCAAAATTGACAAAAATTATACACTTTGCTAACTTGACACTCTTAAGAATGAGAATGAACATGGATGAAACCCTATGTTTCACTTTGCAAACATGACACTTTGGTGTTTATTTATTTATTCCTCTAAAGAGTAATTTTGGTGGGGCAAACAGGACAGACATGCTAATTCAATTCAACTCCAAAAATTCCAGTTTGCATTTCTCCAGTTACCAAATTGGATCTGTCACCCAATGAGGCTCATCCACAATTAGATGACTATGATGTAAACTCATGCATTTATTTATCTGACCTCATCTAGAATCTATTCTTAATTGTCTGAAACATAATTCCAAAGTCACCTATTATCAAAGAATTAGATCAAAGAATTAATTAATGGGTATGTCATATAACTGTTAAGATACTTTTCCTACTATTTAAAACTGGGTTTTGAATCATTGCTCATATCTCTAATTCATGTTCCTCAGACTCTCCTTGTGATCAGTTAAGATAGACATGAGCATAATCTCTTCTTGCTGCACATTCTCGTGCCAGTTCTCAGTTCTTTGATTCAATGCTCATGCAGTTTGTGCACCATCTTCATCCCCTTTGTTGTTCAGCTGATGACAAAAGAAATAAAAGCAGCAGAAAATCATTTGGTAATTCCTAGTTCAACAAATTGGATGGAGGGCTCTTGTTTTGTCTTCAACTGTTGTGGTCGCAACCTTATTGCATTTTCATTTCTTAGCTATATTAATGTACATTCATTTTGATGTTCTTCTCTGCAATGTGCAATGTTCATCTGGTTTTTGAGTATCCTCTTTATTCATAAAAATTTGGAACCATATAATGTTTCAGCCTCTTCACAATTTTAAAAAATCATTTGTGCGTCTGAGTGTGTCTAGCTATCCATTTCATTCACCTATATTCAATTATCTGCATTTGTTGTCTCTCTAATTTGTGCAATGGGTTTGATCCTCCATATATCTCAACATTTTGAACCCTTGATTGTATGCATACCTTCACACCAGTACCCACTTACCCACAACAATACAGGCAGAGTCCTATGTGATAATGGACTGCAGAAGAACATTAAGGATATATGGTCTAAAGATTCCAAATATTACACTTTACACACTATCATCAATCAAAATAATGAAGAAAAATGATAGTTTTGCTGATGCCCACCAAATTACATTGCAAATTACATGACAAATGGGCTTTACTCAGCAAACAAAAAGCAAACTAAAATCCTAAGTGTGCACAAACAGCTAAGTTGGATTTTTCAACTAAGTTGCAGTCCAGAGGAGGGCGGTGATATGGAGCATGTATGAGGATGACCTTGCTGTAATATCTATGCATATTGTGTCAAAGCCCTTACTTTCTCCTTTTCGATAAGCTGTTTCAAAGACAACATATGATGTTTTTGTTTTAATTGAAAATGCCATGGACATGTATATTCATCAGAATATAGCCGATTGGCTTTTGATTACCTTTTTTCCAAGATTCATATTGTTTCATAGTGTTTTCTCACTACAAAAGCGTTGACCGTGGATAACCCGGTCAACTTGGTCAAGGGATCCGCTTGGGTCCCTCGGGTGTGTCGAGTCGGTGCAGACGAGGCGTGAGTCGGAGTTGCGGACGACGTGGAGCACGTCAGCTCGGCCAAATCGAGATCCTTGGTCGCAAAGGGGGCGAGGGGAAGCCTCGTCCCGGGTTGAGACGCTCGGCCTCGGACGGACGTGCTCGGCCTCGGCGGTCGGACGACGAGGGGTAGCGTCGATCGTCCTGCTGGTTACGTTACCGGTCGCGGGGCGGAGGGGAAGCCTCGGCCCGTGGATAGGACATCCTCCTGCGCATATGAGAACGCTCGTCAGGGGGGCCGGACTTTGGTTCCGGCCAAATCCCCTCCGATGCCTAAGTCAGATAGTGATCTGAAAGAGGAGGCCCGGCGGAGACGGTTCGACTCGAGAGGAGATCGGAACGGCGTCTACCGGCGCGAGCGGGGGAGGAAGGAGTTTGGAATGGGGGAACTAGGTCGTTGATGGAGTACCTTAGGTTTTAGTTACCTGAGCTCCGGTCCCTTGTCCATTCGTCTTTCTAGCCCTTTTATAGATCTCCCACCGTGACTGCCCACATCGCTCGTCCGCCCTCGATCGTGCCCCCTCAATCCGACCCCCCCTTGCCGCTCCCTGCGCCATGCCAGCACCTCCCCATCACGGCCATCAAGTGGTAGCGGGATCAGGGGAACGGTTATCGCTAGAGTGGGCAGGTGACTCGTGCGTTATCGGGGCCGGGTCGGGTTGATATTCGGGGGCCCTCTATGGGACTTCGCAGGGCGGGCCTAATCGTGCAGATGGGCTTCTGATCAGCAGTCGGGTTTCTGGCTTCGTGTCTTTCAGGCTTCGGCCAAATAGGCGTAACAATTGCCCCCATTGGTCGGGTCGATCGGCCTCGGCCGATTCGGCTCGGCCGATGTGACTTCCGCCGACTTTGACAGGCTCGTCAGTCGATGCCGACTCATTTATTGGTCGTCATCATGAGTTGGTCCGTTCGATACTTTTAAGGCGCGGGTTCCGAAGCGCCGTCGGTCCTCTGATGCTGCCACGTGTAGCTGCAAGTCTATCCCCACCGCTCGCGGGGCCGTCTTAGGTTAAGAAGCCGAGTGGGTTGTGAGCCGCCATCCCGTCATTTTCTTCTTTGCGTTGGTCTCAATCCTGCCCGAGCTCTGCCTCATGTCGTCTTCCTCTACCACCGGTTCGGGTCGGCCGGAGCGTGACGCTGCTCCTGGCATGGTGGATAGTCCTCCTTCGGCGATACGTCGGCACGGGGGTGATCTTTCGGGGGTGCCCCAGAGGTCTTGTCGTGGCCCTCGTTGGTTTGTGCCACCGCCATCGGGAGCCTGCGCTCCGCCTACCTTCTTTCGCCTTACTCGGCTCATGCTCCCGGGTCCGACGAGCGGATCTGTCTTCCCGGTCCCAACGAGGTTGGAATATATGAGAAGTGCTTCCGCTTCGAGCTTCGTTTCCCGCTCCACCCCTTTTTCGTTGAGTTCCTTCAGGCCCACAAGGTGGGCTTGTGCCAATTCTGCCCCAACGCCGTCGGGCTCCTTGTCAGGTTCGTCGTCGTCTGCATGCTGAAGGGAGTGGCGCCCTCTCTCTGTCTCTTCGCCCAGTTCTACCGCCTGAGTCACCACCAATCGGGGGCGTGGATTTACATCAGCGCCCGCCCGAAGATGACCCTGGTGCTGGGGTTGCCGAGCTCCCTGAAACGCTAGAAAGGGGAATACGTGTTTGTCACGTTCCCGTCGAGTGTTCCTTTCCCGGTTCGGTGGGGAGCGGCCGGTGCGGTCATCCTCGATCTGGGTGAGCCGACTGCCACCGAGCGGCAATCGGCGAAGGACTTGCTGGCGATCCCTGCGAGGGAAAGGACGATCGACGTCCTCTTAAGCGACCATAACTTGCGCAAGACTGTGTGGCCCTTGGGTAAGCTCTCCGAGTAGTCGCCATTCGAGGTTGTTCGGGCTCTTCTCGGTCTCTTACTTCTTCTTTGGGTGTAGGTGGATTCCCTCTCGGTCCTTCTCCTGCCAGCCCTCACGTGCAGGCCCCAGATCCAGATCCGCGTAGGAGGGATCATGTGCTGGAGGTTCGGAAAAAGCAGCGGTCCGTGCCCTCGACTGGAGGCTCCAAAAGGAAGAAGGGGCCATCCCCCTCTATCCCCTTGTTGGGGTCTTGCAAGAGGGCCCGTGAGGGGGCTGAGGGAGTTGAAGTCCCGCCGACTGCCGATCAGACCCGCCCTGCCCCTGCTGAGGTTGCTTGGCCGTGGGTTGGCCCTTCGCCTCTCCCAGGTGGTTCTCTCCCTGATGCCTATGATCGGTATCTGGGCGCGTTCCGCTCCAACCCCGACGAGTTTCCTTCGTCAGGGGAAGGCCTTCTTCGTCCATGCTTCCCGGTGGGGGAGAAGGAGTCGGTGTTTTCGAGCCGCGGGGCCGCCGCTCGAGTGGCCGAGAACAGTTGCCTCCCTCCCGATCGGGCTGCGCTGGATGGGGTTAGGGGTGACTGTTTGGCCACCTTCGTGATCCAGGCCGGCCAACAGGTAGAGTGTCTCTACTTGTCCTCCCTCAGCTGCTTTCGCCGTCTTACCTTTGTTGCCTTGGTGCAGTTGTCCTCGGTTGGTCTCTCGATGAGGCGCCAATTTGCGGCACTTCCCAAGGCCAAATCCGACGTCGGGCGAGATCCCGAGGCTCATGGTGAAGAAGGAGAGGCAGGCCAGTTAGAGGAGGTGCGGGTCAGGTCCTTGGAGACCCCCGTAACTGAGCTGTCCTCTGCCTTGGAAGAGGCGGACCGGGAGAGAGCCCTGGCTCTGACGGCAAAGTCAGAGGCCGAGGCGCGGGTCGCCGAGCTTTTGGAAGATGCTAACACGTCCGAGGGGGTCGATAAGATCCACGTCTCTGTTGCTGCCCCCGAAGCCCTGGAGCTCTCCGATCGTCTGGAGGCGGCGAAGGAGCAGGTGAGGGCTCTCCTTGCTCAACTCGGCGAGAGATCCCAGGAGATCGAGAAGGAGAGGGCGGTGCACCAACGCCAGATCGAGACCTTAGAGGCTCGGTTACGTGGGCTTGAGGCGGTGGACCCATCCCGGATCGCCCAAGACGCCGTGGCTGAGTACTCCACCTCCTTTGTCGAGATCGCCTTGGCGGAGGCGTTCGAGAAAGGCTTCACCCGGTGTCAATCCGAGATCCAGAAGAAGTTCCCGCTCTCGGGAGTCAACTTCAAGGATCTCCGGATGCACTCTGACGGCGAACGGAGTGTGGGAGATGGCCCAAGCGGACCGCCAGCCTGTGGCTCCACGGGTGCCCCTGGAGATGAATGAGGGAGGGGAATGTCCCTCGACCTCTACGTGCATCTTTCTGTACATCTTTTTGTTTATCTGGAAAGGAAACGAACTTAAATAAATTTATTTCATAAAAAACGATACATTCATTGAAAGTACTTGCGTAAATGTTCCGCATTCTAGGTGTGAGTGAGAATCCTCCCCTCTGTATTGGCTAGACGGTAGGTTGCGGGTCTGAGGACCTCGACGACTTTGTAGGGTCCCTCCCATTTAGCCGCGAGCTTCCCTTTGCGAGCGGTATCCGGGTTGAAGACTGCTTTCCGGAGCACCAGGTCCCCAAGGTGGAAGCTTTTGCCCCTGACCTGAGCATTGTAGTATCGGGCCACCTTCTGCTTCTGGCGGATAATGGTGGCTAGGGCTTGCTCCCGCCGCTCGCCGAGGAGCTCCAAACTGAGCTCCAGACCTTGCGAGTTCCTGTCTTCGTCAAAGCATTTGAGGCGAAGGGATTCCTCACCCAACTCGACCGGTACCACCGCCTCGGCCCCGTAGGCAAGCATGAACGGAGTCTCGCCGGTGGCCTCCTTGTGGGTCGTCCGGTATGACCAGAGTATCCCAGGGAGCTCTTCCGACTAGCTTCCTTCGGCGTCCTTCACTTTCTTTCAGAGGGGCTCTATGATGCACTTGTTGGCAGCTTCCGCCATTCCGTTGGTCTGGGGGTGCACTACAGAGGCGAAGAGCAGCTTGATCCCCCATTCCACGCAGAAGTCTTTGAACCCCACGGAGTCGAACTGTTTCCCGTTGTCGGTGACGATGGACCGGGGCACTCCGAATCTGGAGATGATGGAAGTCCACACGAAGCTTTTCGCTTTCTTCCATGTGATGGTGGCCAACGGTTCCGCCTCAATCCATTTGGTAAAGTAGTCCACCGCCACAATCAGATACTTTCGCTGCCCTCGGCCCGGCTTAAACGGTCCGAGGATGTCGAGCCCCCATTTCGCAAACAGGATGGGGCTCACGATAGGGATGAGCTCCGATGGGGGAGTTGAGGTGTGGTGGGCATACCTCTGACATTCCTGACACTTTTGGACGTAGTTTGTTACGTCTTGTACCAGGGTCGGCCAATAGTATCACTGCCTCAAGATTTTCTGTGCAACCATCTTGCCCCCGTGGTGATTTCCGCAGATCCCTTCGTGAACCTCCCGTAGGACGTAGTCGGCTTCCTGCGGTCCGATGCATTTCAGGTACGGGAGGACATCAGCCTTCGTCCAGCACCTCCGGTAGAGCGTCCCCTCATGGATCACGTATCGGAGCGCCTTCCTCTCCAGGGTCCGTCGCTCGTCCCAATCCGTCGGCACCTCCCCATGAGTTAGGTACCGAATGATCGGATCCATCCAGGTGGGATTTTGGTCGATCGCCATCACCTCCCGCTCCTCCATGCTGGGGGATTGCAGGTTCTCCACGTAGATGGTGCGGCCCAGCTCCTTAGGCGAGGACGAGGCTAGCTTCGACAACGCGTCTGCCCGTGCATTCTCCGACCGCGGGAGATGCAAGACTTCCGCGTTTTTGAACCTGTAGAACGCTGCTTTGGCGACGGCGTGATACCTCTGCATCGTCTCCTCCCGCGCCTCGTAACTTCCCAGAAGTTGGTTGACAATGAGCTTCAAGTCACTGAGGAGGTGCACAGATTCGGCCCTGAGCTCTCGGGCCAGCCTCAGGCCGTTGATCACCGCTTCGTATTCTGCCACGTTGTTGGTGGCCGGGAACTCGAACCGCAATGCGTACTCCACGACGTTCCCTTCCGGAGATCGGATCGCGATCCCAGCCCCGCCTCTTGATTGTGTGGCTGATCCGTCCACATGGACTATCCACGCTCCTGGGACTCCTGACTGGAGGTGGTCAGCCGAAAGAAAAGACAAGGGTTGGGCGATTATCGTTGCTGGGTCTTCTTCCTCTGGGGGATGTTCTCCTTCCGTCGTGCATTCAGCAATGAAGTCAGCCAAGGCATGCCCTTTGATGGCCATGCGCGGTTTGAATCGGAGGTCGAACTCGCTCAATTCCACCCCCCAGTTCAGCATCCTCCCCATCCAGTCGAATCTCCTGAGGTTCCGCTCCAGTTGTGAGTCGGTCAAGACCAGTATGGTGTGGGCCTGGAAATAGGGCCTGAGCCTTCGCGCTGAGAGAACGAGGGCGTACGCCAGTTTCTCCATGGGCGAGTACCGCACCTCTGCCCCCTTCAAGATCCGACTCATGTAGTACACCGGCCACTGCACCCCACCGTCTTCCCGGATCAGCACCGAGCTCACTGCTTCCTCCGCGCACGCCAGGTAAAGGCTTAGCGACTCCCCTTCCCGTGGCTTGGACAGGAGAGGTAGGCTGCGGAGATATTCCTTGAGATCCGTGAACGCCCTAGAGCAGTCTTCGTCCCATAGTATCGTCTTCCTATTGTCCGAGGGTTCCGCGATCGCTTTCCTCAGAACCTTGAAGAAGGGAAGCGATCTCTCCGCCGATTTGGAAAGGAATCGCCCCAAGGCTGCGATGGGCCCATTCAACCTCTACAGCTCTTTGATCATCGTCGGCTCACGCATGTTGATCAGTGCCTCGATCTTGTCAGGATTAGCTTCAATGCCACGGTTAGTTATCATAAATCCCAAGAATTTGCCAGATCTTACCCCGAACGTGCACTTCGTGGGGTTGAGTCGAATGTTGTGTCGCCGCAACCGCTCGAAGGTTTCATGAAGGTCGGCGATGTGGTCCTCCGGCTTTCTCGACTTGACAAGCATGTCGTCGACGTAGACCTCTAGGTTCCTCCCGATCTGGGAGTAAAAAACCTTGTTGACCATTCTCTGGTAGGTGGCCCATGCGTTCTTCAAGCCAAAGGGCATCTTCTTGTAGCAGTACGTTCCCCGGTCCGTCGTGAAGGCTGTCATTTCTTCGTCCCGGGGATCCATCTGGACTTGATTGTACCCTGAGTAGGCGTCCATGAAGCTAAGCATCTCATACCCCGAAGCGTTTTCCACCAAGTGGTCAATGCGTGGCAGGGGGTAGCTGTCCTTGGGACAGGCCTTGTTGAGGTCACTGAAGTCCACGCACATTCGCCACTTCCCGTTGGGTTTCCTGACCATCTCCACGTTCGATAGCCACTCCGGGTACCAGACCTCTCGTATGAAGCCGGCGTCGAGGAGACATTCCACTTCTTCGGAGGCCGCCTTCATCTTCTCGCCGCCCAGGTTCTGCTTCTTCTGCCTGACCGGCCTAAAGTTGGGGTCGGCATTGATCTGGTGGACGATCACCTGGGGATCTACACCGGGCATGTCCTCTGGTGACCAAGCAAAGACGTCTAGGTTCGCCTCCAGGCACTCAACCAGTTGGCTCCTCAGGTCGTGGTTTAGCCCTCTCCCGATTGAGACGAACCGGCCCTCGACGTCCGTGACCGGGATCTGCTCTTGCTCCTCCGCAGGGGTGGGCCTCGGCCCGTCCCTCAAGTCGAGCGCGGCCATCCGGTCGACTAGACGATCTTCAGGACCTTCCTCCGCCAGTTGATAGCAGGTACTCAGTCTCCCCGCGTCGCCTTCGACTTGCCCCATTCCCCCGGGCGTTCGGAACTTGATAGTCTGATGGAGGGTCGAGACCACCGCGCCGATGGCGTTGAGTAGGGGTCGGCCGATGATCCCATTGTATTCCGACCCGATCCCCAATACGATGAATTCCACCGCCAGGGTCACCGAGTCTGGTGGGCCTCCGAGCGTTACCGGGAGATGGATCGTGCCGATGATGGGGGTGGAATGACCCGTGAATCCCACCACGGGACCCGAGCGAGGTCGCAAGTCTACCTTCCGTCGCCCCATCTTTTCCAGGGTTGACATGAAGAGGACGTCGCAGGAGCTGCCGGTGTCGACGAGCAGTCGCCGTACCATGGTTGTGTCTATGATCACCGACACCACCAAAGATACGTCTGAGCTGCGCGCCGTTACAGACGTGCTCGGTCTCCCGACCGGTAGGGATGGTGAGGGTCTCCTGGTCCTCTCCTCACGATCCTCCTCACGCCGGGCCCAGGCCCACTCATGCCAACGATGGCGGGCCCTGTCGCTTCGCGTCAGAGCCTTGCTCTCCTTTCGTCGAGATGGGTGAAGACGCGTCATTGCAGGTGTGGTTTGTTTCTTCATGGGATAGTTCGTTCCCACAGACGGCGCCAGATGTTTCAGAGTGTTTTCTCACTACAAAAGCGTTGACCGTGGATAACCCGGTCAACGTGGTCAAGGGATCCGCTTGGGTCCCTCGGGTGTGTCGAGTCGGTGCAGACGAGGCGTGAGTCAGAGTTGCGGACGACGTGGAGCGCGTCGGCTCGGCCAAATCGAGATCCTTGGTCACAAGGGGGGCGAGGGGAAGCCTCGTCCCGGGTTGAGACGCTCGGCCTCGGCGGTCGGACGACGAGGGGTAGCCTCGATCGTCCTGCTGGTTACGTTGCCGGTCGCGGGGCGGAGGGGAAGCCTCGGCCCGTGGATGGGACGTCCTCCTGCACAGATGAGAACGCTCGTCAGGGGGGCCGGACCTTGGTTCCGGCCAAATCCCCTCCGATGCCTAAGTCAGATAGTGATCTGAAAGAGGAGGCCCAACGGAGACGGTTCGACTCGAGAGGAGATCGGAACGGCGTCTACCGGCGCGAGCGGGGGAGGAAGCAGTTTGGAATGGGGGAACTAGGTCGTTGATGGAGTACCTTAGGTTTTAGTTACCTGGGCTCTGGTCCCTTGTCCAGTTGTCTTTCTAGCCCTTTTACAGATCTCCCACCGTGACTGCCCACGTCGCTCGTCCGCCCTCGATCGTGCCCCCTCAATCCACCCCCCCACCCCCCCCCCCCCCCCCCCCCGCCGCTCCCTGCGCCATGCCAGTACCTCCCCATCACGGCCATCAAGTGGTAGCGGGATCAGGGGAACGGTTATCGCTGGAGTGGGCGGGTGACTCGTGCGTTATCGGGGCCGGGTCGGGTTGATATTCGGGGGCCCTCTATGGGACTTCGCAGGGCGGGCCTAATCGCGCAGATGGGCTTCTAATCAGCAGTCGGGTTTCTGGCTTCGTGTCTTTCAGGCTTCGGCCAAATAGGCGTAACACATATCATGGTCTTGCATGTCTTTATCATGCATACAACACCGACAACAATTACAATCTTATTGCTCAAAAGGTTCATCAAAAGCCTGTTATTGATGTATGTTAGATAATAGTTATCTTTTATGTAACCTTACTAATTGTTCCCCATGTTGTAAGATAGAAGGGAGAAAAATGATCGGCCTGGTTTTTGGCAAATAATCAAACGTTTATTTAACCATGAAGTAAGATAATACTTGGGCGACATACCAATTCATACTTTCCAGATGTGTAGACATGTATTCATCCAAAAATGTATTGCCTACTTCCTTCTATTAACACATGTATATGTTCATACATAGAACATACACGTGCACACATGCACACGTCACCTCATATCAATTCTCAAACTTGCAATATGTCATACATTTGACTACAGATGATCACATCTAAGGCCTACAGATCTGATTGGCTTGGGTGCAATAGAAAAGGGGGAAACTCTTAGCCTTTTAATTTCACCCTCTTACTCCTGGCTGACATTTGGGCATGTGCCGGGGTCTAAACATCATTATGCATATCTTATAATGGTTGAAAAAAGATCACCAAGTGATACCTGGCTTTTACCAGTTAGAAGGGGAGAAAACCCATGGGTAACAATGCCAACCTTCTTATTCACCTACTTGAGGGTTTGCATCCATGTACAGTGAGTGACATGGAAGATTTAATTGTAATGTGAACATAACATAGGTAAAAATTCCAAAAAACGATAAAATTTGATGTGATATCCTCCAAACTTATTGAAATTAGAGGACAGATAAACCCATGCCTATTTCTTTTTCTCAGAAGGAAGACTCCATGCCTTGCATCATGCTTCTTTAAGAGGACAAAGAGAAGGTGTGAATGTTTATTAAGTTGTAAAAATTTTAAGGAAATAGAGAGTGACAACCAAACCATTTAACATTATCCCCACAAATTGGTCAATTTACTATAAGAGTATATAACTAAATTAATTGGTTATTACCATTTTTTGGAAAATGTTATTAATTAGTTATAAGTAATTACCTTCTGCATGCATTTCTTTTCCCTTACTTCATACCGTTCTCTCAAATCTGAAAGCCACATCCCTTTTAAATAGTACTTCAATCTGGAAAAATGTCAATTGCAAACATAATAATTATTAATGGAATTAAACTGAGGAGTTTTATTTTTTAATGAAGATAATTACCTGAAGAGTCTTATCAATGTTTTTATCCCTCTTCTTGGGCGGCTGGAGGAGCTTGGTCCCCCTCATGGCTAGAAAATCATCCTCCTCCATTCTCGACAGCGATATATAGATCCACAGCCACACAAATTGCTCCAGATTCACCTTCTCCGGTGCCCCACCGCGCCCGCTGCAGTTTCACTCAAACTGTTATAGATTAATCAAGAAAATTTGGAAGTTTTCACAATCACACTTGCATAAGAAAGCATGGGGTATGGCATTAGTATTTTTATGCAAGGGGTATGGCATACGAAAGCATTGTATGTATCACTGTATGTATTATGCAAGTAACAAACATGCCAGTAGCTCCTCACAAAATGTGCACATCAAGCCTCGAACTAACAACATAATATGTTGTTAACTATCGATTATTTTACCTAGAATAGAACATGATGCCTGGAACCATAAATAACTACCGATTTGCATAAATCCCACTTGTCTCGGTGAGGATTAAGCGCAACCAAAAAACATGCCATACTCTGGTTTTTTTATGCTTAGTTTTTTATTATAACCTGAAAAAAACGCTCACAGTATATCAACTACAAAGTATAAAACACTCACATTACATGCAATCAGAGCGTATCAAGTAAAAAACATCCAAGCTACATGCCCCAACGTCAACATTATTGCCAGGAAGAAGAATTCTCATGAATTGTGCAATCAGGGCAGAATTCTCATGAATTTTCATGAATTTTGGAGTTAGAGAATCGCCAGGATGAAGAATAGCACAATTAATGCCCCAACGTCAACATTACTCATTATATTGACTATCTATGGCCAACTATGCTCATTATATTGACCATCCATGCTACATGCCATTTACCATTTAAACTTTTCTAGCATGTTTAGAAACTACAAAGAGAGGACTGATAAGGAAAATATGAAAGAACATCCAAGCTACATAGTAAATTTGTACAATCAAAACAGCTAAAATCAAGAATATTCTGAATTTGAATGTTAGAAAATAAATCCCACCCATGCTCTAAGAAAGTCTGAGAGCATAAACTTCGAAATAAATATGATCCACAGCGAGAAGGGAAATAACATGCACTTTATCAAAATTTCAGTTCTCGTAAGAAGTATTAAACCTAAATGACTTGAAAGAAAAAAATTTCTGAAGTATGGGAAAATGTCTGTAGGAATAATTACCATGCTACTGATGACAGCATCAGTAGCAAGTGTTACCTTCAGCATCTCTGTCTGCAAATATCAATTGTACAAAAAATAGAACTCAGTTATGTGCCACAATCATATTGTGCTAAAGATTTTCAAAATACATGTGTCGGCAAATATCTTTGTCTCTATAAGCCACAATCATATTGTGCTAAAGATTTTCAAAATACCTTTGTCTATAAATACCTCTGTCTCTATGAACCAGAATCATATTATTTGTAGCTTTTGACACGCATAACCTACAAATACCATGAATACCATTTAGCAATGCATCCACAGGTTTGAAAAATCAACGATAAATCCAGATGCATCATATGACATGAAAATTAATTTAACATGAGAAAGGTTACAATCTATGTCCAGATATTGCTAGTAAGAAATCTAATTCAGTAAAAACCTAGAAGTATTAAATAAGAAATGGGGTTAGAGAAAGTTTTGGCTTTGATCGGACCTATCTTGCTCAGACCTATCTTGATCATAACAACCATTCACCAACAGCAATCTTATTATACAGTGTATAGGAGTCATTGCACAATGACCCATGCTATGGCTCTCCCCTGCATGATAATCCGAAGATCTCCTGGCCCATCATAGATCTTTTTTTCTGTTTGGTTTTCATTTTAACAGACAATAATTCTTTCATATTGAAAAAACTATTTTACTTTTGGGATTTTTATCTATATTGAAACACTGAAATCTTAGCAAATTTCATTTTCCTCTCAAAATCTTTATAATTCTGTTTGAACACATTAGATCAATTATGTTCTGAAAAACTACTTAATGTTTGTTATGTCATTCCAAGTACCAAATAAGCCACATTGGCTTGTTAGAAAGAAACACAGAAAAATTATCAAACCTACCAATCATCCCAGGAATCGTTAGAGAACAGAAGTGATGTCCACATTTTTTAATACATACCGAAGAGAACTTCACTAAGCCTTTTTAATTTTGTGCCCATATCACCATTCAAATGAAGTGCTATGCAGTTGCCAATGGCCAATGCTAATAGTGTAGCAATAACTGATATAATCCTGGAAATGTTTCAATCATTTTATTGATGCAATGTGGTAGGCTTTTGGCTTTAATCTCTAACATTTTATTGACACAACATGGCATGATTTTTGGCTTTAACCTCTTCAACATTTTATTAATGCACCTGGCCTTATGGGTTATTTTGTGCAGTTGTTTGCAAAAAAAATGGATAGCTTTTGCCTATGTTATATACTTGAGTTGAGATTAAAAAAAGTCACTTACTCAACATTTTTAAAATTTTTGATTTAATTTGTTATGTGCTACTTTAATCCCTGCACAATTATAGAATTAATATAAATAATAAAAAAAGGAAGTAGATTCAAGCAGTTTTTATTTTGAAGTATTGATCACTTGAAGTCTCCATAATATACTCGCAGGGCAAGACTAAGCCATTCAAGCCATATAAGCACATATATCATGTTCCATATAAATCTTCTAGAAGCACTTCTCCTTTTTGGTACTCCATCAAGCTTGCCTCAGCACATGTCCTTGTCCTGGCATCGTATTCAACATATGGTATGTCTTAGTTATAAGTTTTCAATCCATCGTCATCAAGTCTTATTGCTTATTGTAAGATTAAAAAGTCGGAATTGACTATGGTTCAAGCGTAGAAAGAACTTATCAGGAATGAAACGCTGTGACGTGGAATGACCACTGCCTTGAAAACAATTACGGCCCGACCTCGGTGGTAATCGGCATTGCCGGTTGCTCCCCAAGGTTAACACAGCAGCCCCTGGACGCGTCCACTCGCGGCCAGAAGCTTTGGAATTTGCACAAAGATCGATACCCAGGATGAGGTATGGCATAGAAGAGGATTTTCGCAATTGTTTTGAGAAACTCTAGACAAAAGAGTTTATAAAGAGGAAAAAGATGGCTGTTGGAATTTAGCCATGAATGCCATTAACAACGCAGCCATTAACAGCCATTAAAGGAAAAATAGCTGTTGCAATTAAATGAAAAATGGCTGTTGGGAAAATAAAACGTATTAGACTATTTGAATTCTAAAAAATAAAATAGGCTAAAAAACACGAGTCAAAACTCGGGCACTCCGCGCGCGCACCCGTGAACCCCCCCTGCGCAGGCACGACGCCAGCGCACACACGCTAAGGGTTTCCGGATCCGACGCCCAGATTTTCCATTCGGCTCAACCCGGATTGGGCTCGGCCCCTTGCTTGGGCTCATGTGCACGCGAGCTACCCCCAATTTCTAGCCCATTAACAAGTCCAATAGCCCAATAGAGAGAAGCCTATTATATACCCACACAAAGATGTTTGCCTATCCAATGTGGGACTAAAAGAGAGTGGGAGTGAACAAATGGCCAAAAGAGCCATTAATTCCAACAATCCCCCACTTAATGGCTCAAGAAAGAGAAGAGAAAGATCCTGGGTAAAGAGGGATGAATACTTAAGTATCAATGTCTTTCGATTGAATTGATACGTAGTGAAGTGAGGCAACAACTTACTTTCTAATGAGTGAATTTCTCTTGAACTCATTAGAGTTCGATTGAGAACCCCTCACAACACATATTGTTCCCTTGAGTTTGTGCAAACTCCGCGATACATAACAAGCGCTATAGGCCATGCGCACACCTTGGGTCTCGTGAGTGCTCTAGAAAGACTGCCCTTGTCTTTCATAGAGGGCGGCCAAACCCTCACACCCACATAGGTGGTTCATCAAGTACTTCTCCATAGCACCACCAAAACTGGTTATGAAACCATTAAGAGCATACAGCTCAACCTCTGCTTAAGTCCATCAAGTGCTTCTCAATAGCACCACCAAAACTGGTTATGGACTTGTCTCAAAGTGAATCCATTAAGTGCTTCTCAATAGCACCACCAAATTTGGTTATGGATTCAAAGAACACTACCACACGCCATAGGGATGGAAATATAGTGTGTGTTAAGGATCATATGGCTTCGTTAGACCACACTGGGTATCAACCATATAACCTTAACTCATGGGCTTTAGCCACATCCCCCTCGACGAATCAAGAACCACTTTTCTTGGCAATCCTTTGGTTAGTGGATCTGCAAGATTTCTTTCAGATCTCACATATTCCAAAGAAATTACTCCATTTTCAGGAGTTGTTTAACCACACCGAGTCTGATGCGTATGTGTCTTTTCTTGAAGATCCATTTACTACTAATGGGTCTACTATCTTTAGATAAATCAGACAATTATCTCATTGCCTCATCATAAGTTTTAGGGTCTCCTTCTATCAAGAGGGCAGACACAAGCTCATCACTAATCAAATCTATACATGCACTTTCTGATAAGAAAGCAGTAATGAATTCTGGTCCAAAGTTCGACTTCTTAAAGTCAGGTAGACCTACTCTAGTCAAACACCCCCACACTCTAAGGAAATTCAGATTGGGAGTAAATCCTTTCCACATCTCATAAGGTGTCTTATCTAGTTTCTTATGGGGTAAAGAACATGACAAGATGAGATAAAAGCGTCCCCCCACATGTCATCAGACATTTCTGAACTCAAAAGCATAGCAATCATCATTTTCTTCAAGGTCCTTTTTTTAATGTTTACACCATGCCAGGTCATGTGATACACACATCCTGGGGCCAGACACAACAAAATATAGTGCCCCAGTAACACTGTCTGTTAGAATTCAGCGGATCTTTGTATACTTGATCATATTATTTATGCATAATTGCATATTACATTTCAATAGGAACGGCCAAAGTTTTATTGGCACTTCAAACAGAGTCAAACAAATACCAGGCAGAAGTCTCAAACACCTACTGCTAACATAATACTGGAAATAAGTATAATTTTTTAGAATATGCTGAAATGTATCTCTGCAGAGTTGCACATAGCATGTGTCAGCATTTCTATGTTTGGACGACATAGGTAACAGCTTATCAAACAAACGGCATGCATCAATTGATAGTCAAATATGACACAAAAAATTAAATAGATACATACATGATCTTCTAATGAGTGGAATGATGTCATTAGTTTCTCCCAATAAAATGTTTTAGAGTATCATTGATACATAAGTCTTAAGTCATGTATCAGAATTATATCATAGAAAAAAAAAAGCAATAAACATATGATCTCATTTACTCACATGCACCATTTTCAAAAGCTTCATTTGTTTGACTCATGGCATCTATCATACATCAGAGACAATGCAATCCCCATAACATAACAGATCAACAATGTTAACACCTCTACTCCTGGCCTTTTTTTTGGAGAATGTTAGAGAGTTGTTTCTTAATTATTATATTTTTTTTAAGTTTTTCTTCGTGCCAACTAGCCTACTATGTTCTGTGGAAATCCCTCTTTTGTTCATGGCTTGGCAATAATATGTCAACGGCTAGTCACAAGCTTAGCCTATTTTACTATGAAGCATAGTAGTGCTACAAGCTAACCCCGTATAGATAGGAAATTCTTACCGATTATAATAATATCATGTAGCTCTGAATCTTCAACAAACACAACAATTAATTACACGAACTCAGTCATATTGATCGAAACATAAATATCAACAAAGGCTGTTTAAACTCGATTGCTCCGGCATAATCCTCTGAATCTCAAATAAATGTTGCCCATTGTAGGGTATCAAATTATCAATATGAAAGGGACATAGTGATCCTGACTTTTACAACGTAGTAATAAGCCACTTCAATGATCACGGCAGAATGATGCAATCACTGTTGATTTGAAACGATGAAGATGTTAAAAACGGCCATGAAAAGATGAAATCTTAGGTATCTCTAAGAAATAAGCATTGCCCCTGAGGATCCTTGTTTTGATCCCCATGGAAGCTTAATCCGAAATGATGTTTCAGTCTATTATTGAAGATTTGTGTGGAAAGTTACCACACAAAAACTTGTGTGGACATATCTGACATGTCTACCCATCATTGCCAAGCACTTGAAATAAGCGTATTTTTTTTTCTCATTAAACTCAGAAAAGTACTCATTAAAACATTTTACGGAATCCCACCCAAAAATAGTAAAATTGTAACCCAATCTTTGGGATGGAAAAAAAAGGTTTGTTTACCTCTTGATCAATGGATGCCCAAGAGCCCAAATGAAATGCAGATAATCCACGAGAGAAGGATATGTCTCATCTTGCCTCCCCCTCAGCAACCCCAACTTGAGAGATCAAACAACCTCGCAGAATTCTACAAACATCCCAAAATGCATCTCAAAGCATCTGATTCAAGAACTCAGCAAAATCAATAGCAGGCTAACCATAGTAATACCAAACATATAATTGTTTTCAAATTGTAAGATTAAAAAGTCGGAATTGACTATGGTTCAAGCGTAGAAAGAACTTATCAGGAATGAAACGCTGTGACGTGGAATGACCACTGCCTTGAAAACAATTACGGCCCGACCTCGGTGGTAATCGGAATTGCCGGTTGCTCCCCAAGGTTAACACAGCAGCCCCTGGACGCGTCCACTCGCGGCCAGAAGCTTTGGAATTTGCACAAAGATCGATACCCAGGATGAGGTATGCCATAGAAGAGGATTTTCGCAATTGTTTTGAGAAACTCTAGACAAAAGAGTTTATAAAGAGGAAAAAGATGGCTGTTGGAATTCAGCCATGAATGTCATTAACAACGCAGCCATTAACAGCCATTAAAGGAAAAATAGCTGTTGCAATTAAATGAAAAATGGCTGTTGGGAAAATAAAACGTATTAGACTATTTGAATTCTAAAAAATAAAATATGCTAAAAAACACGAGTCAAAACTCGGGCACTCCGCGCGCGCACCCGTGAACCCCCCCTGCGCAGGCACGACGCCAGCGAACACACGCTAAGGGTTTTCAGATCCGACGCCCAGATTTTCCATTCGGCTCAACCCGGATTGGGCTCGGCCCCTTGCTTGGGCTCATGTGCACGCGAGCTACCCCCAATTTCTAGCCCATTAACAAGTCCAATAGCCCAATAGAGAGAAGCCTATTATATACCCACACAAAGATGTTTGCCTATCCAATGTGGGACTAAGAGAGAGTGGGAGCGAACAAATGGCCAAAAGAGCCATTAATTCCAACACTTATCACCTAAAATTATAGGGAGCAACAATCTATATGATATTTCTTTGCTTTAGAACTATTTGACATGGAAATATTTAGGTATAATCTGTCACTTTTTCTAACTTGCTTTTTTACCAGAAAAATAAACATAACTGTGTAGTTGGAACATGAAAAGGTTGTGATATTCTTTCTGGTTATATCCTATAGTTATTTACTGAACAATATTTATGCAAGTATTTCAGCACTTCAACCCATTTCACATGCTTAAAACAAAGAGAATTCTCGATTAGTAAAACTTAGTCTTAGTATTTGACTTGCTTTGAAGCATAGATATGAGATTGGTTCCTTTACTGCATCAAACTTGTCGATCATAGATCTGAAAATCATTATTTTAAAAAAAAAATACCAAAGCAATCCAAATCTTCAAACCATCCCAATTTGTTTGGTAAAACTCGAAATTAGGCATTGCATGTCACTCATTGCTGAATAAAACTAAAACCAATTCAAAGAACAAACAAACATATTCTTCTAGAAATAGGAAGGATCAATATGTCATATTGTAACATGTATGTTTTCTTGCCTGGCAGCAAAACCAAGTAGTCGGCTAATTTTCCTTGTAAATGTACCTACATTCAATATAATTTGGTATACAATATAGCAAAGATTCAAACAATAATAATTCACAGAGTGCTAACAAAGATCATTGGAACACAAATTTCTAATCTAATTATCTCCCACGTCTTATTTTTTAACCAATCAAAGACTTTGATTTCAATTCCATATCAAACAAATCAAGATAGCTTCTTAAAATAAACTTAGCCTTGATAGAAATCTCATCTTTCAAAAATTTCTTTCAAATATTTCGGTTTTCCTCTCAACATTTCAAATTGTTGGTTTCCTCCTTGAAGTCCATACGCACTTTATGAAGATGAAAAGATCAATTTTAATTAAGCTTTGTTATAAGCTTTGTTAAAAGCTCCTTATAAGATGGCTCTCTCTACATACATATAGTAAACAATGCAATTAAAGTCCCTAAATCAAATAAAAGAAATCAATCTATTGAATGCTGCACTATGCCAATAGAGAATACACTTTGGTTGCAACCGTCCTAACTTGCTCCTACGAAGGTATTTTCGACACAAATCTGTGCAAAATAACAATATTTCTATAGAAAAAATTTCTTAAAAATAAACAAACAAAAAAATAAATGCAGAAATTGGATAGTGAAGGATTTCTTAGTAAAACCAACATAGTATTTTTCAATACATAATATTTCTCCCATTACCAGATATTGGATGTCAGCACTTCCTCAAAGCCTAACCCAATAGCACAATATTGTCAACACTTCCTCACATGAATTTCATCGAACATTTGGTGGGTTATGCTCTTAAAATAACATCAAAGTAAGTCTTCTTCATATGGCCAATGTAGCCAATTGCTGAACATTGTGGCACACAAAGAAATAATCAGTAGAGGTACACAATGTGCCAAGTTCAACAAAATGAACAAAGTTCCACCACTCAATTTGACACCCATACTCCAAATTCAAGCACAAAGACACTAAGATGTGGAATAAAAAATCAAAAGGTTCAATTATTTATATAACCTGGGTTCCAATGATGAAAAGAATATGCATCGAGGGTTCTTCCGAATTCAATTTGACTAATTTAGTCAAAAAGCTATAAAAAATTGAACAAATTCAGCAAGTTATACAATTAAAAATTAGTGCCATTTTTTTTAAAAAAATGAGTGTAGTCACACCTGGAGACTAAGCTGTAAAAATCCTGAGATGAGCAATTTTTGCCCATTGAGCCGACTGTAAGCTGTACAACTGATTCCCTTGAACACAAATAGCTGAAATATTTATGGAAAAATAATAATTTTGAATAGTGAAGGATTCATGAGGTTGAAAATATGATCATTTGGTTAGAGTTAATATTACCTGTAAAATGTGAGTCCATCACGAAAGAGGCCTTTTTTGTTATTGGGCGTTTTCATTGCAGGTATGTGCAAAGAGCACCGCTGTTAGGGGGTGGCCGAGGGGTTGAGGGGGAGTTCACGGGGAGAGAACATGATGACTTTTGTGCTGATGCGCTATTCTCCTCAGGTCTCGCACCTACAACCTCGGCCTCCACTTGATTCTTGAGATAGGTTTGTGTGGTGTGTGTGTGTGTGTGTGGTATAGAGGGGGGAGAGATTTGATGCTCTCCTTTTGATTCATGAAGAGCCTGAGGGAACTGTGCATTTGAGGGAAGAAGAGATTCAAAAAGGCGTTTCCCCAAAATCATTTCCCTCCGAAAATTCAAAAGATGAGTTCAAAGTTTTTAAATTTTCCAACCAACATTTCCCCCCAAAATACAATCCCAGTTAGCTAACCATTTGTCCACGTAGGACAAAGTTGTCCACCCAGGACAAAGGTTTGTCCTAGTAGGATAAGATTCAAAATCTTCATCCTTAAAATGAATAAAGCATTACCTTTAGATGTCCACAGTAAAATGTTAATATGAATAAAGCATAGTATACATAGTTATGAGTAGAATTACCTTTAGATGGTATCCGGTGATATGAAACAGCAGCTACCAACATTAAAATGAATAAAGCATGTCCAAAGTAAAATGTTAATACTGCCACATGAAAATAACGTCAAAGATGAGTAGAATTACCTTTAGATGGTAAGAAAAATTTTAAAAATATAACAATTAATAGACATGAAATACATAAAATAGTATACATATGCTAGACGTATCAGTGAAATCTTGTATCCACAAAGACTATTTGTGGAGTTTGGAGTCTGTAGCACAGAACCAGCATTTAAAATAAAATAAAAGTACGAAGAAGAAGAAGAAGAAGAAGAAAACATGAATAATGGAAAGGGGATAGATGCTGATCTACAAAAAAAGCTGGAGCCTGTGAAAGGTGTATAATAAGCATTTAACATAATAAGCATTCAGCAAAAAAAATCTCAAACCAAAAAATCTAAAAATGATGTCTGGAAGAATTTGATGTTTCTATCAACATGATTTCCACATGAATTTATTGGTATATAACAATCAATATGAATTCTAATGCTATTCATAGTTGTCGTAGTTAATGACGTACTTCTTAAATCTGTAGAAAAAAAATTCAAAATGCAATATATAGAAGGGGAAAAAATGAAATCAAGAAATAGACGAGACAACTAAATTTAGAAATGAATGTATGAAATCAAAAAATGAAATTCAAAAATTCAAAATTCAAACTGGGAGTAAGCATGTTATCAAAAACCTGGGAGTAAACTGGGATGTGGTTTAACCGCATTAGTCATATTTCATGGGAAAGTATTCATATTTCATGGGGGGAATTGAATATTTACACTGATAGTTATTGTTGTCTTTGGATTATGACAGACTATATCCAAAGATGTATGTAACATAAACCAACTCAAAAGAATCAATATAAACATATCTTTCCAAAAACTAAATATCAAGATCAGTAAATTCCCCAATTATCACATGATTTACAATTCTCCGAAGGTAATGGAAAAGCAAGCTGTCACTGAGATCTAATAATGCATTCAAATTTCCGGAAGAAAAGCATGATTCAACTGGAAGAACTATGATATGAACATAATTAAGCTCAATTCAAGCAGGGTACAACCCTTGGATATAGTCTAATGCTGTTTTTGATGACTCAAGTAAGTTCCGACCATATGTTAATGAGCAAAGTACATGCTGTAATTGAAATTTGATGTTTTGATCACATTACTGAAATTTGATATTTTGATCACATTATTGAAAACAAAACGAAACTAATTGAACTCAAAAACTGAACTCAAAAGTTCATCCAGTACCAAATTGAACTCAAAAATTGATCACATTACTGAAATTAATTATTGGATTTTTTAACTTGTGATAAACTTAAATTCACTTCAAATAAAATTGATCACAGTAATGTGATAAACATGTGATAAACTCCAAACTGTGATAATCTATCAGTCTAACTTATGATAAATCAAATTCACTTCAAATTGTAAGTCAAATCAATTCACTAATAGATTATCACTTCAAAATTGATTTATCAATGATCACAGTAAAGTGAATTTGATTTATCACTTCAAATTTGATTTATCACGGTAAAGTGATCAATTTCAAGTCAAATTTGAAGTGAATTTTATATGGAATTAACTCATCAAAAATTGATCACATTACTGAAATTATTAGTTTATCACAGGTTAGTTTATCACATTACTGAATTTTGAGTGAATTCAAATTGCACGTCAAATTCACTCATTTGAATTAATTGTTGGGGTTTTTAGTCACGTTGACAGGTTTGAATTCCCAACACAACATCCATCCAATAATTTGAAAATTGAATAATGCAAAAAACATATCCAAACAGAATTATCATCTTCAGTAGCAATTGAAAATTTAAAATTGATAATGCAAATTTAAAATTAGTCTGTTTTTAGTCTGTTTGGATAATGCAAATTGAAAATTTGAAAATTTGAAATAACAAACAACATATCCAAACAGAATTGTATTTTTGACAGGATACCCTATATTGCAATATCCAAACAAAATTATCATCTTCAATAGCAATGGATATAATGGCATATGGACATTCAAACAAAAAAATGAACTTATTCACTGCCAAAAGAAGTAATCAAAGACAACAAAATAAACACATAAAAAGTCACCAGCATGTGGCAAGAAAATAATATATGTAAGTTCAAAAATGGAGTGCAAATTAGGACTGAACCTCATAGCTTTTCTATTTTCTGAATGGCACTCCATGTTCTTGTCATAGCAGATGACTCCTACTGCAAGTTTAACAGCACAGAATCAAAGAAATGCAATAGCATTAAGGCTGACATCATTATTAAATATGCTTTTAGTGAATGTGATTAGGAACTTGACACAGTCTGTGAAAGTAGTAGTCTCTATCTCAGTTATATTGGAAAAATAACCTCGGACAATCTTCTCCATGGTTTGAAAAGCCAATAAAACAATATTTTTAAGCTCATCAGCTGTTGTTGTCGTCGGAATAACCTGGATTTCAAATATCAAAGCTTCAGACATGATGGCAACTCATCATACTAACTCAGAATATTTCAGTGCAAAATGCAAAACATTCATAATTTCTCGTGGTTTAGTATATAATAGAACATTGCTAACAAATATGGAATCAAAAGTAAGGCTCAGAAAACCCCAACATACCGTACACTGGAGGATCTTCTAATTTTAGGTGGATACTACACTATCAAGTGACACCGTACATTGTAGGATAGGTTAGGTGGATAAATGAGTAGGGCTCACGTCACCACGCAGATGCACCTAAGTACACCTTTGTAATGACCTGCAAGTGCATGTTGGGACTCATACGAAGCACGGGCATGCATTGCTCATGTCATCTTATAGTGTGGCTTTCGTTAAAATGAGAGAAATGGCAGTCCTAATAATAATGCCCCCAAGTTTAAACTGCTTTATACTTACAAAACATATCCAATGCGTCCATCTAGCAATATCATTGGCACCATTCCATGCCACCAGGAGTTTGCCCTCTTCCATATATCATAGGCTGAAAGAAAAACATCAGCATGATGTGAATCAACTTAAGTTTGCTACATTTATGCATTTCCTTGATGAAAACATAAAGCCACATCATACCGATACAAAACCTGGAGGAATAGCACCATAGGCACCTCCCATGAAACCATATCCACGGGGAGCAAAATTAGGTAGAAGGGCTCCCTTTTGAGAATTAGATCATGTCTCAACTTTCTTCTCAGCTGCTGGTGGTTTTGCAAGAGAACATTCGAGTACGTCACCTATTCATACGAAGAGACAAAATAAACGGCTTAGGCAAAGGGCTTCTGAGAGGTTGTCGTATGCTTCGATCATAAAATTTACTGTGGCTAATAAATTACCATTTAGCTCATATCTCTCACTGTTCTTTAGTGCCTTCATGGCAGTTGAGCGCTCTGCAAAGTGCACAAAGCCAAACTTCTTCTCATGTACAGATTTGGCTGGGGAAGCACCACCTTGGTTATTCACCATGGTGCTCAAACAGCTTCCTCAGCTGATCATGATTCACATCCTTCGGTAAATCTTTTACATAAACTACCAATCTATACAAAAAACATGGGTACCAGTAAGGATGTGTAATGAGGCAAAAAGAAAGAAATTTCTCAAAAGGAAATATAAGAACTGAAAAATTGCAAGGGATAAAGTCCTGTTTTACTTGGACCATGTATGAATAACAATGTATCCTGCATGTATGTTAAATATCATGTATGAATAACAAAGTATCCTGCAAGTAACCCTCACACTTGGATCTTGCAAGTCACCATCTACCATCAACTAAGTATCCAGTTTTTTCATGATAATGTTACTGAATGTATAAACTAAAATATCAAAATGAAAGAGGATAATGTGGTTGTTAACTAAATATGTATTTTTGATCAACCCCCTCACTTGGATGTTTTACTTGGACCAAGAAACTTGGATGTTTTACACACAACTTTAGTCCCAAATTAACACAAAAATAAAAAACAGTGAGGTTGGCTTATGTTTCTTGGAATATTTAGCATACATGTATACCATTATAAATGAATCAAAAACAATATTGTAGTAATGAAAAAATGTCGGGCAATGGAATCTGACTGGACCTATATTGTTCTATTTATTTTTATTACTGGTTATTCCATAGTATGAAGTTGAGATATATTATGTGAATTTCCTATGGGAATTATGATTTCATTTGTTTCAGGTTGGCAAATATAGCTCACATGGTCTTGCAATGGACCTGGAATGTATATGTTTTTAAGCATGCTATGTATGGATTCTTGGATTCTTGATGTTTGATAATAGTCTCCATGGCACAGGCAGAGGCACCGTAGTATTTTTAGGGAAAATTTATGGCTAGATCAACTTTTGTTTTTTTATACAGATGGTAGAAAACAATGTGTTCACCCAATCAGCTTGAATTTTCAAGTCAGAAAGTACATTCACCACACTGGAACTTCTAAAGATTTGCAGAAAACACAGTATAGGCATGCATATGTGTTTTATTATAACTACAACTTTGTTGGCTGGTTACCACTTCTCGATATCAAGCATGTACTTCTGGCAAATAGCAAGTAATAAGACTGCTAGACAAATACATGTGACTCTATATATTTTGTGGCTAATATCAGAACACAAAAATTGCATCAACATTATGCCTAGCTAACCACCAAAATTTCGGAAATAAAGAATGAACAATGAGCATGACCAATTTAGACAAATGTAAAAAAATTCAAATGGAAAACAAAAACTTACCTTCGACTTAAATGGAGCAATTAGCTGGCTAAGATTCTTGATGCTTCCTTTCATGAGATTTTGGCTCCAAATAAGCAGAGTGAATCAATTGAGAGTGAATCAACTGCAAAATAGATGATATTAGAAATTCGATTTAAGCAAAATATAAAGAGTGAATCAACTGAGAGCACCTAAATTTCAGAACTTGTGTTCTTTCAGCAAGGCAGGAAATGAGTCATTAACAAATGTTAGATCACCAGTCTTCGTGTATATGTCCCCAGATATGCACTGTGGGAGGACTTGCATTATTCATTGATGGTTGGCTTGCCATCCTGATACCAACATATATGTAAGTTTATAGAACATATATGCCTGACATTGTGACCTACACCTGCTCATGTAAGAACTTGTAAGTAGGATTGTAGAGATTTGCAAACCGTCTGTTTGGCCAAATGAACTAATGAACTTAACCAATGGCCGAAATCTCTGCCTCTAGGATTCAAGATCATCGTCTTCATCATCCTCTTCTGAGATACCCATCTTCAAATACCAACCCTAAAATTTTCAACACCGATAAAAATGAGTAAAATTTCTGCAAGAACTCATCATCCTCACAAAACCCCATTTCAAAAAAACCACCTCATAATTAAGTAATATTGAAACAAAATTACTTAACCCAAACCCAAGATCTCACCTTTGATCGGAGGCTGGAGACGGAGGCTGTCGCGAGTGGGAGGGATCCCGATCTAGGGTTTTTATGGGTTCGTGAGAGAATGGAGACGGAGGCTGGGGACGATGATGAGATTGGAGAGGGAGGCGCGTGATCAACGGTGTGCTGGGAGCATTGTGAGGTTGGAGGGGAGAGGAAGGAACGCGAGATTGTGAGGTTGGAGGGTTTCTCTCTCATATGTGATGTGATCAAATTTTTTCCCTCTCATATGTGATGTGTTGAAATTTTGATTTCAAAATTTAAATACAAAATGATTTGATTTCTTATCATATCTCAATTTCTCATATCTCAATTTCTCATACCCCATATACAAAATCGATATAAACAACACACCCAATTACACATAACCAAAATCTCTTATCCATTATCTCTTATCCATTATCTCTTATGTAACAATACACATATCCACATACAACAATACACATAACCAATATCTATTATCCAAATTCTCTTATCCAAAAACCCATGATAACATCCCTGTTTTATAATATAGATATATACATATATGTATATATATGTATGTATGTATATATGTATGTATGTATATATATGTATGTATGTATGTATGTATGTATGTATGTATGTATGTATGTATGTATGTATGTATGTATGTATGTATGTATGTATATGTATATATATATATGTATGTATGTATGTATGTCACACACACACACATACATATGTATATATATGTATATATGTATATGTATATATATGTATGTATGTATATATGTATGTATGTATGTATGTATGTATGTATGTATATGTACATATGTATGTATATATGTATGTATATGTATATATGTATGTATATACATATATATGTATGTATATATGTATGTATATGTATGTATACTAGTCATAACCCGTGCCCATTGGGCACGGTTCATTTACGATATGCCCCCTCAAAATCTTAGATCCCCCAAAATTTAACTCATCCCAAGAAATTTAGTTCCTCCCAAAAATCATAGTTCCTCCCAAAATTGACAAAAATTATACACTTTGCTAACTTGACACTCTTAAGAATGAGAATGAACATGGATGAAACCCTATGTTTCACTTTGCAAACATGACACTTTGGTGTTTATTTATTTATTCCTCTAAAGAGTAATTTTGGTGGGGCAAACAGGGGACAGACATGCTAATTCAATTCAACTCCAAAAATTCCAGTATGCATTTCTCCAGTTACCAAATTGGATCTGTCACCCAATGAGGCTCATCCACAATTAGATGACTATGATGTAAACTCATGCATTTATTTATCTGACCTCATCTAGAATCTATTCTTAATTGTCTGAAACATAATTCCAAAGTCACCTATTATCAAAGAATTAGATCAAAGAATTAATTGATGGGTATGTCATATAACTGTTAAGAGACTTTTCCTACTATTTAAAACGGGGTTTTGAATCATTGCTCATATCTCTAATTCATGTTCCTCAGACTCTCCTTGTGATCAGTTAAGATAGACATGAGCATAATCTCTTCTTGCTGCACATTCTCGTGCCAGTTCTCAGTTCTTTGATTCACATGCTCATGCAGTTTGTGCACCATCTTCATCCCCTTTGTTGTTCAGCTGATGACAAAAGAAATAAAAGCAGCAGAAAATCATTTGGTAATTCCTAGTTCAACAAATTGGATGGAGGGCTCTTGTTTTGTCTTCAGCTGTTGTGGTCGCAACCTTATTGCATTTTCATTTCTTAGCTATATTAATGTACATTCATTTTGATGTTCTTCTCTGCAATGTGCAATGTTCATCTGGTTTTTGAGTATCCTCTTTATTCATAAAAATTTGGAACCATATAATGTTTCAGCCTCTTCACAATTTTAAAAAATCATTTGTGCGTCTGAGTGTGTCTAGCTATCCATTTCATTCACCTATATTCAATTATCTGCATTTGTTGTCTCTCTAATTTGTGCAATGGGTTTGATCCTCCATATATCTCAACATTTTGAACCCTTGATTGTATGCATACCTTCACACCAGTACCCACTTACCCACAACAATACAGGCAGAGTCCTATGTGATAATGGACTGCAGAAGAACATTAAGGATCTATGGTCTAAAGATTCCAAATATTACACTTTACACACTATCATCAATCAAAATAATGAAGAAAAATGATAGTTTTGCTGATGCCCACCAAATTACATTGCAAATTACATGACAAATGGGCTTTACTCAGCAAACAAAAAGCAAACTAAAATCCTAAGTGTGCACAAACAGCTAAGTTGGATTTTTCAACTAAGTTGCATTCCAGAGGAGGGTGTGAAGGGTTTTCTGGGACCCTTAGGGCACAAAAACTCTAGTCCCGTCCTAAGTCGGACGGAACATAGACAGAAATGCAGCGGAAAAATTTTATGTTAATCTAATTAACATGCAACCCTAAGGAACCAGACCCTATTAGCCAGGAACTCTGCCAACTTGGGGTGGATCTGACCACCCCAAGAGGGATCTAACTACTGTGAATAATTAAATGAAAAGCTTAAACACATACCCGGAATCTCAGCCCTGGGGCAGGCGAGATGTTCTGCACCGTCTTCCGAGCTGCTCCCGTCCCACGCCGAGCCGCTCCTTGAATCGCTCCCCGAACTGCTCCTCGAACCGCTCCGCATCCCGAGGCGATCAATCCCATTTCACCAAGCCAACCACGCGCCGAAGAAAGTTTCACACGAGTGAAACCTCCGCCTAGATTTCGGATCTGAATCCGAACTCCTTTGCGGCTTTGCTAGAGCCCTCAGGAGCAAGGCAGAAATTTATAGGGAGAGGAGAAATATTAATTCAGCTTAGATCCGAGCGTGCTCCAACATTTACGAGAGCTGCTCAGATCTAGAGCTTGGGCCGAGATTTTAGGAGGAGAGAATACCCCTATTTATATAGGCGGCGAACTCTCCCCTTTTCTCAAAATCCGATGTGGGACTAAAATAGAGTTTAATCAAATTCAATTTAGTTTGCACTTCACAAAGTACAAACTTCCGTGAATTTTAACTCCCTCACCGTTGAACTTCAGGATTGATACAACCTATCAATTCGAATGGTGTTCAACGGTGAACGCATAGGAAAAAACCGTTCGTCAATCGGAGTTCGTTTGACCCTCCAATTAATCGCTCAAAGTTCAGCTCAGGGCTAGTTTTTCATAAAAACTGAGCCGTCAAAACAATTCTGCCCTAGGGCCAGAATTTCAGCATAAACGGGACCCAACAGACCAGCTGGGTGAGCCCAGACCAGGCTGGACGCCTGATCTGGACGCACCCAGGCTGGTGCGCCCAGCCTGGGCGCCTGGCCCAGGACAAGGCGCCTGGCCCGGGCCTGGGTCAGGCGCCCTGGGCGCCTGGGCGGCTCGCCTGGGCCAGCGCCCAGGCACCCCTGGGCGCCTGGGCGGGCTCGCCTGGGCGCGGGCCCAGGCGCCCAGCGCCTGGGCCTGAGCCCAGGCGCCTGGGCTGGCGACCTGGCTCAGCCAGGTCTGGCCAGGCGCCCAGGCCAGACCTAGTCTGGCCTGGGTCAGCCTGGTCTGACCCGGTCTGATCTGTTTGGCTGTTTATGAGCGTATCTTGGTCATTTGGCTTCCGATTTGGACGCCGTTCGAACCTGGGCGTAGACCGGGAAATTCCCGTCTTACCCGTGAACATTTCCTTGCGTTTATATTATTAAATATTATTTTAAACTATTTAAAACTTATTTAATACCTTTTGCATCAAATGCAAAATAGTCCCTATCTAGGCTTAAATTATCATTTGCATCAAATACAAATGATCTGAGGGCATATTTCCCTACATCTCCCACTTGCACTCAGGATCATTTATCTCGAATGCTGGAGATTTTTGCAAACATCTTTTGCAATACTTTATCCCTTGCATCAAATGCAAATTGTTCTCCTTAACTAATTTCTACCCATTACTAGACGAAGAATCGCACTCTGTGTGAGACCCTACAGCCTGACCCTTACAACAGGTTGGGCTCGAAGCCCTATACGGCAGTGACCACGAGCAGTGGCTGCCGTCCCTGCTTCAGGAATCATCATTATGTGGTTAACTCATTGACATGAGTATTGTCGGGACCACCCTGACTGTTTCCGTGATGAATTCCGCAGTTATAGTCTCTTCGTCTAAACTATGTCGTGTAGATCAAGTCTAGGGTACGGTCAAACTGTCAACCCCAATAACTTGACTCTGGTTAGTTTCAATCGATCTTTTAGTCAAAAATGTTGGACTTCTTCCAACATACTCTGGCCAGAGTTTTTACTAAAGACCGAACTAACCCTACGACACTAACTCCCATTGACCGGGAGAGACGAATCCTCTCTTGGTCATTACTCTCCTCATACGCTTCAAGTGTCACCCAATCAAAGACCTTTCGACAGGCCTTGCCTCGAAGCTAGGTCATTTGATCTAAGTGGCACCGTTCACGCACAGGTTCGTCAAAATGACCTCAAGTCAAAAGACCAACTAGCCTATCATCACTCAGAGTCATCATTGACAGATTGGTCAATATAACCATATGATAACTCTTGTGGATCGTTCAGTGAACTCATTCTCTAATGAGCACCTGTGTCTTGTCAACGACTTCGCCAAGTCAAGCGATCATGAGATCATCGCCACCGCTATACGGTGAAGACTAAGACACAATAGTCTATCCGATGTTTCGATATCCTTGTCTCGAAACATCTACAACCACGAACCCTTTTAGACTTATGCTACAGACGGTCAAACATTTCTCCATGATCGAGATACTCATCTCAATACCTGTTTGACCTTGCATAAAGTCTTAGGACTTTACCTAAGTTAATGTCTAATGTTAACAGCATTATAAAATAACTTAGATAAATTATTACCAAACAGCTTACTGTTATTTCGAACAAGATGTTTGTGCTATTCACACATGAAGATAGATAGCCTCAAGGATATCGTCTCTCAACATCTCCCACTTGCACTCAGGCCCATTTATCTCGGTATCTCATACCGTTTTTACACATAAGTTTTCCCGACTTCATGTGGTAGAGCCTTCATGAGTGGATCTGCTAAAACCGTCTTCACTATAGACTTAAGGGTTTCTATGTTTAGACCAACCATTTGAATCTCATTCAAATAATTCATTTGGTCTTTCAGAATCCATAATATTTTAATTTACTTGGATCTTATACAATTCATCGTACCTTACGATAATCATTTAAATTAGTTACTGGTCATTTCAAATGGCTCATATTAATTTCTAATAAAGTATCAAACTCTTTTGATCACTTTGTCAAAATATATGTTCCATCCCTTTGATGCCTCACAGGAAATTTACACGCTCCCACTGACCTTGAAAACTATCTGGCTAATTCATATAAGTTGGTCCGTCTAAATCATATTTAGAAAAACCAACTTGTAAGTGAATGCTCCAATTTTCATGGTCAACTTAAGCGTTTACATCGGATTTGGTCCGAGTAGATCTGTACACGTCTGTTGGCGAGACGATTTCAACTAATCCGTTTTAAAGAAATTAGGGTGAAAACCGTTTTCGATCAACAAGATTGTACTTTACTATTCTCTTTCTGCACCAATCTTTCAACTTAAAGATTTACTTGCAGAAAGTGAGGAAACATTTTCCTTGGGTACGTAAACTAAATTCTCAAATTTATTTACGCACACGGACCTATTCTGATTGCATCAAGTTTTAAATCGGAGTTACTACTCCGAATTTCATCCCAGAAGTTGACTAAGTCATCATCAGTTATGATGTCTAACTCGATAATTCGTCTCACGAAATTCGAGTAGTTATACAACTTCTTTAATGATCGATTTAATGAATATATTATTGACAATGTCCTCATAGGACATTATCAAAACCTAGGCATTACGATCTGGGACTTAACCCAGAGAGTGGACTTAACTCAGAGTCACTTACTATGTATCGCACCAAGTCTCACTAAGTGTGATTCATACATTTTAACACACGGATGTGTTAACAGACTTGACCTGAGAGAAAATCACATTTTCTTTTAATTACACAAGATTTTATGTAGCTAAGTATTTGACCATTCGATCTAATCGAATCAGTTTAAATACTTTCTACTTTTCGTTCTTTATTTTATCAGACTTGTGTTTCATCAAGAACACGTGTCTTAATAAAATATACGAATAACTTATTTTGGTTAAAATAGACTCGGGTACATCAGTATGTACGAGACTGAGTTCGACAACTCATTCTTCCACTGTCTTACAGATGGTTTTCAGCCATTATATCTGAGAGGATAAGATTCACAAGTGTCCGTAGACTTCATAATACGAGAGGTCAGACCCCTCTTTATGTGACTTGTGAAGCTTAGTCTCTCGACACGGCCTAGTCTATTTTACCATATAAGTTTGCTACTATCTTGTGTATTTATATATTAACATTTAATATATATATATAGTTATTACAAATTACTTAACACAAAACATTACTTCCGAAGCAAGGTGACGACATTCGTCAAAAAATGTGTTAGACGTTTTTGTATAACTATTTATTCTGAAATCGTGACATCAAAATATATCACATTTTCATTTCCTCCTACTTATGCCTTTACTAATGATAAATTAAACTAACTTTCTCAATTGACTTTCCGGAGTGCCTTCTTCCTTTTCTAAATCACATTTAGATATTAATTAACCCAACTTAAATAGCTATGCAAGCATCTTATGTATCCAAACGCTTGAGCTTTGCAATCTCGAGTTTAGCTCAAGAAGTTGCTTGTCTCAAGATCCGGTTGGGATACATAATCTTGCACCGCTCATGCACTCGTATTCGACTCAAACGGTTTGATCGAATTCTCGAACATTGCGGATCGGAATTGTTTGTCCATACAACCTTGAGGGTAGCTCGACAAGTTGTAGGGAGAAACATACTTCGAATATCCTATATGTTCAAGCTGCCTCATATAGAGAAGAGTGACATGTAGCTTTAATTTATTTGTTGGACCCAGAACTTAATGAAATCATATTTCTTAAGTCTGTTCTTTAGAAGGTCATTTAATGTCAACGAGAATATAGTTTAATTCCATCAATTAGAATTTAACTTGATATTCAATTAATCAACTATTTGACCAGTTAACTTATTCCAATATTATATTTTGATTCCTTCGGTAAACATAGTCCGAATATCCTATATGTTCAAGCTGCCTAATATAGAGAAGAGTGACATGTAGCTTTAATTTATTTGTTGGACCCAGAACTTAATGAAATCATATTTCTTAAGTCTGTTCTTTAGAAGGTCATTTAATGTCAACGAGAATATAGTTTAATTCCATCAATTAGAATTTAACTTGATATTCAATTAATCAACTATTTGACCAGTTAACTTATTCCAATATTATATTTTGATTCCTTCGGTAAACATAGTCTTGCCCTAGTTTTTGCATATGTTCAATATTAAATATAGGTAGATTGGCTTTCATCTATCTATATCCTCCCACTATTTTTACGATCATTTTAAAGCTTAATAACGAACGATTTAATCGAATTTAAAAATTAGTGAAAGAGGGATCCAATCATCCCGAACCTCACAACCTTGAGGAGACTCAACAAGTTGATTGGTTCCATGACTGGTAGACTAACTCTTGGTCAATCACATCACATGTGATTCCCTGTCGATTTTTACCCACAGTCACTTATGATCTTGAGGAGACTCAACAAATCATAATGACTGGTCTAGTCAGACCCTTGATTTCGTGTCCAGATTTGTCTTAGATCGATACTCGAGGAGACCCGACGCATCGATTTGGGTCAAGTCTAAACTACATCACATGTATGTTGGAGTTTGTTCCTTAAAGAAAAACAAGTCACAGCTTGAGGAGACTCAACAACTATAATTGTCTTCTTTGAGTTACCAAGCTCCAAAATCAAAGAGGGATACGAATTAATCTTTAATAAGATTTATAACGCATTGACTAGATATAGTCCAGGGTGTCATACAATCATGATTCGCGACATTGCGGTCCAGCGGAACACAGCCAGGGAATTGACTAAGCCAGGATCACTGCCCCTTGTACTAGCAAGGGTTGACCCAGAACTCTTAGCCAAGCACATTGACTGGATCATGGTCCATTGAATGAAGCTTGTCATTTTTGTATGTGTGCCATAGACTAAACAGCTTTTATTAACAACTAATTAATCCTATCAACTAGTTGCATCCTTAAATTCAAAATTTTAGGATTTGTTTAATAACTTTTATTAAGTCCTTATCAACTATAAGGTTCACGTGCTATCCTAATCGTTATTAGGATTTTAATAAAATTATTAACCAACGCTAAAAGCGAAGTCCTTTAATGAGAATTAATAATAACAATTAGAATTAAGAAATCATTAAAAGGACTACCCTAATCAGGAATTAGGTCTTAAAGGGTTGTTAATATTTTATTAAAACATAGCATATCATTAAAATTTAAGTAAATAAATTTTAATCATTTTTAATGGCTAACCTAAAGGGTTGTCTTGTGTTATCAAATAAGGGACAAGAAGACATATCCATTAAAAAATTACACTAATTTTATCGCATAAAAAATGTACAACTATTTAACAATTAAATAGACTAAAGTTTATCGCATAAACAATTTTAGCATGCATACTTAAATTTAACATTTAAATTTAAAAATACGATTTTTAAAACATTTTATTTTATCTCATAAAGTAAAAGCTTGTTTTAAAAATCATAACATTTGCATGCTTCTTTAAAATATTTATCGCATAAAAATTTTAAACTTTTAAAATCAGTTTTTAAAAATATCTTATAAATTTAAAACATCATTTAAAAAATTCCATGTTTAAAATTTATCACATAAAATTTTAAACAACATTTTAAACATATCGCATAAAGTTTTAAAGCTTTAAAACAATTTTAAAATTTATCACATAAATTTAAAAATTCCATTTTAAAACTTTCATGTTTAAAATTTATCATATAAATTTTTTAAACAAAAAAAATTTAAATTTATCGCATAAATTTAAAGAAAACATTTTTCTGTAAAAGCACTCAAATAATAAATTCGCAGTTCAAGATCAGCATACAGAGATGGCTCTGATACCAATGAAGGGTTTTCTGGGACCCTTAGGGCACAAAAACTCTAGTCCCGTCCTAAGTCGGACGGAACATAGACAGAAATGCAGCGGAAAAATTTTATGTTAATCTAATTAACATGCAACCCTAAGGAACCAGACCCTATTAGCCAGGAACTCTGCCAACTTGGGGTGGATCTGACCACCCCAAGAGGGATCTAACTACTGCGAATAATTAAATGAAAAGCTTAAACACATACCCGGAATCTCAGCCCTGGGGCAGGCGAGATGTTCCGCACCGTCTTCCGAGCTGCTCCCGTCCCACGCCGAGCCGCTCCTTGAACCGCTCCCCGAACTGCTCCTCGAACCGCTCCGCATCCCGAGGCGATCAATCCCATTTCGCCGAGCCAACCACGCGCCGAAGAAAGTTTCACGCGAGTGAAACCTCCGCCTAGATTTCAGATCTGAATCCGAACTCCTTTGCGGCTTTGCTAGAGCCCTCAGGAGCAAGGCAGAAATGTATAGGGAGAGGAGAAATATTAATTCAGCTTAGATCCGAGCGTGCTCCAACATTTACGAGAGCTGCTCAGATCTAGAGCTTGGGACGAGATTTTAGGAGGAGAGCAGACCCCTATTTATGTAGGCGGCGGACTCTCCCCTTTTCTCAAAATCCGATGTGGGACTAAAATAGAGTTTAATCAAATTCAATTTAGTTTGCACTTCACAAAGTGCAAACTTCCGTGAATTTTAACTCCCTCACCGTTGAACTTCAGGATTCATACAACATATCAATTTGAATGGTGTTCAACGGTGAACGCATAGGAAAAAACCGTTCGTCAATCGGAGTTCGTTTGACCCTTCAATTAATCGCTCAAAGTTCAGCTCATGGCTAGTTTTTCATAAAAACTGAGCCGTCAAAACAATTCTGCCCTAGGGCCAGAATTTCAGCACAAATGGGACCCAACAGACCAGCTGGGTGAGCCCAGACTAGGCTGGACGCCTGATCTGGACGCACCCAGGCTGGTGCGCCCAGCCTGGGCGCCTGGCCCGGGCCTGGGCCAGGCGCCCAGGCGCCCTGGGCACCTGGGCGGCCCGCCTGGGCCAGGCCCAGGCGCTGGCCCAGCTCTTGGGCCAGTGCCCAGGCGCGCCTGGGCCAGTGCTTAGGCTCCCCTAGGCGCCTGGGCGGGCCCGCCTGGGCGCGGGCCCAGGCGCCCAGCGCCTGGGCCTGAGCCCAGGCGCCTGGGCTGGCGACCTGGCTCAGCCAAGTCTGGCCAGGCGCCCAGGCCAGACCTAGTCTGGCCTGGGTCAGCCTGGTCTGACCCGGTCTGATCTGTTTGGCTGTTTTTGAGCGTATCTTGGTCATTTGGCTTCCGATTTGGACGCCGTTCGAACCTGGGCGTAGACCAGGACATTCCCGTCTTACCCGTGAACATTTACTTGCGTTTATATTATTAAATATTATTTTAAACTATTTAAAACTTATTTAATACATTTTGCATCAAATGCAAAATAGTCCCTATCTAGGCTTAAATTATCATTTGCATCAAATACAAATGATCTGAGGGCATATTTCCCTACGGGGCGGTGATATGGAGCATGTATGAGGATGACCTTGTTGTAATATCTATGCATATTGTGTCAAAGCCCTTACTTTCTCCTTTTCGATAAGCTGTTTCAAAGACAACATATGATGTTTTTGTTTTAATTGAAAATGACATGGACATGTATATTCATCAGAATATAGCCGATTGGCTTTTGCTTACCTTTTTTCCAAGATTCATATCATGGTCCGGCACGTCTTTCTCATGCATACAACACCGACAACAATTACAATCTTATTGCTCAAAAGGTTCATCAAAAGCCTGTTATTGATGTATGTTAGATAATAGTTATCTTTTATGTAACCTTACTAATTGTTCCCCATGTTGTAAGATAGAAGGGAGAAAAATGATCGGCCTGGTTTTTGGCAAATAATCAAACGTTTATTTAACCATGAAGTAAGATAATACTTGGGCGACATACCAATTCATACTTTCCAGATGTGTAGACATGTATTCATCCAAAAATGTATTGCCTACTTCCTTCTATTAACACATGTATATGTTCATACATAGAACATACACGTGCACACATGCACACGTCACCTCATATCAATTCTCAAACTTGCAGTATGTCATACATTTGACTACAGATGATCACATCTAAGGCCTACAGATCTGATTGGCTTTGGTGCAATAGAAAAGGGGAAACTCTTAGCCTTTTAATTTCACCCTCTTACTCCTGGCTGACATTTGGGCATGTGCCGGGGTCTAAACATCATTATGCATATCTTATAATGTTTGAAAAAAGATCACCAAGTGATACCTGGCTTTTACCGGTTAGAAGGGGAGAAAACCCATGGGTAACAATGCCAACCTTCTTATTCACCTACTTGAGGGTTTGCATCCATGTACAGTGAGTGACATGGAAGATTTAATTGTAATGTGAACATAACATAGGTAAAAATTCCAAAAAACGATAAAATTTGATGTGATATCCTCCAAACTTATTGAAATTAGAGGACAGATAAACCCATGCCTATTTCTTTTTCTCAGAAGGAAGACTCCATGCCTTGCATCATGCTTCTTTAAGAGGACAAAGAGAAGGTGTGAATGTTTATTAAGTTGTAAAAATTTTAAGGAAATAGAGAGTGACAACCAAACCATTTAACATTATCCCCACAAATTGGTCAATTTACTATAAGAGTATATAACTAAATTAATTGGTTATTACCATTTTTTGGAAAATGTTATTAATTAGTTATAAGTAATTACCTTCTGCATGCATTTCTTTTCCCTTACTTCATACCGTTCTCTCAAATCTGAAAGCCACATCCCTTTTAAACAGTACTTCAATCTGGAAAAATGTCAATTGCAAACATAATAATTATTAATGGAATTAAACTGAGGAGTTTTATTTTTTAATGAAGATAATTACCTGAAGAGTCTTATCAATGTTTTTAGCCCTCTTCTTGGGCGGCTGGAGGAGCTTGGTCCCCCTCATGGCTAGAAAATCATCCTCATCCATTCTCGACAGCGATATATAGATCCACAGCCACACAAATTGCTCCAGATTCACCTTCTCCGGTGCCCCACCGCGCCCGCTCCAGTTTCACTCAAACTGTTACAGATTAATCAAGAAAATTTGGAAGTTTTCACAATCACACTTGCATAAGAAAGCATGGGGTATGGCATTAGTATTACTATGCAAGGGGTATGGCATACGAAAGCATTGTATGTATCACTGTATGTATTATGCAAGTAACAAACATGCCAGTAGCTCCTCACAAAATGTGCACATCAAGCCTCGAACTAACAACATAATATGTTGTTAACTATCGATTATTTTACCTAGAATAGAACATGATGCCTGGAACCATAAATAACTACCGATTTGCATAAATCCCACTTGTCTCGGTGAGGATTAAGCGCAACCAAAAAACATGCCATACTTTGGTTTTTTTATGCTTAGTTTTTTATTATAACCTGAAAAAACGCTCACAGTATATCAACTACAAAGTATAAAACACTCACATTACATGCAATCAAAGCGTATCAAGTAAAAAACATCCAAGCTACATGCCCCAACGTCAACATTACTGCCAGGAAGAAGAATTCTCATGAATTGTGCAATCAGGGTAGAATTCTCATGAATTTTCATGAATTTTGGAGTTAGAGAATCGCCAGGATGAAGAATAGCACAATTAATGCCCCAACGTCAACATTACTCATTATATTGACTATCTATGGCCAACTATGCTCATTATATTGACCATCCATGCTACATGCCATTTACCATTTAAACTTTTCTAGCATGTTTAGAAACTACAAAGAGAGGACTGATAAGGAAAATATGAAAGAACATCCAAGCTACATAGTAAATTTGTACAATCCAAACAGCTAAAATCAAGAATATTCTGAATTTGAATGTTAGAAAATAAATCCCACCCATGCTCTAAGAAAGTCTGAGAGCATAAACTTCGAAATAAAGATGATCCACAGCGAGAAGGGAAATAACATGCACTTTATCAAAATTTCAGTTCTCGTAAGAAGTATTAAACCTAAATGACTTGAAAGAAAAAAATTTCTGAAGTATGGGAAAATGTCTGTAGGAATAATTACCATACTACTGATGACAGCATCAGTAGCACGTGTTACCTTCAGCATCTATGTCTGCAAATATCAATTGTACAAAAAATAGAACTCAGTTATGTGCCACAATCATATTGTGCTAAAGATTTTCAAAATACATGTGTCGGCAAATATCTTTGTCTCTATAAGCCACAATCATATTGTGCTAAAGATTTTCAAAATACCTTTGTCTATAAATACCTCTGTCTCTATGAACCAGAATCATATTATTTGTAGCTTTTGACACGCATAACCTACAAATACCATGAATACCATTTAGCAATGCATCCACAGGTTTGAAAAATCAACGATAAATCCAGATGCATCATATGACATGAAAATTAATTTAACATGAGAAAGGTTACAATCTATGTCCAGATATTGCTAGTAAGAAATCTAATTCAGTAAAAACCTAGAAGTATTAACTAAGAAATTGGGTTAGAGAAAGTTTTGGCTTTGATCGGACCTATCTTGCTCAGACCTATCTTGATCATAACAACCATTCACCAACAGCAATCTTATTATACAGTGTATAGGAGTCATTGCACAATGACCCATGCTATGGCTCTCCCCTGCATGATAATCCGAAGATCTCATGGCCCATCATAGATCTTTTTTTCTGTTTGGTTTTCATTTTAACAGACAATAATTCTTTCATATTGAAAAAACTATTTTACTTTTGGGATTTTTATCTATATTAAAACACTGAAATCTTAGCAAATTTCATTTTCCTCTCAAAATCTTTATAATTCTGTTTGAACACATTAGATCAATTATGTTCTGAAAAACTACTTAATGTTTGTTATGTCATTCCAAGTACCAAATAAGCCACATTGGCTTGTTAGAAAGAAACACAGAAAAATTATCAAACCTACCAATCATCCCAGGAATCGTTAGAGAACAGAAGTGATGTCCACATTTTTTTAATACATACCGAAGAGAACTCCACTAAGCCTTTTTAATTTTGTGCCCATATCACCATTCAAATGAAGTGATATGCAGTTGCCAATGGCCAATGCTAATAGTGTAGCAATAACTGATATAATCCTGGAAATGTTTCAATCATTTTATTGATGCAATGTGGTAGGATTTTGGCTTTAATCTCTAACATTTTATTGACACAACATGGCATGATTTTTGGCTTTAACCTCTTCAACATTTTATTAATGCACATGGCCTTATGGGTTATTTTGTGCAGTTGTTTGCAAAAAAAATGGATAGCTTTTGCCTATGTTATATACTTGAGTTGAGATTAAAAAAATTCACTTACTCAACATTTTTAAAATTTTTGATTTAATTTGTTATGTGCTACTTTAATCCCTGCACAATTATAGAATTAATATAAATAATAAAAAAGGAAGTAGATTCAAGCAGTTTTTATTTTGTAGTATTGATCACTTGAAGTCTCCATAATATACTCGCAGGGCAAGACTAAGCCATTCAAGCCATATAAGCACATATATCATGTTCCATATAAATCTTCTAGAAGCACTTCTCCTTTTTGGTACTCCATCAAGCTTGCCTCAGCACATGTCCTTGTCCTGGCATCGTATTCAACATATGGTATGTCTTAGTTATAAGTTTTCAATCCATCGTCATCAAGTCTTATTGCTTATCACCTAAAATTATAGGGAGCAACTATCTATATGATATTTCTTTGCTTTAGAACTATTTGACATGGAAATATTTAGTTATAATCTGTCACTTTTTCTAACTTGCTTTTTTACCAAAAAAATAAACATAATTGTGTAGTTGGAACATGAAAAGGTTGTGATATTCTTTCTGGTTATATCCTATAGTTATTTACTGAACAATATTTATGCAAGTATTTCAGCACTTCAACCCATTTCACATGCTTAAAACAAAGAGAATTCTCGATTAGTAAAACTTAGTCTTAGTATTTGACTTGCTTTGAAGCATAGATATGAGATTGGTTCCTTTACTGCATCAAACTTGTCGATCATAGATCTGAAAATCATTATTTTAAAAAAAAATACCAAAGCAATCCAAATCTTCAAACCATCCCAATTTGTTTGGTAAAACTCGAAATTAGGCATTGCATGTCACTCATTGCTGAATAAAACTAAAACCAATTCAAAGAACAAACAAACATATTCTTCTAGAAATAGGAAGGATCAATATGTCATATTGTAACATGTATGTTTTCTTGCCTGGCAGCAAAACCAAGTAGTCGGCTAATTTTCCTTGTAAATGTACCTACATTCAATATAATTTGGTATACAATATAGCAAAGATTCAAACAATAATAATTCACAGAGTGCTAACAAAGATTATTGGAACACAAATTTCTAATCTAATTATCTCCCACGTCTTATTTTTTAACCAATCAAAGACTTTGATTTCAATTCCATATCAAACAAATCAAGATAGCTTCTTAAAATAAACTTAGCCTTGATAGAAATCTGATCTTTCAAAAATTTCTTTCAAATATTTCGGTTTTCCTCTCAACATTTCAAATTGTTGGTTTCCTCCTTGAAGTCCATACGCACTTTATGAAGATGAAAAGATCAATTTTAATTAAGCTTTGTTATAAGCTTTGTTAAAAGCTCCTTATAAGATGGCTCTCTCTACATACATATAGTAAACAATGCAATTAAACTCCCTAAATCAAATAAAAGAAATCAATCTATTGAATGCTGCACTATGCCAATAGAGAATACACTTTGGTTGCAACCGTCCTAACTTGCTCCTACGAAGGTATTTTCGACACAAATCTGTGCAAAATAACAATATTTCTATAGAAAAAATTTCTTAAAAATAAACAAACAAAAAATAAATGCAGAAATTGGATAGTGAAGGATTTCTTACTAAAACCAACATAGTATTTTTCAATACATAATATTTCTCCCATTACCAGATATTGGATGTCAGCACTTCCTCAAAGCCTAACCCAATAGCACAATATTGTCAACACTTCCTCACATGAATTTCATCGAACATTTGGTGGGTTATGCTCTTAAAATAACATCAAAGTAAGTCTTCTTCATATGGCCAATGTAGCCAATTGCTGAACATTGTGGCACACAAAGAAATAATCAGTAGAGGTACACAATGTGCCAAGATCAACAAAATGAACAAAGTTCCACCACTCAATTTGACACCCATACTCCAAATTCAAGCACAAAGACACTAAGATGTGGAATAAAAAATCAAAAGGTTCAATTATTTATATAACCTGGGTTCCAATGATGAAAAGAATATGCATCGAGGGTTCTTCCGAATTCAATTTGACTAATTTAGTCAAAAAGCTATAAAAAATTGAACAAATTCAGCAAGTTATACAATTAAAAATTAGTGCCATTTTTTTTAAAAAAAATGAGTGTAGTCACACCTGGAGACTAAGCTGTAAAAATCCTGAGATGAGCAATTTTTGCCCATTGAGCTGACTGTAAGCTGTACAACTGATTCCCTTGAACACAAATAGCTGAAATATTTATGGAAAAATAATAATTTTGAATAGTGAAGGATTCATGAGGTTGAAAATATGATCATTTGGTTAGAGTTAATATTACCTGTAAAATGTGAGTCCATCACGAAAGAGGCCTTTTTTGTTGTGGGCGTTTTCATTGCAGGTAGGTGCAAAGAGCACCGCTGTTAGGGGGTGCTCAGGGGTGGCCGAGGGGTTGAGGGGGAGTTCACGGGGAGAGAACATGATGACTTTTGTGCTGATGCGCTATTCTCCTCAGGTCTCGCACCTACAACCTCGGCCTCCACTTGATTCTTGAGATAGGTTTGTGTGGTGTGTGTGTGTGTGTGTGTGTGTGTGTGTGTGTGTGTGTGTGTGTGTGTGTGTGTGTGTGTGTGTGGTATAGAGGGGGGAGAGATTTGATGCTCTCCTGTTGATTCATGAAGAGCCTGAGGGTACTGTGCATATGAGGGAAGAAGAGATTCAAAAAGGCGTTTCCCCAAAATCATTTCCCTCCGAAAATTCAAAAGATGAGTCCAAAGTTTTTAAATTTTCCGACCAACATTTCCCCCCAAAATACAATCCTAGTCAGCTAACCATTTGTCCACGTAGGACAAAGTTGTCCACCCAGGACAAAGGTTTGTCCTAGTAGGATAAGATTCAAAATCTTCATCCTTAAAATGAATAAAGCATTACCTTTAGATGTCCACAGTAAAATGTTAATATGAATAAAGCATAGTATACATAGTGATGAGTAGAATTACCTTTAGATGGTATCCAGTGATATGAAACAGCAGCTACCAACATTAAAATGAATAAAGCATGTCCACAGTAAAATGTTAATACTGCCACATGAAAATAACGTCAAAGATGAGTAGAATTACCTTTAGATGGTAAGAAAAATTTTAAAAATATAACAATTAATAGACATGAAATACATAAAATAGTATACATATGTTAGACCTATCAGTGAAATCTTGTATCCACAAAGACTATTTGTGGAGTTTGGAGTCTGTTGCACAGAACCAGCATTTAAAATAAAATAAAAGTACGAAGAAGAAGAAGAAGAAGAAGAAGAAAACATGAATAAAGGAAAGGGGATGGATGCTGATCTACAAAAAAGCTGGAGCCTGTGAAAGGTGTATAATAAGCATTTAACATAATAAGCATTCAGCAAAAAAAATCTCAAACCAAAAAATCTTAAAATGATGTTTGGAAGAATTTGATGTTTCTATCAACATGATTTCCACATGAATTTATTGGTATATAACAATCAATATTAATTCTAATGCTATTCAAAGTTGTCGTAGTTGATGACGTACTTCTTAAATCTGTAGAAAAAAAATTCAAAATGCAATATATAGAAGGGGAAAAAATGAAATCAAGAAATAGACGGGACAACTAAATTTAGAAATGAATGTATGAAATCAAAAAATGAAATTCAAAAATTCAAAATTCAAACTGGGAGTAAGCATGTTATCAAAAACCTAAAGTAAACTGGGATGTGGTTTAACCGCATTAGTCATATTTCATGGGAAAGTATTCATATTTCATGGGGTGAATTGAATATTTACACTGATAGTTATTGTTGTCTTTGGATTATGACAGACTATATCCAAAGATGTATGTAACATAAACCAACTCAAAAGAATCAATATAAACATATCTTTCCAAAAACTAAATATCAAGATCAGTAACTTCCCCAATTATCACATGATTTACAATTCTCCGAAGGTAATGGAAAAGCAAGCTGTCACTGAGATCTAATAATGCATTCAAATTTCCGGAAGAAAAGCATTGAAATTTGATATTTTGATCACATTATTGAAAACAAAACGAAACTAATTGAACTCAAAAACTGAACTCAAAAGTTCATCCAGTACCAAATTGAACTCAAAAATTGATCACATTACTGAAATTAATTATTGGTTTTTTTAACTTGTGATAAACTTAAATTCACTTCAAATAAAATTGATCACAGTAATGTGATAAACATGTGATAAACTCCAAACTGTGATAATCTATTAGTCTAACTTATGATAAATCAAATTCACTTCAAATTGTAAGTCAAATCAATTCACTAATAGATTATCACTTCAAATTTGATTTATCAATGATCACAGTAAAGTGAATTTGATTTATCACTTCAAATTTGATTTATCACAGTAAAGTGATCAATTTCAAGTCAAATTTGAAGTGAATTTTATATGAAATTAACTCATCAAAAATTGACCACATTACTGAAATTATTAGTTTATCACAGGTTAGTTTATCACATTACTGAATTTTGAGTGAATTCAAATTGCACGTCAAATTCACTCATTTGAATTAATTGTTGGGGTTTTTAGTCACGTTGACAGGTTTGAATTCCCAATACAACATCCATCCAATAATTTGAAATTTGAATAATGCAAAAAACATATCAAAACAGAATTATCATCTTCAGTAGCAATTGAAAATTTAAAATTGATAATGCAAATTTAAAATTAGTCTGTTTTTAGTCTGTTTGGATAATGCAAATTGAAAATTTGAAAATTTGAAATAACAAACAACATATCCAAACAGAATTGTATTTTTGACAGGATACCCTATATTGCAATATCCAAACAAAATTATCATCTTCAATAGCAATGGATATAATGGAATATGGACATTCAAACAAAAAAATGAACTTATTCACTGCCAAAAGAAGTAATCAAAGACAACAAAATAAACACATAAAAAGTCACCGGCATGTGGCAAGAAAATAATATATGTAAGTTCAAAAATGGAGTGCAAATTAGGACTGAACCTCACAGCTTTTCTATTTTCTGAATGGCACTCCATGTTCTTGTCATAGCAGATGACTCCTACTGCAAGTTTAACAGCACAGAATCAAAGAAATGAAATAGCATTAAGGCTGACATCATTATTAAATATGCTTTTAGTGAATGTGATTAGGAACTTGACACAGTCTGTGAAAGTAGTAGTCTCTATCTCAGTTATATAGGAAAAATAACCTCGGACAATCTTCTCCATGGTTTGAAAAGCCAATAAAACAATATTTTTAAGCTCATCAGCTGTTATTGTCATCGGAATAACCTGGATTTCAAATATCAAAGCTTCAGACATGATGGCAACTCATCATACTAACTCAGAATATTTCTGTGCAAAATGCAAAACATTCATAATTTCTCGTGGTTTAGTATATAATAGAACATTGCTAACAAATATGGAATCAAAAGTAAGGCTCAGAAAACCCCAACATACTGTACACTGGAGGATCTTCTAATTTTAGGTGGATACTACACTATCAAGTGACACAGTACATTGGAGGATAGGTTAGGTGGATAAATGAGTAGGGCTCACGTCACCACGCAGATGCACCTAAGTACACCTTCGTAATGACTTGCAAGTGCATGTTGGGACTCATACGAAGCACGGGCATGCATTGCTCATGTCATCTTATAGTGTGGCTTTCGTTAAAATGAGAGAAATGGCAGTCCTAATAATAATGCCCCCAAGTTTAAACTGCTTTATACTCACAAAACATATCCAATGCGTCCATCTGGCAATATCATTGGCACCATTCCATGCCACCAGGAGTTTGCCCTCTTCCATATATCATAGGCTGAAATAAAAACATCAGCATGATGTGAATCAACTTAAGTTTGCTACATTTATGCATTTCCTTGATGAAAACATAAAGCCACATCATACCGATACAAAACCTGGAGGAATAGCACCATAGGCACCTCCCATGAAACCATATCCACGGGGAGCAAAATTAGGTAGAAGGGCTCCCTTTTGAGAATTAGATCATGTCTCAACTTTCTTCTCAGCTGCTGGTGGTTTTGCAAGAGAACATTCGAGTACGTCACCTATTCATACGAAGAGACAAAAGAAACGGCTTAGGCAAAGGGCTTCTGAGAGGTTGTCGCATGCTTCGATCATAAAATTTACTGTGGCTAATAAATTACCATTTAGCTCATATCTCTCACTGTTCTTTAGTGCCTTCATGGCAGTTGAGCGCTCTGCAAAGTGCACAAAGCCAAACTTCTTCTCATGTACAGATTTGGCTGGGGAAGCACCACCTTGGTTATTCACCATGGTGCTCAAACAGCTTCCTCAGCTGATCATGATTCACATCCTTCGGTAAATCTTTTACATAAACTACCAATCTATACAAAAAACATGGGTACCAGTAAGGATGTGTAATGAGGCAAAAAGAAAGAAATTTCTCAAAAGGAAATATAAGAACTGAAAAATTGCAAGGGATAAAGTCTTGTTTTACTTGGACCATGTATGAATAACAATGTATCCTGCATGTATGTTAAATATCATGTATGAATAACAAAGTATCCTGCAAGTAACCCTCACACTTGGATCTTGTAAGTCACCATCTACCATCAACTAAGTATCCAGTTTTTTCATGATAATGTTACTGAATGTATAAACTAAAATATCAAAATGAAAGAGGATAATGTGGTTGTTAACTAAATATGTATTTTTGATCAACCCCCTCACTTGGATGTTTTACTTGGACCAAGAAACTTGGATGTTTTACACACAGATTTAGTCCCAAATTAACACAAAAATAAAAACAATGAGGTTGGCTTATGTTTCTCGGGATATTTAGCATACATGTATACCATTATAAATGAATCAAAAACAATATTGTAGTAATGAAAAAATGTCGGGCAATGGAATCTGACTGGACCTATATTGTTCTATTTATTTTTATTACTGGTTATTCCATAGTATGAAGTTGAGATATATTCTGTGAATTTCCTATGGGAATTATGATTTCATTTGTTTCAGGTTGGCAAATATAGCTCACATGGTCTTGCAATGGACCTGGAATGTATATGTTTTTAAGCATGCTATGTATGGATTCTTGGATTCTTGATGTTTGATAATAGTCTCCATGGCACAGGCAGAGGCACCACAGTATTTTTAGGGAAAATTTATGGCTAGATCAACTTTTGTTTATTTATACAGATGGTAGAAAACAATGTGTTCACCCAATCAGCTTGAATTTTCAAGTCAGAAAGTACATTCACCACACTGGAACTTCTAAAGATTTGCAGAAAACACAGTATAGGCATGCATATCTGTTTTATTATAACTACAACTTTGTTGGCTGGTTACCACTTCTCGATATCAAGCATGTACTTCTGGCAAATAGCAAGCAATAAGACTGCTAGACAAATACATGTGACTCTATATATTTTGTGGCTAATATCAGAACACAAAAATTGCATCAACATTATGCCTAGCTAACCACCAAAATTTTGGAAATAAAGAATGAACAATGAGCATGACCAATTTAGACAAATGTAAATAATTCAAATGGAAAACAAAAACTTACCTTCGACTTAAATGGAGAAATTAGCTGGCTAAGATTCTTGATGCCTCCTTTCATGAGATTTTGGCTCCAAATAAGCAGAGTGAATCAACTGAGAGTGAATCAACTGCAAAATAGATGATATTAGAAATTCGATTTAAGCAAAATATAAAGAGTGAATCAACTGAGAGCACCTAAATTTCAGAACTTGTGTTCTTTCAGCAAGGCAGGAAATGAGTCATTAACAAATGTTAGATCACCGGTCTTCGTGTATATGTCCCCAGATATGCACTGTGGGAGGACTTGCATTATTCATTGATGGTTGGCTTGCCATCCTGATACCAACATATATGTAAGTTTATAGAACATATATGCCTGCCATTGTGACCTACACCTGCTCATGTAAGAACTTGTAAGTAGGATTGTAGAGATTTACAAACCGTCTGTTTGGCCAAATGAACTAATGAACTTAACCAATGGCCGAAATCTCTGCCTCTAGGATTCAAGATCATCGTCTTCATCATCCTCTTCTGAGATACCCATCTTCAAATACCAACCCTAAAATTTTCAACACCGATAAAAATGAGTAAAATTTCTGCAAGAACTCATCATCCTCACAAAACCCCATTTCAAAAAAACCACCTCACAAAATTACTTAACCCAAACCCAAGATCTCACCTTTGATCGGAGGCTGGAGACGGAGGCTGTCGCGAGTGGGAGGGATCCCGATCTAGGGTTTTTATGGGTTCGTGAGAGAATGGAGACGGAGGCTGGGGACGATGATGAGATTGGAGAGGGAGGCGTGTGATCAACGGTGTGCTGGGAGCATTGTGAGGTTGGACGGGAGAGGAAGGAACGCGAGATTGTGAGGTTGGAGGGTTTCTCTCTTATATGTGATGTGATCAAATTTTTTCCCTCTCATATGTGATGTGTTGAAATTTTGATTTCAAAATTTAAATACAAAATGATTTGATTTCTTATCATATCTCAATTTCTCATATCTCAATTTCTCATACCCCATATACAAAATCGATATAAACAACACACCCAATTACACATAACCAAAATCTCGTATCCATTATCTCTTATCCATTATCTCTTATGTAACAATACATATATTCACATACAACAATACACATAACCAATATCTCTTATCCAAATTCTCTTATCCAAAAACCCATGATAACATCCCTGTTTTGTAATATAGATATGTATATATGTATGTATATGTACATATGTATGTATATATGTATGTATGTATTTGTATATATATGTATATATGTATATGTATAAATATGTATGTATGTATATATGTATGTATGTTTGTATGTATGTATGTATATGTAATTCCAATTGGATGTATGTATGTATGTATGTATGTATGTATGTACATACATACATATATACATATATACATACATACATATATATACATATATGTATGTATACATACATACATATTGACGAGCGTTTATATTCTATATATTCACGCACGTCTTCTTTGTGATTTTCCGTTGATTTCCATCGTTTCATACCCGTTCCTTCGTGTTTTTTGTATCTTTTCACTTTCTTCGTCTTTTGATGTGAATGCAGGAGATTTCCAGCATTGGGGACGTATAATGAAGATATCATGAGCCCCCGGAGCAACGGGAGGAGCTACGCGCGATCCAGAGGGTCAAAGCGATGAAGATTGATATTTCTCATCCCTCAACCGATCGGATGGACCAGCCACCCGATCGGTTGATGCACGCATATCCTACCCGGACGGCAACTAAAGAAGAGTAGCAGCTCACCCGACCGATTTCGCGATCAGGTGAACCGACGAAACTCTCTGTCTTAATGTGCTGAATTCCAACCGATCGGGTGACATCTCACCCGATCGGTTCATCTGTAGCCGATTCTCCCAAAAGACGACCCGGAGAGCTCAACCGACGACCCGCTCTCTCCAACCGCTCGGGCAGTGCGCCCGGTTGAAGATCTTCGAAGCTCTCACCCGATCGGTTGACTCATCAACCGATCGGGTGGCGGTTTTTCTGCTGGTTTGGACCCGAACCATTAGGGTTTCGAAGTGGGGCTATAAATACACGAGTTTGGCCGACTGAAAGGAAATCTTCTTCAGTTTTTTAGGGCTTTTTGCCCCCTTCTCTTGTGAGGCCTAGGTTAGTTTAGATTAGGTCTTTTGGTTAATAAATCTTGTATTGGATTGATGATTCAAACTCAAGATAAGTATTTCTTTCTATTGTTTTCCATTATTTTGTGTCGTATTTGTTTTGCTTCATGCTGAATGTTTGTATGTCTTTTGTGTTGTTTGTTTATATGTTTTTCATCATTGAGTAGTATTGATGAACCCTAATACGGGTTAGGATAGGATTGATGCTTGGTTATTTCATTTGACTTGGTTGCATGGCATGTGTTCGATGAAATGTGTCAATGGGGATTTCTAGCAATCTGGGTCCAATTCGTACGGCAACACACTAGTTGTGTTGGGGGTTGGGGTCCGGTGTCTTGTCCAGTCAAGACCCGCTTCGATGTATTGCTAGAAATCACATTCGACCTATTTGGCCATTAGGGTTACGCGGGGGTGTTTCATTGTCATTGGCGGGAAAAAGACCACCTCTGACCATCGGGCCAAAGGGGAATAAACTTGGCGGTTGACTCCCTAGCCACAGCTCACACCCCTAGTGTAGACATTGAGTCCTCGCGCGTGGGAACGGCTTGGACGAAGTGTTGGGAGTTATCATTGTGGCCTTAATGCTCCCGGTTGCAAAAGGTGTTAATGGACATGGGAATGCCCACCGTCCGGAACCGGGTAGGCCTAGCGTACTTGGCACCGACCGGAATATCGGGCCATGGACGCTATATACCACCTTTTGGGGCAATGTCTCATCTTGAGTCAAGTCAAATGCCAAGTGTCATGAGTGCTCTAGCCCGTGTTAGCGGGGATACATTTCGTGTCTTTTTCATTTCTTTCTTTTATTTCTACACTTCCACCCATATCATCCGCGTAGCTAGCACACAACATAGGCGAGGCTAGTAGCCATTCAAGCCATCCACCTCCTTGAGTTCGATAAACCCGCACCCTACACTAACCGTGCACTTGAGGTAAAACGACACCGCGCCCAAACCGTAATCAGGGCACCGGTCAAGTTTTTGGTGCCGTTGCCAGGGAGGTGTTCGGTTTGATATTAGCTTAGCTTGGGTTCGTTAGACTACGTACAAAAAAATATAAATACAATAAACAAGAAATTGTTTCCCCACCATTATATTATCTTTTTGTTATTTTCTTGTACTATTGACGCTCCTCTCTAATTTTCTTATTTTTGTTGTCCAGGTATCTTTGGTGTAACCATGTGGAGATCAAATTTCGATGCTCAGATGGGAGGATATGATCCTTATTCAGTTGTGGTTTGTGAGACTTGTGGGATGGTAGGGCACATGTATTATGATTGCCCATTTACGTTTGAGAGTCTCCCCCTACACCAAGGCCAAACATTTTCCCACAACCATTGCCCAAACACCTCCCATCCATTTCATCAACCTTATATCCCTCCACCAACATAAGAAGAATCAAGCCTCGTGTATCTCCTTGAAAGTGCCATGTTTAACCAAGGCCAATTATTACAAAACTTCATGGTACCAATCACCGAGCCTACACCGAGGAGAGGGGATGAAGGAAAGGATATACCCACTTTCATGGTTGAGACCACCATCTCATCGGCCACCATAGACACATCTCAAGCCGATGCCCCATTTTTCCAACACTACCACTTGGATGACGAAGCATTTTTTGATGATGATAGTGAGGATGGGGTGATTTCTCTAGGATCTGTGGGAGAGACCTCTCATTTTAATTTGGATACCCCACATGAGTCTTATGAGAGAACTGAGGAGTTTACAGAGATTATGCATACCGGCGAGGAGGATGTGCGTGAGGACGAGGGCACCACGACCACATACGAGGGGTTCGCTCTACATCCACCTCCACAGCCGTCTCTGTCGCAGCTTCCTCCTTGGTCTGTGGTCAACCATGAGGATGTCATTCAGGACATCGGGCAGATGGTGGAGCATGAGCATATCGTCGAGGAGAATGTGCATAAGAGCTTGGATACGATGGTCCACTCCATGGAGCCCGAGTCACATCTACCTTTACCGTCGCTCTCCACTTCTTCTGCGGCTGAGCATCTACTTGAGCATATTTTCCCTATTCAGGGAGATTTTCATACTCACTCTCACTCCACTTTTGAGTCTCGCTTTTGACTTCCTATTTCTTTAGACTTATATATATTTGACACACCATATCTCTCGCAGGACACAGGATCTACTTCCCTTGAGGTATGTTGCGGTGTGTCACCACCTGGAGAGCCACTTCTCATGGAGAGCGAGGATTTGGTCGTCGCTAGTACAGAGGATAGCGACCCATTCTCAGGGAGTATTCATCACCCTTTTATTATTTGTCCATCTTATGTTGACGATTATCTCTGGGATACATTTATTTTGGGAAATAATTTCTTGCCATGGACTAATGCACCTCATCCTTTGCAGGTCACAGGAGGACACCTACGAGGGATGCTTGGAGGTGCATTGCTTGGGTCCATTGGCACACGTGGCACAACACTTCTGGCAGAGCCACAGAATGAGAAGTTAGAGCAGCTACCTGCCCCACTTCAGATCTTGGATCCGCATATGCTCAGGTGTATCCTAATCCAGTAGTGTAAAAATTTACAGCTTTCTAGTTTAGATTTGAATAATCTCGTCTCCTCTCATTAGCGAGGGGAGTGTATCTAGGATTTGCTTTTGCATCATAATAACCCATCATGTTGTGCCCTTCTATCACTTCTACCGCCCACACCCCACATCCTCTTCCGAGGAGAATGAGCACACCGTCTCTCCTGCATTTTGATTTCTTTCTTTTTCGATCTTCCCCTTGCATATTTCTGCATCACAATTATCATATCATTTTGCTAGCATTGTCATGTTCAGCTTGGGGGAATCGATTTGTGTGCATGTTTTCGCGTGTCATTGTTGTGTGTCTGTGTCTATGTGTTCTTTCGTCGTGTTTTATATCTTTTATTCGAGTGTTTCTTTTTCTTTATTTTTTTAGTTTCGTTCATGTGTTTTTCATGTTTTTAATTTTTTGTGTCAGTGCGCACCCCCCCCCCATTTTCTTTGCCCTCCCGTATAAACTATTATTGCATTGTATATATATACTAGTCAATACCCTGCCCAAAGGGCACGATTCATTTAAGATTTCCCCCCGCAAAATCTTAGTTCTCCCAAACATTAATCACAATAGTTGTTTTTAAGTTCCCCAAAAAATTTTAGTTCCTCCAAAATATACTTCACCCAGAGAATTTAGATCCCCCAAAAATTTTAATTCCCCAAAAAATTATTTTCTTCCCGATTTAACATACATGTGTGCCTAAGGGCATTGTTCATTTAAAATATTCTCCCTCAAAATCATAATCGCCTGATTTTAAACAAACAACAATGAGTGAGTATATTTTGATTTTTTTTGTGAGGAAAACCAAAGGTGAGAGCAAAAATTCCAGTTTCAAACTCTGTGAGGAATTATATGTGATGGGGAATTATGTGAGCCAAAAAACTAGTTCAAGCAATATGTAGTTGAAGTTGCATGATATCAATATGTAGTTGAATTTTTGCATATCCAAACTGAGCATATTGTATATCAGGATATGCATTATTTCTCTCCAACTGTGAGAAATTATTTTTGCTCACATTTGGACAGGATAGTCATTATTTATCTGAAATAATTTTTTTCTCCAAATAATATTTTGAATGGTCACAGTTGAATGGTCCTATCAAAATTTTTGTTGCATTTTCGAACATCCTGTCAAAAAAGCATTATTTCTCACAGTTGGAGATGAATATTTTTGTTTGAATTTTGGCAGGACCATTCAGCTGGATAAGCTTTTTTGCTCACATGAATTATGCATTTTTGACATGTTAAGCATTAATTTATTTGGTTAGCAATAATTGTTGACAGGATATTATGAAATGGGAGTTCTGCATAATTTTGACAAGATATTTTGGCAAAAAAATTCATAATATCCTGAACTCCCATTATGAAATGGGAGTTCATTTCATATCATGATGGTTGACCTGTCATTTATAATATCCTGCATATTATGAAATTTGCATATTATGAAATGGGAGTTCATAATATCCTGATATTCAATGACATATTTCGTAATTATTTTGACATCCAGTTCATTTGAGCAAAATAATCTTCATTAATAATTTTTGTATCAAGCTTCATTAATAATCCTGTCATTTGAGCAAATTATTCCAGTTCAAATTATGCTTTGACAAGATTATGACTGGATTATGCTTTGACATTATTAATGAAGCTTATTTGAGCAACAATTTTTGCTTTGACATTTTTTGCTCAAATAATCCAGTCATTATTAATGAAGCATTATTAATGAAGCATAATCCTGACAAAGCATTATTAATGACTCCCAAGCATAATCCTGTTAAAGGATTATATGTTGCTCAAATGAACATTATTAATAATCTTGTCATTAATAATCCAGGACATATGTCATAATCCTGTCAGGATCATAATTTCAATTTTCATTAATAAGCATGAGCATAATATGTTGCTTGAACTGCATATTATGAAAATATTTTGACAGGATGCAATGACACCAAACATTATTTCTCTGATGCATAATTTTTTGAATGGTCACAGTTGAATGGTCTTGTAAAAATTTTTGTTGCATATCTTGATATCCTGTCGAAAAAAGCATTATTTCTCACAGTTGGACATACATGAATATTTTTGTTGCATATCCTGATATGCAAATTTTTTGCTAACAGTTAAGGATATGCAGTATTTTTTTAAACATATCAGTTGGAGTATTTCTGAATTCTCATTCAAAAATTCAAATCACAAAAATGAAATATTTTGACAGTATATTTTGACAAAAAAATTCATAAAAACGTACCAAAACTGAAATAACTCCCATTCTCAACTGTGGATTGGTTCGAAGATGCTGGATTTGCATGTTACTGCCCATAGAATGCATAAATACCCATTGAGATTAGGTTGAGGATGACAAATCTGAACCATGCTTCTTCATGTAGCTGCAAGAATAAAAATGTATCTGTGTTTAAGTACAGAAATATGGAATTAACCTTCGATAAACCGCAACTATCGTAGCCACAACCCACTGATAGCAAAAGAATACAGAGTTTTACTAATAAAATGTTCTCCTTTTAGAACGAATGGATAATCGCTTATGCTTTTTAGACAATTTTTCGAGAGATTTTTAACCATGTAAAGATTAATGCATAATGATAGAAGGTTTATTTAAAATGGTTCCAGTCCTGATGAATTGTGCATCATCCTTTGTAAGTATAATTCAATTTCAGTTGGGTAATATTTATGTAGGCTTTTTTGATCATGTAGGATTTTTGACAGGATATTGATCAAAAATTTCTGGATATGCAATTTTTGATACATGATCAAATATTGGTTAGTATTCACTCCAGACATTTTTTTGTTGTCGTCCTTATATTTTTTCAATTTTCAGTTGTATCATAATTGGGATATTGTTAAATAATACTTATTAGGTAAACCTGCCTACATAAATTGTGTAACCATGCCAATTTTTCGAGACCAATCAGTTTTAGGACACTGGTAGCCTGTGCTATGAGTAGCTATTTACCAATTATGGATTGTATGAAATGTTTATTTTTCACATGCACATTGGTGAGAACACCCTTTCGTTTTCTTTGTTTTTCATCCTTGCATTATATGGCATTTCCTATATGGCATTTCCTATACAGATGAATGACAATATGCTGTCTTTGGTATATGTTACTGATTTTCACTTCTAATATACTGTCGTTGGTATTCTTTCTATTTCTAAATGGCGAGAAGAACAACATTCAGAACAGTTGTCAAAGAAGAACATCATTCAGAACATCATTCAGATCTTGCTTCCTTACAATACATACATCCATTAAAAACAGTTGTCAAAGAGTGGGTTGAGAGGGAGACTTGAAGGTTGCACGGGTTCTATTGATAGGAAGGCTTGAATAGTCCAAAAAGGACAACAGTTTTTTTTGTAGCAGGTTCTATTGTCGTAGAAGATTTTGTGGAAGGTCAAGGACATGCAGATTTTGCGGCATGGGTTTTTTTGTCGCAAGTAGTGAAGCAAGAAGTTTGATTAGTCCATGACTCTTGGGTTGCAAATAAAGGAGCAAATACTTTACATAGCATCTGGTGTAAATTTTAGTTTGATACTATATGCATACCCAAGTTAACGATATTATTGGTCCGAGCAATTACCTGGAAATGGATCACATATGGTATTATGCTATTAGTGATCTTAATAAGCATGTCTTCTAGCATATTAAACAGTTGAAGCGCTTGTATTCATGGTTTGGAGTTGAAAGTAGAATTAAGCTAATGCCCATGTAAACTTATCACAGACATGTTCTGCAATCTATGAGAATTTACATGTCCTGGAAAACTGAAACGAAATTGTTGTTGATCTTGACAAACTATATAAGCATGAGAAGCCACTTAAGGGTGTTATCAGTAGTAAAATGAAGGGATTTGTAGAAGCACCCATTTGTAAAGCTTTGTTTGAATGCAGCATGGTCCCGACTCAACCGTCCGCATATGCAAATGACAAATATAGGAAATGCCAAATATCCTCAAACAGATCGATGTGGCTCAAGAGAAGCCACACAAGAGTGTTATCAATAGTAAAACAAAGCTTTACGAAGAAAAGAACCATATCCCATTACCCGAACATGCGTGTGTTGCATCAATATCCGTATCATCACCTGCAATAGGTGCTTCCATGTGTATATCCTGCACATCTGCATTGAAAGTGAAAGATATTGGTGTAACAGTTTTCGTCCGCAAAACACTGCAATGATATATGATATGATATGATGCATTCTAAATGAGAGCCACCTGGGTCATTCGATATGTCCACATTCCCAAAACTGGACCCCTATTGCACATCAACGAAGGCAGTAGCTCGCAGTAAAACTGGATGCCATGTGGTCAGATTGGCAGTAATGGGAGGCTGAACCTGTTTAGGGGGGCAACGTATGCAGGCATTCGAGCACGATCCATGCTTGGGATGTTTCAATGTTGGGGATCGAAGAGTAGAGAATTGCAGAAGGGAAAGGCCCACGACTCTTGACAAACAACCATCCACTGTTGTGCATAAGCTTCTGGTAGTGTTCCGGCCGGATCCCTTCTGCGAATGTGACAGTATGCCTCCTGAAAGAATGAAGACAAAATTGGAATGCTGTAGAAAAAAGATATAGAGAACAATTTTTGTAACATCTTGAAAGATACCAACTTCGTTGGGCCTCGCCATTTGTAAAATCTTGAATGAGAACTAAATCTTCTATCTTATATTTTTAATGAACCAAGCATCCTTTCAAGGACTGCTACTTTTGCTTCAAATCAGAAATGAAATTTAGTTATTGATCTTAAAATTGTCTTGATGGGTACATGTATTCGTACATGAGGATTCGAGGATTCAATTTAAGGAGACTTGTTGACAAATAGAACACATCAAAATGTGGACACTTTCACTCAATATATAATAACAAAATTAATATATAAAATCAATTAGTACCTTAGAATTTGTTTGTAAGAATGATCATAGTGCAGGTCTAACAATGAGAACACTACCCTACTTCTACAAGCATTATAGTAATATGTTTCAATGCATAATAAAGAGCATTGTTCAAAAGAACATTCAACTCATAAATTACATGTAAGCATTAGGGGAGAGATATTCACCATAGCACACATCTTGGCTAACAAACAGATCGATGGTGTCGTTGATGACGTCGCTTGCAGAGGCAATTGTTTCATGATATCGGGTGCTTCGTCGAATCGGTGGTGAGAAAACGCGAGGGAGCAACCAAATCTGCAAACAAATAAACCATGCACATGAAGATGTCAATGCCAAAATTAAGTAGAAATCGTGACAATCTACATAAAATTTTCACTTCTGACCACAAATTCTATACATGTAGCCTAAATTTGGCAGAACTTTAGATTAATCATAAATAACAAATTTTAATCCAAATGTTAAATGATCAAAATCTACCAAATTTAACAAAAGAATGAGACTCAAATATCAAAATTCATCAAAAAAAATCCATAAGAGCGATTCAGAATTCCCACCTTGCTAACCTTTGGAACAACCGACCTCAACATGAAGAAATTCATTAAGCTACTTCCTCCTCCACTGAATCATCAAACACTTTTCTAGCATCCTCTTATTCTTCCCCGTATTCTCTCCTCCAGTACCGCCACCGGTGACCTTACCATTGCATGTGTTTTTCCCTTAAAACCTCCAAAACTGAGATCAATCAGGAGAATTCCACTCGATCTCTTCGAAATTTCCACTAAAAATTCCTTCAGACAATTATCATCCAATCTCATGTACATACTAAACATGAGAAAAAAACATGCATTCATTCGTCTCTGATCACTAAAAATTAACATAGATTCATGTGATTGAGAAATTGAAACATCTGACTAATATTTGAAATAAGAAAGAGAATCAATTTGGGTTTTTGCCTACTCTATACCTTACAAATTTCGTTGATGGAGAAAATCTTAATCTATTTTTTTCCAATAAAAAATGTGTAGGCCATACCTCCCTTAGAGAGAGAGAGAGAGTAAAGAGTGATGTTCTCAACAAAGTAAAGAGTTCTGGACTCACCTTGATGGGAGAGAAGTCATAAATAAAGTATACCCCAGGATGAGGCCTAGGATGAACCATTTCGTCTCTGAAGTGCTCAGTCACTTAAAACTGCAATTTGCGATTCAAATGTCAGAGACTGTTTTTAAAAGGTCTGGATATCACCTGATTTGAGTGAATCTTGAGTCCTCTTATATCAGTGTAGATTGCTGGTACCACCTGAGCGAAATTCATCTTTTGTTACTGAATATTTCTAACTCATTCTAGGGAGGGCAGATTATTTAAAAAAACTAAGAAATCAAATGTTATGTATATAAATATCAGAAAGGAAAGCCAATTAATATGCTCACTTTGATAAAATACTGGTACATCCCAGAAGATGTTTCATGGGTCCATTATACACTGGAATTTTACCAAAAATTAAATAACATAAATATATAACATTGAACTGCAAAAGCAAAGGCAACAATGAACATTTACTTTTGTATTTGCCTACAAAGCTAAAGATGCAGTAATTAATCACACGTACCCATTAAGAGGATTCACTACACCTGTAAACTCTTCTCCGAAGTTAAATTTGTTTATCTTGTGGCTTATCTGGTTTATGAAAAATAGAAACAGTACATAAATATCCAGAGATAGCAGAAGACCAGTGCATCCAAAATTTAAAAATAACGAACAGCATGAAAGATGGAAAACTTTTCACATTATAATTTCCTAGCTGAAAGTCCAACAATTCTGAAAGAAAGTTTTGTGAGTGAATATAAATAAACAGAAAACTTACAACATTCAGTAAATCTGCGAATGAGCTTTTGTACTCGGGTTGGCATTTCATCAAACACCTTGTCGGCTGTAATGAAATTCACTTTCTTCAAATTTGAGAGCAGCCCATGTCAAGCTCTTCAAGAAATGGCAGGAATATGAATGGAACTGTATTTTCGGAGACCAACATGGTGCACCTCGGCAACCCAATCTCCATCGCAAACTACTACTCCTCCTCCTCTATGTATGCTTGGAACATCTGAGGCAGGGCCTTGAATCCATTCACTAACATCTGCAGCTTCCCACCGATGTTTGGTTTTTGGTGAAGTATGGTCAATGATGAAGATGGTATCGAGCGAGGAAGGAGATGCAGCTTGTAAGTACGCGGAGGCGATGGGTATGATTCTCCATGCGACTTCCTCGGTGGGGTTTAGATCATGTCACCACTGGAGTATGAAACGAAACCTATGGAGAAGGTGAGGAGTGAGAACCTATCCATTGGGCAGATGAGACTTTCCCCCAAAAAAATTTGCGCGGCTGAGACTTCCCCCAAAAAAATTTGGGCGCCTGAGACATCCTACTGAGAGTCCCCAACGAAATGTTTTTGAGCGGCTGAAGTCCCCACCAAAAATTTTGTTTCAACATTCAAATTCAAAGTTCAAACCAAATATTTTCTCTCAACCAAATACTTTGTCCTAGTCACCAATTTTGCCACGTAGGACAAACCCCTGCCACGTAGGACAAAATTCAAAATCTTCATCCTTTATAGAATAGATATATATGTATATGTTGACTAGGATCCATTCGGATGGATCAAACTTGCGGATCCATCCAATTGGAATTTAAAATTAGACAATGTAAACAGTAAATCCGACCCATACATACATACATATACATATATATGTACCTATGGATATCCGACAGGCCTCTTACTGACCGGTTTGTGGTGCCGCCTGGAGATGAGAACCGCACTATAGCGGACTATTGGGGAATGCAGGGGTGGAGCTCTGATCCAGTGTTGGACCAATGCCGGCCTCTTCTTCAGAACATTGTACTGCGGCCAGGTGTTGATGGTTGGTCTTGGATACCGAGTGAGAATTTTAGCTTCAAACAAGCTTGGGAGGTAACCCGCAAGAAATCTGATCCATTTATTCTCCAAAAACTGATTTGGTATTCGCATTCTGTCCCAAAAATGTCGCTTACCCTTTTGAGAGCTTTGAAGGGTAAATTACTAACCAAAGACAAATACTGCCGTTGGAACTCGAATGCTTCATCCGCATGCTTAATGTGCGATGAAAATCTAGAAGAGAATGTTGATCATTTATACTTTAACTGTAGCTACTCTAGATACATTTTATGCAGAGCTCTGCTGAAGCTAAAAATCCCAGTTCCAATACTTCCTTCGCTTTCAGAGGTTGGGAAGTCTATACTTTCGAAATACGGAGGGAAAGGATTTTTGAGTTTGTTGTCGAAAACTTGCCTTGCATCCATGGTTTGGCACATCTGGAGGGAAAGGAATAGAAGATTATTTGATAATGAAAAAAGATGTAAGACAATGCTGTTTGAGGAGATTGCGGCTGACATCCGTGTGGTGTTATACGATCAAGAGCCCACTACAGAAGATGATTCCGAGGCATTTGGGAATTGGGGTTTCAAGGATAATGGCTAGATGTTTGTCATATTGTTAAATTTTTGTACTCTTTTGGTCCGAGCTTGGTCGGGGGTTCTCATAGTTGGGAGTGACGGCGCATGTGCCCTATCCTTTCTCTACTGAGTTCCACCAATCATGCAAAGACTGTTGTATTTGTGTACATTCAGCAATAAAATTCTCACACTTACCTTTCAAAAAAATATATATATGTTGACTAGGATCTATTCGGATGGATCAAACTTGAGGATCCATCCAATTGGAATTTAAAATTAGACAATGTAAACAGTAAATCCGACCGTTTGATGTGATCTAACATGTCTAAACTACCTCCAAACAAAATTTCAGCTAATTTGGACATGTGTTTCCCATGCATCAAGTGGTTGCAAAATTAGCCGATTTTATGACTATTCAAAAACATTTATTTTGCAACCACTTGATACATGGGAAAAGCATGTCCAAATTAGTTGAAATTTTGTTTGGAAATAGTTTAGACATGTTAGATCACATACAACGGCCGGATTTGCTATTTACATTGTCTAATTTTAAATTCCAATTGGATGGATCCGCATGTTTGATCCATCCAAATGAATGCTAGTCAATATATATATATATATATATATATATATATATATATATATATATATATATATATGTATATATATATGGGTAAAGTGTTCCTAGGGCGACTCCTTAGATTCAATCTAAGGAGTCGCCCCTATTTTCCCCATATCCCACATTTTTTTTCGGAATTTTTTTTCATGGGTTTGTTGTTCACCTCATGGATGGTCAACATACCAAAAATCAATTCATTCCAATACTTTTAGAGCCACCATCTACCCCTTGCAACTTCATGGTTTTTCAGCACGTTTTCAGACCGTTGAAGTTGCAAGGGGTAGATGGTGGCTCTAAAAGTATTGGAATGGCTTGATTTTTGGTATGTTGATCATCCATGATGTGACCAACAATCCCATGAAAGATAAAATCCAAAAATATTGTGGGAGATGGGAGAAAATGGGGGCGACTCCTTAGATTTAATCTAAGGAGCCACCCTAGGAACACTTTACCCTATATGTATATATATATATATGTATGTATATGTATATGTATATGTATATGTATATATATTTGTATGTATGTATATATATATATATGTATATATATATGTATGTATGTATATATATATATGTATATATCTATATATGTATATATCTATATATATGTATATATATTTATATGTATATATCTATATATATATGTATGTATGTATGTAGATATACATATATATGTATATATATGTATGTATGTATATATACATATATATGTATATATATGTATTACATATATATGTATATATACATCCTAGTCAACGTATATATATATACTAGTCATAACCCGTGCCCGAGGGCACGGTTCATTTAAGATTTTTCCCCGCGAAATCTTTGTTCCCCAAGAAATTATTTCCACGGCCAAAATTGCGTGCAACAACAAATTAGCGTAAAAATATTTAGTGGCACGGACACCTTCGGTGCGGAACAACAAATTCGACGCGGGCGCCTTCGACACGGAACAACAAATTATCATAAAAAATCGGCTCAGAACAACAAATTAGCGTAAAAAATTTCATTCGGCTCGAGAAATTATTCTCATCTTTGCCCTATAGATCGAAGAGACGGTGGGCCCCGCGTTGACAGAGAGATCATTCGATCTGTAGCAGATATGTTGTTCCACCGCGAAATCTTTGTTCCCCAAAAAATTATTTCCACGGCCAAAATTTAAAAGAACAACAAATGAGCATAAAATATTTAGCAACATGTGCACCTACGTCGTGGACGCCTTCGACGTGGAACAATTCGGCGTGGAACAACATATTCGGTGCAGGCGCCTTTGGCGCAGAACAACGCGGGAGCACCTTCAGCGCGGAACAACAAATTCGGCGTGGAACAATGAGCGGCGCATTCGGCGCAGAACAACAAATTCGACGTTGGCGCCTTTGGCGAGGAACAACAAATTAGCGTAAAAAAATTAGCGGCACGGGCACCTTCGGCGTGGGCGCCTTTGGCGCGGAACAACAAATATGGTGTGGGCGCCTTCGGCGTGGAACAACAACTTTTGCGCAGGAAACAACAAATTCGACACATGCGCCGTCAGTGCAGAACAACACGTGAGCGTATTCGGCGCGGAACAACAAATTCGGCGTGATCGCCTTCGACGCGAAACAACAAATTCGGCGTGAAACAACAAATTCGGCGCGGGCACCTTCGGCGCAGAACAACACATGAGCGCATTCGACACAGAACTACAAATTTGGCACGGGCCCCTTCAGTGCGGGCGTCGGTTGTTGGCGCGGAACAACGTACGAAAGCATTTGGTGCGAAACAACAAATTAGCGTAAAAAACTTTAGCGGGAACCTCCAGCGAGGAACAACAAACCTCAAGGTATTGACTGTATTAACTTAAATTTTTTTTACGCAAATTTTTTACTTTGTTTGATTTAATGGATCATATTTCTCCACAATCTTTCCCAATACACTTTTAATTTCAAAGTTTTGGTTCCCAATACACTTTTCCCACCCAAATTTAACCTCCACAATTTTCCCAATACACTTTTAATTTTAAAGATTTGGTTCCCAAGACGCTTTTCCGACCACAATTTAAGTTTTCCCACTAAAATTTTCACTAAATCCAATCTCAACGATTGATTTACCAAGATCAAATCCCACCTGCTCTTTATCTTGTTATAGTCAGCCCTAGAATTCAAAAAAGGATGTCAAAGGTATAATAGATCCCCTTCAAAATCTTGGATCCCCTAATTTTACACGATCAGCAATAATTAAAAGCAAAAAATTTTTATTTCTTCACCAACAAATTGTAAAAAAATTAAACACAGGAATGAAGCCATTGAGGGATGTTTTGTTTTCCACTCTAACTCATCAATTGTTATATCAGAAATAGTAAGTTCACCAATTGTTATATCAGAAAGTGCATGAACAAAAATTGGAGCACATTACTTCTTAGATAAGGGTAACCTCAAATCTCATTTCCATATGATCAGCAGACTAAAGATGTAAAATTACTCCCCAAATAGGTAATTAGTTAATCCATTTCCAGCATTATCTCCAATCTAACTCATATTCTCTATGTTAGTCTGAGCCAACTTCATTGTCAATCACTATATTGTTAAACCTTAATTCCGATGTTATGAAGTATTCTGTAACCAAATATAGCTAGTGATACTGATTCAAAAGTGACTCTTACATGCATGGCAATGTTCTAGCTGGTGAAAGAATCCAGTACAACCACTGAATTTGTTTCTATGTAATGTTAGAGTCCATGTGTATTATTTCATTAATTACAACAAAAGATTAAACAACCACATATTTAGCATCATTCGAAGTAGTCTAGTACAGACTGTAATTTTCCCATATCAAGTTTCACCACACACATAATGATGATGAGCCATTCAGGCTATGAACCATGAAGACTAATAAACACAGAATCTCAATAACATAGTTAACTCAAATGCAATTTAAGTATGTCATTAAGCAAGAAGGAAATTAAGGTGATGAAAAGTTTGTATATCATTTAGCTAATAATGCACAATGTTCACAATTACATTCTTCAGCTATTCATGCATGTTCATTCAGAATAGGCACATAACAATTGTTTGCATGTTCAGAAGTATCACAGCAAAATCACAAAACTTGTTAGGGATGTTCTGTCTAAATTCGAATGGCATACCAAAATTTTAGGACTTCCAAAATCACAAAGCTGGACTTGGTGAGTAAGAGGATCGACATAGAGAATGCAAATTAACAACAGAAGGTCAAAAGAAATAAAACACATTTCTTGATACACGATCGTGAAATACAAAACTTCCACGAGCCAAAACATTTTGTGGCTTCACATCCCTATGAAAAACTCATGGAACAGCATGAATATAAGCCAGTGCTCTAAAAATCTGCAAAATCACTGAAGAAACCAAATGATACATGATAAGTGTATAACTTCATAAATATAAGTGGCATCCTCTGGTTTATACCACTATAATGCTTCAGAACCAGGTACAAAGATATCGTCACGTACTCCAAAACCAGATTGAGGAAAAGCTCGTCTCTGCTCGAGGTCGAAAATAAGTAGTGCTTCAAACAAACCACATTGGGATGATCCATCGTGCGCATCAATTTAAGCCACATGTTCTTGTATCTCTTATCATGCAACACCTTTAAGGCAACCGTCTCCCAGGTTTCCAGGCATTTTGCCTACAACAAAATACCCACCATATTAAGCCAAAAATCAGATTTTCTTCATCATTACAAACCAAATTAATGATGAAATTTCAATACCTGAAAGACAATTCCAAACGACCCAGTGCCCCCGATTCGAAGCATGCTTAGTATACATGTATGTTATTTTCAGGATGAAAGGGTACATGCTAGATATGATATGAAATGTTACATGCTTCATATCAGTATGCATGTAGCATATCCATATGCATCTAACATTTCATCCCAAAATAATTCGAAGCATGTAATTTTCAGAGCAGTCTAGTGATTCCATCAACATTCGAAGCATGTACTTTTCAGAATTAACAAAAATAAACATGGTCTGCAAACAACAAAGCATTAAAAATTTTATTCTTAGGCACATTTCTCGTTCATTAGAAATTACATGCTTATAAAAAATTTCAATTTCTTTCTCATTACATGCTCATAGATATTACGTGCTTCATATCAGTAGATTACATGCTCATATAAATAACATGCTCATAGAAATTACATGCTTGATATGATATGAAATGTTACATGCTTCATATCAGTAAATTACATGCTCATAGAAATTACATGCATCAAGCACTTATCAGGAGGTAACATTTCTAGCATATCGGAATGCTCTTGAAAATTACATGCTCAGTATACATGCATGTAATTTTCAGGATGAAAATGTTACATGCTTGATATGATATAAAACATTACATCCCAAAATAATTCAAAGCATGTAATTTTCAGAATAGTCAAGTGATTCCATCAACATTCGAAGCATGTAATTTTTGGAGTTAACAAAAATAAATGGTCTGAAAACAACAAAGAAGCATAAAAAAAATTTATTCATAGGTACATTCTCAATCATTAGAAATTACATGCTCATAATTTTTTTTCAGTTTCTTTCTCATTCCCCCAGAACAGGAACATAAAGAAGAATCATGTCAAACAACAAAGAACATCATGTATTTAACTCACATAATGCATATTGGACCATCATACCATGTAATTTCTTCAGATGAGTTTGATGTTCAGGGGTTGTAAATTTATTCAGATGAAGTTGATGTTCAGTAGGCACATATGGGGCCATCATAACATGTAATTTAATTACAGCCCCTGAACTTGTTAATTATATGAGAACACCAAGTGAATACATACAGTATGGGGAAACAAAGAAACATAAAACACCAAAGAAAAAAACCTAGTTTTGATGTTCATGGCTGAAAAAATCAACAATGAAACAAACCTAGTTAACATGCACCGATTTTTTAACAGGCACATTTTCAAGAACAAACATTAGGGGGAAACAACGAATAACATGATGACAGAATAACATGAACTATACAACTATGAACTATACAACTATCAAAGCTCTGCTTGAGCATTCAACAAAATAATGTAGCAGACAGGAGTGTTTTTTTACATGCATGAACCAATTACATAAAAACATCAAACATATCTTGGAACATGAACCAATTACAAAAAAATATCGACGATTCAACGATGTCAGGTTATGTTTTTTTATACTTGAAAAAACTTGGGCTAATGAGAACAACCTGGCATTTTCCAGGATAATCGTTGGATTCTTTCATGTGTAATTAGACTAATGGTTGGAATAGAACTGATTTAATTTTGCAACTGCATGTGAAATATTTGAGTTATCACTGCATGTAAAAATCATTGATTTGCTTTTTCATATATTTTAGTTATCATTGTTAACATGATATTCCATCACTGTTAAGTTTGATTGAAATATAGCTCACTCTATTTACATCAATGAATAGAACTATATTTTGATATTCCCTCACCCTATTTCAATCAGAACTATATTTTTCATTTATTTTGTGTTATGATACCATAGCTGAGAATAACGAAGAGAAATCATATCATCCAAAATGAGATCACAACATACTTCTGAAACAAATAATATTGTAAAATTTACATAATGTGTAATAAAATCTACTTGACAAACAAAATGATGAATCCAAAATCCTAAATTTACACCAAACAACCCATAAAATAGTTCAGCCTTTTATAGATCATTATAAAATTTGACGTTAATTGAAACCCAAGATCATAACAAATTCAAGAAATTGATTACCGAATTTGCCAAAGTTCCCTCCACCTTTATTCCACCTGTAAGTAGTATTCAAAATTTAGTCTCTAGTATGTTATCTTTGACAGTTGCACCGACCTAACAGTTGAATCCAGTAGACACCAAAATATACCTTTTGCAACTTCTATTGCTACAACATCTTTGTTTGACTCCAAATATTTCTCCTGTGACTTCTCCCAGCAACAACACTTTTTGCTAATCTGCCATTGGTGCCTCTATCGATATCTAGTCATGATCTGCTACTTGCAAGCTCTAAAAGTGTTCCTTCTACTGTCAGCAGCAAGATGATGAAAATTCCTGCTCTAGTCTGTGTTTATCAGACAGTATCATAGGCCGTGTCCTCAGTTTTCAGTTTGTCCATCTCAAATCTAGTTGAATCAGCTAACCCCTAATCAATTGATGCACGCTACTCCCTTTGCATTTCTTGCATCTCAGCAATTGTAATCAAGCCCCAATGATGTTGAGTTTAAACCACACGAAGCAAAGAAAAAGACATTTCTATTAAATTGCACCATCAAAGTTCAAAGAGCCAATACTGCCCCTATTTTGTTTAGAATGGGTTAAGACCCTATTTTGATCAACAAAAAACCATTGCCCTCAGTTACACCAATTTATATTGCCGTACTCAATTTTTTTACAAAAAAATAATAAAACATAATAAAAATCAAAATTTTCACACTTAAAGGTCTTCTTCACTTGACCATATTTTGATCAGCATCGGCCATGAGGCTATTTACATCAAAACACCATTGCCCTCAGTTACACTTCCAATATCTATTGCAGTACTCAATTTTTTACAGAAAAACATACCAAAATGATAATTATTGCAATACTACTGACACATTAGAGCCAAATGGTTGATAATCATTGCTTTTTTATAGAGAACACTACAGTCCATTTCAATTTTAGTCATTTTCTTTGCAGAAATTCTTATTGTTACAGAAAATAATATTGAAAGATAAAAGTGCAAAGGTGCCTTTGATATACATATACATGAGCACATAAACATAGACATTTGTTTAGTTCATATAAGAATATGCATATAACTCTTTAAGCAATGAGGCTTCATTTGATCCAGGATCGCGAAATTCTTGCAAAATCAAAATTCTTGCAAAATCAAAATTCAAGCAAAACTGAACTCTTTAAGCAATGAAATTTTATTCTAGATTTTCTGAAATTTCTTAGCCAATTCTTGTCCTTGAACAGTGTACTTGTACATGTTTTAATATTATCTTCGATTTTATCAATTGAATTGATTCAATGTTTTCATCTTAGTTGCTTGAATCCTATTATTGTTCAGGATTTGTCATTTGTAGATAGAGATGCATTCACACAGTCAAACAGAATTAGCCATGATTATGTTCATAAGTGTGATATTTCACATACATTTCCATTCACTTTAACTTGCATGTGACATAAACACTTACTGTAAACAATGACACCATGTGTTTATTTGTAGGATGTAATCACCCAAAAAATGTAAGCTCAAACTATCATGGTGAAGTTCAGATCCAGCAGAAACGATGGAACCTTGACGTTCATCTTGCCCTGAATGTTAGTCAAGCTTGGTCCTTCGCAATACAACAAAACTCTGTCCTCGTTCAACACGCTGTTCAGAATCATCTGGCTCTTTGTCGATTTAAAAAATGCTTTGATCTAGCATCCATCAAATGCACAAATTTAGCACATTATAACATATCCAATAACAAATTATATTAGCAAACTTTGAAGTTGATTTCTTGCATAAAAATACTAAACATGTATGTACAAAACCTGTATGTACATACTTGCCATACAATCTTGAATGGCAAACTTTTGCAAAACCCCACTATAAATCTTGAATGGCTAAACATGTATGTACAAACCTGTATGAATCTTGAATGCTAATAAAAGTATGCACATGTTTAGCCTTAAAATCGATAAAGTTCCAGAAAAGAAATGCAGAAAAATAAAATTGACCTTAAAGAAACATTTATGAAATGTAGCAAGGATCTGTTATAAGATTCAGATGTCCCTCACTGAAAAAATGGAAGAAAATGACAGGCACAAAAATCTTTTGTTTACTATATAATTAACAAATTTTCTGTGACAAAAACAAATGAAATTATATAAATGGACATTAGTAAACAGGAATTAGTAAATTGGATTTCCTTCCTAATGTATAGGAACACAATTTGGCATGGACATTAGTAAACAGAAATTAGTAAACAAATGAAATTATATAACAACATGGACATTAGTAAACAAAAATCATTTGGTATGGGAGAGTAACACAATTATTCAGTTTCTCCCTGCCAATGTTGTTTAAAATTTTTCCAGAAATAGAAACTGAGATTTAAAATTGTCCTATTCACAAATTTGATGTGTCTCATCCATAAAAATGCAATCATAATGCCTCATTAATGGTAAGCAAATGACTGATTTTCTTTCATCCGATTCTTAGCTTACATTAAGGTAAGCAAATGCCTCATTAATGGACTACCGAAAGATACTAAAAAGAGAGAACGAAAATAGTTCTGTGTGTATGGCAGAGTGTGTATAATATGGCAGGATAACTTAATCAAATATACACAAAAATCCGATCATATACATAAAGGATAGCACATATAATTAAATATCATGTTTAAAGAATTCCTTTAGGCCCCCAGAAAACCTATCTAATTGTACTAATTCTTAGCAGATACAATTAATTTGGCGCAGATTGTTTGGGTTTAGGGTTCATATATGTTTTTTTACCCAAGAAAATCAGATGACATAGATTTTTGTCAGCAAAATAAATAATGGATGGTAACATGTTTATCCATCAAATACTTTCAGCAATTGAGGACAAAATTCAAAAATTCAAAATGCTTAATTGACCAAATTTCAGCAAAATACATAATTTCAGAATGCAATTAATTTACAACATTTACACCCCCTATACTCCATGTAATTAATTGACAGGTTTATGAGCATTTACACCCTGCTTGCTTATTTCTCTCCTTACTTTTTACAGTACTCCATGCTTGCTTATTTTTCTCATTGCTTATTCTTCTCCTTATAATTAATTCTGCTTGCTTAATTTAGGGTGTGTAAATGTGGTAACTTCTCATATACATGGATTATTTTTCTACTTGCTTCATAAACCCGTCAATATAATAGGGGGCGTAAAAACAAATAATTTACAACATTTAGGTTATAATTTTTATAGCAATTTAGCTTACAATTAATCAACTAAAGAAAGCTCCAACAATCGAACTAAGAAATGACTTATAATTTAGACTGAACATAATATATGCAATATAATCATCAAATAGGGAAAAACCCAAATTGACATGTTTATGAGAACTAAGGATTATTTTTCTTTTTGTTTACAATTAATTTACAACATTTACGTCCCATATACTCCATGTAATTAATTAACAGGTTTATGAGCATTTATACCCGGCTTGATTATTTTTATCATTGCTTGATTATTTTTCTCCTTGCTTATTTTTCTCCTTACAATTAATTCTTCTTGCTTAATTTAGGCATCCAACATATATGGATTTATCCAGCATATATGGTATCCAACATATACGGATTTATCCAGTAATTATGGGCTCTCATTCCCATTCTAATTCTACAAACTTCTATTCAGTAGAATTGGCAAGCTCGTTACTACAATTGACATGAAAAATTAAATCATTAGGAAAATTTGGTTCCAAAAGGAAAGAGATATTGTATTATTTACATCATTTTTTTCCAATAATCAAAACTATAATTCTTTTTTAACTCCAAATACCAAAGAAGAATCACGTTTAATATAATTACATCTATGATCAAAAATCTTTTAGAAGGGTCAGAACGATTGTTATCTTACCAATAACTTGGACTTGCTTTTTGCAACCTCCAAATTCATTGAGATCCCCAAATCCTTATTCAACAAAGAAAATACACAATTAATGTAAACTAAAAGTAAGAACAACTAAAATAATTATGGTTAAACCTTTAGTGTGTGTGTGCGCGTAATATCATACTGAGAGAAAAATACACGGGAAGCTAAATTTATGTATACACTTATCAGCATCAACATATATCAAATTTTAGAGTATTGGTGGTATATTACCTTAACGGCAGGAAGCCGGCCCTTTGCCATGGCATTTTTCATAACATTATATGCATATGAAACATAGCGCATATTGCACGAACCATTTAGTATACTGGTATATGTCCAGATACCTGGGCTGCAGCATTTCTCAATTATCTCATTCATAAAATCCAAAGCATGCAATATGATGCCTTGTCAGGAGAGCTCCTTGATAAGTGAACTGTAGATAAGAGGATATGGCTAAAATCCTGAGCTAAACCCACATTAAACATATTTATATCACCATCCTTAGATAACCCATTAATCAAGGAGCAGTATATGTTCAAAGGCAAATAGAGACAAAAATGACGGGATAACGATCAAATTACAAACAGAGACAGAAAACTCAATCTGAATCCATTCCAATCAAATGAACAAAGAGGAATGCCATTGCATTACAAATTACTAAAACAACAAACTATTAGTTCAAAGGCAATAACAGCAAAACCCATTATGAGGACTGGGGAGAACCTTTTACAATTGAATAATCAAGATCCAAATCGTTGTTTATGGAAAAGAACTGAACTTCATGATTCCAAATGCATAAAATTCGTGTCTTCGCATGGAAATTAAAGCATCGTATCTGAAAAATTCAATATAATTCCACAATCTCTTAGCTTCGATGTGGCCTAAAGTTCAGATGTAAGCTAAAGTTCAGGTGTATAAGCTAAATGTCTACAAAATGAAAGCTAAATATGTAAGCTAAGTAAAAATAAAAAACAAACACCTAAAGTTCAGATGTAAGCTAAATTTGTACTAACCTTCGATGTGGTCTCACCCGACCCGTCACCGTCCTGTGGAATTAGACGAATCATTAACAAAAAAATACTAAAGAAGAGATGCCCAACAAAGATCAAAAACATGCACTTAAAATGGTTACCTCAACACAGAGATTATGATTTATCAAGTCCTACTATTGAACATCAATCGAACAGAATATATGGAAAGAATTTAAACGCAATGAACCTGATGCATTATTTTTTAATTAGTCAGGAAAAACGGACTTGCATGTATCATCAACATTGAAAGATGGCACTAACAAAGTCAATGACCTTTTTGGGGTTGGGGAAAGATGGCATTAACAGAGGCAATGCTTTTGGCTTTATAGTCGTTTAATTTAGTAAATTATAAATTCAATGTGCTATCAAATTCAAATGAGAGCACTCCCAAAGAATTGTCAAATGGGATTCAAATCATTTCCCTCCAAATACCATTCAAACCATTCCTTCCAAATTACACATAATGTCTCCCTAATTTTCCAACACAAATATTCATCATAACACTTGTCATTTTCAGATTTTGTCATAGTCATCTTTATCCTAGTAGGACAAATGCAAAAACATCCCACATTTGTATAATGGCAGTATTTTTGTATATGGGAGGAATTTGTATATGATATGATTTTGTATATGACAGGAATTTTGAATATGGCATATTCAGTGTATATGACATGATGTACACAAATAGTGACACACAAATTATATATCCCGCCATTTACACACACAAACACCAGATATGGAACATGCCTGAAAAAATCATGAGAGGATTTTGATGTTAAAAATGCAACTGTTAATGAGAAATGTGCATGTTAACTACAGAAAAAAATCATGACAGAATTTGTTTGTGTGTAAATGTCAGGGCTGAATTAGTGATGTGTGTGTAAATGGCAGGATTCGTGTGTGTGTGTGTGTGTGTGTGTAAATGGCAGGATTTGTGTAAATGGCACCATTTTACACACACACACACACACAAATCCTGGCTGAAAAAATCATGTTAAAATGTGCATAATAATGAGAAAACCATGGCAGGATTTATGTGTATGTAAATGGCAGGGCTGAATTAGTGACACACACAAATGGCAGGAATTTTCATACTAAAAAGGTATATGTGATCATCTACCTATTTTTGTTGATTATTTGATAAAGGATTTGCTGATTTAGTAACCGTAGTTGGATAAATAGGTGTGGGTGTTGTTTTAGTTGTTTCATCCTCTTTTGTTCATCTCAAGAGTTTTTCCATTCATATAATACTTGGACTGAAATTACAGAAAGGGAAGCAATTTTCATAAAATTATCAAGGTTGCACAATGGTACACATTTATACTATTTAATTGTTTTACCCCTGGTTCTGAGAATCTCATGCAAACATCTTAAACTCATATCGAGATTTTCTTGGCTTTATTGTGGAAAATAGGATTACTACAATACAATAGAGATTAGGAAAGAATTCTTTCAATCAGAAGTTCCATTGTCTTACCTTGATCTCATTTGCATTATCCCAAAGGTGCTGAAGCGACTACCAAAGTGGCGAACCCCTCCTCGCTTTGGTCGAGCCTTAACTGAATATCAGAAGGAAAGGATTTGATGTCAGATATGTCCCGAATTTTTCTTTTGTCTTTTTTCCTGGTGATCATGCTGAGGTGAGTTGTGCTTACTCTACTTTTTAGGCCAGAGCAACTCACATATGTGGATTTATTTACAAACTACAGAAACCTTTCGATGAACAGGCAAGCATAACTGCTTCCCTTTGTACCAACAAATGCAATATTTCTCATTACATGTGTGCATATTTTTGCAGCCAGATACATATGCTTGTTCACAATGCCCAGCACCAAAGAAGAGATTTGTATGATATGATATAAGCACAGGGAAAGCTATCGGTGGTGGCTTGCCAGGCTACTCCATGTATAAATTCTATGGAGGTTGGTGTCCAATATCAGTTGAAACATGCAGATGATAATACATAGATATGTGGTTATGCCAGTAACTAAGGTGATGCTGGCAAGTAAGACTTTTGTTCAACTCCTGAAGAAGTAAATGGTGGAAAAATTCGTCACAGAAAGCAGAAACATGCACTATAAAATGGACTGTATAATATCAACCCAATCCCAACTTGACCATTAAGATAGAGCCCTTTATAATATCATTGCAATCAACCTCCCGACTATTTAATTGCAATACAATACCTAGGATCATTAAACCCCATAAATCATGGATGTAGGTTCATATACATTAACAGATAAGCCCGTCCCAAAAAACAAATCCTATAACTTAACCACTGAAAAACATAAGTATAAACAACAATCCAACCCCAATGAGAGAAGCCTTAAAACCCTTTTCCCCTAAAAAGGATGATTTCATGATGAATAATCGAAAATAAACCACTAAAACCTGAACTTTAAGCAATGATTCCCCAAATCAATCTGCATGTATATCTGTACAAATCCGGTTCTATACAACAAATCCGGTTCCTTTTAAGGGAGCGTAAACAACACGATGCTAGAAAGAATGGACCGATACAAACTTTTAGCTCTCATAACCTTAGTTCAAGTTAATTAACAGCCTTTGCATATGAGAACATGAAACCATATGTAAACTTGTAATTTGTATATGTAACTATAGGTGAACTTGTAATTAACAGCCTTAGTTAATTTATAATATCCTACTGAATTTGAAATTGAAAATTAGTGATGAAACTCCAAATCTTCCATTATCCATATAAATTATTTTCGTAAGTTAAACCAAAAGTTGAAAATTTGCACATTGGATAAGCAATCACATCCTTTCTAGAGGATCAATTCTAGAGAACCTTGAGATCTTCGAGTGAATCAATTCTTTTCAGGGACCAAAAGCAAGTGCCGACCAGCGAGACACGGTGTAAATGACGATGGATTCCTTCAAATAAGCTTCAACCCGTGCCTCCCCAGCTCAATCTTCCTTAACAATTAATTAAAATAATGATCATAAATTAATATAAATTAAAAAAAATTATTGCATTAGAGAAGAGAAGAAGAGGTGGAGATTTTTGTACTAAATGTGAACCGTGCGATCAAACTCCAAATCTTTCATTAATATGAAATTGTAAATTAGTGATCAAACTCCATATATTTCATGATCCATATAAATTATTTTCTTAATTTAACCCTAAAGTTGAAAATTTGTACATTGGATAAGCAATTGCAAGTAAACTTTGCACCTTTTTAGAGAACATTGAGATCTCCAAGTGATTCAATTCTTTATCGGATCCCAAAAGCAAGTTTCAGCCATCAAGACACAAAGTTGCTTGTGTTACATAATCTGATTACACATGGCAAGTTTCATAATAAGTTACCTTGCAAACAAATGGCAATACACGCTCAGGTGGGAGAAATTTTAGCCATATGTCTCTAGCCTCATTATCTGGAGCAAGTCCAGCCTTCTCATCTCCACCAAAATAGGTGGCATAGATCCTGTCTGCAAGTAGTTTATACACCTGCAAAAAGTTGAGCACCGCTAAGATCATCAGGACGTGTTAATCGATCAATAGACAATATATTGGAATAAACACTTCCGAAAATTGAAAAAAAATGAGCACAGAAAAGATCAACAAAAACAGTAAATCAATCAGTTAAAAATAGTAGTTGAAACATTTTCATAAAAAGTAGTCAAATTTCACCTCTATAAATACAACCCATATTTTTAATCAAACTTCAATTTCACCTCAATTTCATCACAAGAAACACAATTTTTCAACTTGAAATGCATTTAAACAACAAAAAATTACAACCAAAAAAATCTTTTAGATCTGCAAAAATTTACATTATCTAGAACTTGATGTCGAGATGCCACTTTGCAAACGAATGAGATATCCAATCCCAGAAATGCATTATAAAACTTCCAAAAACGCAAATTGCATTTGAATATTGAAAAAATGGGATTAACCAGAAACAAAGAAGACCACATAAGGTCAAAAGTTTATCAACCAACCCAAGAACTAACAACAACAACAACAACAACAACAACAACAATAACCACTTACCACAGTGAGCAACTCCCAAGCCCAACCAATCGCATCCTCCTTGAAATAATCCCCAAACAAACAGTTTCCCAGCATCTCAATTTAGGAAAAAATAAAACTTCAATGCTAAATAACACTGATAATTTGAAAAATTAAGAGAACTTTGCATACCTCATTCCATCAGCAAGAACTCAAAAGATCCCACCCCGACCAAAAGTGCTGCACTCATTTGCAAATCATGTTCTAGAAAAAGGCTGGAAGTAAATCTATGGGTTAGTTTTGGTTATTACCCAAAAAGCACAATACAGAAGAAAGCATCATCCATCAATACCTTTGGATGGCATCCGATCAAGATCCGGCTTTGAATAGCCTCTCTGATCATGGATCACCCTTCAGATGTCCTTGTCGAGCCAGGATTCGGGATCATCCATCATGCTAGGGCTCAGTCTCTCTGACCATAGCCTCTGCCTTGCTAATCACTCCCATCCCGAGCACCCCGGCGTTAATCCTCAGGCTCTCCACCGTGATCTTCCCCCTCTCTTTGAATGGTCGTAAGGATGAAGGCAGAGAAATGAGTCCCCCCCCCCCAATTTCGAGCTCCCCCGTAAGGATGAAGGCAGAGAAATGAGTTCCCCCCCAAATTTCGAGCTCCCCCCAATTTTACCGAGCTTTGTGCGTTCTCTGCTCCCTCCCAATGCGTCTGGGAAAGCGTGCGCAGTTCAAAATTTTTCTCTCACTGTTGATGACTGGGATAAACAAACTTATGACTAGACTGATGACTGGGACAAAATTCAAAAAAGTCCTCTTTTATAGAATAGATATATACTAGTCATTACCCATGCCCATAGGGCACGGTTTATTTAATGGCTGAGTCCCCCCTCTCAAATTTCAAGTTCCCCAAATTTCAAGTTTTCCCACAAAATTTCAAGTTTCCACCCAAATTTAAGTTTTTCCCCAAAATTTAAGTCCCCCAAAATTGTCATTGCCACCTATGACAAACTTGTTACGTAGGACAAAGCTTTGTCCTAATAGGATAAGATTCAAAATCTTCAAAGGACTGGAAAAAATGGTCGGAAGAGTAAAAAATGGTCGGAAGAGGGGAGAATAAAAAATGTGGGTGTGTGTGTAGGGAGGGTCAAGGGGCAAAAATGCAAAAATCGGGGTTGTATGTGCAAAATTCTCCACCTCCTCTCTAATCCCTCAAAATCACATCTCTTATATTTGCTCTTAATTTCTCTTGATAACATCCCTCTTTTATATAATAGATATCCAAATTCTCTTATCTAATTTCTCTTGATAACATCCCTCTTTTATATAATAGATATTCAAATTCACTTATCCAATTCCTCATGTCTAAATTCTCTTATCCAATTTCTCTTGATAACTAACCCTCTTTTATATAATAGATATCCAAATTCTCTTATCCAATTTCTCATGTCCAAATTCTCTTATCCAATTTCTCTTGATAACATCCCTCTTTTATATAATAGATATCCAAATTCTCTTATCCAATTTCTCATGTCCAAATTCTCTTATCCAATTTATCATGTCCAAATTCTCTTATCCAATTTCTCTTGATAACATCCCTCTTTTATACAATAGATATCCAAATTCTCTTATCCAATTTCTCATGTCCAAATTCTCTTATCCAATTTCTCTTGATAACATCCCTCTTTTATATAATAGATATACGTACATATATATGTATATATATATGTATGTATGTATGTATGTATGTATGTATATATGTATGTACATACAAATATATGTATGTGTATATATGTACATACATATATGTATGTGTATATATATATATATATATATATATATGTACATACATATATGTATGTACATATATACACATACATATATATGTATGTACATACATATATATGTATGTGTGTATATATATATGTATATGTATATGTATGTGTATATATATATATGTATGTACATACATATATATATGTATGTGTGTATATATATATGTATTTGTATGTACATATATATATATACACATACATACGTATGTACGTACATACATACGTATGTACGTACATACATACGTATGTACGTATGTATGTACATATATATATATACACACATACATATATACATATATATATATACACATACATATACATATACATATATATATACACACATACATATATATATACACACATACATATATATACATACGTACGTACGTACGTACGTACGTACATACATACATATGTACATACATACATACATATATATGTATGTATACATACATATATATATATGTATATATATATATGTACAAACATACATATATACATATATATATATATATGTATGTATACATATATATATATATACATATATATATATGTACATCTATATTACATTTGACAGAGTTTTTTGAATCCTAGGGCTGACTAGGACAAGCTGACTAGGACAAGTGAGGGGGATAAAAAGTGGCTGAGATTTAATCTTGGATGATGAACGGTTGGGATTAAAAATTAAGATGAATGGTTTGTATTTTTGAGTTTGTGTGGGGCCCATTTCTTTTCGTAACTTGCCATTTGACTTGGGAAAGCAAGTCTGCTTTTGGGGGAGAGCAAGAGGCTTTTTTGGGGATAGCAACAACCATTTGATTCTAAGATCTTTTCCAAGACAGCAACAGACATTTAATTGCAGGAGATGAACTAAATTTGGATGGTACTAAATTTGTTGAGGAACTAAGATTTTTGTTATTAACTTAATTCCTTGGGATGAGCAAAATTCTTGGGGAACTAAGCTTTTGACATGGTCTATATTACAATTGAGGGCTGTTTTTGAACTTTGTCCTATGTGGCAATGTCACATCAAGTTTTGGGGGGAAAATTTTTTTGGGTTGGGAGAAAATTTGTTGGGAGAATACAAAAGCTTTTCTTATTGAAATTGACATCATCATCACTTAATACTCTTCATTCAAAAATGACCCAAAAAAATGAGACCCAAAAAAAATACAGCGAATGTGCATTCAAAGAGGCGGGTTGAGTTTTTTGGGCGTCAAGCAGAGGTCTAACCAACCTATCCGCGCCTTCGGCGCCCGCGCCGAAGGCGCCCGCTAAATTTTTTTACGCTAATTTGTTGTTCTTTTAAATTTTGGCTGTAGAAATATTTTTTGGGGAACAAAGATTTCGCGGAAAAAAAATCTTAAATGCATCGTGCCCACGGGCACGGGTTATAACTAGTCTATTATACAATTTATGAAGTTTGTCCTATGTGACAGTTTTGTCCCATGTGGCTGTTTTGTCCCAGTCATATTTTTGGTTGCTGATTGGGACGCCACGTGGGGGTTGTGTGTGGTTCTGGACTTGGGTTTGGGATGAGTTTTTGGTGTTTTTTTTTGCGTTTTAGTCCCTATTTTTCCTCTTTTTTTTCCCTGACCATCCGCTATCTCTCATCCACGCTTTTTGCGCTTTGCGCCTTGCGCCCGGGCGACGACTGCCTCCGTGCCCTCCGGGCACGGGTAATGACTAGTACATACATAAAAGAAAATGACCACATTTCACGGATGGGATTCCCCTGGCGATCCTGGCGACGATCAAGAGGGAGAAACCAAGACGGCGGATGGATCAAGGATCGCTGGCAACACTAGGGTTTCGGTTTTGGATCGGGCAGGCAGTAGCAGCACTTTAAGGGAACTACCGGCAAATAAGAAGTGGGTTCTCGTCGGCGGGGTGGGTGATGAAGGAGCAGGATGCTCCGGCCTGGCAAAGAACGGTCCTAGATCAACTATTGAAGGTACGCACCTGAACTCTGCTACTGTTGATGGAGATGCTGGGAAGTGGGTGGAGGTTAGGAGGAAGAAGAAGGCTCAATTTCCTGATAATCAGGATGATCGTAAAATGTTCAGAAGCAAATATTTGAGAAGAGATCAAATTCTGAGGGGTAGCCAAGATCATCGTAACAATGATCAGGGGAAAAAAGGGCATGTTTTGGCCAATCACAAGACTGATGTGACAGGAATTGCTGCTCGTAAGGTGTTTGCAAAATTGCCAATTAGACCTAACATCCCTTTCCGGGTTGATACCACAGCTGCTAAGCAATCCTGGTTGAATATTTGCACTAACAGGAGAACCTATGAAGCCTCGATGTCCATGACTCATGTGCCTCCGAAAATCAGAGATGATGGTACGATATATGCGCAGATGCCTGTGGATGTTGTGGAGAGGGGTGCTGAGAAATGGAGACACACTCTAGTAGGGTACGTTCTAGGGGACGTGCCTTACTACGGGAAGATTGTGGCGTGGATGGAACGCCTATGGAAGCTTAAGAAGAGGGTCCAAGTATACAGCAAGGATAACGGCTTCTTCTATTTCAGATTCGAATCTTCTGAGGAATGTGAGCGGATTCTGCAGGGGGGGTCCCTGGTTATTTGATGGTAGATTGGTTGTCTTGAAGCGATGGAGTCTCCATATGACCCACGACCGCGATATTCTAACTTCTGTCCCAGTTTGGGTCCAATTGCATGGTGTCACGTTATACATGTGGAATCTGGAGGCTTTAAATATAATCGCATCGGTGTTGGGCAGCCCTTTGTGTCTGAACAGGGCTACAGCTTACCAGGAGAAACTTACTTACGCTCGCTGTTTGGTGGAGGTTTCGGCAAGTAACCCTCTTCCCAAATCAGTAGGAGTTGAATTGGATGATGGGAAAATAATTAATATAGAAACAAGGTATGAGGGCGAACCACCTCGGTGTCACCATTGTGTATGTTTTGGACACTCTGATACTCAATGTCCAACAGTGTCCCGGCTCCCTTCAATCCAAGTGGCTCAAAATGAGAAACCTATTGAGGACCTGAATGTTCCTGTAGACCAAGAGGCTAGCAACATGGAGGATCATCAAGCAATGGTTACAGGGCTGGCAAATGAATTACCAAATACTATCCCTGTTGAAACCATTCTTAATCATTGCGTGAAGGAGCAACCGGCTATTGTGCTTGGTATTCTGGGAAACAACATGGTGGCACAGGTAGCTGGAGATAACTCAAATCATGCGAAGGCCTTGGGTCCTGATGTGCAAGATCCAGCTAAGGGCACTGCAGGTACCAGAGATAATTCAAAGCATGCTGATATTCCTGTTGTCGTGGAGAGAGCTGATGCGGGACCTGGTGAGACATTGCACCCCTTTTCTGATAGTACTGGGCCTCTGAATGTGACGTCCCCTGTAGACAATGCTAATAAGGAATTTCCCCAAAGACCTTTACCCTCCTTGATCTTGGACAGCCTGGATAATGAAATTGATTTGATCCCCCCTGACATTGCTTTGGACAATCCTGCGTGGGATGTGGAAGAGGGAATCTTCATTGGTCAGGTGGAAGAGATGCAGCAGAACCGAAAGAAGAATGGGCCCACTGCCTCGGTCACTAGGAGAAGTAGCAGGTTACATGGATGCTCCCTAGTGCAGAAACACCAAAATCCCGCCCAATGACTGTGCTTATTTGGAATACTCGTGGACTTAATAATGTGATCCGAAGACGTGATCTTCGTGATTGTATAAAGCAAATAAGGCCATCGGCCATCATTCTTGTGGAGACTAAACTCAAGGCTCCTATTAATGATAATAATTCTGTGATACCCAAAAACTCGATATCTATAGATAATGGTAAACTCGCTTCTGGGGGACGGATTTTGATGTGGTTTAATCCATGCATCTGGAAACCGAGCATGATATCCAATTCTGACCAACATATCACTGTCCTTTGCATCAATGAAGGAGGGTTCTCATGCACCATTACTGGAGTGTATGGTCGCAATTCTGTGGTTGAGAGGAAAGAATAATGGAAGAATCTGAAGTTGGATGCACATATTACGAACAGGGGGGCCTGGCTAATCGGGGGGATTTTAACAGTGTTCTATTCTCAAAGGATAAATTGGGAGGCCGAAAATTGGATGAGAGTTTGGTCAGGGATTTCAATGATTGCATTCGTGTCTGTCATCTTCAGGAGCTTAAGAGCACGGGGAATCACTTGAGTTGGTGTAACAATCGTTCTGGGAATGCTCGTGTTGCCGCTCAGCTGGACCGAGTGTTCTGTAATGCAAGTTGGATCAACATCCTTCCGGAATCTTACTTCACTTATATGGATCGCCAGACCAGCGATCATGCTCCAATGGTTATGTATCTTCACCCTCAGGTACCGTCTGAACCGAAGCCATTTAAATTCTTTAATTATTGGACAAAATGCCCAGGGTTTAGCGAGGTTGTAAAGTCAAGTTGGGCCGGTAGGGTTTCAGGCACTCCCATGTTCTGCATTACACAAAAGCTTAAGAGGCTTAAGCTGGACCTTAAAGAATGGGCTGCGGACTATTACGCGGGCCAGCTTGTGAGTAAGCTTCGCTGTGAACTTGCGGCAATCAGAAACCACCCTTCTATACATGAAGATGTTGAACTACAGATCACTGAAATGAGATTAATTAAGGAGTTGGCTTCGGCTATGAGCCTAGAGGAGGATATGATTCACCAGAAAAGCCACCAAAATTGGTTGTCCCTCGGTGACAGAAACACTAAGTTCTTTTCCAATGCAATGAAATCGAGGCTATGTCACAACAACTTGGGCCATTTAATGGATTCGGCAGGCAATCAAAATAAATCCTATGAAGATGTGAAGCTTGAGGCACCGGAATTCTTCTCAAATTTATATCTTCAGGATCATTATAAGCAACAATTTCCATCTCTAGTTCCTAAGCGCCTTCTGACTAGAGATGCGTCGGCCTGGCTTGATAGGAGGATTTCAGATGAAGAGATTAGAGTTGATGTGTTTCTGATTGGACCTGATAAGGCGCCTGGTCCAGATGGGTTTAATGTGTATTTTTTCCAACACAACTGGCATCTCATTGGTAATGAGATTACTACTGCAATTAAATCCTTTTTCACCTCTTCTCGATTATTGAGTCAGATTAACCATACTTTTCTGACTTTAGTCCCTAAGAATTCTAATGCCTCACATCTGGGTGACTACAGACCAATAGCTTGCTGCAATATTCTTTATAAGATCATCAGCAAAATTTTATGCAACAGGCTAAAAGTTGTGATCCATGAATTGATCTCCCCTAATCAGGCGGCGTTTCTTAAAGGAAGATTGCTTTCTGACTGCTGCCTTCTTGCACATGAACAAATCAGGGATTTCAGCAATCCCATGGGGGGAAGGCCTGCCTTAAACTGGATCTGCGTAAAGCTTTTGACAGCGTAAATAGGGAGCTAATATATTACTTCCTTGGCCAGATGGGGTTTTCTGATATATTCATTGGTTGGATCCGAGAGTGTATATCGTCTGCATCCTTCTCTGTTATGGTAAATGGTACCCCGGTGGGTCATTTTGGAGGCAACAGAGGCATTCGACAAGGTGATCCACTTTCTCCTTATTTATTCGTTATTGTTATGGAGGTTTTTTCCATCCTTATTGAAAAAGCAATTAATAGACGCACTATTGAGCCTATGAGGCGTTCGGGTAGCATCTCGCACCTTCTATTTGTTGATGACCTACTAGTGTCCTGTCGTGCAAGCAAGAAAACTTTTACTGTCATTTTAAATCTTCTTAATGAGTTTTCCGACTATACTGGTCTTCATGTAAATTGGGAGAAGAGTGCTGCTATCTTCAGTAAGGGAGTCAAGGAAAAACAGGAGTTAGCTGATTTTTTGGGCATTAGATTGGCCACTACTATTACCACCTATTTGGGGTTACCGCTCTCTTCAAAATATCCAAAAATGCCGATGATCAGCAGATTAGTTGATAAATGCAAGAAGAGGTTGATGGGATGGTCTTCTTCTGTATTATCTATATCGGGACGAATTGAGCTGGTCAGAACGGTAATCTATGGAATGGTTGCATTTTGGATGCAAGCATTTCATGTTCCTCACACTATTTTGCGTACTATTACAGCAGCATGCAGGCGGTTTATTTGGGGAAATTCTAAAGATTGGGCATGGAAAGATATGTGCACACCTAAATCTGAAGGAGGGATTGGCATCAGATTATTGGAAGATTTAAATGTGGCGGCTGGTATTAGGCTAACTTGGAGATACCTTACTTCAGGCAGCCTATGGGTGACTAATATGAGGAATAAATATGATGCTTCTGGGGGGTTTTATGCTGCGAAGGGGTTGGTTACACATTCAGGTACTTGGAAGCATATGTTAAAATGTCGAAATTTATCTCATAAACTTATTAAGCGGAAGGTAGGAGACGGTAAGACTACCCTTTTCTGGCATGATAACTGGCTGGAGTGTGGGCCTCTAAAATATATATATGAAGTCCATGCGGATTCTTCCATGAAAAAAGTATATGAATATTGGGTGACAGACAAATGGATTGATGATCCTGCAATATCAGAAATTCGGCCTCTTCTCATTAATGTCAAATTGCAGTTTGGAGCAGATCGTTGGGAGTGGGCACCTGGAAATGAATTTCAATTTAGACAAGCTTGGGACGGGGTGCGAAATCGAGGTACTCCATTTCCATACCATAAATTAATTTGGTTTCCTAATCACATCCCAAAGATGTCCCTTACTCTGCTTAGGGCCTTTAAAGATAAACTGCTAAACAGAGAGAAGATTAGTAGATGGGGGCTTGAAACGCCAACAGTCTGCACCTTATGCGATGGGAACTTTGAGGAAAATGTGCAACATCTCTTTTTTGAGTGCTCCTATTCTAGGTACTTATACCGGCGTGCTCTGCTTATGCTTGGTATTAAGACCCAGATTGCGCCGTGCCATGAGGAGGTGGGAAAATACTTCCTCATTCATCATGGGGGGAAAATGTTATTAGTGTGCTTTGCAAATTGGTCCTTTCAGCTACTGTTTGGCACATTTGGCGGGAAAGAAATCGAAGAATTTTTGATCAAGAATTCCGGTGCAAGACAATTCTATTTGAGGAGATTGCAGCAGATATTAGGGTGGTGCTTAGGGATCAAGAACCTAATGGGGAGGATGAAGCTAAATTCTTGGCTAACTGGACTTTCAGAGACAATGGATATGAGATTAAGGATGGTTTTGATTTGTATTGATGTATTCTGGCATGTATGGAATTTTTGTATTCTTAATGGTATAGATTTTAATAGGGTGAGGGATTAATTGTAGAGGGTGACGACGCTTGTGTCCTCTCCTCTCTCTCTCTCTTGAAACCTAATCCTATTGACTTCTATAATGTAATTTTTATGTACATTTCATCAATCAATAAAGGGGTATGCTAACTTTTCAACAAAAAAATATATATGTACATACATATATACATACATACATACATACATACATACATATATATAATGATGTTCTTTAAAAATTATATTAAATAAAATAAAAATAATTCTATCATTTTTAATAACTAAGGAAAAATTCTTGAAAATACACAATAATACACTTCATATTAATACGATCAAGAATACATACGTAATACATGTATATAGAAATTCATGGTATTACATTTTACTCACCTTAAAATAAAGTCCACCATTGGACTTTCTTATGTTAGGAGTCTAGGAATAGACCTAAGGGTCTTTCTACCCATATAACATTAATACAAACACACATTACTATAAGTGTCTTATATGGATACATACATATATACCGAAGATGTACATCACCACACACATATTCATAGATCACAATAATCCAATAAAATACTTGCAACTATCAAGACACTAAATATAACCATACTATAACATATGTCCATACAAATACTTATACAATAGTTTCATATATTCACACAGGTTCTCACCTACATACATATATATACACTGATTCACTACTACATACATATATCTATCTATCTTACTCCAAGATACATATAATATATTTAACACCACCATATACATGCACTATACTTTACTTACAATAACATATACTCATATATCAATACATATATCAAATGTTAACATTTTTATATACATACCAAATAATGGGTCACATGTGTATAGTGTACAATCTTACCAATACATACTCACTCTATATATAAGGATATGAAATACACCAATAATAATACATACACACACACACACACACATGTTATATCTGTATACATACAATCTTATCCACACATTACACACTCATTCCCATCTTCATATCCTACACATATCATACATAACATAGGTATGTATATATAAATACACAACAACGTTGTATAACCTGATATATTGTCTTATATAAATATACACGCCACTGGTAAACCAATATATATAATACGCCACTTATGCTACACATCCAAATGTAGTTATACATATGTATACATGTCTCACTATATATCAAGTCATAGTTTCATTATTACATACATATATTTAATTTTATGTATACCATTCGTATATATCCAAGTATACCTCTATTTAAACTTACAAGCGAACATACATATACTAACCTATATATCATGACTTTATTTATACACCAATATTTATACACACATATACTTTATGTACATATATAGACATCCAATTATATCCATACTCCTCTAAATATCATCCTCATACATGTATAGCTATATAGTTATACCTAGGTAAACCGGGATATAATTACTAGGATACAATCAAGAACACTTCTATCTATATATGCTCCTATCACCAATAATGGTTCTTAATATCAATTATAAGTATGTGTACTATCACATTCGTCATATTCAATCCACACAACACTAGCATACATATGTAAAATAAGCATATTCAAATATAACTACACATATAATAAGTACATACACCCTTATTTACACACTCGGATATGCTACACCATACATGTAGTAAATAACCATACACAATTATATCACTCCAGCATATATGCATAAACACTTACAATCAGACACACAATCATTTAGTCATTCGTATGCATAGTATTATATCATTATATACCTATCACCATATATCTATATGTAACATACACTACATAAGTATACCCATAATATGTATACTACCACGTAAGTGGTACATACCATTCCATTTACGAATCTATACATAATGTTCATACTAGATACATATCAATCTGTATAAATAGTCCCATATATCTCATAATTCATCCACATACTAACTTGTATACATAAAGTAAAATAGCCACATAAATATACAAACAACTATCATCATCTACCCCATAGTAACTCTTGCACATCAAACCTTCTAACCTACGGGTTTATCTTATGGCTGAATACCTACCCACCTTATAACTTAACAAACTCTATGGAACATTACTCGTACTACCTTACGCACGACACAGTGTGGACACCTGCATGAGCCACCAAATGCAACGACCTACTTTCAAAGATACCTGGAAAATATGAATCCGTCCCAGGCATTCCCAAATCAACGAGTGTTACATAGAAAGAAAGAAAAGAAGAGAGAGTACAAAAAATCTGCAGGTCACCACCACGTGCTGGGAAGTACAAGTAAAGCTCCATCACAGAAATATCACATAGAATTAAACAAGTTACAAATATTTCTTTTTATTAATACAATGATACCTCTTTTACATACATCATCTCTGAACTGAGTACAAAAGAAGTAAACAAGAAAATCCCCCAAAGGAACCAAAAAGGAAAACACTCACACCATGTACATGGTACAACTCACTTCCTAACTATCCCTGGAAATCATCTGCACCAGACCGCCCTCTAAGGGCCCCATCTCTGAGTAGATCCTGAGTCTAACTCTGCTCTGATAATCCTACTACTAAACCTGGAAAAGTAAATGTGGCACGTCAACGCGTGACCTGGTAGGATTCCCAACTAAGCTAGGTAGGACCCAGTTTAGAACAAGACTACATATCTAAGAAGGGCGGTCTAACAAGTAAGGGTCACAATGCATATGAAAGTATTCACGACATGATATGCAAGCATTAACGAAGAACTTGTAAAACATGCATAAGTAACCATATTATAACATGCAAGTGCTGAAAGTAAACATAGGAACATGTTGACATGGGGTGGTAGCATTAAAGTAAACAGAGGTGCAGATCAACATGAGATAACAACATTTACAATTTAAAAGACAATGACTTTAAGTTATTAATTCACATGTTTGGGAACCTGTGTAAATAATAGGACACTTAAGGAGCTGGACTTCACCCATGATGGGTGAAAAGTGGTACCTCAACCAGCGACATAAGCATTGGAGGTGCTCCTTGTAACTCCTCAGAAGGGAGTGAGAAATCTCGGTTTTTCTGTGGAAAACGGAGCAAACCATCATTTACCGTCATGGTGCATCACGAGTATACCACTGTCCTCTCTAACTCTGCCCACTCCCCCTACCGGTAAGCAGAAGTGCGAGTGAGACTAAATCTATATCCTCACTTTGCCAACTCATTCCCTCAGGAGTGTAAGTGGGAGCCTCAGTTGTGTCCTCTCCTTAAGACCTACTTCTTACACGTGTTTCCCCCATACCCATAGCTAGAGCTTCACCTATTTTAGAATGGACTGAAGACTCCAGACTCATTCTCTCATCTCACTCTTACTTCATCATTTTATATTTCTTTCATTTTGATACATCATTCTCATATTCATTATCAGTCCATCATTTATTCACTTTCCATCTTTCAATTTCATAGGAAACTTGCATAATATACTTGAAAAATGGAGAAGATTAACATATGATTCTCTTTCACAAACTAACATGGATACATTCTGGCATTCAAGTAATACTTCATTTCACATTTTTGATTGCATGTAAATTAGTGCCTGGATTAACAAGTAGATTCCAATAATAACTTGATATGAAGATTCAATACGCATAATGGTAACATCATGAATTTCACACTTTCTCATGGATTTCTAAATAACCGAACTGAAGCATAGTTACTTCATGATTAATATCCAAAACATTGTATTTTGAAAGCATATGAATCAATAAAATTAAATAAAATGGAGTTCTGCAAGAAATGGTGGAAAATAGGGCCACACTGTCGTATGGCGTTTCCATACGACCGTATGGATTATACGTCACATGGCTGTATGAAACTTTCATACGACATTGTGTGGAAAATCTCAGGAATAATCCACACGGCCGTATGGCAAAATCCATACGATCGTATGGATTTGGGTGGGGAAGTGAAGAGAGCATACGTCTGTATGAAGTTCTGTGATACGGCCGTGTGAAGTTGGTGGCTCGACTATACTGTCGTATCTAAGTATCAAAGCTTCAAAGTTTGACATTGCCGTATGGTTTTAGCCATACGGCTGTATGGTACTAATTTTCCTTACGCGCTCATTCTTATGAACATATGAATCTACCGACCACCATACGGTCATGTGAAAAGGGCCATATGGTCATATGGTTTCATCTGCTGTCAAGTTCGACATCGACGAGGGTAAGATCTTACGCGATTCTAACTACATCCTATCTAACCAAGTTAGGATCCTGTTGAGTATTGGACTCCCCGTATTTGGTTTTGGATGATGAGCAAACATAAATAAATCGTGAACTAACAATTTGTGAGCGCAGTTATGGAGATCGTCGCCAAATTCACGAGAACACTTAAAGCGACATCTCAAGACTTCTCAAAGCTCGTATTCAATGCCTAAAGCTTCGTTGAAGCTTTTGGACCATTTTGGAAGTCATGAAGATTTGATCGAAGCTCTCGAAGACCGTTCCTTAAGGTTTTATTTATAGTCTTTTAGTTTCGATCTATAGAATGTTAAGCCTGGAGTATATCTTACATTTCTATCTTCATATCGCTCCTATCTTAGAGCTAGGATCTTAGTAGAAGTCCATACAATCTTTCTCGAAGCATCGGCTTCGATTCTGGACTTCTTGTGCATGTTAGTTGGTTCAAGAAGAAGAACCAACCGACTAGATGGTGATCTAGTCGGTCGGCAAAGCTTCTTGGACCGACTAGTTTGCTTTCTAAACTTCATGCTCTTTACTGTTCACACTTAGTCGGTCCATGTTGTCTCACCGACCAACTAGTTGGTGAACTAGTCGGTCAGTGATGCTTCTTAGACCGACTAGTTGAACATTCCCTGAACTTGCCTTGTTACTGTTTATACTTAGTCGGTCCATGTTGACTCACCAACCGACTAGTTAAGGAACTAGTCGGTCAGTGATGCTACTTAGATCGACTAGTTGAACAGTCTTTGTTCATGCCAAGTTACTGTTTATCCTTAGTCGGTCTAAGAACGTTTAGCGACTGACTAGTTGATGAACTAGTCGGTCAACATTTGTTCTTGAACCGACTAACTCAATTTGTATTCAGACTATTTGTTTTTAACTCTTAGTCGGTCTAAGTTCACTGACCGACCGACTAGTTGTGAAACTAGTCGGTCAGACAGTCTTCTTGGACCGACTAGATTTCTAGGTCTGAAATTCAATCTGTTCACTGTTCATCACTTAGTCGGTCCATGTTGTTTGACCGACCGACTAGTTGATGAACTAGTCGGTCAGTGTTTGTTCTTTGACCGACTAGTGGCTTCAGATTTCCAACCGTTGGGTTATGACCTAACACGATTTCCCCCCTAGTATAAATACTAAGATGGGGTTCTTCTTCCCCAAGAAGAGCTATATTTCAGAGATTCATTGAGATTGAAAGAGTTAGATATTCTCACTCATTTCCAAAGCTCTCTCCCTCACAAGAAATCCATTCTCTCACTTTCTAAATCTAGAATCCATCTTGAGAGAAGTTTGTTCTTGGTGAGCCATTCAAGCTCTAGCTTGATTCAAGTCTCCTAATCACTCTAGGCACCCATTGCTGCTCATTTCAGTGGTGCTAGGTCTTGGTGACTTCTCCTTCCTCAAATCCCTCCTTGCCCTAACTCGGTAAGAATACTCAAGGTATATGGTTTGTGGTAAGTTGTTGTTTATTTCATATAAACTCATTTATTGCTTTTGATTCTCTCGGTTGTGAGAGAAGGTTGTGATCCCAGGCTGTGGGATTCACTATTGCTATTGATTGTATGATTTGATCTTGTGAAGGTTTTTCACAAGATATTCATAGTGGAAATCTTGGGTTAGGGTTTCTAACCTAAGTATCCGGAGGGGATCCGGGTGGTTGGGACGTAGGATCACCGGGAACAAGTCGGGGAGACTTGGGTGGATCCGAACCCAGTAATATCAATTGTTTGCATTGTTAATTTTGTTGTTGTCATCAATTTAAGCTTCCGCAAATTGATTGGTAGTTGTTTGCACGATAATTAGGAATTATACTCCTTGTTATTTTTAAAGTACTATTCCCCCCCCCCCCTCTAGTACTTGTGCAGTAGCTTGTAGGGCATTACATTTGGTATCAGAGCCAAGTCTATAGCTATGTCTGCCAACGACAACAAGACCGTGCGTCCACCTTCCGACTATAGCACCTTCAGGAACCGTGAAGGAGCATCTTCAGTGATGGAAGGACATTCCTCGACGAGGCCTCCATTCTTCAACGGTACCAACTACGTGTAGGAACTTGTCAAAACAGCGTTAGGATCGATAAATGAAGTTGAGACTTACGCTTGCGTATGCGGCACGGTAGTCTCGGAACTTTGCCTTCGGATTCGCCACGATGGATCGAGTCTTCTCACAAACGGAGTAAGGCTACTAAATCCACAATCTAAATCTCTACTTTTAGATTAAGAACTTGGATAAAGAGAGAGGAAGGATTTCGACAGAGCTTCGCTAGAATGAAATGCAAGGCAAGAATACCATGCAAAAGTGTAAGAAAATGGCTAAGCCTTGGGTCTTATTTATAGCCCCCAAGGTAGTTATTTTAGGAGTAATTGTTCCTTTAGAACAATTTAACGAAAGTGTACCACCATACATGGCACATTATAAGCTTAAGTTGTACCATATGCATGGTACAACATAAGCTTAAGATATTCCCCCTTTATTATCCATATGTCGCATGCACTTATGTACATATAATGCGACTTTCCCACTAATCTAGAGATCCTCTCCGCAAGAGAACAGATTCCCTTTGCACACGACTTCGTGTACGCGACGTTCGAGGTCCGTATTCCCTCGTACATCCCCTACAAGGGTGTACAAACGTCATCCATATCCAACATCTCCCACTCACACTTGAGGGGATTGTAAGAGAACGTCTTTCTCTTAGTTCTTTCATCTATCATACCGAGAAATAGACCGTGCGACCGTCATGCGCGTAGAGTCTGTTGTTGTGCACTTGTTAGAGATACACAACGACCTCGAAGGTGCAAAGTTGAGTAGTTCAGTGCATGCTTTACCCTAGATTATTTCTTCACATTTCTTATACTTTATATTCAACAATTGAATCCCATCTGGATCACAATTGGCTGGCCAGCTTTGAATCATTAAAGTCCAAATTCGAATATGAAATCAATCTTCCTCTTCTTGCGAACCTTCTGATCTTGACTTGATTCGGTTTTCTAACGTACCCCGCCGAGCCGAATTATCATAGCCCATTAGCAACACGCTAAGATAGCGATCATCTCGTCAAATCTAAAGGAACCAATTGGAGTCCTTGAGGGTAGAGTTAAGACCCATATGGCCTTTGAGTCTCACATAATAGCAAACACTATTGCTACTAACTCAGTGGTCGAAATGCATACGTGGTATGAACACGTATTACAACATCACTCCTTTCCCAGGGAGAGTATGTCTTAATGATGTTGTACGGATGAAAGATCAGACACCACAGTGCCTATCTTTTGAGTCCCCTTACTACCCATGAAATATTCCCGGACTCTCATCCTGCATAAGACAGATAGGATTTAAAAATTCCTATGAGATCTCTTTTAAATATCCTTGTGATACAGATCTCAGATCTTTTGTAAGCATCCATATGATGCAGATCTTTCATTCGACTATCTTGTTTAAGTCACGACTCTAAATCATTTGTTTAATGATTTTGACTTTAAACTAGTCTCATCTCTATCTTATCCATCTGATAAGATAAGGCGGTTGCTCATGTGAGAGAGCCAACCTTAATCTGTCCGACATACACACAATAAAATAGCTGAGACTTAAACACAAATGTATATAAAATCATTTGTAAGAAACTTGTATGCAATATAAAAAAACTTCTTCTTTTTATTAAACTTTGATCTTCTATAGACATGGGAAATATTACATGATACAGCTCAGCACCTACGCATTCCCATAGATGATAAGTGTTTGAAGAACACATCTCTGGGGATCGCCTTAATAAGGGGATTGACGTGCATTTATATTTCATATATTCACGCACGTTTTCTTTTGTGTTTCTCCGTGTTTTTCCGCCGTCTCTTACTCGTTTTCGTATATTTTCCCGTTTTCTTTCACTTTTCTTTGTTTATCCATGATTGCAGGGGTTCGACCACGTAGGGGACGTTTAACGATGATATCCCAAGTCCCCGGAGCAACGGGAGAAGTCACGCGTGATCCAGGGGGTCAAACGTCGAAGAATTCATCTTTCAGCCCCTCACCCGGTCGGTTGGTCATCTTCAACCGATCGAGTAATGCACGCGTGCACCACCCGGTCTCTGTCGCAGCTCACAAAGAAGTCACCCGACCGGTTCGCAGACCGGTTCTGCGGGGGGGCTGTTCTATGTTTTTCGAGCAGAATTCCAACCGATCGGGTGACTCTCACCCGATCGGTTCATTTGTAGCTGAAGAAGAAGAGCTGAAGATACGGACGTCGAACCGATCGATTCACCCGACTGCTCCAAGATCCAACCGGTCACTCAAGAACTCACCCGACCGGTTCATGAGATCGGGTGAAAACTCGCCGTTTTCTGCTATTAATCTGTAACGGATCAACCGATCGGTTGACTTGTCAACCGATCGGTTGATGCGAAAATCTATAAATAGAACCCCTAGGGTTCCAGAAACGGGAGCTGTTCTTTTTTCTACTGTTTTATTTCCTTGTGACGGCTGTAATTGTTACTCTTTTGTAAGTTTTCAGATCTTTCTAAAATTTTAGTATTGTCTTTATTACTCCATTACTTCCGCATTGCAATTGTCCGATTATGATTTCAACGGTTAAATTTCATTTAGATTGCTTTTTCATGAATTTTTGTGAGTAGTTCCCAAATCTGGGATTTTGGTGGAAACCCCTTCGGGGGCTCTTCCCGATGCGTCCATAGGGTTAGGAAATCGATAGGGAGTAGGAATCTAACGGTTACGCGGGGTGTTTCATTGTCACCGATGGGAAAAAGACCGCCTTTGACCGTTGGGCCAAGGGGGAATAAACTTGGCGGTTGACTCCCTAGCCATAGCTCACGCCTTTAGCGTAGACGCCGAATCCTAGCACGCGAGAGCGACAGGATGAGACGTCGGGAGATATCGTTGCGGGCTTAGTGCTCCCGGGATCGATCAGTGTTAATGGACACGGGAGTGCCCACTGATCGAATCCGGGAAGTCAGGTGTATCATCCTGAGCACCGACCGGAATATCGGGCCCATGGGACGCCGGTACCACTTTCAGAGGCAACGTCTCACCATTAGACCCTAATCCCGATCGCTATCCATACCCGTAGGCCGTATCGGCGAGAGTCTCTCGTCGGGTTGGAAACCAAAGTCCCGGGTTTACTTTCTTTTTGTTCATACCCTTTTATTTTCTTTCGTGACAACCATCTACCGATTCGGGCTAGCTCGCCCCTCGGGGTGATTTAGGTCCTACCTGACCCAAGCACAACCTCGCCTCCCTGAGTTCGATATTCCCGCACCCTACACTAACTGTGAAACTTGCGGTAAACGACACCGCGCCGCCGCGACGCAAGCGGGGCGCCGGTCAAGTTTATGGCGCCGTTGCCGGGGAGGCAACGTGCTTGTTATTTTAGGACCTCTTGAACCCTCGTGTCTAACTCACATCCCTACCTCGCGATAATTTTCGCTTTCTCCTTTTTCTTTTTCTTTTTGTTCTTCCTTATTTTTATTTTTTCTTTTTTTTCTTATTTTATCTGTTTATTTTTTCCCACTTGTCGCTTCACGGGTGTTTGTTGTATTTCATGCGCAGGAGTTCAAGGAGTCTTGACGACTTGATTCCCCTCGACCCAGAGATTAACGCCACCCTTAGGCGTTTGGCCGCCGAGAAGCGAAGAAGAGAAGATCCCGAATCCATGGAGGAGAACACCCCACCTCACAAGTCTCTGCTGGAGTACTCGATGCCATCCATCGAGTCGACTTCCGCCATCCGATCTCCAGCTATTGCGGCCCAAAGCTTTGAGCTGAAGCCGTCTCTAGTGACATGGATCCAGCAGGACCAGTTTGCGGGTGCACCCATGGAGAGCCCGATCGAGCACCTGGATTCCTTCTTGGAGAAGTGTGACACCTTCCGGATTAATGGTGTCACGACAGAGGCTATCCGTCTGAAGCTGTTCCCCTTCTCTTTGCGAGACAAAGCCAAGCAATGGCTAAGGAGGAAGGACCCCAACACTTTCAACACATGGGAGAAGCTCTCCAACGCTTTTCTGACAAAGTTCTTTCCTCCGGGGAAGACCATGAAGTTGAGGAGTGAGATCTCCTCCTTCTCCCAGGCCAGCCACGAGTCCTTGCATGAAGCTTGGACGAGATATAAAGAGATGCAAAGAAGATGCCCTCACCATGAGCTTCCGAAGTGGCAGATTATTAATCTGTTCTACAATGGGTTGAGGGATGACCTGAAATCTTCTATGGACGCCGCGGCTGGGGGTTCTTTCATGTCTAGAAGTGAGGAGGATGCCGGGCATATTCTGGAAAATATGGCATCCAACAATGAGCGGTGGTGTGACGAGAGAGCCACACCAAGATCCGGGGGTATACACAGAGTCGAGGACGTCGACAAACTTTCAAGCAAGTTTGACTTGCTTTCGACCCAGATCTCCGCACTAATGGTAGGAGCCGGTGGGGCCGGTACACAGCAAATTTCTGCGGTAGAGTCCGAATTCTTTGGGGAATTCGACGGTGGTGACATCTCACCACCGTTGGATCAGGCGAGCGCACTATTTTACAACCCTACGGGAAATGCGCCGTATCCGCCAAGGACAAATTCCAACCCGGCCTACTCTCCAAACAACCGGAACCACCCGAACTTCAGTTACCGGCCACCATTTCAGCCCTCACTGCCTCAGCAGCCGCAGCAACAAACTTATCAGCCGGCTAGGCCACAGCAGCAACCATTTCAGCAACAATCTTACGCCCCTAGGAATCAGCAGCCGTTCCAGCAGCAGCAGCAGCAGTATGGCCAACAGAGGGCTGTCTCTCATGTTGAGTCTCTCTTGACTCAATATATTACCAACCAGGAGAGGATCAACCAAAAGCTGGAAATGGGGCAGCGGACCCTCACGGACCAAGTAACCCAGCTGGGGTTACAAGTGGCGAACCTTGCAAGGTCACAAAACCAATTACCGCCACAACCGGAGGTGAACCCGAGGGGAGCAACCCAAACATCGGCACTCGTGCACGAGCACGCAAATGTGTCCGCTATCGTTCTGAGAAGCGGGACACAAATTCCTACTAGAGTGCCCCCTAGCAACCCGGAAGCACCATTGGTCGTTGAGAAACCGATCGAAAAATCAAACGACGCCGGTGCTTCGTCATCAAATCCTATGACTCCAGAGGGAGTCTCTGAAGAAGAGAATAAGAAGAAGGAGGAAGAGAGCCCGAAAGTGTATAAACCCGTAGTGCCATTTCCACAACGGTTGGCTCAGGCAAAAATTGATGAGAAATATGGCAAGTTCTTCGCCATGGTCAAGGACCTGAGTTTGCAGATCCCCTTCCTAGAAGCAATCGAAACAATCCCCTCCTATGCAAAATTCTTGAAAGATTTGGTGACGAGAGGGTCTAGAAAGGAGAAAGTAGTGCTGACGGCGGAGTGTAGCGCTCTTATCCAGAGGGCAAATCCGCCGAAACTTAAAGACCCGGGGAGCTTCTCTATTCCTTGCACGATCGGGGCAGTGAAGATTCATCACGCACTCGTCGATCTCGGAGCGAGTGTTAGTTTGATGCCCTTGTCAATGTACAGAAGGATAGGGATGGGTGATTTGGAGCCCACCGGTATGACCCTACAACTAGCTGACCGATCGGTCAAATATCCGGTGGGAGTTGTGGATGACCTCCCCGTGAATGTGAGAGGGGTGCATGTGCCTATGGACTTTGTAGTCATGGACATGCCCGAAGACGCACACACCCCCATTATCCTAGGACGACCTTTCATGGCCACTGCTGGCGTTCTAATAGATGTGAAGAACAGAAAACTCTCTTTGAACGTCGGCGGAGAAAAAGTCGAATTTGATCTGGGGTTATCCATGAAGTACCCCGATCCCCCAGACGACCCTCGGTGTAATCTGCTGGAGATGGAAGAAGAAAAGGCTATTGAAGAGAGCTCCTAGGAGATTCTCTTAAGAAACCCCCCCCCCCCCCCCCGATGACTTGGGGAATTCAGAAGATGGAGACGGCCCCGAGAACAAAGAAGCTGCTGGAGAACCGAGTGCAGCAAGAACGACCCCTCCCGGGTTCCCCAAGGCTCCTCCTGTGAGGAGAACGGGGAAAGAGCCCATGGACCTCACTAAAGACGAGGTCCGGATCCTGAAGAAGATGGCGGGAAGCGCCAACACCAAGGAAAAGCCCCCGGATCCCAAGAACAAAGGGAGGGTAGTCGAGCAAGTATTTTTCCAGCCACTGACTACTCCAAGCGCCTTCAGCTCCAACAAGAAAGAGATGCCGAAATTTGGCCATCACCCGTATCAACCACCATGAGCATCTCTTGCGGGCGTCAAGCCAACGACGTTAAACAAGTGCGCTTCATGGGAGGCAACCCATGTTCTAAACTTTTTCCCCAATTTTTAGCGTTATTTTTTACTTTATTTTATCTATTTTTATAAATAAAATCAGCCGCGAGAACATCCGTTCGGGGACTTAAACAAATCTATTGGTTTTTGCAGGAAACAAGCCCCAACCGATCGGTTGACAACTCACCCGATCGGTTGGGATGTATCAGATACATGCCGAGATCTGTCCCCATATGACCCGATCGGTTGAGTAATGAAGAGACCGGGTGGCAGACCGGGTGAGCTGGGGAGAACTCTCGGAAATTTTTGGGGAATGTCAACCGATCGGTTGAGTTCTAGCGCGATCGGTTGACGCGATCGGGTGAGCAGCCTTAAGTTCTCGGGAAAATGAATGGAGCGGCCAACCGATCGGTTGACAAGTCAACCGACCGGTTCGCCTGTAGCATTTCTTCGGCAAAATTTTCGACCTAACCGTCAACCGATCGGGTGACAAGTCACCCGATCGGTTCGACTTAAAACCCTATATAAACCCCCCCCCCCCCCCCCCGACACCCGTTCATTCCCACCCTCGCCCGATCGCCCGAATCACCGCCGTTTCGACTCCCCTCGTGCGCCTTCCTACTTTCTTCCCCAAGATCAACCTCGATCTTCTTCCCCCGCCATCTCCCTACCCGTCCACCATCATTTCTCTTCATTCCCCCGCCATCTCCCTCCACACAAACCCTAAATTTCACCCATTCTCCCCAACATCGGAACTTGTTGAAGAGATCGCTGCGGCTTCACAGCGTGCTCCAATCGAGTAGCATCGGGGCGTCTACGATCGACTATCTTCATCTCATTTGGGTAAACTCGCTCCTTTGCTTCATTTTAATCTTACCCCAAATATTCCAATTGCTTGTTGGTCGTATTTCGTGTTTGTGTTGAATTTGTTGTACTTTTACGTACTCACGCACACACAAGACACCCGCACAATGCCTCCCCGCCGTGTTAAACCCACCTACGCCAGCTCTTCGAACCCTAGGCCCAACCGTCGCGCTCGTCGCGCACAACCCCCCGCTCAGCCCACCACCTCCAACCCATCTGCCCCCGATCAAGACCAAGCCGATCGATTCATGGCCATGATCCTCCTAGCTGGGCAGGGTGGTCGGATAACCGAGGAGTCCGTCGACCGAGACCTCCCCTTTCTTCAAAGCTTCGTTCGCCACATCCGCGAAGACCCACCCGACGTCTCCGAGCTCCACATTCCACCCCCCACGACCCCTGGTCCACAGCGCAGGCCCCCGTCACCACCCCCAGAGGGTGGTGCCCCTACTTAATTTTACTCTCCCACTTTTGCCCCCCCCCCCCATATTTGTGCCCATCTGTCTTTTCGGGGCCCTGCTTTGTCTCTGTCAGAGGGAGGGGACTATTTGCGTGTTGCTTTCTAGATTCACCTCTTTTGTTTTTGACTCCCCCTTGCACATCTCTGCAGTTCATCGATCACATCATTTCGCTAGCACTTTCTGGTCTAGCTTGGGGGACGTCTATTTTGGTGTGTTGTCGTGTTTTGCTTGTTTTTCTCATTTTTTGTGTGTGTGCTTGTTTTTCATTTTTTGAGTGTCGTGTCGTGTGGTTTTATTTTTATTTTTATTTTTATTTTCCTATTGTTTGATTTTGATTTTGATCTTTCTTTCTTTCTCAATTTTATCTATGTGTTTTCCTCGTTTTCATTTCTTTTTGTGTCAGTGTGTATCCCCCCCCATTTTCATTGCCCTCCCGTACTTACTCATATTGCATTGAGGGCAATGCAAACTTTAGCTTGGGGGAGTCGCACTGTGTGCGTCGTTTTAGTCCTTCTTTTTCTTTTTCTTGTGTCGCTTTCATCGTGTTTTTATTTTTTTTCTTTTCTTCTTCTTTAGCTCTTTCTCCTAGAAATGAATCCTATGATGAATCGCCACAAAATCACACACACCTAGCATTGCATCGATAATCACACTCACTAACCCTAGGATTTCAAGTCCTCTTGCATTTCACGCATCGTGGGTCCGCTTAGCTTTTTGTGAGTCGTGTGTCGTGACTAGCATTTGGTGTGCTTCTGCCTTGTGATTTTACTTTATATACCTGTCCAGGAATGACCCCTAGATTATCATGCTCCGATTTGAATATGCGGTATTTGTTTCCACTATGTGCATGCTATATTTGTATCGTATACTTCAATTCGCATACGTCGGGATTCCACAACTAAGGACTAGGATAACCCATTTAGCCTATGCTCTATTTAGCGAGAATAGTTTCCTTTGCCCGAGTGTTTAGATTTCGACTTCTTTTTTGTTTTACTTGGTGCAAATCCCCTCGTCGTGTACCGTTCTCCCACTTGGGAGAGTACACATGTGTATAGCCAAAAATCCAAAAAAAGGAGAAAAGAAAAGAAAAACCCAAAAAGAAAAGAAAAGAAAAATTGTGTATAGCCCAAAAATCAAAAAAAAATACAAATGCCCAAAACCCAAAAAAAATGTCCATGTGAATATTTTTTCATACTTGCCAAGAATAAAGGGAAGGCGAGAATTTGCACCGAGTGTTCTTCTCCACATCATCTCAACCCCCGTCGTTATCGAAAACACTTGGCTTAGGAACTTTTTAGCTAGTATCTAGGCTATAGTGGCGTGATTTCCTTAACCCTAGTTGTGGAGTCCCCGATGCATGATACGCTTCTATTCCCACTCTTCTCATGCATGCTTGAACTTATATTCGCCGCTTAATTCAATTCGGATCGATATTTTCGGTCATATCTTGGATTTGTGTATATCGAGCCTCATAGCACATCGTAGAAAGCATCACCATTTGCTAGCACACGACCACGCTCACTCGCGCTTCACTGCGTGGACCCACGACACTTATTTGGACTCGCTTTCCTAGGTTTAGTGGTGTGATTTGGCGTTTGCTTGCTTGGTGTGTCGTTTTTGATTTTGGTGGCTCTGATGGACGATCTAGGGCTTAGAGTTTTCTTTTTCTTTCTTCCTCTCTATTTTTCCCTTCCGAGCTCCTACTCTCACTCGTCTTCCTCGAGGACGAGGAAGAGTTCAGCTTGGGGGATTTTGACGTGCGTTTATATTTCATATATTCACGCACGTTTTCTTTTGTGTTTCTCCGTGTTTTTCCGCCGTCTCTTACTCGTTTTCGTATATTTTCCCGTTTTCTTTCACTTTTCTTTGTTTATCCATGATTGCAGGGGTTCGACCACGTAGGGGACGTTTAACGATGATATCCCAAGTCCCCGGAGCAACGGGAGAAGTCACGCGTGATCCAGGGGGTCAAACGTCGAAGAATTCATCTTTCAGCCCCTCACCCGGTCGGTTGGTCATCTTCAACCGATCGAGTAATGCACGCGTGCACCACCCGGTCTCTGCCGCAGCTCACAAAGAAGTCACCCGACCGGTTCGCAGACCGATTCTGCGGGGGGGCTGTTCTCTGTTTTTCGAGCAGAATTCCAACCGATCGGGTGACTCTCACCCGATCGGTTCATCTGTAGCTGAAGAAGAAGAGCTGAAGACACGGACGTCGAACCGATCGATTCACCCGACTGCTCCAAGATCCAACCGGTCACTCAAGAACTCACCCGACCGGTTCATGAGATCGGGTGAAAACTCGCCGTTTTCTGCTATTAATCTGTAACGGATCAACCGATCGGTTGACTTGTCAACCGATCGGTTGATGCGAAAATCTATAAATAGAACCCCTAGGGTTCCAGAAACGGGAGCTGTTCTTTTTTCTACTGTTTTATTTCCTTGTGACGGCTGTAATTGTTACTCTTTTGTAAGTTTTCAGATCTTTCTAAAATTTTAGTATTGTCTTTATTACTCCATTACTTCCGCATTGCAATTGTCCGATTATGATTTCAACGGTTAAATTTCATTTAGATTGCTTTTTCATGAATTTTTGTGAGTAGTTCCCAAATCTGGGATTTTGGTGGAAACCCCTTCGGGGGCTCTTCCCGATGCGTCCATAGGGTTAGGAAATCGATAGGGAGTAGGAATCTAATGGTTACGCGGGGTGTTTCATTGTCACCGGCGGGAAAAAGACCGCCTTTGACCGTTGGGCCAAGGGGGAATAAACTTGGCGGTTGACTCCCTAGCCATAGCTCACGCCTTTAGCGTAGACGCCGAATCCTAGCACGCGGGAGCGGCAGGATGAGACGTCGGGAGATATCGTTGCGGGCTTAGTGCTCCCGGGATCGATCAGTGTTAATGGACACGGGAGTGCCCACTGATCGAATCCGGGAAGTCCGGTGTATCATCCTGGGCACCGACCGGAATATCGGACCCATGGGACGCCGGTACCACTTTCAGAGGCAACATCTCACCATTAGACCCTAATCCCGATCGCTATCCATACCCGTAGGCCGTATCGGCGAGAGTCTCTCGTCGGGTTGGAAACCAAAGTCCCGGGTTTACTTTCTTTTTGTTCATACCCTTTTATTTTCTTTCGTGACAACCATCTACCGATTCGGGCTAGCTCGCCCCTCGGGGTGATTTAGGTCCTACCTGACCCAAGCACAACCTCGCCTCCCTAAGTTCGATATTCCCGCACCCTACACTAACCGTGAAACTTGCGGTAAACGACACCGCACCGCCGCGTCGCAAGCGGGGCGCCGGTCAGGGATCCGCTATCATCTTATGCGTGGATATGTATCCTATGTCTACTTCCTTCCGTTTGTCATAGTCCTTCGTAAACTTGAATCGAATATCAATGTGTTTGGTCTTACAATGAAATTTAGGATCTTTGACATAGGCAATCGAAGCTTGACTATCACTGTATATAGGAACCGTGCTCGAGTCAGTGGCATCCGTCAGCCTGTCTAAGAATTTCCTAAGCCAAACAGCTTCTTGGACCGCCATGCTGAATGCTACAAATTCGGCTTCCATGGTTGATATGGCGATGCAGGTTTGCTTCTTGCTGCTCCAAGATATTGCACCATTCCCGAGCAAGAAAACAAAGCCTGAGGTAGATCTTCACTCGTCGAGATCACCTGCCCAATCAGCATCGGTATAGCCTTCGAGTCTCAAGGTATTGCCTTGATAGCACAACGCATAGTCCGCAGTCCCTTTGAGGTACCTTAATATCCTCTTCACCGCTTTCCAGTGTGCCTGTCCTGGGTTGGTTGGTAACGGCTTACCATACCAACAGCATAGCAAATGTCCGGTCTGGTACACATCATGGCGTACATCAGACTCCCGACAGCACTGGAGTATGGAACCTTTTCCATAGCTTTCTTTTCTTTTGGATCTTTGGGACACATTTCCAAACATAGACCATCAGCCTAATGCTTGATTTTGAGAACCCACTTGTTCTCAATGGCTCTACGTCCCTTAGGTAAATCAACCAAGTCCCAGACTTGGTTTGTTTTCATGGATTGAAGTTCTTCTTCCATTGCCGCTATCCATTTATCTTTAGCAGGGCATGTGACGGCCTGTTTGAAATTTGCAGGTTCGTCATCATCTTGTAGTAATGTCATGAATGTTTGAGGAAATTCATCCTCAAATCTCAGAGGTGTTAGCCTCGTTCGATTACTACATCTTGCTTGAGTTTGATCACTCCCACTTGGAATGACATCACTCCCACTTGGAATAATATCACTCCCACTCGGAATAGGATTGGTATCGTTCGTATCATCCATAGGTGAAGTAAGAGGGTCATTTTCCTCTTCACCAAGAATTCTCCCACTCGAATGTTCCGATCCTTCTTGATCCCAAGTCTCAAACAAGGATAAGTCTTGACTTATCTCACCCTGTCTTGGAAACTCGTTTTCCAAGAAGACAACATTCCTCGATTCGAATTCTATTAGACCCTCATTGTCCTCTTGACCGACGAAAACATATCCTTTGGAGTTTTCAGCGTATCGGATGAAGATACACTTCCTCCCACGTGGCCCAAGTTTGCCATATTTGTGAGAGGATAAATGTGCGTAAGAGGCACAACCCCAAGGTTTTAGAATGCTTAAGTCTGGAGTTCTATTGTTCCACAACTCATAAGGAGTAGAACTTACCGACTTCGAGGGTACACTGTTTAAGATGAATGCTGCCGTCAATAATGCATCACCCCAAAAGGTGATGGGCAAATTTGCCTGAGACATCATTGATCGGACCATTTCCATCAATGTCCTATTTCTTCTTTCCGCAACACCGTTTTGTTGCGGAGTATAAGGCATAGTTATTTGATGAACTATGCCTTTTTCATCACAGAGTTCCTTAAAACTCGTTGATTGATATTCTCCACCCCGATCGGTTCGCAAGACCTTTATCTTGCGATCTAGTTGATTTTTCACTAAACTCATATAGTTTTTGAAGCAAGATAAAGCTTCATGTTTGTGGGAAATCAAATAAATGTGACCGAAACGGGTGAAGTCATCAATGAAGGTGATGAAATAGGACTTCCCGCGTCTTGTCTTAACATTCATTGGACAGCAAATGTCCGAATGGATAAGCTGTAATGGAACTTCAGCCCTTGTGCCAGTTCCAAACGGCTTGCGACAAGTTTTCCCTACAAGACAATGTTTGCAAGTTGACATTTCAACTTTTGAAACATTAGATAGCAAGCCACTTTTGGCAAGTCTATCCATTCTAGTTGGTCCAATGTGACCAAGTCTTGCATGCCAACAAATGATCTCAGATTCAGAATTAGAAGCATTTGTCAAATGGAAACTTTCATTAATAGAAGAAGAATCATCATACATAGTGTTTAAAACAATCAATCCATTACAAACATTACCCGACCCAACTAAAGAACTATTACAAACAAGGTCAACATTTTGTTCATAGAACCTCCATTCATAACCTAAAGACATTAACATGACCACGGATACGATATTCCTTCGAATATCTGGAGCAAAGAGGACGTCGTGCAATAATAGAGTCCGGCTGTTGTCGAGAACTAGCTTGCATGTTCCGACGCCCTTGACTTCAACACGAGTGTTGTTGCCGACGTATATCCACTTTGTTCCTTGAGTTATCCTTCGATACTCTACGAAGAACCTTCTGTCCTTCGCTACGTGGTCTGTGGCCCCTGAATCAATCAACCAAAAATAGTTAGATTCAGCAAGAAACATGGAACTAGAAACACATATGTAACTAGCCCTACAAGTTACCTTATCACTTCCATCCGTACACGTACGGGCGAAGTGACCGTACTTGTTGCACTTAAAGCACTTGATCTTCTTCAAGTTTTTCTTCTTTGAGTGCACATTCTTTTGCCACTTTTTGTTCTTAGTCTTCTTTGAGGTTTCCGGTTCTTGCTTTCGTTCGTTCATAAACCTTAAGCGTTTATCCTTCCGCTTCTTTCCTCCATGTGAGGAACTAGCGGCCATGTGCACTTCGGCACTAGTTTTTGCGGCTTGAATCCGCTCTTCCTCGAGTTTGAGGTGTTTGGATACATCGCTTAAAGTTTTAATGCACGCATTATGAGTGAGGTGCATTTTCATGTTATCCCAGCTATCTGGGAGTGAACGAATGACTGCTTGGATCTGCTGTTCGTCAGACAGTGTAAGACCCGCATCCTTCAATTCAGCTATGAGATTCGCCATGTGGCGGAGATGCTTTTTCATAGATTGATCTCGCCGCATTTTGTACGAATCAAATTGAATATTTAAGGAGCGGAGTTTGGTGACCGAAGTTCCACCAAACTTTATTTCTAGCCCAGACCATATGTCTTTGGCTAGGTCGAATTCCCGAAATAGACGCATTATGTCATTGTCCATTGCAGACAATAACGTAATACGTGCTATTTTGTTCTTTCGAGTCCAAGTCTCATAAGCTTCTCGGTCCCTCTTGTGTTGGGCCGTATTGCCCAACTCAGGTTCTTCCATTACGTTTTGGAGTGTTTCAAGCACATCTTGCTCCTCCAAAACATATTGGATTTTTATTGACCAAAGTTTATAATTGTCGTCGTTGAGCTTCTCACCTTTGTTAAGCTCGGCGACAATGTTCTTAGAAGCGGTAAACATATTCGAATCAAAAAACTGCAAAGAAAATGAAAAACACGATCAAAATTCTATGCATAAAGTTTTGATTCTTTAAACACTTGATAAGTTCCTTGGATAAGCTGAAATGTTACTCTAGAATCGAGAAGTTCACTATGTTCCCAACTACCATCTAGAAGTAACTTTCAAAGTATCTCTCTTACTTATCTTATGTAAAAAGAAATCAGAAATGATACCCGTATGGTACCAGCAGCGGAAAAATACTTTTGAAAAACATATCTTTCAAAATGGAATAGGTGAGAGTTTGCGCAAAGAATTTTAGCACAACAATTGCCAAGCCACGAGACCTGTTCTACACACCCATGGGTTAGATAACCATGGCCGGATCGTGGTAGGACTTTGAATTTTAAATTGTGCTATCCCGATTAAGGACGGGACATAACCTATTTGAAAACATCTTTTTCAAAAAATTTGAAATACATTGGCTAATCTCCGTAGAGTAGAGCACAATGTCATAAGTACATTGGCTAATCTCCGTAGAGTAGAGCATAATGACATGGCTAATCTCGCATGAAGTAGAGCACTACGGCTAATCTTCAAGGAGTAGAGCCCAAGAAAAAAAACTTTATAAAATAAGAGCAGACGACTGTCGTTAGCCCCGTATGGGCTAGTCGGCACATTCGTGTTTGACCAAGGCCTTTTGACACCCCGTATGGGCTAGTCGGCAAGTTCGTGATCGACCAAGACCTTTTGCCGGATTGGTCGACTAAAACACTCAAATTGGTCGACCAAAAATTGGTCTACATCACTCCCGGCCAGGGCCCCTGCCCTGGCCTGGCCGGCCAAGGGCGGCCAGGGGCCCTGGCCCATCGGCCGGGGGCCCCGGCCCATCGGCCGGGGGCCCCGGCCCATCGGCCGGGGGCCCCGGCCAGAGTCGGCCAGAGGCCACTGGCCGCTCGGCCAGGGCCGAGACTGGCCAGGGCTGGCCCTGGCTCCTGCCAGGGTCGGCCAGGCCGGCCCTGGCCCCTGCCAGGGCCCCCTGGCCCTGGCCTGGCCTCGGCCAGGCCTGGCCTTGGCCACGGCCAGGGCCCCCTGGCCGTGGCCGAGGCCGGCCACTGCCGGCCTGGCCTTAGCCGGCCATGGCTTGGCCATGGCCGGTCATGGCCAAGGCCATTTTGGCATTGGCCGGCCATGGCCCATATGGCCATGGCTGGCCACCCCCTTTGAATGGGGTTGCCGCACACCCCACCGGAGGGGTGGCCGTGGTGGTTATTGGCCGTAGCCAACCCCCTCCGCATGGGGAGGGGGAGTGCATGGCCTTCATAGCCCATTTGGCCATGGTGCACATGCACCAAAATTCATCTTCTCCGATGGAGATAACTACCATCATCTTCCTCGATGAAGCACCCGTTCGTCGATGAAACACCCGTTCGTCGAGAAAGTAGTTATTTTCTAATGGCCGTGTGCCAAAAATGAAAAATAACATACTTTAATGTTCGTAAACTACACGCTCCACATGAAGAGAGTTCACATTCCCTATGAATGGAGACTCGGCATCCATGAAGAGTGCGAGCTTGACGACGTGAACGGTCGGTTCTTCCCGTCACGGAGAGTTCTTGCCATATCCGTAATGACAGAAGACCCTAACGTGAAAAGAACAACCGCTGCGTTCTCTCCGTCACGAAGCGTTCCTACCATATCCGTAATGGTAGGATACCCATTCGTGAAAAAGACAACGCCTCATTCATCGGTTCGACGGGGCGGCGGTTTCCCGGGGCGAACCCGTATGGCTCTGATACCAATGTAGGAACCTGTCAAAACAGCGTTAAGATCGATAAATGAAGTTAAGACTTACGCTTGCGTATGCGGCATGGTAGTCTCGGAACTTCACCTTCGGATTCGCCACGACGGATCGAGTCTTCTCACGAACGGAGTAGGCTACTAAATCCACAATCTAAATCTCTACTTTTAGATTAAGAACTTGGATAAAGAGAGAGGAAGGATTTCGACAGAGCTTCGCTAGAATGAAATGCAAGGCAAGAATACCATGCAAAAGTGTAAGAAAATGGCTAAGCCTTGGGTCTTATTTATAGCCCCCAAGGTAGTTATTTTAGGAGTAATTGTTCCTTTAGAACAATTTAACTAAAGTGTACCACCATACATGGCACATTATAAGCTTAAGTTGTACCATATGCATGGTACAACATAAGCTTAAGATATTCCCCCTTTATTAGCCATGTGTCGCATGCACTTATGCACATATAATGCGACTTTCCCACTAATCTAGAGATCCTCTCCGCAAGGGAACAGATTCCCTTTGCACACGACTTCGTGTACGCGACGTTCGAGGTCCGTATTCCCTCGTACATCCCCTACAAGGGTGTACAAACGTCATCCATATCCAACACTACGGGTACTGGAAATGCCGGATGGAAACTTTCCTCCAGAGTGCATCTCTATGGAGGACCACGATGAAGGAATACGTCGAGCCCGCCGAAGAAGACTTTGAGAAGTGGATTCCCGCGGAGGTCGCCGTGGAGGTAAGCAATGCCAATGCAATGAACGCCTTGCAATGTGCTTTGGAGCCCGAGTATTTCAACAAGATATTCACATGTAAGAGTGCATATCAAATATGGAACTCCCTCCTCATATTACATGAAGGGACGAGTAGGGTAAGAGACTCTAAACTCGTTGTAGTCAATAAAGATTACGAGATGTTTCGTATGCAACATGGTGAGAAGATGAAGGAGTATTATGCTTGCTTCGTCGACATCATAAACGAGTTAGAGGCTCTCGACAAAACCTACACCCAAAAAGAGAAATGTTCAAAGCTTATAGAAGGACTTCCTTCTAGTTGGGAAAAGCGCACCTTCGCCATCGAGGAAGGTAACGATATGAACAAATATACCGTTGTTCAACTAATGGGTACCTTGATGTCTTACGAGGTACGCAAGGATAGCAAGTTGAAGTTGCAGGAAAAGATGAAGTCCTACCTAAAGCAAGACGAGCCAAAGAAGAAGGCTATTGCTTTCAAGGCCGCTCCATCCACATCCACATCAACCGATGATGAAGACTCGGAAGACGAGTTGGACTTGGAGTCCATGGCACTCATGGCAAAGAAGTTCAACCGGTTCTTCCAGAAAGGTAACTTCAAAAACAAATCGAAGTTCAATTCATCTAACGCCTCCTCTCCTTTGTGTTTCAAATGCAACAAGCCAGGACACATGAAAGCGGAGTGTCCTCTAAACAAGCAAAAGGAGAAGTGGAAGGCACCGAAGTTCGACAAGTCCAAGAAGTACAAAAAGGGGTACAAAAAGGGACTTGTCAGAGCAACATTCACCGACTCTGAGGATTCCTCAAGCGGAGAGTCGGACGATGAGAAAGTGGAGCAAGCGCACATGTGCTTCATGGCGAGAGAGGAGCATGATCAAGGATCCTCCTCTTCCGATGATAGCGACAACGAAGGCGATGAGGTAACTATGGATGACCTTAGGAATGCTAATTCTCAATTATGGTCTAAGTATACTAAATTAGTAAATAGGTATACTAAAGTAAAAGATGACTTAGCTAGCATTCAAACCTCGCCTAAAACTATCATCACCAACAACGACACCGTTGTTGAAGGGTTGAAGAATGAGATTGTTAATCTCAAGACTCAACTTAAACATTTTAGCATTGAAGATCCGGAGAAACACAAGAAACATAAGATAGCGGATTTGACTTCTCAAAACTTGACTTTGAGTATTGAGAGTGAGAGTCTTAAATCTCGTGTTTATGTGCTCACATCGCAAGTATCCAATTTGGATACTTCTATGCGTTCTCTCACCGAGAAATATGAGAACACATTAGGCCGGATTAATAAATTCAATAAGGGTAAGGACCATTTGGATAAAATCCTAAGTGACTTACTTCCGGCCAATCACCACATTGGCTTGGGGTATACGATGGGAAGTTCATCCAAATCGGCCACTACTTTTGTTAGGCCAACTTCCGGTGACTCAACGAGTGGTAGCAAACACTCTATTGGTAGTTCTTCTACCAATGGTGCTTCCACCTCGTCCACACCCTCTTTCAGAAAGAAACCCACTTTGGGTGGACCTCCAAAGAAGGGGCATGCTTATATGTACACCAATACTATGCCACGTAGGAACACACGTCCTACTCCACCGGCTCACACATATGATGATTTCTATGCTACACGTTCACGGGCACGTGCACACCATGTGAGACACCCTCACGCACGTGTTCATCCACATGCATATGTTCACCCACATCATCGTATGAATAACTATCCGCATGCACCATTCCATCATGTTCCTTATGCCTATCCACGACATGCATCACGTAGAAACCAACAACACATGCATGCACCCAATAGGATGAGGGCTCCCAATATTTTCACTATTTGGAGCCCAAAGGACACAAGCATGGATGAAAAACAAGTTTACATGAATGCTTATTTTTCGGATGTTGTGCATAGTAGAAATTATGTGGGGAAGTCTAAGTCCAATTGGACTTGGCTTCCAAAGGTCTAATCTTATGGACCCAATGACCTTGGGTACCATGATATGAAATTTTCTATCTTTAGGTACTCAAGGAAAAGAAAAAGAAAAGGAGCAACAAATTTAAATTTAGCTCCAAAGGGAATTGGATACTCGATAGCGGGTGTTCAAAACACATGACGGGTGACGCTCAATTGCTCTCCGGAGTGGTGCCCATTGCAAATGGGAACCGCGTTGTATTTGGAGGCAACGAGAGCGGAACCATCATAGGTGTTGGTAAAGTGGGTAATCCTTCTAAACCCATTATATGTGATGTTTACCTTGTTAAAGGATTAAACCACAATCTCATTTCAATAAGTCAACTTTGTGACAAATGTTACAAGGTTAACTTTGCGAAAGGAATGTGCCATATTTTAAGAAAAGATAATAATGAATTATTGTTTTCCAGCACACGCCATAAGGATATATATATCCTAGATCTTCCAAGATCACATGAACAATGTCTTATTGCCAACACAAGTGACAACACTTATGGCATCGACGTTTTGGTCATGTGAACTTTGGAACACTTTTTAAGCTTTCCAAGTTAAATTCTATTAGAGGCTTCCCTAAGCTTGTCTTTCAAAAGAAAAGCTTTTGTGACTCGTGTCAACGAGGCAAGCTTCCAAAATCTTCATTTAAACCTAAGAAAAGCATTTCTTCTAAGCGGCCTCTAGAGCTATTACATCTAGATTTATTTGGGCCAACTAGAGTTGCTTCATTAGGTAATGCTAGATATGGACTTGTCATCGTTGATGACTTTTCTAGGTTTACTTGGGTATTTTCATTGTGTAATAAAAATGAAGCTTTTGAAAACTTCACAATTTTTGTTAAGAAAGTACAAAATCTCATTGGAACCACCATTGTCACTATTCGTAGTGATCATGGAGGGGAATTTGAGAATGAGTCTTTTGAGACATTTTGTGATGAAGTTGGTATTACACACACCTTCTCTTTCCCTCGTGCACCTCCTCAAAATGGTGTAGTTGAGAGAAAGAATAGGACGCTAGTGGAGTGTGCTCGCACTATGCTTGATGATAGCCAACTTGGCCATCAATTTTGGGCGGAAGCGGTACATACCGCTTGCTATGTGTTTAATAGAATACTTTTGAGGCCCGGCACTAAACAAACTTGTTATGAATTATTGTTTGGTAGGTTGCCTCAAGTTAAACATTTTCGTGTTTTTGGTTCGAAATGTTTTATTAAGAACACGTATGGTAGTTTGGACAAATTCGATCCAAGATCCGATGAGGGGATTTTTGTTGGATATTCTTCGCGTAGCAAAGCCTACCGGATATTCAACAAACGAACCTCAACCTTCGAGGAGTCTTTTCATGTGTCATTTAATGAAGGATTTGTTCCAACTAGAATTACTAATGATGATGACTCTATGGATGTCTTATGTGATTCAATTGATAATTCTAACTCTAATGATTCTATTCATTCTATTGAGACTAACCCGTCTAATGAAGTTGTTGAGAATGTTCCTAGTGATCAAGGTATTCCCAAACGGCTTCATACCGTTCGTGACCATCCTCATGAGCAAGTCATTGGCAATATCCATGATAGTGTCAAGACGAGATCGCAAGTGAACTACTTCGCTCATTGTGCCTTTGCCTCTTCGATAGAGCCAAAGAATGTTAATGAAGCATGCGAAGATAGCGCTTGGATCTTAGCCATGGAGGAGGAACTCATTCAATTCGAGAGGAATGAAGTTTGGGAGCTTGTTCCATTGCCATCGAAGAACCACACCGTCATAGGGACAAAGTGGATCTTCAAGAACAAAACCGACGAAAACCAAGTCGTCGTCCGGAACAAAGATCGGTTAGTTGCTCAAGGCTACCGTCAAGAGGAAGGTATTGATTTCGAAGAATCCTTCGCTCCGGTAGCTAGATTAGAATCAATTAGATTATTATTGTCTTTTGCATGCCATAAAAATTTTAAATTGTTTCAAATGGATGTTAAAAGTGCATTTTTAAACGGAGATGTTGTTGAGGAAGTTTACGTTTCTCAACCTCCGGGCTTCATAAATGTAAAATTTCCAAATCATGTTTTTAAACTAAAGAAAGCTCTTTACGGTTTGAGACAAGCTCCTCGAGCTTGGTATGATCGCCTAAAGAATTTTCTTTTGGATTTGAATTTTAAAATGGGCGAAGCCGATTCAACACTTTTTGTCAAGCATGCGAATAATGATATTTTATTAGTTCAAATTTATGTTGATGATATCATTTTCGGTGCTACTAACTTTTCTCTTTGCGAAGAGTTTTCTAATGTGATGAAGGAACAATTTGAGATGAGCCACATGGACGAACTCAAATATTTCTTAGGTCTCCAAATTCGCCAAATGAACAATGCAATCTTCATCCACCAAACGAAATACACGGTGGAGTTGCTAAAGCGATTTGGAATGGAGAATGCCTCCAGGAAAAAGACTCCTATGAGTACTACAACGCATCTTGATAAAGATACGGGCGAAAAAGATGTAGACATTCGTCTATATCGAGGTATGATAGGTAGTTTACTTTATCTTACCGCTAGTAGGCCCGATATCATGTTTGCCGTTTGTATTTGTGCTCGTTATCAGTCTCAACCTAAGGATTCTCACTTAGTAGCGGTAAAACGTATTTTTCGCTATCTAAGTTACACTTTAGATTTTGGATTACTTTATCCGAAATCTAGCACATATGAGTTAGTCTCATATAGTGACGCTGATTATGCGGGATGCAAATCCGACAGGAAGAGTACTAGTGGCACTTGCCATTTTATAGGAAATTCCCTTGTCTCTTGGTTTTCCAAGAAACAAAATTCGGTATCACTTTCAACCACCGAGGCGGAATACATTGCCGCCGGTGCTGCATGTGCCCAGGTTCTTTGGATGAGACACACACTTAAAGACTTTGGTATAAACTGTGATACTTGCCCTATCATGGTTGACAACCAAAGTGCAATATGTCTTTCCAAGAACCCGGTACACCATTCCCGTTCGAAACACATAGATGTCCGACATCATTTTTTAGATGATCATGTTGCTAAAAAGGACATCATTTTAGTGTACGTTGAACCCAAAAGCAAATCGCCGATATTTTCACGAAACCCCTAAAGGAGGACTCCTTTGTGCGGTTGCGTCGAGAATTGGGGATTATGGGTGAATCCGAGATATAGGATTCATGTTTCATTCAATAATCTTGCATGCTATTATATTTCGCAATATTTCATTCATGCTAGATTTATTGGATTTTTCGGGATTTTATGTGATATTTTTGAATTTTTGCTCGAATTCATATTTGAATGTCGTATTTGAGATTTCGATGTTTAATAGGGTAGTTTAGATGATTTTTTGAGAGAATTAAGATGTTTTGTCCAAGTGTATTGAGGAGAGAACTTAATTGTCAATTTTTGGACTCATCTAGTCGGTCTCAGTTCATCAAACAACCGACTAGATTTGCATCTAGTCGGTCAGCTAATAAACTCAGACCGACTAGCTCATTCTCTAAATTTTTGAACTCCTTTAGTCGGTATCAGTTCAATCACCAACCGACTAGATTCGTATCTAGTCGGTTAGTAAAAGAACTCAGACCGACTAACTCAAGCTATTTTGAGTTTCCTCTCCAGCTTAACTCCTTTAGTCGGTTCAAGTTTACTTATCGACCGACTAGATTGAGTTCTAGTCGGTCCGTAGTTGAACGTAGACCGACTAATTTTCGTTCAGGAAATTTTCGATTTTTCTCTGTTTCCATTTAGTCGGTTCAAGCTCGTTAACCGACCGACTAGATTGTCATCTAGTCGGTCAGAGGTTGAACTTAGACCGACTAAGTGATCAGGGGCAGTCACGTCTTTTCGTGATTTCGACCGACTTAAGTTCAATCTAATCGATTTCTTACTCATTTAGTCGGTCTCCATCGTTTCTCCAGCTCGAAAATCCCTGAACCCAGCTCGAGTCTCTTCGTATTCCGATCTACTCCGGCCACTTTTCCGACCATCCGCCGCCGTCGATCACCCCTCCTAGGTATCTCTCCTCCTCCTAGGTCTCATTTCTAGCTCTAGGGTTTGATCTAGATCGATTTCATCTCCTAGGGTTTGTGTTTGTCGAATTAGGGTTTGTTGCCTGCTTTAGTTCTATTCGATTTTCGCACTCAGCTCTTTAGGGTTTGTGCTTAGGTTTGTTTGATCAATTTCAAACTTCAATTGCTTGAACTCATTGTGCCGCGATCATGGCAAAAACGAGGATCCCGATTACTCCCTCCGGTGCCTCCCACATGACCGTAGAGCCATCACACCCTAGGGAGACTTCGACTCCACCTAAGCGTAGGGCCAAGACCACTCGTCCCCCCTCTTTGTCTTCACCACCATTGAAGAGGAAGAGGACTTCCAAGCCCAAAGCCAAAGGCCAAACTTCCAAGCCCAAAGCCCAACCCAAAAATTTTCGTGCACCTACCCCTCCCGGTGAGCGTTTAGGTAGTGACTCTGAGGATGATTCAGAGGAAGAGTACACTCCTGAGCATCCCGAGAAGGCACCTACTCCACCCCCTCCTCCTAAGACCCGTAAGGCTAAGGGAAAAGCCCCGATGCCGGTAGGCGGTGTAGATATATCGTTGTGTCGTGACGACCCTCAGTGTCTAGCGGCTTACAACCGTATAGAGCACTGCCCACTGCTATTGGAGCATTACATTCAGTTCTCTGACTTTCTTGGCCCTGCGGATCTTTTATCCTATAGTGGACTTTTGTTCTATCTTAGATATAACCCTAAGGCGAACCCACGTCCCTATCCTCGCCTGGTCAAGATTTTCTACGCTAACCGTATCCGGGGTCAGTATGATGAGACCCACTCCATCGAGACATCTGTTTTGGGGACTCCTATAGTCCTCACTGCAGAGATCTTGGGGGAGTTGATAGGATGCTCATCGTCTGGCCTCCTCCCGTCTGATATTTCCGTAGATGATATCTCCGCTCTCCATCAGCCGACCCTCGCTGATATCTTTCAGGTTATCCCTCCTGCTTTCATAGGCGTTCCTTCCAAATCACTCAAGCCGAATGCTTGGGTGATTAATCTTATCCTGAAATCTTGCCTATTGCCCAAGTATGGATCTTCCTCACTTCCGTCTCAGCCTTTTCTGAAGTTGATATACGCTCTTTTCATGGGTAGCTCGATTAACTGGGCTCGCATTATACTCGACAAGATGGATTCTTTCGAGTGTCTTCGCAAGTCTAGTAAATCGGCGCACATCCCATATCCTTGCCTTTTGACCTTGGTATTCCATCACTTTGGTGTTCATTTACCTCCGGATGATGAGCGTCCCCTCGGTCCACCCCTGAACGCGACGGCCGTCAAGAAGTCTCTTGCGGCACTTCGTCACGTCCAGCGGTCGACTCCTTCTGCATCCTAGGCCACACCTACAGCTTCTGCAGCCCCTCCTCCTACCACCACTCTAGATGATATCGCTCGCCTTCTTCGTCACGAGTCTCGTTTGGCTCGTACCGAGGAGGTTGTGTGCCGTATGGCAGAGTTGATGGGTATTGAGCTTCCTTCTCCTGTTTCTGAGGATGAGGAGTTGGATGACGAGGAGATTGATGAGCTTGTCACCTCTTTAGCTCGTGGCACTGAGGCCACTGCTGCTGCTGCTACTACTTCCACTGCTGGAGCTGCCACTTCTTCCGGTGCTCCAGAGTCTTCTGCTCCAGTGGTTCAGACTCCTGTTGATGCTGTTGCTGCTCCTGCTGATGTCACTGCTCCTGTTGAGCCTGCTGACGTTCCTGCTGATACACCTACCGTTGAGCCTGTCGATGTTTCCACTCCAGCCCCGACGATCCCTTCAGTTCCACTCCTTGCAGCAGAGCCTGAGTCCACTCCCTCGACTGGACCCACGGAGACTGCTGATCCTGCCACTTCCTCCTGAGTGTCATTTTGGAGGACTCTCCGGTGATCATTGGATGATACATCTTTTTGAGAGTGTTTTGGATTAGGATAGAGTTTGGTGGTGTTTTGATGTATTTCTGATTTTATGGATGTCGGTGTATTTGATATATTTTGGATGTTTGATGATAGTGTGTCGATGATGATGTTGTATTTTTGTTGGTGATATAGATGTTGCACTTTTTGTTCGTATGGTGTCGATGTATTTTTGGATGTACTCATGCTTCATATATATATATACATCGTTGATCTCTTTTGCTTCATTGTGCTCATTTATATTCGTTTTTAATGTCAATGATGAATGATTTCGTCGCTCGACGATAATAACTTGGTTAAATAGATTTATTTCTATAATTACATAGAATTGTTTTCCGAGCACAAATTTAACCAAGAATATTGAGTATTGAAGAGTACGTTTCTTTATTCAATAAGTGAATTTATATTTGGTATTTTGATGATTTTAATTTTCGTTTTTCGAAAATGGACAATTTGGCACACTTTGCTTCGTTTTCGACTATTTTCCTTGGTGTCAATTTGGTCCATCGTCATATTCTACGACTCCCGATGTTGGATTTTCATTATCCTTATTGTTGTCGTTGTATGCCCCGCCCCCAAATTTTGGTATAATGCCAAAGGGGGAGAGATAATGATAATGAATAGGGCAAATGAAAATTTATCTCTATTTCCAAGAATCTAACTTGATATGTTAGATTCAGGTAGAGTTAAGATATATATAATGATTTTCAAATCCGATATTTCAGTAATCGATTCTCATTATATATCTCACTCGTCTGCTTGATGCAATTTATATTTATTCTATTTGGAATTAACGTGTCATCAATGCAGGGGGAGTAAGTATTTTACATTTGAATCATTATTTTTTATTATTATTTATGTTGGTTTGTCATCACCAAAAAGGGGGAAAATATTGAGTATTGGACTCCCCGTATTTGGTTTTGGATGATGAGTAAACATAAATAAATCGTGAACTAACAATTTGTGAGCGCAGTTATGGAGATCGTCGCCAAATTCACGAGAACACTCAAAGCGACATCTCAAGACTTCTCAAAGCTCGTATTCAATGCCTAAAGCTTCGTTGAAGCTTTTGGACCATTTTGGAAGTCATGAAGATTTGATCGAAGCTCTCGAAGACCGTTCCTTAAGGTTTTATTTATAGTCTTTTAGTTTCGATCTATAGAATGTTAAGCCTTGAGTATATCTTACATTTCTATCTTCATATCGCTCCTATCTTAGAGCTAGGATCTTAGTAGAAGTCCATACAATCTTTCCCGAAGCATCGCGCTTCGATTCGGAACTTCTTGTGCATGTTAGTTGTTTCAAGAAGAAGAACCAACCGACTAGATGGTGATCTAGTCGGTCGGCAAAGCTTCTTGGACCGACTAGTTTGCTTTCTAAACTTCATGCTCTTTACTGTTCACACTTAGTCGGTCCATGTTGACTCACCGACCGACTAGTTGGTGAACTAGTCGGTCAGTGATGCTTCTTAGACCGACTAGTTGAACATTCCCTGAACTTGCCTTGTTACTGTTTATACTTAATCGGTCCATGTTGACTCACCGACCGACTAGTTAGTGAACTAGTCGGTCAGTGATGCTACTTAGACCGACTAGTTGAACAGTCTCTGTTCATGCCAAGTTACTGTTTATCCTTAGTCGGTCTAAGAACATTTAGCGACCGACTAGTTGATGAACTAGTCGGTCAACATTTGTTCTTGAACCGACTAACTCAATTTGTATTCAGACTATTTGTTTTTAACTCTTAGTCGGTCTAAGTTCACTGACCGACCGACTAGTTGTGAAACTAGTCGGTCAGACAGTCTTCTTGGACCGACTAGATTTCTAGGTCTGAAATTCAATCTGTTAACTGTTCATCACTTAGTCGGTCCATGTTGTTTGACCGACCGACTAGTTGATGAACTAGTCGGTCAGTGTTTGTTCTTTGACCGACTAGTGGCTTCAGATTTCCAACCGTTGGGTTATGACCTAACACGATTTCCCCCTTAGTATAAATACTAAGCTGGGGTTCTTCTTCCCCAAGAAGAGCTATATTTCAGAGATTCATTGAGATTGAAAGAGTTAGAGATTCTCACTCATTTCCAAAGCTCTCTCCCTCACAAGAAATCCATTCTCTCACTTTCTAGATCTAGAATCCATCTTGAGAGAAGTTTGTTCTTGGTGAGCCATTCAAGCTCTATCTTGATTCAAGTCTCCTAATCACTCCTAGGCACCCATTGCTGCTCATTTCAGTGGTGCTAGGTCTTGGTGACTTCTCCTTCCTCAAATCCCTCCTTGCCCTAATTCGGTAAGAATACTCAAGGTATAGGGTTTGTGGTAAGTTGTTGTTTATTTCATATAAACTCATTTATTGCTTTTGATTCTCTCGGTTGTGAGAGAAGGTTGTGATCCCGGGTTGTGGGATTCACTATTGCTATTGATTGTATGATTTGATCTTGTGAAGGTTTTTCACAAGATATTCATAGTGAAAATCTTGGGTTAGGGTTTCTAACCTAAGTATCCGGAGGGGATCCTGGTGGTTGGGACGTAGGATCACCGGGAACAAGTCGGGGAGACTTGGGTGGATCCGAACCCAGTAATATCAATTGTTTGCATTGTTAATTTTGTTGTTGTCATCAATTTAAGCTTCCGCAAATTGATTGGTAGTTGTTTGCACGATAATTAGGATTTATACTCCTTGTTATTTTTAAAGTACTATTCACCCTCCCTCTAGTACTTGTGCAGTAGCTTGTAGGGCATTACAGATCCTACCTCGGCAAGTCCTTCACTAAGTCTGGGGCCCTTCTTCTCCTTGAAGACCCTAGAAATCTATCAAGCTTCTTACATGGCTGGGGCAATTAGGGTTTTGCAGTTGGTGCAGAATTGAGAGTGTAGTAACTTGATGGAGGATATGGGGCTATTGGGAGTTGCTGAGGGTTCGGCTAGAGGGGATGAAGGAGGAGCAAGTGGGAGAGTTAAGGTTGTATGAGTGAGGACGGAGAGGGGGTCCTTGCGTGAGAAGGGAGAAGAGAGAGCTTGGTTTCATGCGTGAGGAAGAGGGGAAGAGGAATGGGCTATGTGTTTCTCTTGTATTTTTCCTTCAACCACTAAACAATCATCATCAGCATATCTCACCAAGCCTGCCATGTGTAAGGATCGCCTTACCCTTGCAATACTAACAACACACACTAGAGGGGGGTGAATAGTGTAATGGCAATAAAATTATCCAATTAAAATTAAACTTACAAATACAGAATTATAATGCAAGAGGAAATAATAGACACAATTAATCCAAATGCAAACACAAGGAATTACCATGGTTCCCCAAACTTGGGTACATCCAGCCACAACAATATTCACTATAATCCCACACAGAGAAGTGAATACAAATCTTACAAGGAGATACCCCACAAAGAGGATTTAGGCCCTACATAAGGACCCAACCAATCCTACACGAGAATTAAGATTCCCACCAAGAGAATCACTAACTCCCACTCAGAGAATTAGGGTTAGCCCTACACTAGGACACTAAACTCCCACAAAGAGAGTTACTCCCACAAAGAGAGTTATTCCCACTAAGAGAATATACTAATCCCACAAAGAGATAAACTCACACAAAGAGAGAAAGACTAATTCCCACAAAGAGAATTAGAGACACAATTTCACCAAGTAAAATAAATACTCTTACCTATGCCTTGAGATACTTACTCATGAATGAATGCAAGGCATGGAAGAGGATCTCCAAGTGTTGAGATATGCTTGAAAGCATTTGGATGAATTCCCTTGAGCTGGACTTCAATGCATGAAGATGAATGAGAGCTTTAAAGAGGGAATTGAGGGAGTTTGAGAGTGGCTTATAGATCTCGTGAGATATTCAATAGAATCAAGAAGTATAAGAGATGGCAGCATACCCATATATATAGGAACCCTATATCAAACCCCAAAACCCAAGAAAACAGCCAAAGAATCAATTCTGCAACGACTAGAAACTGGGCGAAAACGATAGGATCAGTGGACTGATGATCATAAGACAGTCTACTGATCAACGGCTAGAAAATATCCAACGGCTATAATCTGAGCCAGGACAGTCGACTGATGACGACAATACAGTCGACTGAAAACAGGATAGGCACCTGTAAATCCTTCAGCAGGTGACTGCTGCAGGGGATGGAATAAAACAGAGAGCTGCACTCTTTCTCCATATAAGCAGACAGCAGACTGATGACAATAATACAGTCGACTGTCAAATAGTCAGGTGACTGTAATTCCTTCATCAGTCGTCTGCTGTATAAGATGGAGAAAAGACAGAGAGATGCAGAGATTGCACTTACGCTACTCAGACGACTATTGGCCAATTCACATGTGACTGTAAATCTACAGGCGACTGTAAACTGAGCAGTAGTTGACTGTGCGTAAAGCTCAAGTTTGAGTCAATTGCAATGTTGACTTGAGCTGTGTATATCAGTCGACTGTAGAAGCATCGACGGCGACTGGAAATCACCCAGTCGACTGTAAACCCTTCATCAGGCGAATGATGGAAAGCCAGAGACTCCAAGTTAGTCTTTGGACAAGATGAACCTATTGGGTTGGATTCTATGATAATCCTAAGGTTCACTAAGATGGTTAAATGCATATGCATGAATGAGTAAACCATCTAACAAGGCATTACATTAATCCTAAACTCAAAAGAGAGAGAAAGCAATAAAGTAAATATTACATGGATTACATTGCTTTCCTTAGAGTCTAAGTCTTCAATCTTGATGCCTTGATTGCTCTCCATCATCTCCAAGCTTTGGCACTCCTTGAGTCCAAGCTTTGGCCCTTCTTCACTTGATGTCTATACTTGCACCAAGTGATTAGTCTCTAAGAAAGATATTCTTGAAATAAAACTGAGAGACTAAAACATGAGAGTCATTAGCAACAATATAATGTTGTGATCATCATCAAAATAAGATGATTAATTAAGGAGGCAAGGCCACCTCAACTATTAAGGTGTCATCAAAATATAATTGTAGAAAAGTATGAATACTTAAATTGGTACCATATATTTTTAACATACTATGTGTATGTGTGTCCCCTTTACCCATTAATAATCAATGATATTCTTTAAAAATTATATTAAATAAAATAAAAATAATTCTATCATTTGTAATAACTAAGGAAAAACTCTTGAAAATACACAACAATACACTTCATATTAATACGATCAATAATACATATAATACATGTATATATAAATTCAGGGTATTACAACTATTCAACCCTCCTTCTAGTGTTTTTCTCATAGCCAGTGTCCTTACAGTGTTGGTTCGGCCTTTCTTGAAAAACTTTAGCCAAAGTATTTTGGAAGAAGTCCAACATTATTTGACTAAAGACGGATGGAGACTAACCAAGTTCAAGCTATTTGGGTTGACAGTTTGACCGTACCCTAGGCTTGACTAGGCGACATAGTTTTGACGAGGGTACTAAAACTACGGTATTCATCACGGACACAGTTAGGGTGGTCCTGATAATACTCATATTAATGAGTTAACCACATCATTATGATATCGAAACATGGACGGCACCTGCTGCTTGTGGTCACTGCCGTCTGGGGTTTCGAGCTCCACCTGTAGTAGAATCAGGCTGTAGGGTCTCATACAGAGCGAGACCTTCATCAAGTAACGTGTAGAATTAAGGGATATGATGCATTGGATGCAAGGAAATTGTTTGTGACAAAAGCTTTAGAATATATTAGATGTGGAAATTTTGCATATGATGCAAAAGAGAATTAAATATGTCGTAAATGTTTGCGAGCATATTTAATATAATAAACGCAAGAAAAAGGTTACCTGGATGACAGGAACGTCCCTGTAAAAACTCAGGTTTGAACGGCGTCTAAAACAGACTCCGTGTGAGGAAAATTGAGCCAAAACCATGAATTAAGCCCTAGTTGGGCATTGCGGGGTGGGTGCCCGCTAGGCGGCCGCCCGTGCCTGTATGGCGGGAAGGCGACCGCACCTGTTAAGAGAGCGAGCACATGCACCCGTTAAAAGGGCGCACGCTGGAGGTGGAGCCCATGCTTTGGGCCCCACATTTTTGGGTTACGGACCATAGTGGTTTTTGACGACTGGTTTTTCTCCGAAAAATGGATTTTGGACCATGTTTGGGTCATCTTTTGAAGGGCCAAACGAACTCGGATTGCAGTGTCATTTTTTCCTACGCGTTCACCGTTCAACCATCTTCGCAACAATGTATGTCACGATCGCTTTTCGATCGTACGTTTTTCGTGCACGTACTTTTGTTCGTGCATGTATTTATTTTGGACCCTTCTTGTATCCAACCCCTATGATGTGATATGTCATTGTGACCCTCTGGAAGAGTACTTATATGTGGAATTATTTTGGAACGTTATTTCATGGGTCGTTCTTCCACGAAATGACTTTGTTTGAAGAGGTGTCGTGAATTTCACTTTTGTCGTGAGACCTTTTTATTTTTCGTTTCATTTCTCGTCGCCAAACTCGTGATCAATTTTCTTAGTTTCGTTTCTCTCGTCGACACGGTCGCCCCGGTATTTTTCCCATAATTATCAGGTTCCGTTTGACCCATCTGTGCACTAATCTCCAATCAAATCGTCATTAAAGTCTAAGTTGCACAAGATTAATACCCTAAGCTAGGCTCACCCTCTTTTCCCCTTAGCTGCACCCTACTCACACCCTCTCTTCCCTTACCCTCAAACTACCCAAAAATCCCATGTTGAATAACTAATGAGGAATCATATCATACGTAACAACTCAAAACAGATTTGACTATTCTCGCCTCTTTTCCAACCTTTCCTTATTTCCACTCTCTCCCATTTCCTTAAATGCACCCTAAAACTAAACCCTAATTAGCAAACCCAATCCCATTTAAGCCCGATAACCCTAGGGCTTGTTTCATTCTTGCCCGATAACCCTAGGGCTTGTTTCATTCTTGCTTGTTTCATTCTTGTATCCAACCCCTATGATGTGATATGTCATTGTGACCCTCTGGAAGAGTACTTATATGTGGAATTATTTTGGAACGTTATTTCATGGGTCGTTCTTCCACGAAATGACTTTGTTTGAAGAGGTGTCGTGAATTTCACTTTTGTCGTGAGACCTTTTTATTTTTCGTTTCATTTCTCGTCGCCAAACTCGTGATCAATTTTCGTAGTTTCGTTTCTCTCGTCGACACGGTCGCCCCGGTATTTTTCCCATAATTATCAGGTTCCGTTTGACCCATCTGTGCACTAATCTCCAATCAAATCGTCATTAAAGTCTAAGTTGCACAAGATTAATACCCTAAGCTAGGCTCACCCTCTTTTCCCCTTAACTGCACCCTACTCACACCCTCTCTTCCCTTACCCTCAAACTACCCAAAAATCCCATGTTGAATAGCTAATGAGGAATCATATCATATGTAACAACTCAAAACAGATTTGACTATTCTCGCCTCTTTTCCAACCTTTCCTTATTTCCACTCTCTCCCATTTCCTTAAATGCACCCCAAAACTAAACCCTAATTAGCAAACCCAATCCCATTTAAGCCCGATAACCCTAGGGCTTGTTTCATTCTTGCGTGAAACCATCGAGATCCGTCGTAATCTTTTGCTCCCCGACTTCTCCCTCTCCCCCACCCATCGTCGCATGCCCCCTAGTGCTCCGGACATCCCCTCGTCGGACTACCCTCTGACCAACCCCGGTGGCACCGCCCTTAGCTCCACCGGAGTTCCCCAGGCGCAGCAGCGGTGTTATTCACGCGGCAGTCACCCCACATCACCCAGGTGATGGCTGCAGCACCGCCAGGCGCTGTCACGACCTCCCCCGTCGACCTGACCCCTCGCCAGACGTTCCCCGACCTTCCTTCTGTCGTTATCCCGCCAGAGACCGCATGTGCTCCGCCGTGATTGCCCCTAGTCACCTGAAACTTTCGGAGTTACCGCAGCAGTGCCCGAGCGCCGCCAAGCGCCACACGGCAGCGCCGCCAGGCGCCACACGGCAGCGCCGCCAGGCGCCACACGGCAGCGCCGCCAGGCGCCACACGGCAGCGTCGCCAGGCGCCACACGGCAGCGCCGCCAGGTGCAGCACACGACAGCAATCCCCTCTGACGCTGTCACGATGCCGACGGCGTTCCCCTAGCCGTGGACAACTCGCGACGCTCTCCTGGTAGCTTTGTGGGTCATCTCTTCGCTACGGTTAGTTACGTGCTTCTAATATTTTTTAGATCAGGTTGCTAATAGACCATGAACTATTAGATTGATAATGAGCAGTAGAGTAACTTAATAAAATGGTGTTTGCATGCTAGTAACATTAATAATGATGTTAACTTGATGATTCGTATGGTTGATAATTTGTGTATGCGACTTCTAGCTAATGATAGCCTAGGTTGCTTGATAAACTGTTGTATATTCATTCATATTAACCTCTTAACGTAGTTAACGTGTTATTAATTTAACGATCATTAATATTGACGTGAACCCATTTTAGGATAGAGGATCTAATTAAAATTGGAATATTAGACGTTTTAGGTGGCCTAATAATTCTAGTTCCGTCGTAACGAACTCATTCATACACGTGTTTTATCAACAGAGAACCCGTCATTCCGTACTGTTCACGCTACCGAAAATCCAACCCCTGACGTCGCTACCCGATGTCAGAGTAGCTCTCGCGTCGTGTTGAGGTAAGTCTCTCTCCGTAGGAATCCCCTCCTCGCCTGTTAATCAACCTAAAAATCGTTGCTTCTGATTATTTTTGAACTCACTAATCAAGATAAATAATTGGGACTGTATGCTGGACTACGTTCTGAACACATAGGTAGACTCGGACTTCATTGAACAGATCGCGACTTGGTTGTTTTTCAGGCAAGTGATACTTGCCAGTGTTCTGTTTAGGCCACGTCTTAGGCCATTTTGTACAGTAGCGTAAAAGAGACTAGGCGATGAAATGATAGTCGCCTAGATGCCCTTTTAGATCTAGCTTGACAACGAAGCTAGATCCGACACTTTTACATGCTTTCATTCATGCTGCCATGTCATGTTTAATTTCAATTAACGGTACGCACATTAACTGCTCATTGCCATGTCATGTCATGCATCAAAATGTTTCATCGTGATTGCATAGCACATGCTACACTTATTGTAACTATTGAGGCTAGGCACCTGCTTTACGGGCACAACCTTATGCCAACCCGAAAAACACTTCCTGGCTCGTGATCCAGAAGTGAGCTCATGTACTTGGGAAACCCTGGCTCGATACACGTGGAGGGGTAGGGTTAAGCTGTCACTCAGCGTAGAATGATGCCTGATCTGCTCCTTCAGCTGTAAGGAGTAAACCATGTGCACAATGTGATGGGATAGTGATCGTGATACATGAAATGGTGTTTTTCGTAGTTTCTGCTACGACGTGCATGCATGTTCATCATGTCATCTTTAACTGTTGCACTATTAAATGTCATGTCACCCCATTTCATTATTTTAGAACTGCTAGTTGTCTTTTTTTTATTTGTATCCTTGCACAAAAGTTCTCTGTTTTCTTTTGGGAAACTTTTGCTGACATGTGCCCTTTTCTCTTTGGATGTCACATGTCAGGTTTTGAGCCTGACTTAGTTGCAGAGGACGACAGGTTACTGACGTTCAGTTCGAGGATTTCGATACAACCCTTAGTCTCAGCCATGACTCTCTTTTAGTTGTTGTTACCTTCTTAGTAGCTGTTGTTAGGTTGTTAGGTGCGCAGCACCATTACTTGATGAAGTTTCAGCCATGTTTTAGGCCTATTGTTCAGACTTGTAGACTGCTCTGTGATGTTGGAATAATTTCTGGATGTTGGTGGATGTTTCTTTTATATCTGCTTTACTATTATCATTGTTGTTGTTTCATCGCAATGCAAGGACCTGCCATTTTTATCATATTACAGACGCTTATCAGACTGCAGCTTCACAGCTCCAAGTCTGAGTGGACCTCCTCACGTCTCGCCTTCCATACTTGGGAAGCGGGACGTGACAGGTTTTGTTGGTGGCCCATGCAGGTCCTTTTTGCATCCGCGAAATATCGGAACAACAATAATGATAAATAACATCCAATTAAATATTCGGAACATCCAAGTCATGATTAAGTCTAATCTGAACTTTTTCCTGTCTTAGATGGTAGGAAGACTTAGGTAGATGTCCAGGTTTAATAGTCAGGGCATTCGTCAAGGTTAAGCTATACTCGTCTTAAGTTACCTTAGCAGCCTCTCACCAGCCCTGACCATATTAGACTTCTAGAGCTTCTCTTTTAGCCGTTCAATTGAGTCCGACAATTTCGGGCCCAGGAGAACGTAATCTTGTTACTCTTAGGACCACACCCCGAGACCTCTATTACAGTCTAGTCTATTAGAGAGTCTTAGTGTTAATTTTCTTTTGACCTTTAGTCAACCTGATAATTAGAACCCCTGATTCTATCATTTTCCTGATCATTACACTTCTGTGTTATCGACCGTAGAAATCCCATCATAGATTTTCATGAATCGTATCCTAGGCGTATTCATCACGCGATCATATTCTTTGCCCTCGATACACGTGATCGCTTCCTGACGATTATCGTTAATTTTTCGAATCTTCTCCATTGCAAATCTTGATTCTTCCAAAGTTATTTTCGATTTTCCTTATTAAAAGTTTTCACTCAGTTTAAATTTTATTTTTAAACCCCCCTTCTTATATATTTAAATTCCTTACTTTTCGGTTGAGTAAAAAACAATTCTTTCGTAGATTTTGAAGTCTATTAGTTGTAATTTTTAATTACTATCTTGTAATCATTTCCTGACCTAGATCTTTCGTATTTCGGTTTTAAAACTTTATTACCATTTTGAAAATTCAGATTATAATTCCTTCCTTTCTATACTACTAAGTTTATTACTTTAACCACTTACCGTGGATACTTTTAGAATATTTTTCTAAGCTAAATAGAACTTCAATATTTTTATATTTATCAGTTGTAGGTTCATCGTACTCATACTTCAAAAAAAATCTTTGATAAATCCGTCCCTTTTGGCAAATCCTGGTTTCTCTAATAGTATTTTCAATATTATTTATTTTAAATTTCTCCCCAGTTTAAAGATTTTGAAAACATTTAGCATGAGCTTAAATTTCCTACACTTCAGTTAATCTAAATTCATTCTTTGAATTTCGAAATTTTTGCCGAAATTATTAAATTACTGCCATATAATATTTTCTAACCTATATCTTAAATGTTCGTGTGAATGTTTTACTTCTTTCTTATAATGATTTCTCAATAAGCCAGTAACCCATTTTTCTCTTATTATGTATACATGACTCAAACTTGTTTCGAACAACTCATTTTATCGACCTCCACATATTTTTTTCTATGCCATAGAGAACTCAAACTTTTGAAGTACGACAGTCTTATACTTTTCGTATTTTAACTTATGCCATTTACACTATTTTCTGCATCCTATAAGGGTATTATTACATCTTCCTTTCCTCTACCTAAATATTCACAATTATATCCCTGATTCACCTAACCAAGCTGTCTCCTTATCCTCGCCCTATCTGAACTTGTACCTTCTGATCTTTCCTTGTTACGTTTTTGGTTTTGGTTTCCTTCTATTGTTTAGACATTAGTGCTTGTCGTTGCCTGTGTCAACTCTAGCTTGGTAGTGGGGACCTTGGTTTTTGTGATGTCGTCGTGGTGCATGTATATAAGTAGAGTGTGTGGACCCGTGTGTGGATCCCGACGTATCACTCACGTATGGGTGTGCTTCCCTGTAGTATATTAATGATTGACTCTTGTGTTATGTATGTATACTCAGTGTTATTCATGTTATATGTGTGAAGTTGTATGGATGATATTAGTTATATATGTGTGGATAGCTATACCATTTTAGGAATGTATGTATATATATTGGAATTTGTATTTGAGTATATACCAGTAGTGTATGTAGTTTGAAGATACTTGTAAATGCTTGATATATATATATATATATGTTAGTAAGTCATGTGTATATTAGGCGTAATGATAATAGGGTATTTATAGTTAAATGTGCATGCATATATTGATCTATATGTTAGTATGTATGAGCGTGTGCTCGTACGTAGATATGTATCATGCATAGTCGTGAGTAGATATGGTCTTGTTATATAAATATGTGTGATATACATATGGTAATAGGGTTATAATTTTGTTTGGTATTGCTTGCCTTTGAGGGATGTCGTGTGTGTACGTGTATACTGTGAGGTATACACGATTATTGTATGTCATGGCTATGTATGGATAAGTATATGTGATGGTATACTAATTATAGGTAAATTGCTATGGTATATATATTACATGTATGTGACTATATGATGAATGCATGTATTGGAGAGTGTATTATAATTATATATGTATTGATACGGGTAATATTATTATAAGGTGTAAAGTGATTGCATTATGTGGGCTTTACTTGACTATGTATAGTGATTGATATTATGGTATGTATGTGGTTATGTTGGTAGATGTATATATATTGGAGTGGTATTGGTATAGGTATAGATATCATGTTATGTATATAGGGTATTCTGATATGGGTCTTGAGTCTCATTCAAGTTTGAGTGGGCATACTCTAAGTGTATTGTTACATATGTTTGTGGTTTGCGTGTAGTGCTATGAATATAGTAATGGATGATATATGTATAGTGATAAGATTGGTTGTGTCTTGTTGTGTTACGCACATGATTGTGGGTGGCTATACCATTATATAGTTATAGGTGTTGGTCTGATAATATAGTTATTTACTAAGGATTTACATGTTGAATGTATATCTGATAGCTAAGCTTGGTGTGTAGAATGTGCTAAGTATATAGTTGTATGAAAGAATGTTATATTAGCGTGTGTGGGTGTATACCATGCACGGGTAAGTATATGCTTAGTTATATGTATTTGTAACTATGGCATGGGTGGTATGTCTTAAATACAGTTATAGGACGGTATGTGATGTGAATATATGGTGAAATACTTGCGTGCATTTGAATGACTATATATTTGTGAAATTATAGTAGTGGTAAATGTATAATAGATATAGTAAACCTGATTTAATATTGTGTGTTATAATTACATGAGTTAATATTTGATGTTGGATGTATACTAGGAGATATAGGGACTTGTTATCCATGTTGTTGTGCATAGGTGGTTACATATATACGTGAGTGCTATGATTGTATTTGCCAGTGTGAACTTTTCGTGTAAGAATGTGTACCTTAGTTATGTGATAAGTGAGTAATAGCTATATAAGGAAGTACGTGACTATATGAATGATTGAAGTACGCGTATGAATTTGACCGTCTACGATAGGTATGAGAATAGAATGTGCTTATATACTTATCTGGTTGTGGTATTAATGTTTGACTATTAGTGCATATATAAGCACTTGTAGTGGCTATACCTGGTTTGAATTATAACGTGATGTGTTTGGGGTAGTTACTAGAATGGCTAGTATATATGTTATTCTTAGTTAGAAAGTACGAGGACGAACTTTATTCTAAGGTGGGTAGGATGTCACTGTCGCTTTTCGATTGTACATTTTTCGTGCGCGTACTTTTGTTTGTGCAAATAATTATTTTGGACCCTTCTTGTATCCAAAACCTATGATGTGATAAACCTTTGTGACCCTCTGGAAGAGTACTTATATGTGTAATTATTTTGGAATGTCATTTCACGAGTCGTTCTTCCACGAAATGCTTTGTTTGAAGAGGTGTCGTGAATTTCACTTTTGTCGTGAGACCTTTTTATTTTTAGTTTCATTTCTCGCCGCCAAAATCGTGATCAATCTTCTTAGTTTTGTTTCTCTCGTCGACACGGTCGCCCCGGTATTTTTCTCATAATTATCGGGTTCCGTTTGACCCATCTGTGCACTAATCTCCAATCAAATCGTCATTAAAGTCTAAGTTGCACAAGATTAATACCCTAAGCTAGGCTCACCCTCTATTCCCCTTAGCTGCACCCTACCCTCTCACACTCTCTCTTCCCTTACCCTCAAACTACCCAAAAATCCCATGTTGAATAGCTAATGAGGAATCTTATCATACGTATCAACTCAAAACAGATTTGACTATTCTCCCCTCTTTTCCAACCTTTCCTTATTTCCACTCTCTCTCATTTCCTTAAGTGCACCCCAAAACTAAACCCTGATTAGCAAACCCAAGCCCATTTAAGCCCGATAACCCTGGGGCTTGTTTCATTCTTGCGTGAAACCCTCGAGATCCGTCGTAATCTTTTGCTCCCTGACTTCTCCCTCTCCCCTACCCATCGTCGCCTGCCCCCTAGCGCTCCGGCCTTCCCCTCGTCAGACTACCTTCGACCAACCCCGGTGGCACCACCCTGAGCTCCGCCGGAGTTCCCCAGGTGCAGCAGCGGCATTTTTCCAGCGGCAGTCACCCCACAGTGCCCCGATGATGGCTGCAGCGCCGCCAGGCGATGGCTGTAGCACCACCAGGCACTGTCATGGCCTCCCCTGTCGACCTGACCCCTTGCCGGACGTTCCTCGATATTCCTTCCGTCGTTATCCCGTCGGAGACCGCATGTGCTCTGCCGTGGTCGCCTCTAGTCGCCTAAAACAGTCGCAGTTACCGCAGCAGCGCCTGAGCATCTCCCGGCACCGCACGACAGCGTCGCCAGGTGTAGCACGCGACGGTAGTCCCCTCCGATGCTGTCACGACGCCGGCAGCGTTCCCCTAGCCGTGGACAACTCGCGACGCTCTCCCGGTAGCTTCGTGGGATCATCTCTTCGCTACAGTTAGTTACGTGCTTCTAATATTCTTTAGATCAGGTTGCTAATAGACCATGAACTGTTAGATTGATAATGAGCAGTAGAGTAACTTAATAAAATGGTGCTTGCATGCTAATAACATTAATAATGAAGTTAACTTGATGATTCGTATGGTTGATAATTTGTGTACGCGACTTCTAGCTAATGATAGCCTAGGTTGCTTGATAAATTGTTGTATATTAATTCATATTAACCTCTTAACGTAGTTAACGTGTTAGTAATTTAACGATCATTAATACTGACGTGAACCCATCTTAGGATAGAGGATCTAATTAAAATTGGATTATTGGACGTTTTAGGTGGCCTAATAATTATAGTTCCGTCGTAACGAACTCATTCGTACACGTGTTTTATCAACAGAGAACATGTCATTTCGTACCGTTCACGCTACCAGAAATCCAACCCCTGACGTCGCTACCCGACGTAAGAGTAGCTCTCGCGTCGTGTTGAGGTACGTCTCTCTCCGTAGGAATCCCCACCTCGCCTTTTGATCAACCTAAAAATCATTGCTTCTGATTATTTTTGTAACTCACTAATCAAGATAAATAATTGGGACTGTAGGCTGGACTGCGTTCTGAACACATTGGTAGACTCGGACTTGATTGAACAGATCGCAACTTGGTTGTTTTTCAGGCAAGTGATACTTGCCAGTGTTCTGTTTAGGCCATGTCTTAGGCCATTTTGTACAGTAGCGTAAAAGAGACTAGGCGATGAAATGATAGTCGCTTAGACGCCCTTTTAGATCTAGCTTGACAACGAAGCTAGATCCGACACTTTTACATGCTTTCATTCATGCTGACATGTCATGTTTAATTTCAATTAACGGTACGCACTTTAACTGCTCATTGCCATGTCATGTCATGCATCGGAATGTTTCATTGTGATTGCGTAGCACACGCTACACTTATTGTAACTATTGAGGCTAGGCACCTGCTTTGCGGGCACAATCATATGCCAAACCCAAAAACACTTCCTGGCTCGTGATCCAGAAGTGAGCTCATGTACTTGAAAACCCCTAGCTCGATACACGTGGAGGGGTAGGGTTAAGTTGTCACTCAGCGTAGAATGATGCCTGATCTGCTCCTTCAGCTGTAAGGAGTAAACCATGTGCACAATGTGATAGGATAGTGATCGTGATACATGAAAAGGTGTTTTTCATAGTTTTTGCTACGACGTGCATGCATGTTCATCATGTCATCTTTAACTGTTGCATTATTTAAATGTCATGTCAACCCATTTCATTATTTTAGAACTGCTAGTCGTCTTGTTGTTATTTGTATGCTTGCACAAAAGTTCTCTGTTTTCTTTTGGGATACTTTTGCTGACATGTGCCCTTTTCTCTTTGGATGTCACATGTCAGGTTTTGAGCTTGACTTAGTTGCAGAGGACGACAGGTTGCTGATGTTCAGTTCGAGGATTTCGGTCCAACCCTTAGTCCCAGCCGGTGACTCTCTTTTAGTTGTCGTTACCTTCTTAGTAGCTGTTGTTAGGTTGTTAGGTGCGCCACCATTACTTGATGAAGTTTCGGCCATGTTTTAGGCCTATTGTTCAGACTTGTACTTTTGTGACTGCTCTGTGATGTTGGAATAATTTCTGGATGTTGGTGGATGTTTCTTTTATATCTGCTTTACTATTATCATTGTTGTTGTTTCATCGCAATGCAAGGACCTGCCATTTTTATCATATTACAGACGCTTATCAGACGGCAGCTTCACAGCTTCAAGTCTGAGCGGGCCCCCTCACGTCTCGCCTTCCATACTTGGGAAGCGGGACGTGACAATGTATGACATCGTTCTTGGAGCTCAATGTAAGGGATGGAAAATTCATTGAATTTTTTCCTTCGTGAAGGTTAAACTAAAAGTTAATTTTCTTTGCCAACGAGTTTAGTCCCACATCGAAAATGGAGAGAAGGGGAGGCGTTAGTCACCTATATAAATAGGGGCCAACCTCCTTCCTTGAAACATGCACCAAGTCTTCGATTCGATTAGCTCCGAAACGTTTTGAGCACACTCAGATTGAGAATTAAAATTAAAATTCCGTCTTTCTCCCAAATTCTTCCTTGCTCCTGATCGGGCTCTGGCAAAGCCACGAAGGAGTTCGGATCGGATCCGAAATCTTGACGAAGGATCCACTCAAGGTGAAACTTTCTTCGGCGTGTGGTTAGCTCGACGACAGGGTGTTGCTTGCCTCGGGACGCAGTTTGTCTCGGGACATGGTTCGGGTCGGGGATGCAGCTCGGGACGTCGCTTTGGAGTCAAAGAAGTGTTGCTGAAAACAACGCTTCGTATTCTGCGGAAACGAAGTGAAAAGTATGTAGTTTAATTTACATTTATTTATATTTACAAATAGGTTGATAGATCTATCATTAGGGGTTGGTCGGACCCAACCCCGAGATAGTAGAGATTCTACCTAGGGCTGTTTCTTTAGGGATAGACTTAAAATAGTTTTACATTGTTTTTTCTGTTACTTTTATGTTTTTGGTGTCCATCTGACTTAGGCCGGACGTCGATTTTGTAGCCATAAGGACCTAAAAACCCCTACATACACAAGGGATTTGAACTCTCACATAGAGAGAACCGAACTCTCACAAAGAGAGTACTCAACCAACCCTACACAAGGGTTAAACTCTCATAAAGAGAGAAACTAAATTTCACAAAAAAGTTAGGGTTTCAAGAAACAAATGAAACAAATAGACTCTTACGTATGCATTGATGAGATGAACTTACTCAATATGAATGCAAGGCATGGAAGAGGATCTCCAAGTGTTGAGATGAGCTTGATTGCACTTGGAGTATTTCCCTTGAGCTCAATGCATGAAGACGAATGTGCTCATAAGAGGGAAATGAGAAATAGGAGTTGCTTTGATATTCTTAATGATCTTCAATATGAATCAAGTGTTCCAAAAGATCTAAATGAACTAAGCCCACTCCTATATATAGGAAGCCAAGAAAACCCCATAAAACCCAAGCAAAGAGCCAAAAAGAAAAATCTGCAACTGCTAGAAAATGGCATTTTACGGCTTGGACATGCGCTTGATGAACAATGGACATGCGACTAATCAATGGTCAGATTATTTCCAACGGCTATAATCTGAACCAGGACAGGTGACTATAGAAGACTATACAAGCGCATGTACACAGTGCAGTCGCCTGAACAGACTTCAGCAAGCGACTGCCAGGAGGGATGGAAAGGAGCTGAGAAATGACAACTTTCGCACTTACGCATTCAAACGACTGGAGAACATTGACCAGGCGCCTGAAGGATGACAGACGACTGACAATTGAACTTCAGTCAACTGACCCACAAGATGGACTAAAGCACAGCATTGACAAGTTACGCACTTTGGTATACAGGCGACTGATGAACAACGTTCAGGCACCTGATGGTTGGCAGGCGCCTGTCTTTTGTACTTCAGTCGCCTGCACCAAAAGCTCAAGAAAGATGCAAGAAAATATAACTTCATCTAGTGCATAACAGTCGCCTGTAGAAGGCTGGCCAGGAGTCTGGTGATCACCAGTCGCATGTCCTGCCTTCAGCAGGCGCCTGTTGGAAAGCCAAAAACTCCAATTTAGTTATTTGACATGGGGAACCTATTGGATTGGTTTCTATGATGATCCTAAGATTCACTAAGATGGTTAATGCATATGCATGAATGAGTATGACCATTTATCGAGGCATTATAAAGTCATAGTCTCAAAAAGAGAAAAGCAAGTAATAAAATATTACATGGATTACAAATTGCTTCTCCTATAGTCTAAGCCTTCAAGCTTGAGAAGTCTTGATCTCTCCATCATCTTCCAAGCTTTGGCACCTCTTGATGAGCTTTCCTTCATCATGCTCCAAGCTTTGGCAATGCTCCATTTGGTATCCATCCTTGCACCAAGCTTTTACTCTCCAAAATGAAATGCTTCAATTGTTAAACATGAGACTAAAACATTAAGAGTCATTAGCAACAACATAATGTTGTGATTATCATCTATTTCAGAGTGTTTTCTCACTACAAAGTGTTGACCGTGGAGAGCCCGGTCAACGTGGTCAAGGGGCCCGCTTTGGGTCCCTCGGGGGCTTCGAATCGGTGCAGAAGGGGCGAGGGGAAGCCTCGGCCCAGGTTGAGACGCTCGGCCTCGGACAGGTGTGCTCAGCCTCGGCTGGAAGGGGGACGAGGGGTAGCCTCAGTCGCCCGGGTAGACGCTCGGCCGATGGGTGGCGAGGGAGAGTCTCGGACCTGATTAGGACGCTCGGCCTCGGTAGGACGTGCTCGGCCACGGCAGGCTGACGGTGAGGGGAAGCCTCACTGTCCGGTTGATCGAGTGGTCGGAGAGGGGCGAGGGGTAGCCTCGGCCCGTTGATCTGTTGTCCACCTGCGCAGACGAGAACGCTCGTCAGGGGGCCGGACCTTGGTTCCGGCCAAATCCCCTCCGATGCCTAAGTCAGATAGAGATCTGAGAAAGGAGGCCCGGCGGAGACGGTCCGACTCGTGAGGAGATCGTAACGGCGTCTCTCGGCGCGAGCGGGGGAGGAAGGAGATGAATTGGGGGAACGAGGTCGTTGATGGAGTACCTTAGGTTTTGTTACCTGAGATGCGGTCCTCTTCTTCGTCATCTTCCTGGCCCTTTTGTAGAGCTCCGGCGTGATCGCCTCTGACCCACGTCCCACGTCCGCCATTGATCGTGCCCCATCAGTCCCCCCCTCGTCGCCGCTCTCTCCGCCCTGCCAGCACCTCCCCATTATCGCTATTTAGTGGTCGCGCGTCCGGGGGAGTGGTTTTCGCAGGAGTGGGCGAGCGACCGACGGGTTATTGGGGCCGGGTCGGATCGACGTTCGAGAAGGTCCCTTGTAGGGCCTTTGTCGAATGGGCTTTGAGGACGCAGATGGGCTTTTGACCAGTAGTCGGGCTCCTGGGCTCGTGTTTTACGGGTCTCGGCCAAATAGGCGTAACAATTGCCCCCATCGGTCAGGTTGATCGGCCTCGGCCGGTTCGGCTCGGCCGATGTGACCTCTGCCGATTGTGACGAGCTCGCCAGTCGATGCCGACTCATTTATTAGTCGTCATCATGAGTTGGCCCGTTCGATGTTTTTAAGGCGCGGGTTCCGAAGCTCCGTCGGCCTTCAGATGTCGCCACGTGTAGCGGCAAGCTTATCTCCGCCGCTCGCGGAGTCGCCTTAAGTTCGAGAAGCCGAAGGGTTTGTGAGCCGCCATTGGTGGGATCGATCAGCCTCGGCTCGCTCAGATCACCCGTTATGTCTCCTGGGATTCCGAGCGGCGCTTCAATCGAGGCGAGGCCATAAATGCAGGTCATGATGAGGCGGATCGATTGGACTTCGACTGGCTCCAATTTCGGAGCGCCGCCGACTCTTCGAGCCTCGCCACGCGTTCTTGTCAGGTGTTTTGAATTCTCCCCTGGCATATAAGATCTCCCGTTGTGTTGATCTCCACTTCTTCTTCGCTCCTCCCGGTATTCAGAGCCTTCAGCAACTCAGAGTTCCCCGTCGCCTTCGCTTCTTTGTCCTCTCCAAACTAGTTGAAAATAGGTAATTCCTCTCTTGCTTTCATCCTATGGCTGCTCTTAGGATAGGCGGTTCTGGCCGGAGGACGAGGGGTCCTCCGGAGTCCGGGCGGGGCGAACCCCGGCTAGGGGAGTCTTGTTCCCCCGCCGGGAGTCGTTCTCTTCAAGATAAGGGGAAGGAGAAACTTTTTCCAGACTACGCCCGTGATGACGTGGCGTTGGCTGCCGTACGGCTTAATGTGCCCCCGTTTGTCCTCCGTACGCCGTCGAGGACCCCTCCTTCGGTGGTCGCAGAGATCCGGGAAAGATATCTCTGCTTCCCATACGAGGTTCGGGTTCCATTTGTCGACGAGCGGATTTGCCTTCCGAGGAGCAATGAGGTCGGCGTCTATGTCGAGATGTTCCGCCTGGGTCTTCGCTTCCCGCTCCATCCCTTCTTCATCCAGGTCATGGAACATTTCACAGTGTCCCTGTGTCAGTTCACCCCGTGTTCGATCGCGGTACTGACGGGCTTCGTGACGCTCTGCTGTACCCGTGGTCTGGAGCCAACTCTCCCCCTTCTCTTCTACTTTTACCAGGCCCAGACGGTCGGTCCGGGGTCATGGCTGCTACTCCGAGCTCGTTCGAGGAGGGAATGCCTGATAGGGTTACCCCGCTGGTCAGGGGATTGGAACTTGGATTATTTCTTCGTGGTCTTCTTGGGCGAGGCCCAGATTCTAAAAAGCTGGGGCAGTTCTGCCCATCCTTGCCCGTCGTTAGTTCTCTCGGATGCCGACCGGGCAGCTGCTGCGCTTCTGTTGGCTCTTCCTTTGGAAACGAAGTCCATTTGGTCTTTGCTGGACGACCTACTCCTGAAGGCCGTCTTGTGGTCTCCGGGTAGGTCGCTTTTTCATCCCCGGATCTCCCTATGACTCATCCTGATTTCGGTCTCCTTTGCAGGGATGGCTGGCCACGAATTCGTCCGTGACGTTGACGAGCTGATCCGTCGTGGAGCCGCTCGGAGCCGAGGTAGTACCTCTGGACGGGCGCCTCGGAGGACCGTTGAGGAGGAAGTGCGCCGAGCTGAGCCTGCCGTGGGTAAGGTGGCGGCCGCGCCTCCCGCCTCTTCTTCTGGCGATCCCCTTCCGGGGGGTGAGGATGGTGCGAGGCGGAAGCGTTCCCCTCCGGCGCCTTCGGTGCCCCACGGTGGAAAGAAGAGGAAGGAGGACGTGGATCCCTCCGGCCCGACAGGTTCCGCGCTTCCCGTGGCGACCGCCGGGGATCCTTCGATAGCTTTGCCAGCCACCCCCCTCGCAGTGTCTTCGCCCGTATCACCAGGGGTCGGGGCCTTGTTGGCGAGCGACTTGGCTTCGATTGTCGTCCCTGGGAGTTCGATGTTTGCTGACCGAGCCGTGGCCCAGCAGGTTGCCGAGGTCTCCGTCCCTCCCCGGGACCGCAGCCTCCTCAAGAAGATCCCGGCCGACAAGATGTCGGATTCCTTGGTCTGGATCCTCCAACAGGTTCGGTTATCTTTCTATCCTCTCTTTCTCTTTATCCTCTTCTTAGCCCATGTCTCGTCTTCTCAGGGTTCAGCGCTCGCTGTGGAGTTGCAGTGTCGAGCCGCCCGCTTGAGGGAGCTGGAGGAGTCCTCCATGAGGGCTCAGGAGCGGGCCGGGGCGGCCGAGGTGGCCATGATGGAGGCCCAGATGGAGTCTCGGCGCCTAGCCCTCCGTGTGGCTGCGTTGGAGGGACAAGTGGGTGACCTCGAGGGAAAGCTAGGGGATGCTCATCAGTCGGCTGAGGAAGCGGCGGAGTTGTTCCGTCTGGAGAGGAAGGAGCTTCAGATGGAACTGTCGGACCGGCGTCAGGTAATGCGGCTGGCGGAGGAGGTGGAGAAGGGCGTCGTCGAGACCCTGGGGAAGGAGATCTTCGAGGTTCTCAGGGGGGCCTTCGGTAAGTATATAGACATCATCGCCCCCCGGATCGTCGAAGTCGTCCAGTCTTCCTTCCGGGAATGTGCGGAACGTGTCCGGCAAGCCCCTCCGCCAGTCGAGTCCCCTCGCTCTGAGCAGGGCGAAGTGCCCGAGGATGTGTCCTCCCGAGCTCGGGCTCCTTAAGCAGTCCCTCCCAGCCTTATCCTCAATTTTTTAAGCATCCTCTTCGCTTTGGGCCAGTCTACTTGAAATGGATCCCCGGCCCCCGCCATCTCCTTCAGCCACGCGGCCAACAATTGATGGTTGCATGACCGTTAGCTTGGGTCACCTACTCCGGGTCTTTTGTCAACCAATTTTGCTTTGTCGGTGTCGATCTGAATTCTGTCATTTGTCGTGAGTAGACTGTTTGTAGGGTGTTCCCTTCGCCTTGATCCCCTGTAAATAAGACGCATTTTTGTACTCGGGTTAACTATTATAAATGAAATCGACTTACTTGGAATTCTTGTGTAATTTGCGTTGTCGCCTTGTTCTTGGCTTGGGAATGGACGAAAACTGGCGTTGGGGATTCTCCCCAGGCTTATGGGCGCAGGGGTCGGTCAGCGAGGGCAGAACTCCTCGGCTTAGGACCGGCCGGCGTCCGTGCCTGCTGGGGGAATTGCCCCCTGACTCATGAGCGCTGGTGTCGGTCGGCGAGGGGAAAGCTCCTCGGCTTAGGACCGGTCGGCATCGGTGTCTGCTGGGGGAATTGCCCCCAGACTTATGAGCTCTGGAGTCGGTCGGCGAGGGCAAAGCTCCTCGGCTTAGGACCGGTCCACGCCCGTGCCTGCTGGGGGAATTGCCCCCAGACTTATGAGCACTGGAGTCGGTCGGCGAGGGCAAAGCTCCTCGGCTTAGGACCGGTCAGCGCCCGTGCCTGCTGGGGGAATTGCCCCCAGACCTATGGGCGCAGGGGTCGGTCGGCGAGGGCAAAGCTCCTCGGCTTAGGACCGGTCAGCGTCCGCGTCCGCTGAGGGAATTGCCCCCAGACTTATGAGTGCCGGAGACGGTCGGCGAGGGCAAAGCTCCTCTTCCTCCTCCAGTGAGGCGGCGGTCCCCGGCCTTTTGCGTTATTGGCGACACGTCAACTCCGTCGGGATTTTAAGTAAAAACAATAAAAAGATTGCGTTTGTACTCTCATGAGTCCTGTCGGACCGGTACATTTGGAGGAAACGGAAAAAAAGGTAATGAAGCTAAACAGAGGGATGTAAAACTGGATAACTCCCTCATACTAGGCTGCCGCCGGGGGAAGAGTCGTTGCCTGCTCACTCTATGATGCGGAGGGGGCCTTGGATGGCGTTGATCTTCTTCCCCTTGTCCGGCTGCGTGGAGGTCCCTTCTCCGTAGGCCGGTTCGTCGGCCTGATTCCTGGCGTGCCCTCGGCTCATCAGCTTCTCAATGTCTTTCTTCAGATGCCAGCAATCTTCTGTGTCATGGCCATCGTCCTTATGGTACTTACAGTACTTCTCCCGGTTCTTCCCGCCTCTTTTAGCCTTCGGTGGAGGGCGATCAGCTCGCTCTTCCTTCTGTACTTGGGCGAGAATGGCGTCTGGGGTGGTATCTCTCGTGCTTTCTCCCCGCTGCCTGTTCCTCTGCCTCTTCTCGGTCCGGTACCCTTCGGGGCTAGCTCGTCCGCCGTCGCCACGCTTGGTCCCTCGAGCGGTTTTTCCTGCATCCTCGGCCAAGGCCTCCTCAGTCAGCATGAAGCGCTCGGCCCTTGCCATGATCCTGGGGAGGTCCTTTGGGGGGTCGGTGTGTAGGGACTTCTTGAGGCCCCTGTGGCGAAGCCCTTTCTTAAGAGCCGTCTGGACCACCAGGTCGGGTGGGTTGTTCACGTTCAGCCTTTCCGCATTGAAGCAGCGCATGAACTGTCGGAGTGGCTCGGCCGGGCCTTGCACTATGTTGAACAGATGTTCAGCACCAGGTTTGATCAGCCTCCCCACCATGAACTGTTTGCAGAACAACTGGGCGAGTTGCTCGAAACTGTCGATGGAGCGGCCGGGCAGGCTGTGGTACCAGATCCTCGCCGCTCCCCTGAGAGTTGAATAGAAGCCCCGGCAGAGCAGGTCATCGTCAGCTCCCTGGAAGGCCATGTCCCCCTCGTAATCCATCACGTGGTGTGCCGGGTCTCCTATTCCGTCGTACTTTCCCAGCACCGGGATCCTGAATCGAGAGGGGACCCGGGCGTCGGTTAATCTTCGCGATAAGGGACACCGGTCCCCGTGGATGCCTCCGGGGATGCGGTATTCGCCTGTCTCCGGCTCGAGCGGGGGTGGAGGTAGCACCGGCGCCGGTGGGGCTGGCTCCGCAGCCTTCGCCACGCTGGGGGTCGGGCTGACCCGACGCTCCCGACTCCTCCTGCGGGAGCTCCTGCTCCGCCGTGATCGGTCTCTTGAGTGGTGTCGTTCGCTTCTCCTGCGGTGGGACGACCGTGATCGACGAGACGATGCCGTCATCGATTCGCCGTTCGTCCCTTCGGTCTCTCTCCGGCTCCTTTCACGGTAGGGCGAGGAGGCACGTGACCTCGCCTGACGGGAGCCGGACCGCGTGAACCGACGCTCTGTGTTCGGTTTCCGGGTCCCGTGGTCGTCGACCACCGCGGACCGTAAGTGCGGGGGGGCCCCCGCCCATCGATGGCTATCGTTCAACGCGCCCCCGTCGGACGGCGCGGGGCCGACAAGCTGTTGTACTGTCGCGACCAACGTCTGGAGGCTCGCGTTGGTCTCCTGAGCCAGGGCACGGAGCTGTCCCTGTGTGGCTAGTTCTGAGCCGCCGGTCTCTTCGGTTGAGTGGGCGGGGTGGCCGTCGACGTGCGTGTCCTCGGGGTTGCCATTAGATGCGCCATTCCCCTCCTCTGGGATGGGGGTCATGCACTTCCTTCCATTACTGGCTCGTGCCATTGTTGGTGTGGTTTTCTGCTTCGTGGGATGATCTTCGTTTCCCACAGACGACGCCAGATGTTTCAGAGTGTTTTCTCACTACAAAGTGTTGACCGTGGAGAGCCCGGTCAACGTGGTCAAGGGGCCCGCTTTGGGTCCCTCGGGGGCTTCGAATCGGTGCAGAAGGGGCGAGGGGAAGCCTCGGCCCAGGTTGAGACGCTCGGCCTCGGACAGGTGTGCTCGGCCTCGGCTGGAAGGGGGACGAGGGGTAGCCTCAGTCGCCCGGGTAGACGCTCGGCCGATGGGTGGCGAGGGAGAGTCTCGGACCTGATTAGGACGCTCGGCCTCGGTGGGACGTGCTCGGCCACGGCAGGCTGACGGTGAGGGGAAGCCTCACTGTCCGGTTGATCGAGTGGTCGGAGAGGGGCGAGGGGTAGCCTCGGCCCGTTGATCTGTTGTCCACCTGCGCAGACGAGAACGCTCGTCAGGGGGCCGGACCTTGGTTCCGGCCAAATCCCCTCCGATGCCTAAGTCAGATAGAGATCTGAGAAAGGAGGCCCGGCGGAGACGGTCCGACTCGTGAGGAGATCGTAACGGCGTCTCTCGGCGCGAGCGGGGGAGGAAGGAGATGAATTGGGGGAACGAGGTCGTTGATGGAGTACCTTAGGTTTTGTTACCTGAGATGCGGTCCTCTTCTTCGTCGTCTTCCTGGCCCTTTTGTAGAGCTCCGGCGTGATCGCCTCTGACCCACGTCCCACGTCCGCCATTGATCGTGCCCCATCAGTCCCCCCTCGTCGCCGCTCTCTCCGCCCTGCCAGCACCTCCCCATTATCGCTATTTAGTGGTCGCGCGTCCGGGGGAGTGGTTTTCGCAGGAGTGGGCGAGCGACCGACGGGTTATTGGGGTCGGGTCGGATCGACGTTCGAGAAGGTCCCTTGTAGGGCCTTTGTCGAATGGGCTTTGAGGACGCAGATGGGCTTTTGACCAGTAGTCGGGCTCCTGGGCTCGTGTTTTACGGGTCTCGGCCAAATAGGCGTAACATCATCAAAACAATATTGGTCTAAAACACTAATATCTAACAACTAATGGGTTGCTGGAGTAGGATTCTAAGGAGTTGGAATTGACTCAGGGAAATCCGAACCCGGGTATGTTTTGTGTTTGCGATTGATTTTCTGGGTTATTGTTTCTATTACTCCATTTTTGCAATATTGGTTACTAGGGATTTTAATTAGGCTTAATTTTATTTATAATTTCATAAAACATTATTCACCTCCCTCTAGTGTTTTTCCCATAGTTTTAGGTCCTACACTATTTACACATTTAGGGATAGAATTGTATTCCAACTCGAATTCTGAATCCAACTTGGATTTTGAGGATCCAAAAATAACTATATAATGGATCCGATTCACTCCTCTAAATATACTAATAATTCCAACAAAAATAGATCAACAATCATACATCCAAATATCTTGAGAGAACTAAAAGTAAAAGTGTTTCCTTCTCTCCCTCCCTAGAATTAGCAACGTGTGGGGGTCGAGTTCAAGTTCTTGGAGTGCTCGTGGATCGCGATGGGGCTACATTATCAAGATGAATCATCTATCATGCCTGGTTGGTGAAAGAGATTTGGATCTGCGAATATCGTGAAAGTATATCCATGGAAAAGTATGGTTTTATTTACACCATTTAAATTTATTTTTTTGCAGTTGATCTAGGCTTGTTTTGCTAGGTTCTTTAGGGTGTGTTTGGTTTGAAGGAAAATGAAAGAAAAGGAAAGAAAGTTAGAAGGAAAAGTATTTCCATTGTTTGGTTGGAAAGAAAAAACAAAGGAAAATGAAAATGAAAGAAAACAAAGGAAAATTTTTATTAAAACTTTTCTTTGAGATTTTCCTCTTTTTGACCCAAGGAAAATGAGGGAAAAGAGATGTAAACTAATTTCTCACACTTTCATGTATTTATATTTTTTTAGCAAACATAATTAGTTGTTATTTTTAATGAATCCACGAATTATTCTTAAGTTTGTATCAAAAAATCATGAATAATTCGTGCATTTTTCAAAAAAAAAATTCGACTTTCTTCCCAATTTCTATATTTTCCATTCAACTTTCTTCCCAATTTTCCTTGGTAACCAAACATGAGAAAGAATCTCATTTCATTTTCCTTTTCTTTCTTTTTCTTTTTCCTTTTCGTTTCAATTTTCTTTCTTTCCTTTTCCCACTAACCAAACACACCCTTAAGAAATTTTTTTATTTTTCTATGCTTTTACCCTTTTCCAATTGGATTAGAACCCGAGCATTGTTTCCTTACAATATGGACATCCGGTGCTCCGATTCTTTGATTCCCATGTTGCAACGGTTGGCGTTGGATGTGACCACTTGGTTCCCCTCATATGCGACCATTTGAATTTGCATCCACTGCCACTGATGTTGGGCTATAGGGATGGGTGCTATTGTTATTCATGCCAGTATAGACCAAGCCCACTTGACTTGTTGTTTTGGGCTCCCAAGAGAAAGACTACATAAAAATATTAATTCTCCAAGAACTGTACACCGCAGAAAGGCCCATAGGTTGATCTTGCAAAGACTGCTAGTTGTGTGCCCCATTAGATTAAGCCAATCATATATTTCCTGAATTTACAAGTCTACCCCTGATATTGCTACCATAAATACCTCGCTATGAACAAAAGCTAGATGTAAGCTTGGATTCCTCGATTGGACATACTTGCAACCCAACCACTGAGCACACATCCTGGACGAATTTATGTAGGGGCCAGGGGGCATGTGCCCCCTTGAAAATTGGGGATGAAATTACCTTTATACCCCCTCATTCACAAATTATAATGATAGAATTGCTATTTAAACAAAATATAGGAGGCGGAACAACATGTGCGAGTTGGGGGAGCGGTAAGATTGTTCAATCTCATGTGGTCACCCCGAGATCGAATCCCAGGTTGCACGAAAATTTTTTTAAAACAACATTATCATGTGTTAGTAGCTATTAATATATGAAAGAGGAGCAAAATCATTACTTACTAATTGGCTTGGTGGTCAAATGTTATTTGCCCACTCAAGGAACCAGAGTTCGAATACTTGCACCGCTGCATAGGCTATAGAATTTTTACATTGTTTTGGCTCCCCCAGGAGCCAGCAAATAGGAATAGGTCTGCCTATTTTTGTTGGCTTTTTCCCTCGGGGGCCAGCGAAATAGGTTTGCTGCATTTGCCTTATTGTCCTTTGCATTTTCCCTGGGATGTCGGCTTCCATTCTCCTCCGCAAAAAGGGCGCAAAAACAAACGTGGTGGTTAGTTTTATGAAATTTTTATCCTCCCTTTCTAATTTTTATGAAATTAGTAGGCTTTTATTAAATTTCTACCGCTCTCCCTCTCTATTTTTTTAACGCTCGGCTACAGAAATTGTTTTGCGATCTCTAAAAAATTTCGTTTGCGATCTAGCGGACTCGAGAGTAGCTCATTTGGGAAAAGGTTAGGTTTTTTAAATCCATAATTAGTGTAATTTGATATTTTGGTTGTTGATTCTCTAAATAGGAGAAAATTATTGGTTCTATTAAAAGTTTTTTAAGATTAATTATACTTTTATTTTGGTTTTGTTGCAGAATAGAAGTTTTTCTATGCTCCCTCTCTCCTGGTGAATTAAGAGGCTCCATTTTAATCGATGTCGAGACTCGAGTAGATCTCATTTGGCAAAAAGGTTATGGGTTTGAACTATCTAATTATGATTGTAATTTTATTGTTGATTTGTTAATTTCCGGCAAAAAAATTGTGCCCCCTGAATTTATTTTCTGAACATGTCACTAGAGCACATCGTTTTTATCCTTCCTATTCACAATAGTTTGGTTCACTTACAGTTATATAGTTACCTTAGGTTCATCATCTTCTCGGCTAATTTAAACATCGAAGAGGATTTAAGTGGGCCCAGGCCCTCTCTCCTGATGGGCTGTGTAACGACCCGCTCTCGGGGGCCCGTTACTTATTTGATAATTGCGCAGGTTCTGCAGTTAACCAGTGAAGTCAAAATAGCCACGATGCAGAGATGTACAAAAATACCCAAATAGTGTCCAATTATTACAATCCGAACCGTACAAATATTCCAACGATACCTGAAAGAAAGAAAATACAGTACACGACTGAAAATAGCTCTGGAAGCTGCGGTCTCATGGTCGAAGTCTGGCGCTATTAACTCTAGAGCATCTGCCTCCATATGTACGTCATCTGCGGTGCCACGGAGATGGAACCGTAGGTAAGTCACAACAATTCTAAATAAAGAAAGAGAGGTACTGTACAAGTATGACAAAGCAGACCAAAGTGAAAGTAAAGTACGGTGCAATGTCTGTACAAGTGTAGAAAGTAAAAGTACGGCAAGTAAAGTGCGGTGACTGTACTGGCAAGGAAAGTAAAGTGCATGTACTGTAAAGAAAGTAACTGTAATGCGTAAAGTAAAGGTGACTGTGCAAAAGTAACTACGTGACTCAAGTCGGAGAGTACAATATGTGACCGTTCAGTTCATCTCTTGCCTGGGTGCTACCCAGACGAATGCCGGTACCCAGGCAGCAGGATGGTTTGCCGAAACTCAGGCAGCTAGACAAGAGGCCGAAACTCAGGCAGCTTGACATGTAGATCGAACTCTAGTCACTCACGTACTCTCGCAAACTATGAGTTACCCCAATACCCCAGTGACGTGTCAATTACAAGTTCTAGACAGGATTGTTCCACAGGATGTTCCACACATGATATTCCACACGATGTTCCGCATGTTAGTCACACCAGGTTAACTGGTTGACTTCCTCATTGAAAACCAGCAAGTAGGATAAAAACAAGTCCAACACCAAAAGCTGTTACTTCCGTGCTTTGAGCACGTGGTAGTGTGGCTTAGCACACAATTTACCCAAGTTGGTAGTTGTGAGCTACAACCACCCAAGTTGAAAATTGGCAAAGTAATCTTTGGTAGATTACTTTCATTTAGTTCTCTAGTTTGGTTTAACTTGAATAGCCGTTCTGAGGCTATAAGTGAAGTGTCACAAGTTCATGCAAGCACAGTAGACTATTTTTCTAAACTTAGAATCTGTCGTGACTTACGATTTTAGAGCTCGTCGTGGCAAGACGAGATTGGAGCTGGAAGAGCTGGTGCACGAGAAATTGTACCTGCAATCACAAGAAACAATTGGTTAAAGCGCACCCTATTTTCTATTCAAATAATCTGATCGTTTTGATTTTTATAACTGACTGAAACGGTGTCAAAAACGGTTCTAAAATTTTATATAGAATATATATGGTGAAAATAATTTTACTGCAGGAGGAAATATTTTTCTGAAGCTTATAGTAATTTTTAGGATTTTTAAAAGATCAAAAACAATTTAAAAACTATTTTTCATTTAGTAACGTATTTATTCAGGAATTTATTCTGGGTGCAATCTACATCGGAAAGTTGCAAATGAGGTGTCAAAACGACCGTCTCGAAGAGTTATTTAACATATATTTTTCTCAAGTATTAGTTTACGTGAAAATAAGAAGATACGGATTTTTGAACGAAAATAACGGATTTAACTTATAGGCTTTAAAATTAATTATGGAAAAATTAAGCGTCGGATTGAGATGAAACTAGCGCCATTGGGTCCAGAATATTATTTCTGATTTTCTGGAGCTAGTCTCACATTTTTCTAGGGCTTATATAATTACTTATGGATTTAATACTATAAAACCCATTTATTAATTATTTAAAAAATACGAAAATACGATTTTTCCCATAATTACAAGTTTGCTATTTTAAACTTACGCATCACCGTTCGTTGCATGTGGGGGCTGTGAGGGCTTGTCGACGGCGGCATCGGGCGGCGAAGCGGCGGAGTCGTCGGAGGGAGCGACGGTGACCGGCGGCGACTGCGAGGGTGGAGGTCACGGCGGGGGTCTCCGGGGCTTCGTCGGGGTACTGCACGTCGTTGGAGCTCGGAGAGGAGCTCGGTGGTGTGCCTCGTCGGAGGCGAGGACGTCGCTGGTGGCTCGTCGGAGAGCAGCAGGCGGTGCTCGTCGTCGCGACGGTATCCGGAGGGAGTGGGGTCGCTGCTCTGTCGATGCTCGAAGCTCGGGGACGACGGCGGAGCGTCGGACGAAGCTCATGTACGGTGGCAACGTCTGCTTCGTCGGAGGCTGAGGAGGGTCGAGCGTGGAGGAATGCTCGGAGGCGAGCTCGCCGGAGAGGGGGGTGTACGCGGAGAGAGAGGCGTGAGCGTGGCAAAGGCGATGCGGGCTTGGGTTCAAGTGTTGAGTCATGGGCGTGACCTCGAGAGAGATAGAGAGACTGATAGGAGTTAGGGGAGAGAGAGAGAGAGATACGGTGTGTGAGTTAAAACAAGGGGGAGGGGTTTAATTATATAGGTTTATAAAATAACATAGGGTAGCTGAGGGGGATAGTTAGCTGAGTGTGTGGGTTAGCTGAGGAGGCAAAAAAAGGGTAGCTGCGGGTTAGGTTAATTAATAATAAGTAAAACCCTATTGGTTAAAGTTATTAGTGAAAATACAAATCCGAAATTACGAAAATGCCCCTACAAGTAAACGTGTCCGAAAAATTACGAAAACATACCCACGGGATCGTATCGTCACGAGAATCGTGAATACGAAGACCGTTCTAGGGTTTGGACTACGGAAATACTAGTTTTTGGCCAAAACGTTTAGAAAGCGGGTTTGCGGGTTCTCTATTGAAATGATATCAGAAAATTACGAAATTAATGTGGGAAGCCCCAAATGATCATAGGATGCTACTGCAGAAGTTTGAAAACGTTTTGGAGATGTTTGAATAGAAAATAAATTCATTGAGTCAAAACTGCAATATCTGAAAATGAATTTTTATCAGATCCTTTAGAGGTATTTGACGAAATCCGATTTTACTACAATACTCCATAACTAGTCTGGTACTCCAAAATATTTTTATAGGAAATTTTTGAAATCAGTTTAAGACTGCTAACAAACCATTATAAAATACAATTAAAATTGAATTTTCTTTAAATACTTAATTTGAATGTATTGGAAAAATACCGGCTGTTACAGGCTGCTGGTTTGTGTGGTCTTTGAGGATCCCAAGCCAAAGGGTAGCTCGGCCATAACCGTTACGGGTCTAGATCTGAGCTCGATTTCATCATCTCAATCAACCCAACTTCAAGTTAACAGATCTTGTAATGCCCTTTCGTTGCATCATCAACCCAAAACCTCTAAGTTGAAAGAACAACCCCCAAGCATAACCCACAAGTCAGGGTGCTAGTGCAAGTCGGCAAGGAGTACAGGTGGAGGTGTCCATCGGGTCGGCCTGGCCCGGCCTGGCCTTGCCTTACCCCGGGCCCGGCCGGCCTGGTGGCTGGCGGCCACTGGCCGGCCATATTAATTAAAAAAATTAAAGATTAAAAAAATCTTTAAAAAATCTTAAAAAATCTTTTAAAATGTAATTATTATGCTAATTATTATGGTAATGTGGAATTATTATGGTAATTATGGTATAACTAGTCATACCACGTGCCCGCGGGCACGGTTCATTTAAAATTTTTCCTTGCGAAATCTTTGTTCCCTGAAATTTTTTTTTCAAAGCCAAAATTTAAAAGAAAAACAAATTAGCTTACAATATTTAGCGGCACATGCGTCTTCGGCGTGGGTGCCTTCGGTGCGGAACAGCAAATTCAGCGCATGCGCCTTTGATACAGAACACCAAATTCGACGTGGGTGCCTTCGGTGCAGAACAACAAATTCGACGTAAAACAACAATTTCGACGCAAGTGCCTTAGTCGCGGAACAACAAATCAGCGTTAAAAAATGGCGCGGGTGCCTTCAGCGCGGAACAACAAATTCAGCGCATGCTTCTTCGACACAGAAAACCAAATTCGACGTGGGTGCCTTCGGCGCAGAACAACAAATTCGACGTAAAACAACAATTTCGGCGCGGATGCCTTAGGCGCGGAACAACAAATCAGCGTTAAAAAATTTCGCGGGCGCCTTCGGCGCGGGCTTCATATACGTATAATCCGTGCCCGTGGGACACTGTTCATTTAAAAATCTTGGACCCACTAATTTTTATCAAACATCAATAATTATTAGTTTCCCCTGAAATATCAGCAGATGGGATCGAAATTTTACAGGGTTTTGCAACGCGAATCAATGAGTTGGCAGCATTCTTCCGCATTCATTCTCCCACAGCTCGCGTTCATTCCCAAGATGAGATTGTGTGTGTGCACAACATTTTTTTTCATAACTAATATTAAAAGGCAATTCCTAATTTCAATGGTTTTGTGTATTCCCAACAAATTTCTCTTCAACCCAAAAATTTCCCTCCAAAACTTGATGTGACATTGCCACATAGGACAAATTCAAAATCTGCCCTCAATTGTAATATAGATTATTACCATAATTGGGCTTTCCAAATTATTACTATAATTACCCTTCACTTCTTAGAATTCTGACTATAATTACCCTAATTATGACTATAGTCTATAATTACCCAAATTATCAATTATTACTATAAGTTTCTCCTATATGTTGCAGCCTGGTCCGGGATATTAATTATTACTATAAATTACTACTATAATTATTACTATAAATTCCTCCCGAATTATTACTATAAATTATTACTATAGTTACTACTATAATTATTACTATAAGTTCCTCCCTGTTGTGAATGGATATAACCAGAGTCGGTTAGGATTGCGGGTATTTTAGAGATGCGCCCATATCTATGTATTCTATCTTTCTACTCTCCTACCATGCCTATAAATAAAGGGCTGGGGGTTCCTCCCCTAGTAGTTGTCATAACATGTTATCAGCACGAGACTCTAGAAATTTTTTCCACAAATTTTTTTCATTCGTTGCGAAGGCGAAGGCGAGAGAAGATGGGAGATCCACGCGCGCAGTGCTAGGCTTCCTCAATCGAGCGTCATCATCCGCGTAGGGATTCGTTCAACCGTCGCTATATCCGGAGGACGGATATAGCTGTAAATTGCTAAAAACGATGTTTTTAATCATACGTATGATTGTTCTTCTCCTAGATCTCGCAAGATCGACACGGGGATTTACTAGATCGCCTAAAAACGACGAATTTTTCTTCCCAAAAACCCAATTTATAGGGCTTCCCCCCCCACCCCCTACCGTCCATGGCCGCCCCCTCGTAAGGGAGGCGGCCGGCGATGTTCCATCCCCCCTGCAGGGGGGGGCGGCCAGTGCCCCGCCGCCGTCTCCCCTGCAGGGGGCAGCGGCCCGCCGTCCCCCCTGTAGGGGGCCTGCGAAGCCCAGTCGCCGGCCCCCCGCAGGGGGCCGCCGGCCCCACCGTCCCCCCGCAGGGGGCCGGCGGCGCCCTGCCGCCGTCCTCCCTGCAGGGGGGCGGCCACCCTCCCCCCCTCCGCCGTTCAGCGGCTGTACAGGGGCGGCGGTGGCGGCTAACCCTAGCCGCCGCCCCAAAACCCTACTGGGCCTACGAGCCCAGATTCACAAAAAAAAATTTTGACTATGGGCCTGAAGCCCGCAGCCAACCTGTGGGCTTCAGGCCCGCAGGCTAGTTCTTCTTCAAAAAAAATTGCGGGCCTGAAGCCCGCAAGCGAACTGCGGGCCTTAGGCCCACAAGCCTTGTTTCAAAAAAAAAGAGAAGAAGAAGAAGAAGAAACTGGGGGAGAAGGCTAAAATAAGCCTTAAAGGCTTTTTGGGCTAAAAATTAATTAAAAGGGCGTTTGTGGGCCTAAAAATTCGTAAAAAATCGCTGTATACTATGGGGCAATAAGTGGACAGATAAGGGATTATTGGGACTATTGGGGGATATTGTGGATGAATTTAAAAAGGAAAACTTCTTCCTTTTACGAAGAACATGTTTAATTATTGGGCTCTCTTTCCAATTCTTGGAATAAACCCAAATTTTGCACAACCCTTGCATTAAATGATTTCTTCTGTAAAATCATGCTCTGCATCACTGGCCTATTCTGTGGATATTACATGCGTGGTTGTGCATTATAAGCTTAATAATTAGGAAGATCATGTGACCGCTCTGCCGTTAGTCACCTAACTTAACGGTGTATGACGTTGCGCAATGGTCCAATAATTATTAAGTGATTAAATTGTTTATCTATCTCTGCGAATATTAAATGCATGTGATGCCTGTGATGAAAATGTCTGATGAAAATGTTTGATGAGCACAAATTTTCTACATGGATGGCTAATTGTGGATTTTGGATCGGCTGTTTAAGTCCCACATTTTATTTTCCTGCACTTTTCTTTTACTTTTGAGAGAAATTGTAGTGAGGAAATTTTGTAAATGTCCAAGACAGAATGTTGAGTATTGGTGTTTCATACCAATCTTATTTTGATGATGACACAACATTATGTTGTTGCTAATGACTCTCATGTTTTAGTCTCTCCGTTTTATTTCAAGAATATCTTTCTTGGAGACTAATCACTTGGTGCAAGGATGGACATCAAGTGTAGAAGAGCCAAAGCTTGGACTCAAGGAGTGCCAAAGCTTGGAGATGATGGAGAGCAATCAAGGCATCAAGATTGAAGACATAGACTCTAATGAAAGAATTACAACCCATGTAATTTACTATATTACTTTCTCTGTCTTTTGAGTCTAGGATAAATGTAATGCCTTGTTAGATGGTTTACTCATTCATGCGTATGCATCTAACCATCTTAGTGAGCCTTAGGATTATCATAGAATCCGACCCAATAGGTTCACTCTGTCCAAAGACTCATTTGGAGTCTCTGGCTTTCTGTCAGTCGCCTGCTGAAGGAAACACAGTCTACTGGGTGATTTCCAGTCGCCTATAGATCCTTCTACAATCGCCTGATATGCACAGCTCAAGTCAACATTTCAATTGACTCAAACTTGTACTTTACGCACAGTCGTCTGTCGATCAGTTTACAGTCTCCTGTATTCTTACAGTCGCCTGTAGATTGGTCATCAGTCGCATGTATAGCGTAAGTGCATTGTCTGCATCTCTCTGTTGTTTCTCCATCTTATACAGCAGACGACTGATTAAGGTTTTACAGTCGCCTGGCTAATAGACAGTCGATTGTATTATTGACATCAGTCGTCTGTGCGATTAACTGGAGAAAGAGTGCAGCTCTCTGTTTCGATCCATCCCCTGCAGCAGTCGCCTGCTGAAGGTTTTACATGCGTCTGTCCTTTTTTCAGTCGACTGTATTGTCTTCGTCAGTCGACTGTCCTGGCTCAGAATATAGCTGTTGGATATTTTCTAGCCGTTGATCAGTCGACTGTCTTTCGATCATCAGTCGACTGTTCCTGTCGTTTTCGCCCAGTTTCTAGCCGTTGCAGAATTGTTTCTTTGGCTGTTTCCTTGGGTTTTGGGGCTTGATATGGGGTTCCTATATATATGAGTGTGCTGTCATCTCTTGCTTCTTCTTGATTCTTCTTGATACATTTGAAAATCTCAAGAGATCTATAAGCAACTCTCAAGCTCCCTCATTTCCCTCTTGTCACGCCCGCTTCCCAAAAATATGGAGGCGAAGCGTGAGAAGGTCCGCTCAGACTTGAAGCTACAAAGCTGCAAGTCCGATAAGCGTCAATCAAATTTAAAACTGCAGGTCCTTGCAACGCGAGCGAAACAAGATAATAATAATGAAATGAGACAAAAGAATAATCTCAGAATATCCATAAAATAAGTTTCAACATCACAGAAAAAGCCACCAGGCTGAAAGAAAAAGAGACTAAAGGCCCAAACATGGCCAACAAAAGTACAAAGTACAAAACAACGGTGCTACGCACCAACAACTAACAAAAGGCCTAAAAACATGGCCCTACACAAGATTTGGCAAGTTTCACTTGCCTGCAAGCACGACGTCTGAGCACACCGTCCAATGAGTCCAAAAATCACAATTATCCTACGTGCACAAGTCCACCGGCCTAAAGTCCATATTATTAATCTTGATTAGTGAATTTAAAACATTTAAAATACTTTAAAAATACTGATTTTAGTCTTGATTAGCATGCAATTGGGTTGGGGGTCCTAGGGGTGCAAAGCGTTACCACAACACGACGCGAAAGCTACACCGGCATCGGGTAGCGACACCGGGGGTTGGAATAAAAGATCGCGCTCCAAGTCCAGATTCCAATTAGATTCCTCGCTGGAAATTTCAGAGCAATCAACCCGGGTGACGATTCCAGATTCCAAAGCTCGCACGTGCGACGACGGGCTACGACGTGCGACGACGTCGTACGCGGCAAGTCGTCGAAGAGAACGCACCTAGGTGGGGCCCACAGTAGTCCTAGGGACCTTTGGGGGACCCACAATACCTCTGGAGAACTTGGGGGGCCCCCGGAGGCAAGTGGTGCGACGGATGCGGGGTTGCGACGTTTGCTCTCGGTCGTACTCAGCCAAATGCGGGGATCTCCATCGGTCGCTGCGGGGGAACGGGCTTGGTGCAGCGCTTGGGGTCGGTGCGGGCCTTGGTGCGGAGGGGTTTGTCGGTCGGGCGCTTGGGGTGGCTCGGTCACAGCGCTAGGCGGGTCGTTGCAACGTTGCAACCGTTGCAACGTTGCAGCCTTCGGTCGGTGCGGGGGACAGCGTCGGTCGTGCGGGGTGCGGAGCGGGGCGACAAGCGGGCGACGATGCGGAGCGCTGTGCGGGCTGATGCGGAGCGGGATGCGGGCCAATCCCTCGGTCAGACCGAGGGAACGGAGCGGTGCGGAGCGATGCGCTGTGCTGCGATGCGGAGCGGCTAGGATGCGGGGAGGGGCTTCGGTCGGAGCGGGGGAACGGGGGCTGTTCTCTCGGTCGGTGCGGTGGTAGAACGTCGCAACGTTGCGACGAATCGTCGCAACGTTGCGACGAATCGTCGCAACGTCCAATTTGGATTTTGGAAGAGGCTAGGGCTAATTTCTTGCGAAAATGAGTCTTCCTAGGGGTTGTTTATATAGTGTAGATGGGTTGACTTGGTCTAGGGCTAAATCTAATAGGATTAGAAGTTTAAAATAATTTAAAATTTGAATCTCAACTTCTCCAACTCACCCAAGGATTTGACTTGGTCCAAATGAGCTGGAAATTGGCTCAAAAATTCTTTAAAACGTTTTAAACTCAAATAAATTTTATTTGGCCGAAAATAATTTATAGATTAATTATTAAAAATAATATAAAACTTGTTAAAAATATAAAAGTGGTCAAATAAATTCTAAAAATTATAAAATAAATATCGTGATGATCGTGATGACGAATGTGAGCTAACTAAGAAGACGGATCCCAATTTTGACGTCGGACGACGAAACTAAAAATAGAAACGTCTCCCGTCAAAAGTGAAAATCGTCACGTCTCATCGAATAAGTTTAAATTGTGGAAAAACGACTCGAGAAACGTCGTTCCAAATTAGTGACACTATTTAATACTCTCAGAGACGTTCACAACGGCATATCACACAAAAGTGTTCACAAGCAAATAAAGTCTAAAATAAACACGTGCACGGACAAAAGCACGTGCACGAACTACGTACCACGAAAAGTGGTCGTTACACCTCTATTGAGCATTCATTCCTCTTCATGCATTGAAGTCCAGCTCAAGGGAAATCATCCAAGTGCTCTCAAGCATATCTCAACACTTGGAGATCCTCTTCCATGCCTTGCATTCATTCATGAGTAAGCATCTCAAGGTATAAGTAAGAGTATTTACTTTACTTGGTGTAATTGTATTTTCCCTATTTCTCTTTGTGGGATTAGGATACTCTCTTTGTGGGAGTGTGTCTCTTTGTGGGACTAGGTTTACTCTATTTGTGGGAGTTTAGTGTCCTAGTGTAGGGCTAACCCTAATTCTCTGAGTGGGAGTTAGTGATTCTCTGTGTGGGAGTCTTGATCCTCGTGTAGGATTGTTTGTGTCCTTGTGTTAGGGCATAAATCCTCTTTGTGGGATATCTCCTTGTGAGATTTGTATTCACTTCTTTGTGTGGGAATATAGTGAATATTGGTGTGGCTGGATGTACCCTAGTTTGGGGAACCAGGGTAAAACTGTGTGTTTGCATTTAGATTGATTGTGCCTTTTAATTCCTCTTGCATTTATAATTCCGCATTTGCAAGTTAAATTTTAATTGGACAATTTTATTAACATTACACAATCCACCCCCCTAGTGTGTGTTGTTAGTATTGCAAGGGTAAGAAGATCCTTACACCGAAGACCATTTTCCATGGAGACGGAGGCCACAATTGAAGCTGAAGATCTTATATGGGAACCACGGAGGTTTCCAAAGTTGTAATTTCTTTTTAAAAGCTTTCATTTGTGTAATATGGACTGTAATGGAACTTTGGACTATTATTTATGTGGGACTGGCCGATCCATACAATTAGCCTTTCATATTAAAATTGCCTCTGCATGAAAATGTTTATGTTTAAATTATTAATTCATGCATATTTGTGCTCTGCTAGATAAAATGGCTAAAATTGCAAGTGTCGATTTCGAAGTGCTGGATGCATCAGGAAGAAACTATCTGAGCTGGCAGCTCGATGTGAAGTTTCATCTGCAGGCAAAGTCCCTCATTTCTGCTGTGACTAATATTAAAAATGTAAGCGATATAGAAAAGGCGCAAGCCATTATCTATATTCGCCGCCATGTGGACAAGACCCTAAAGGCTGAATACCTTACAGTCGAAGATCCACTTGAGCTATGGACTGCCCATGAGGATAGGTATAAACATCAGAAAGATGTTATACTCCCAAAGGCACGATATGAATGGGAGAACCTGAGACTGCAGGACTTTAAGTCCATTGCTGAGTACAACTCAGCACTTTTTAGCATCACCTCACGCCTGAAGTTGTGTGGTGAAAAAGTCTCAGAAGATCGCATGCTGAAAAAGACGTATACGTCCTTCCATGAAAAAGATGCGATACTAATGCAGCAATACCATGAACGCAAGTTCACCAAGTATTCTGAGCTGCTGTCATGTTTACTCATGGCTAAACAAAACAGAGAGCTTCTCCTTGCCACTCACAACATGCGCCCCCTGGCACTGCCCCCCTCCAAGAAGCTCATAATGCCTCTTCTTCTCGAAGGAAGAGTGACAACAAACGAAAAGAAAGACCACATAAATGGGGACAGAACAAAGGGCTAGGGGCCAAGTCCAGCAACGAAGAAATGAAACTAAATGGAAGTTCACCTGGCGCAGAAATAACAAAAATAGAGATGATGCACCCCCACCCAAGAGGGAATGGAAAGACCAGTGCCGTAGCTGTGGCATAAAAGGCCACTGGTCCAGAGTGTGCCGAACTCCGCAGCATCTCCAGGATTTGTATAAAGAAAACATGAAAAATAAAGCTGAAACAAACCTGATGACCTCTGATACTCCAGTCAAGTTTACAGCTGACGACTTCGAAAATGATGACATGCTTGATTAGCCCCTATTTTTATCTTAGCCATTTGTTTTGAGAATAATTTATGTTATGAGAGCATTTGAATTATGTAATTTGTTTTGAATGAAAATGTTTATCTGAAAACGCATGTGCCTATTTGATTCATCTTTTAATAGATAAACTGCTCTCATGACTGATTAGTAGATAATAAACACATACGATCTGTCAATACAAAGCCCAACATCAGGGCCATATTGAAGATCCTGGGATCGCAACATCATTGCTCCTCAAATGACACAAAAACAAAAATAAAGGATGCAGTAATCTCTCCGAATTCCAATAGAATCTTTCTAAGTTTCAAGGACATCTGTTACAACGGATTCCATTTGGAAACATCAAATGTAAATGAAAAACAAGTTACTGTATGTAATGTCTCAAGAAAAAGGATTAAAATCCATACTTGAACGTTTTGAGAGTCTTACATGCCTCAACCGTACAAAGATTCGGAGAAATGAAGCGAAAGTAAACGAAGCACCTGAAGTACCCGACATCAGCCAAGTTTTTACTCTGGCATGATAGACTTAGCCACCCTGTATAAGTGACGATGCAACGCATCTTATCCTATGGGTATAACTTGAAGAACCAGAAGGTTCTTCAGAAGGGAGAATTCCCTTGCATCCCTTGCTATAAGGGAAAACTAATTACAAGGCCATCTCTACGAAAAGTTGAAAAAGAATCTCCACGCTTCCTCAAAAAAATATAAGGAGATAGATGTGGATAAAATCCACCCCCTAATGGGCTATTTCAATACTTCATTGTACTGATAAATGCATCCTCAGAATATTCGTATGTGTGTCTACTACAGACCCGCAACTTAGCTTTTCCAAAGCTAATGGCACAAAAATAAAAATGTTGCGGGCACATTTTCCAGACAATCAAACATAGAAAATAAGTCTTGTTAATATTGGGAAATTGACCGGCGCCCCGCTTGCGTCGCGGCGGCGCGGTGTCGTTTACCGCAAGTTTCACGGTTAGTGTAGGGTGCGGGAATATCGAACTCAGGGAGGCGAGGTTGTGCATGGGTCAGGTAGGACCTAAATCACCCCGAGGGGCGAGCTAGCCCGAATCGGTGGTTGGTTGTCACGAAAGAAAATAAAAGCGTATGAACGAAAAGAAAGTAAACCCGGGACTTTGGTTTCCAACCCGACGAGAGACTCTCGCCGATACGGCCTACGGGTATGGATAGCGATCGGGATTAGGGTCTAATGGTGAGACGTTGCCTTTGAAAGTGGTACCGGCGTCCCATGGGCCCGATATTCCGGTCGGTGCCCAGGATGATACACCGGACTTCCCGGATTCGATCAATGGGCACTCCCGTGTCCATTAACACTGATCGATCCCGGGAGCACTAAGTCCGCGACGATATCTCCCAACGTCTCATCCTGCCGCTCCCGCGTGCTAGGATTTGGCGTTTACGCTAAAGGCGTGAGCTATGGCTAGGGAGTCAACCGCCAAGTTTATTCCCCCTTGGCCCGACGGTCAAAGGCGGTATTTTTCCCGCCGATGACAATGAAACGCCCCGCGTAACCGTTAGATTCCTACTCCCTATCGATTTCCTAACCCTATGGACGCATCGGGAAGAGCCCCCGAAGGGGTTTCCACCAAAATCCCAGATTTGGGAACTACTCACAAAAATTCATGAAAAAGCAATCTAAATGAAATTTAACCGTTGGAATCATAATCGGACAATTGCAATGCGGAAGTAATAGAGTAATAAAGACAATACTAAAATTTTAGAAAGATCTGAAAACTTACAAAAGAGTAACAATTACAGCCGTCACAAGGAAATAAAACAGTAGAAAAACAGCAACTCCCGTTTCTGGAACCCTAGGGGTTCTATATATAGGCCGTCGCATCAACCGATCGGTTGACAAGTCAACCGATCGGTTGATCCGTTACAAATAAATATCAGAAAACGGCGAGTTTTCACCCGATCACATGAACCGATCGGGTGAGTTCTTGAGCGACCGGTTGGATCTTGGAGCGGTCGGGTGAATCGGCCGGTTCGACGTCCGTGTATTCAGCTCATCTTTCTCAGCTACAGATGAACCGATCGGGTGAGAGTCACCCAATCGGTTGGCGCTTTGCTTTGAGAAAACAGAGAATAGCCCCCGCTGAACCGGTCTGTGAACCGGTCGGGTGACTTCGTTGTGAGCTGCGGCAGAGACCGATTGGTGCAGGCGTGCATCACCCGATCGGTTGGAGATGACCAACCGACCGGGTGAGGGGCTGAAAGATGAATACTTCGCCGTTTGACCCCTTGGATCACGCGTGACTTCTCCCGTTGCTCCGGGGACTTGGGATATCATCGTAAAACGTCCCCTACGTGGTCAATCCCCTGCAATCATGGAAAAACAAAGAAAAGTGAAAGAAAACGGAAAAATACACGAAAACAAATAAGAGACGGCGGAAAAATACGGAGAAACACGAAAGAAAACGTGCGTGAATGTATGAAATATAAACGCACGTCAAAATCCCCCAAGCTGAACTCTTCCTCGTCCTCGCGGAAGAAGAGTGAGAGTAGGAGCTCGGAAGGGGAAAATAGAGAGGAAGAAAGAAAAAGAAAACTCTAAACCCTAGATCGCCCATCAGAGCCAACAAAATCAAAAACCACTCACCTAGCAAGCAAACGCCAAATCACACCACTAAACCTAGGAAAGCGAGTCCAAATAAGTGTCGTGGGTCCACGCAGTGAAGCGCGAGTGAGCGTGGTCGTGTGCTAGCAAATGGTGATGCTTTCTACGATGTGCTACGAGGCTCGATATACACAAATCCAAGATATGACCCAAATATCGAATCGAATTGAATTAAGCGGCGAATATAAGTTCAAGCATGCATGAGAATAGAGAGAATAGAAGCGTATCATGCATCGGGGACTCCACAACTAGGGTTAAGGAAATCACGCCACTATAGCCTAGATACTAGCTAAAAAGTTCCCAAGCCAAGTGTTTTCGATAACGACGGGGGTTGAGATGATGTGGAGAAGAACACTCGGTGCAAATTCTCGCCTTCCCTTTATTCTTGGCAAGTATGAAAATATTCACACGGGAATTTTTTTGGGTTTTGGGTATTTGCATATTTTTTTGGCTTTTTGGCTATACAATCTTTTTCTTTTCTTTTCTTTTTGGGTTTTTCTTTTCTTTTCTCCTTTTTTTGGATTTTTGGGATATTGGCTTTACACATGTGTACTCTCCCAAGTGGGAGAACGGTACACGACGAGGGGATTTGCACCAAGTAAAACAAAAAAGAAGTCAAAATCTAAACACTCGGGCAAAGGAGACTATTCTTGCTAAATAGAGCTTAGGCTAAATGGGTTATCCTAATCCTTAGTTGTGGAATCCCGACGCATGCGAATTGAAGTATACGATATAAATAGCATGCATATAGAAGCAGACATTAGAAGCAAATACCGCATATTCAATATCGAAACATGATAATCTAGGGGTCATTCCTGAACAGGTATATAAAGTAAAACCACAAAGCAGAAGCACACCAAATGCTAGTCACGACACACGACTCACAAAAAGCTAAGTGGACCCACGATGCGTGAAAGGCAAGAGGACTCGAAATCCTAGGGTTAGTGAGTGTGATTATCGATGCAATGCTAGGTGTGTGTGACTTTGTGGCGATTCATCATAGGATTCATTTCTAGGAGAAAGAGCTAAAGAAAGAAGGAAAAAGAAAAAAAGAAAAACACGATGGAAAACGACTCAAATAACGTAGAAAAACAACACAAATGGCGCACGAAGTGCGACTCCCCCAAGCTGAAACTTGCATTGCCCTCAATGTAATAAGAGTGAGTACGGGAGGGCAATGAAAATGGGGGGGGGGGGGGATACGCACAGACACGAAAAGAAATGAAAACGAGGAAAACACATAGATGAAACCGAAAAAGAAAGAAAGATCAAAATCAAAACCAAACAATACGAAAATAAAAATAAAATAAAATTACACGACACGACACTCAAAAAGTGAAAAACAAACACACACAAAAAATGAGAAAAACAAACAAAACACGACAGCACACCAAAACAGACGTCCCCCAAGCTAGACCAGAGAGTGCTAGCGAAATGATATGATCAATGAAATGCAGAGATGTGCAAGGGGGGAGTCAAAAACAAAAGGGGTGAATCTAGAAGCAGGAGGAGCTGAGTCCTCGTCCTCCTCGGAAGAGGGTGTGGATGGGTGGTCGGGGGAGGCTGGGGGTGTGCTGAGAAGTGGGGGAAGAGGCGAAGTAGTAGGGGCAGTGGTGGTGTGAACAATGGGACGAGTGTCGGTGGTGGTGGGTGGTGGTGGTAGGAAGGCGATCAAGGCGGTGGTGAGAGGAATATAAGTGGAGGAAGTAGGTGCGGTGGTGACGGTAGTGGGAGGTGGTGGGCTGTGTGCGACGGGTACGACGGGTGGGCCTAGGGTTCGAAGAGCTAGCGTCGGTGGGTTTAATACGACGGGGAGGCATTGTGTAGGTGTTGTTTATGCGCGTAGGTGTGTGAAAGTACAACGAATTCAACACAAACACAAAATACGACCAACAAGCAAACAGAATATTTGGGAAAAGATTAAAATTAAGCAAAGGAGCGAGGTTACCCAAAATGAGATGAAGATAGTTGCTCGTGGATGCACCGATGCTGCCCGATTGGAGCACGATGTGAAGCTGTAGCGATCTCTTCAACAAGTTCCGAAGCGGGGGGGGAAATGGGGGAAATCTAGGGTTTGTGTGTAGGGAGATGACGGGGGAATGGAGAGAAATGATGGTGGATGGGTAGGGAAATGGTTGGAGAAGAAGATCGAGGCTGATCTCGGGGAAGAAAGCAGGAAGGCGCACGACGGGAGACGAAACGGCAGAGGTTCGGGCGATCGGGCGAGGGAGAAAACGAATGGGTGTCGGGGGTGGTTATATAGGATTTTAAGTCGAACCGATCGGGTGACTTGTCACCCGATCGGTTGACGGTTAGGTCGAAAATCTTGCCGAAGAAATGCTACAGGCGAACCGATCGGGTGACTTTTCAACCGATCGGTTGGCCGCTCCACTCAATTTCCCGAGAACTTAGGGCTGCTCACCCGGTCAGGTCAACCGATCGCGCTCGAACTCAACCGATCGGTTGATATTCCCCAAAATTTCCCGAGAGTTCTCCCCAGCTCACCCAGTCTGCAACCCGGTCTCTTCATTACTCAACCGATCGGGTCATATGGGGACAGATCTCGGCATGTATCTGATACATCCCAACCGATCGGGTGAGTTGTCACCCGATCGGTTGGGGCCTGTTTCCTGCAAAAACCAAGAAATTTGCTTAAGTCCCCGAACGGATGTTCTCGCGGCTGATTTTATTTATAAAAATAGATAAAATAAAGTAAAAATTAACTCTAAAAAGTGGGAAAAAGTTTAGAACATGGGTTGCCTCCCATGAAGCGCACTTGTTTAACGTCGTTGGCTCGACGCCCGCAAGAGATGCTCATGGTGGCTGATACGGGTGATGCCCAAACTTCGGCATCTCTTCCTTGTTGGAGCTGAAGGCGCTTGGAGTAGTCAGTGGCTGGAAAAATACTTGCTCGACTACCCTCCCTTTGTTCTTGAGATCCGGGGGCTTTTCCTTGGTGTTGGCGCTTCCCGCCATCTTCTTCAGGATCCGGACCTCGTCTTTAGTGAGGTCCGTGAGCTCTTTCCCCGTTCTCCTCGCAGGAGGAGTCTTGGGGAACCCGGGAGGGGTCGTTCTTGCTGCACTTGGTTTTCCAGCAGCTTCTTTGTCTTCGGGGCCTTCTTCATCTTCTAAATCCCCCAAGTCATCGGGGGGGTTTCTCAGGAGAATCTCCCATGAGCTCTCCTCTACAGCTTTTTCTTCTTCTATCTCAAGCAAATTGCACCGGAGGTCATCAGGAGGATCGGGGTGCTTCATAGATAATCCCAGGTCAAACTCAACTTTCTCTCCGCCGACGTTCAAAGATAGTTTTCCGTTCTTCACATCTATTAGAACGCCAGCAGTGGCCATGAAAGGCCGTCCCAGGATAATGGGGTTGTGTGCGTCTTCGGGCATGTCCATGACCACAAAGTCCACAGGCACATGCACCCCTCTCACATTCACGGGAAGGTCATCCACAACTCCCACCGGATATTTTACCGACATGTCAGCTAGTTGCAGGGTCATCCTGGTGGGCTCCAAATCACCCATTCCTATTCTCTTGTACATCGACAAGGGCATCAAGCTAACACTCGCTCCGAGATCGATGAGTGCACGATGAATCTTCACTGCTCCGATCGTGCAAGGAATGGAAAAGCTCCCCGGGTCTTTAAGTTTCGGCGGATTTGCCCTCTGGATAAGAGCGCTACACTCCACCGTCAACACTACTTTCTCCTTTCTGGACCCTCTAGTCACCAAATCTTTCAAGAATTTTGCATAGGAGGGGATTGTTTCGATTGCTTCTAGGAAGGGGATCTGCAAACTCAGGTCCTTGACCATGGCGAAGAACTTTCCATATTTCTCATCAATTTTTGCCTGAGCCAACCGTTGGGGAAATGGCACAACGGGTTTATACACTTTAGGGCTCTCTTCCTCCTTCTTCTCTTTCTCTTCTTTAGAGACTCCCTCCGGAGTCATAGGATTTGATGACGAAGCACCGGCGTCGTTTGATTTTTCGATCGGTTTCTCAACGACCGACGGTGCTTCCGGGTTGCTAGGGGGCACTCTAGTAGGAATTTGTGTCCCGCTTCTCAGAACGATAGCGGACACATTTGCGTGCTCATGCAAGAGTGCCGATGTCTGGGTTACTCCCCTCGGGTTCACCTCCGGTTGTGGCGGTAATTGGTTTTGTGACCTTGCAAGGTTCGCCACTTGTAACCCCAGCTGGGTTACTTGGTCCGTGAGGGTCCGCTGACCCATTTCCAGCTTCTGGTTGATCCTCTCCTGGTTGGTAATATATTGAGTCAAGAGAGACTCAACCGGAGAGACGGCCCTCTGTTGGCCATACTGCTGCTGCTGCTGGAACGGCTGCTGGTTCCTGGGGGCGTAGGATTGTTGCTGAGATGGTTGCTGCTGAAACTGACTCTGCTGTGGCCTAGCCGGCTGATATGCTTGTTGCTGCGGCTGCTGAGGCGGCGAGGGCTGAAATGGTGGCCGGTAACTGAAATTCGGGTGGTTCCGGTTGTTGGGAGAGTAGGCCGGGTTGGAATTTGTCCTTGGCGGGTACGGCACATTTCCCGTAGGGTTGTAAAATAGTGCGCTCGCCTGATCCAACGGTGGTGAGATGTCACCACCGTCGAATTCCCCGAAGAATCCGGACTCTACTGCTGAAATCTGCTGTGTATCGGCCCCACCGGCTCCTACCATCAGTGCGGAGATCTGGGTCGAAAGCAAGTCAAACTTGCTTGAAAGTTTGTCGACGTCCTCGACTCTGTGTATACCCCCAGTTCTTGGTGTGGCTCTCTCGTCACACCACCGCTCATTGTTGGATGCCATATTTTCCAGAATATTCCCGGCATCTTCCTCGCTTCTAGACATGAAGGAACCCCCAGCCGCGGCGTCCATAGAAGATTTCAGGTCATCCCTCAACCCATTGTAGAACAGATTGATAATCTGCCACTTCGGAAGCTCATGGTGAGGGCATCTTCTTTGCATCTCTTTATATCTCGTCCAAGCTTCATGCAAGGACTCGTGGCTGGCCTGGGAGAAGGAGGAGATCTCACTCCTCAACTTCATGGTCTTCCCCGGAGGAAAGAACTTTATCAGAAAAGCGTTGGAGAGCTTCTCCCAGGTGTTGAAAGTGTTGGGGTCCTTCCCCCTTAGCCATTGCTTGGCTTTGTCTCGTAAAGAGAAGGGGAACAGCTTCAGACGGATAGCCTCTGTCGTGACACCATTGATCCGGAAGGTGTCACACTTCTCCAAGAAGGAGTCTAGATGCTCGATCGGGCTCTCCATGGGTGCACCCGCAAACTGATCCTGCTGGATCCACGTCACCAATGACGGCTTTAGCTCAAAGCTTTGGGCCGTGATAGCTGGAGGACGGATGGCGGAAGTGGACTCGATAGATGGCATCGAGTATTCCAGCAGAGACTTCTGAGGTGGGGTGTTCTCCTCCATGGATTCGGGATCTTCCCTTCTCCGCTTCTCGGCGGCCAAGCGCCTAAGGGTGGCGTTAATCTCTGGATCGAGGGGGATCAAGTCGTCAAGACTCCTTGAACTCCTGCGCATGAAAAACAACAAACACCCGTGAAGCGACAAGTGGGAAAGAGACAGATAAAATAAGAAATAAAAATAAGAAAAAAAAAAGAAAAAAGGAGTATGCGAAAATTATCGCGAGGTAGGGATGTGAGCTAGACACGAGGGTTCATGAGATCCTAAAATAACAAGCACGTTGCCTCCCCGGCAACGGCGCCATAAACTTGACCGGCGCCCCGCTTGCGTCGCGGCGGCGCGGTGTCGTTTACCGCAAGTTTCACGGTTAGTGTAGGGTGCGGGAATATCGAACTCAGGGAGGCGAGGTTGTGCATGGGTTAGGTAGGACCTAAATCACCCCGAGGGGCGAGCTAGCCCGAATCGGTGGTTGGTTGTCGCGAAAGAAAATAAAAGCGTATGAACGAAAAGAAAGTAAACCCGGGACTTTGGTTTCCAACCCGACGAGAGACTCTCGCTGATACGGCCTACGGGTATGGATAGCGATCGGGATTAGGGTCTAATGGTGAGACGTTGCCTCTGAAAGTGGTACCGGCGTCCCATGGGCCCGATATTCCGGTCGGTGCCCAGAATGATACACCGGACTTCCCGGATTCGATCAGTGGGCACTCCCGTGTCCATTAACACTGATCGATCCCGGGAGCACTACGTCCGCAACGATATCTCCCAACGTCTCATCCTGCCGCTCCCGCGTGCTAGGATTTGGCGTCTACGCTAAAGGCGTGAGCTATGGCTAGGGAGTCAACCGCCAAGTTTATTCCCCCTTGGCCCGACGGTCAAAGGCGGTATTTTTCCCGCCGATGACAATGAAACGCCCCGCGTAACCGTTAGATTCCTACTCCCTATCGATTTCCTAACCCTATGGACGCATCGGGAAGAGCCCCCGAAGGGGTTTCCACCAAAATCCCAGATTTGGGAACTACTCACAAAAATTCATGAAAAAGCAATCTAAATGAAATTTAACTGTTGGAATCATAATCGGACAATTGCAATGCGGAAGTAATAGAGTAATAAAGACAATACTAAAATTTTAGAAAGATCTGAAAACTTACAAAAGAGTAACAATTACAGCCGTCACAAGGAAATAAAACAGTAGAAAAACAGCAACTCCCGTTTCTGGAACCCTAGGGGTTCTATATATAGGCCGTCGCATCAACCGATCGGTTGACAAGTCAACCGATCGGTTGATCCGTTACAAATAAATATCAGAAAACGGCGAGTTTTCACCCGATCACATGAACCGATCGGGTGAGTTCTTGAGCGACCGGTTGGATCTTGGAGCGGTCGGGTGAATCGGCCGGTTCGACGTCCGTGTATTCAGCTCATCTTTCTCAGCTACAGATGAACCGATCGGGTGAGAGTCACCCGATCGGTTGGCGCTTTGCTTTGAGAAAACAGAGAATAGCCCCCGCTGAACCGATCTGTGAACCGGTCGGGTGACTTCGTTGTGAGCTGCGGCAGAGACCGATTGGTGCACGCGTGCATCACCCGATCGGTTGGAGATGACCAACCGACCGGGTGATGGGCTGAAAGATGAATACTTCGCTGTTTGACCCCCTGGATCACGCGTGACTTCTCCCGTTGCTCCGGGGACTTGGGATATCATCGTAAAACGTCCCCTACGTGGTCAATCCCCTGCAATCATGGAAAAACAAAGAAAAGTGAAAGAAAACGGGAAAATACACGAAAACAAATAAGAGACGGCGGAAAAATACGGAGAAACACGAAAGAAAACGTGCGTGAATGTATGAAATATAAACGCACGTCAGAAATATACCCCCCGGTCAATTCAAGAGTACTGCCAAACAACTGGAATAGAAAATAAACATACAAGTGTCGTATGTTCATAACCAAAATGGGTCGACAGAGTCACTGAAAGTAGACTCCAATGGATTGAACATCCATTAAATCCTGATTGCCTATGGATGCATGGGGACAAGCAAATTCTGCATGCTGCATCGTAAATGAAAATAAGACCCTCTGGAGGTCAGAGTCTCCAATGCAACTTGCATATGGAATGCCACCGAATTTTCTCATCTGAGAATCTTCGGTCGCGTAGTTTAAATCCCCATCGCACCACCACAGAGGACAAAAATGGGTCCTCAACGTCGCCTAGGTATCTATGTAGGGTTTGACTCACCCTCAATTATAAGATACCTAGAACCCCAAACGGGGGACGTATTTAAGGCACATCTTGAAGACTGTGATTTCGATGAGACGAGTTTCTCCAAAATAGGCCCAGACACTGAGAAATCTAGTGCAAAGAAAATTATAACGTGGGATACAAAAAGTTTGACCCACCATGATTCGGTAACAAAATAATGTGAAGATGAGATCCTGAAGATTCTCTACATATAGAGCAATGTTCACCAGTTACCAGACTCATTTACTGACAACCAGAAGATTATCACACATCCCTGCTGTAAAAGCTCTAGTTAGGATTGACATCCCCGAGAATGGATGCAATCCACCAGCAGCAGAAGTGGCTGATCCTTAACAAAAGAGAGGCAGACCACTAGGCTCCAAGGACAGAGACTCCGGGAGACCTTAAGACAATACTACCACAGGACAATGCGCTCTTGTCCACACCCTCACCCTTCCCGGAATCCACTGCAGAGGAACTGCCGGGAAAAACTGAAATTGAAAGTAAATGTTATACGTGATACGTCTATTTTACGAAGGCCCAACAACATAGACCCAAAAGCACAGCCCACCGAACGAAGCCCGAAAGATACGAGCCTGGGTGCCCGACCGCCGATCGGAAGCCCATCTGCGCGATCAGGCCCGCCCGGAAAAGCCCCATAGAGGGCCCCCAAATGTCGATCCGACCCGGCCTCGATGAGGCACGAGTCACTCACCCGCTCCAGCGATAACCGTTCCCCCGATCCCGTGGCCACTTAATGGCTGTTATGGGGAGGTGCTGGCATGGCGCAGGGAGCGGCGACGGGGGGGGGGGGGGGGGGGGGGGGGGGGGCGGATTGAGGGGGCACGATCGAGGGCAGACGAGCGACGTGGGTTGGGGGCAATCATGATGGGAGGTCTATAAAAGGGTTAGAAGGACGACAGGACAAGGGACCGCATCTCAGGTATCCAAAACCTAAGGTACTCCATCAACGACCTTGTTCCCCCATTTCATCTCCTTCCTCCCCCGCTCGCGCCGTGAGACGCCGTTCCGATCTCCTCTCGAGTCGAACCGTCTCCGCCGGGCCTCCTCTTTTAGATCACTGTCTGACTTAGGCATCGGAGGGGATTTGGCCGGAACCAAGGTCCGGCCCCCTGACGAGCGTTCTCGTCTACGCAGGAGGACATCAGATCCACGGGCCGAGGCTTCTCCTCCGCCCCCCGCCGATCACGCAACCAGCTGGACGACCGAGGCTACCCCTCGTCGTCCGACCGTCGAGGCCGAGCACATCCGACCGAGGCCGAACGTCTCAACCCGGGCCGAGGCTTCCCCTCGCCCTACCGACGACCGAGGACCCCGATTCGGCCCAGCCGACGCGCTCCACGCCGTCTTCGACTTCGACACGCGCCTCGTCTGCACCGACTCGACACACCCGAGGGACCCAAGCGGGCCCCTTGACCATGTTGACCTGGTTTTCCACGGTCAACGCTTAAGTAGTGAGAAAACACTCTGAAACATCTGGCGCCGTCTGTGGGAAACGCAAACTGTCCCACGAAGAAGCAAACCACACCTGCAATGGCACGAGCCAGCAACGGAAGGAAACGCATGCCCCCCATCCCGGAGGAGGGGAATGGCGCATCCAACGGCAACCTCGAAGACACGCCCGTCAACAATCACCCCGCCCCCACAACTGAAGAGATTGGCGGGACGGAACTGGCCACACAGGGACAACTCCGTGCCCTGGCTCAGGAGACCAACGCGAACATCCAGACGCTGGTCGCGGCAGTACAGCACCTCGTCAGCACTACGCCAGCTAACGGAGGCGCGTTGGGCGACGACCATCGTTGGACGGGGATCCCCCGCTCTTACGATCCGCTGTGGTCGATGACCACGGGAACCAAAGACCGAACACGGAGCGTCGGTTCACGTTGTCCGGCTCCCGACAGGCGAGATCGCGCGCCTCCTCCCCTCATCGTGAAAGGAGCCGAAGAGAAACCGAATGCACAAGGGACGAATCGGTGACTACGTCGTCTCGTCGACCACGATCACCACACCGCAGGAGAAGCAATCGACACCACTCGAGAGACCGATCGCGGCGGAGCGGGAGCTCCCACCGGAGGAGCCGGGAACGCCGGGTCAGCCTGACTCCCAATGTGGCGAGGGCCGTGGAGCCAACCCCGCCGGCGCCTGTGCCCCCTCCGCCACCGAACGAACCAGAGGCGGGCGGGTGTCGAACCCCCGGGGGCATCCACGGAGACCGGTGTCCCCTGTCACGGAGAATAACCGACGCACGGGTCCCCTCTCGATTCAAGATCCCGACGCTGGGGAAGTATGACGGGATAGGAGACCCGGGAAACCACGTGATGGACTACGAGGGGGACATGTCCTTCCAAGGAGCCGACGATGACCTGCTCTGCCGGGGCTTCTATTCAACTCTCAGGGGAGCGGCGAGGACCTGTTACCGCAGCCTACCCAGCCGCTCCATCGACAGCTTCGAGGAACTCACCCAGCTGTTCTGCAAGCAGTTCATGGCAGGGAGACAGGTAAAGCCTGATGCTGAACATCTGTTTAACATAGTGCAGGGCCCAGCCGAGCCGCTCCGACAGTTCATGCGCCGCTTCAACGCAGAAAGGCTGAACGTGAACAGCCCCCCGACCTTGTTGTCCAGACGGCCCTTAAGAAAGGGCTACGTCATAGAGGCCTTAAGAAATCTCTGCACAATGATCCCCCGAAGGACCTCCCAGGGATCATGGCAAGGGCCGAGCGCTTCATGTTGACCGAGGAGACCTTGGCCATTGAGGCAGGAAAGGCCACTCGAGGGACCAAGCGCGGCGACAGCGGACGAGGCAGCCCCGAAGGGTACCGGACCGAGAAGAGGCCAAGAAACAGGCAGCGGGGAGAGGGTACGAGGGACGCCACCCCAGACGCCGTCCTCGCTCAAGTACAGAAGGAAGAGCGCACCGATCGCCCCCCGCCGAAGGCAAAAAGAGGTGGGAAGAACGGGGAGAAGTACTGCAAGTACCACAAGGACAATGGCCACGACACTGAAGACTGCTGGCACTTGAAGAAGGACATAGAGAAGCTGATGAGCCGGGGGCACGCCAGGAACTTAGCCGACGAGCCGGCTCACGGGGAAGGGACCTCTATGCAGCCGGACAAGGGGAAGAAGATCAACACCGTCCAAGGACCCCTCCGTATCATAGAGTGAGCGGGCGAGGTCCCTCCCCCCGGTCGTAGCCTAGTCCGAGGGGATTATCTAGGTTTACATCCCTCTGTCTAGCTTTATTTCCTTTTCCTTTCCTCCAAATGTACTGGTCCGACAGGACCCTTAAAAGTACAATTGCATTCCCTTTTGGCTTTACTTGATCTTCAACGGAATCAACATTCCACTAAGGATGCAAAAGAACGAAGACCGCTGCCTCACTGGAGGAGGAGGAGGAGCTTTGCCCTCGCCGACCGACTCCTGCGCTCGTAAGTATGGGGGCAAGCGCCGACCGGTCCTAAGCCGAGGAGCTTTGCCCTCACCGCCCAACTCCTGCGCTCATAAGTCTGGGGGCAATTCCCCCAGCCAGCGCGGACGCCGACCGGTCCTAAGCCGAGGAGCTTCGCCCTCGCCGACCAACTCCTACGCTCGAAAGTCTGGGGGCAATCCCCCCAGCCAGCGCGGACGCCGACCGGTCCTAAGCCGAGGATCTTTGCCCTCGCCGACCGACTCCGGCGCTCATAAGTCTGGGGGCAATTCCCCCAGCCAGCGCGGACGCCGACCGGTCCTAAGCCGAGGAGCTTTGCCCTCGCCGACCGACTCCTACGTTCGAAAGTCTGGGGACAATTCCCCCAGCCAACGCGGACGCCGACCGGTCCTAAGCCGAGGAGCTTTGCCCTCGTCTACCGACTCCGGCGCTCATAAGTCTGGGGGCAATTCCCCCAGCCAGCGCGGACGCCGACCGGTCCTAAGCCGAGGAGCTTTACCCTCACTGACCGACTCCTACGCTCATAAGTCTGGGGGCAATTCCCCCAGCCAGCGCGGACGCCGACCGGTCCTAAGCCGAAGAACTTCACCATCGCCGACCGACTCCATCGCTCGTGAATCTGGAGACAATTCCCTCAGCCAGCTCGGGCGTCAACCAGTCCTAGGCCAAGAACAAGGCAGCAACGCAAAATACGCGAGAAGTCCGAGTAAGTCAATTTCGTTTATAACAGTGAACCAAGGTACAAAAATGTGTCTTATTTACAGGGAATCGAAGCGAAGAAGCCTCTCTACAAATAATCCACTCTCAACGAATGACAAAGTTCGTCACCTACAGAAACTAGGTCGACACCGACAGAGCAGAATTTGTTGACAAAAGACCCAAAGTTGTCGGCCTAAGCGAACATCCATGCAACCAGCAATTATTGGCTCTAGAGCCGGTAGCGAAGCCGAAGGAGATAGCAGGGGCAGGGATCCATTTCAAGTAGACTGGCCCAAAGCGAAGCGGATGCTAAAAAATTTGAGGATAAGGCCAGGAGGGACGGCTTAGGGAGCCCGGGCTCGAGAGGACACATCCTCGGGCGCTTCGCCCTGCTCAGAGCGAGGGGGATCGACAAGCGGGGGAGCCTGTCGAACGCGCTCAGCACACTCCCGGAAGGAAGACTGGACGACTTCGACAATCCGAGGGGCGATGAGGTCTTCATACGTACCGAAGGCCTCCCTGAGAACCTCGAAGATCTTCTTCCCCAGGGTCCCGACGACGCCCCTCTCCACCTCCTCCGCCAGCCGCGCCACCTGACGCCGATCCGACAGTTCCCTCTGAAGTTCCTCCCTCTCCAGGCGGAACGACTCCGCCGCTTCCTCAGCCGACTGTCGAGCATCCTCCAACTTTCCCTGGAGGTCACCCACTCGTCCCTCCAACTCGGCTACACGGAGTTTGAGATGCCGAGACTCCATCCGGGCCTCCGTCATAGCCACCTCCGCCGCCCCGGCCCGCTCGTGGGCCCTCATGGAGGACTCCTCCAGCTCCCTCAAGCGGACGGCTCGACACTGCAACTCCACGGCGAGCGCTGAACCCTGGAAAACGAGACATGGGCTAAGAAGAGAATAAAGGGAAGGAAAAGACAGCAAGATAGCCAAACCTATTGAAGGATCCAGACCAAGGAATCCGACACCTTGTCGGCAGGGATCTTCTCGAGGAGACTGCGGTCCCGGGGAAGGACGGAGACCTCAGCAACCTGCTGGGCCAAGGCTCGGTCGACAAACACCGAACTCCCAGGGGCAACATCGAGGGAAGCCAAGTTGCTCGCCAACAGGGCTCCGATCCCCGATGATATGGGCGGGGACGCTGCGAGGGGGGTGGTTGTCAAGGCCACCGGAAGATCCCCGGTGGTCGCCGCAGGGGCCACGGAACCCGCCGGACTGGAGGGATCCACATCCTCCTTCCTCTTCTTTCCTCCGTGAGGCTCCGAGGGCGCCGGAGGGGAGCGCTTCCGCCTCGCACCATCCCCACCCTCGGGAACCAGAGGGGGCGCGCCAAGGGCAGGAGGGACTGCACCGGACCCGTCATTATCCCCCGCCTCTTGGGCTGGCGGGGCGGGTCCGGCCCTTGCGACCCCCCTGGAAAGAAGATCGCCAGAAGAAGAGGCGGGGGGCGCGGCCACCACCTTACCCACAGAAGGCTCGGCTCGGCGCACCTCCTCCTCAACGGTCCGCCGAGGCGCCCTTCCAGAGGTACTACCCCGGCTCCGAGCGGCTCCACGACGGATCAGCTCATCAACATCACGGGTGAACTCGCGACCAGCCATTCCTGCAAGGGAAACCGAAATCAAAGTAAGCTACGGGGCGACCCAGGACAAAAAAAGCGACCTACCCGGAGACCACAAGACGGCCTTCAAAAGTAGGTCGTCCAACAAAGACCAGATGGATTTCGCCTCCAAGGGGAGGGTCGACAGCAGCGCGGCGGCGGCCAGCTCCGCCTCAGAGAGGGATAGCGATGAGTCGGGCCGGACCGACCCACCCCAGCCTGTCAGAATTCGGGCATCCTCCCGGAAGACCACGAAGACATAATCCGAACTCCAATTCCCCGACCAGCGGGGTAACCCGATCAGGCATTCCCTCCTCGAGCAGGCTCAGAGTTGCAACCATGACCCGGGGCCGACCGTCTGGATCTGATAAAAGTAAAAGAGAAGGGGGAGAGACGGCTCCAGACCACGGGTACAGCAGAGCATCACGAAGCCCGTCAGTACCGCGATTGAACATGGGGTGAACTGGCAAAGGGGCACCATGAGATACTCCATGACCTGGATGAGGAAGGGATTGAGTGGGAAACGAAGGCCCAGGTGGAACATCTCGACGTAAACGCCGACCTTGTTGCTCCTCGAAAGGCAGATCCGCTCGTCGATGAACGGAACTCGAACATCGTACGGGTAGCAAAGATACCTCTCCCGGATCTCCATGGCCACTGGAGGAGGAGTCCCCGACGGCGTTCGGAGGATAACCGGGGGTACATTAAGCCGCACGGCAGCCGACGCCACGTCATCACCGACGTACTTCGGGAAGAGCTTCTCCTTCCCCTTATCTCGAGAGGAACGACTCCCAGAGGAAGGACCTGATCCCACAGGCCGGGGGCCACCCCGCCTCGGCTCAGGAGGATCCCTCGCCCCTTGGCCGGAACCACCTATCCTAAGAGCAGCCATAATATGAAAGTAAGAAAGGAGTTACCTTTTTGTTAATTTGGAGAAGACAAGGAAACGATGACGATGGGAGACTCCAAGCTGCGGGGAGCAAAAACAGAGGGAAGAGCCAAGAAGAAGTTGGGATCCACACAGCCGGGGATCTTATATACCAGACTCAGGGGCGAATTCGAAGCGCCTGACAGGAACGCGTGGCAGGTCTCAGAGAACCGGCGGCGTTTCGAAATCGGCGCCAAAGGAAGTCCAATCGATCTGCCTCATCATTACCTTCATTTATAACCATGCCTCGACTGACGCGCCACTCGGAACCCCAGGAGTCACATCGGTCGAACCGAACCGGCCAAGGCCGATCGGCCCCACCGATGGGGGCAATTGATACGTCTATTTTACGAAGGCCCAACAACATAGACCCAAAAGCACAGCCCACCGAACGAAGCCCGAAAGATACGAGCCTGGGTGCCCGACCGCCGATCGGAAGCCCATCTGCGTGATCAGGCCCGCCCGGAAAAGCCCCATAGAGGGCCCCCAAATGTCGATCCGACCCGGCCTCGATGAGGCACGAGTCACTCACCCGCTCCAGCGATAACCGTTCCCCCGATCCCGTGGCCACTTAATGGCTGTTATGGAGAGGTGCTGGCATGGCGCAGGGAGCGGCGACGGGGGGGGCGGATTGAGGGGGCACGATCGAGGGCAGACGAGCGACGTGGGTTGGGGGCAATCATGGTGGGAGGTCTATAAAAGGGTTAGAAGGACGACAGGACAAGGGACCGCATCTCAGGTATCCAAAACCTAAGGTACTCCATCAACGACCTTGTTCCCCCATTTCATCTCCTTCCTCCCCCGCTCGCACCGTGAGACGCCGTTCTGATCTCCTCTCGAGTCGAACCGTCTCCGCCGGGCCTCCTCTTTTAGATCACTGTCTGACTTAGGCATCGGAGGGGATTTGGCCGGAACCAAGGTCCGGCCCCCTGACGAGCGTTCTCGTCTACGCAGGAGGACATCAGATCCACGGGCCGAGGCTTCTCCTCCGCCCCCCGCCGATCACGCAACCAGCTGGACGACCGAGGCTACCCCTCGTCGTCCGACCGTCGAGGCCGAGCACATCCGACCGAGGCCGAACGTCTCAACCCGGGCTGAGGCTTCCCCTCGCCCTACCGACGACCGAGGACCCCGATTCGGCCCAGCCGACGCGCTCCACGCCGTCTTCGACTTCGACACGCGCCTCGTCTGCACCGACTCGACACACCCGAGGGACCCAAGCGGGCCCCTTGACCACGTTGACCGGGTTTTCCACGGTCAACGCTTAAGTAGTGAGAAAACACTCTGAAACAATACGTATTGGGGAGGTGTTGGACAGATAGAACATAAATTGTCGACAATGTATTCACGTATCATATTGCCATATACATCGCAAAAGTGATGATGTTTATACATTATCGTTCCATACTCCGTTGCTAGAAGGCAAATGTAGAGATTGGCCAAATGTGGAACGGGGCAATAAAAGATGAGCTGGACTCACTTATGAAATGTGAAATGTTCGGACCTGAAGTCCAGACACGAAAAGGTGTCAAACCTGTGGGTAAAATAAGTATTGCACACATAAAAAAATAAAAATAAAATCATATGCTATAAGGTACAGCCTATAGCCCAAGGAAAAAATTTCGCTGAAACTAGGGATCAAACACATTAAAATGAGCATGACTCATAAATGATGCATCAGTCTCCCTAAGTTATCAAAAGCGAATAACTTACGATTTGGCAAAGGAAATTTTGGATATACTGTTATTGGATGTTATGACGGCATACCTTTGTGGATATCTTGGTAAAGATAAATTCCTCAAATGCCTGAATAGACTTCGGGACGTCTATTCTATTGAAGAAAAACAATAAGTATAATAAATAATGTACAACCAAGAGAATCATTTGACAAATCAATAATTCCTACTAAGGGTTGTCTTTGCATCTAAGAAAAGAACAGGATTAGAGATCACAGTTGTAAACACCTAAAATCTCATCAGATCTCCTGAAGAGAAAACCGAAACATCTGTTCAAGCCTGACTTTTAAACATGAAATAAAAAGACCTAGGCAAGTATAAAGTCATGGCTCATAAACAAACGCCCAGAAGTGCGTTGGAGAAATAAAAAGGACAATTGTCATCCAAAGTACACCTACTGTAGTATACTTAATGGATGTACAAAAAGAACCCTTCCGATCGCTGGAAGAGGGTGAGGATATAACTGGTCCTAAAGTCCCTTATCTAAGTGCAATCAGGCACTCCTGGCTAACTGCACGCGTCCCGATATAGCTATTGCAGTAAACTCATTAGCCAGAGATAGTTGGTACCTAAAAAGGGCCATTAGACCGGAGTTAAGCCTTCTGCGCTTCCTCCAAGGGTCGAAAGATTTGGACTTACAATATGAAGTATCATCCTCCAATATTTATGCAAATGCAGGTTACAGGTCTGGTCCCTATACTGAGAAATCACAGAACGGGTACCCACAGTGGGATGGCAATCTACTGCAGATCTGCAAAGCAACTTATGAAGGCAACATCATCCTATTATTCCGAGATCCTCACCATTCCAGAATCACACCAATGGTGCATTTGAGGGCGTCTGGTGGTACATCACATCCCAGTGACGACTGTGCTAGAGGCCGGTAGTGTGGAGCTGACCACATAGTCTGAAGACCACATCAGAGGCGACGAAACTTAGCACATCTCTCCAGAGTTTCCGGATTCAGCAGCTGCTCAATGGTGATAATATCGGTAATCTGTGTATATTTTCGGAATGTTGTAAATATGAGTGATGAGATAAGCCTAAGAGATATGAAAGCCTAAGAGCTTTTACATATCAGGGGGGGTTGAGGGAATTTGTACTATTTTCCCTTGGCTATGGTTTTTCTCACTGGGTTTTCCATAGCCAAAGGTTTTAACGAGGCAAATCACATCAACTCTGGATCCTGAACTATCCACCTCTCTGTGACGCTCAGAATCCAGAAGTATTCATGAGCAGAGTCACTTGTACAAATCAGGGGGAGTTAAAGAGTGTTTGTACTCTTTTTCCTTAACTATGGTTTCTCTCACTGGGTTTTCCATAGCTAAAGGTTTTAACAAGGCAAACCTTACCAACTCATGATCCTGAAATATTCACCCCATGTGAGACTCTTATTACGCTCAGAATCTCGAAGTACTCTTGAGCAGAGTCCACACCTATGGCTGGATAAGGGGGAGTGTTGTGAATGGATATAATCAGAGTCGGTTAGGATTGCGGGTATCTTAGAGATACGCTCATATCTATGTATTCTATCTTTCTACTCTCCTACCATGCCTATAAATAAAGGGCTGGGTTACTCTCCCAGTAGTTGATTCATAACACTCTCAAATTATTACAATAATTATCCTTATACATTACTAAATACCCAACTTGCCGGCAGCCAATTTTGAAAAACAAAAAAAATTGTTCCGAGCCAGCCCGGCTCGCTTCATGCGGGCCACGGACCAGCGGCCCGGTCAACAGCTCCGGGCCCAGGCTGGCCCGTTGACTGGACCGGACGGGCCGGACCCAGCTGACAAGTCGGTTGGCCACCTTGAAGTACATGTGAACAATCGGACGATAATCTAAAAATAAATTACCAAACACCAGGTTTCATGTGACCGCAATCTGACGATGGTACGTGGCACCACCTCTAGCCGCTGATTCGCAACCGCCACACTTTCGTCGCCCGATTGCACTTCTTTAACGGTGCGTGAAACGAAAAGAAGAAAGATAACGCCGTCTGCACGCGAGACTTTCTTAGTTTACAGATAAGTTACGAGCCCCCAGCCGCGAGTGACCTTCCGGACCCGCCGCAGCCAGCCACGTGGCAAGCGAGCAGGTTAGCCTGCTAATGAGTCACGACGTTGTGCATTTTAGCTCGAGCCCCCATCTTATGACATTGAGATTCCGTACTCTCTCTCAAGATACATTCTCTGTTCTCTAGTTTCTCCGAATCAAAAAAATTAGAAAAAGGAAAAAGAAAAAGAAAATCTCAGAAAACCCTCCCTAATGTTCTATAAGTCGGATCCACAAGGTGTCGGGTTGCGGGTGTTGGGTTTCGGGTTTCGGGTTTCGGTTTCGAGGACGGATCTCGTCGGACGATCTCTCGGCAAACAAGCGTCCGCAGAGCTCGATCTGGTTTGCTGATTCTTTCAGGTACAACTCCATTCTTTCAAACTTCAGCAAGCTGAAACATTTTTTCAATTATTTACTTATTTAAATTATTCATTATTTGTTCTTTATTTTATCTTTTGTATGCGGATTGAAAACTTTCGCATAGAGAGAATCGTTCCTAGATATTTTCTCAATTGGAAAGGGTCGTACCGAGATATTTTCTCAATGGGAATACTCAATCCCAGATATTTTCTACGTCCCTGTTTGCTTGTGTCACTTGTTTGCTTTTTTTAAAGGAATCGCGATTCTTCTTTTTTTTTTTCAAATTGAAGAATCGCGTTTCTTTTCATTGTAAATTTAATTAATTTGTAGTGATGTTTTAATTTTTGCACGTGACACGTTACATGCTTTAGCGTTTTATGCTGTGCATGAATCATATTTATTGCATACCGTGCTCATAGGTTTGTTACAGCATTTTTGCTGCTTTTGTTGTACCCAAAGACGGTCATTGGATAACAACCATGTTTAAAGTACTTAAATTGTATCTTTTCCCTTTCAGTAGTTTAGGGGTGGGTGGGTGGTTGAAAATGGTTTGTGCCAGTAGAATCTTGATGGATGTTGGAATCTAAGTTTGGGTAGAGCAAAGTTTTTTATTTGTTTGGATAGAAAGCGAGTTGGAAAATAATAGTTGGAAAATAATAGTCAGAGAAGTCAAGAGATCCATGAATTTTTTTGGATTTAGACGACATAAGAAAGTTGGACTTGGAAAGTTATTGTATGTGAAGTTTAGTACGCAAGCATAAACGGTTAACACAAATGAATAATAATCAACACAAGATGACACAAGGTCATTGGTAACGCAGTTCGGTGCGCATACCTACATCTGCGGGGCCTCGCCCAGAAATTCAAATTACTCCACTAAATAATGATAGTTACAATCACCAATACTATTTGATATTAGGGGAAACAAACTCCCCCTCAATACAAACCGCAAGAGTTGATCTCAATCAACCCCGTGGAGTAATTTGCGCAAGCTCCCCTTGCGAGCAAGATCCCCTTGCAATACTGACCTGGATCAACTCACTTCATCCCCTACCACAGTAATAGTCATCCTTCTCCCGGAGCTTGGCGTAGCTTTCGCAAAAGCTGATCTTCAAAAGTTGTGACCTAGCCACCAATCCTTCTGCAACTTAACTTCGCTCACCCCTCGAAGTAGTTAAGTCGTTAATATTGATACAGCAGGTAGAATCACCGAAGTTTGGCAGAAACGCCCAGCGCAGCAAGGCTCGGTAAAGCGGTTAAAATATCTCAGCCGTCAAACAGAACTGAAACCAAAGAAGCAAATTAACCATCCTTCAACAGCATCAACTAATAGACCCTTGAATTCAATCCAACCGCTCTCACTGTAGACGAACATCTGTTTCAGGTCAACAATTACGATAACGTCATATCTCCAATAACCGTAATTCAATCACGACGGCGTCTTATCTCCAATAACGGCAATTCAATCAGATACACAAGATAACTACAGTACCTGGTCTCAAATGTTGAACAATAAGTTCAACATTTCATATGACACAGTGTTCAACATTGCATACAAAACTCATCGTGCCACAAATGACAAACTATCAAACTTAACAATCTCCCCATTGGCTTTTAGTGGCACAAATAATCAAGAAAAAATAGCTGACACAATATGCAAAGATCATCAGGCTGAGGAGGCAAAGCAATTAGAAGACATACCAGTAGTCATTTACACGTTCATCAGAGGATACCACCGTACTTCAACAAGAAGAGAAGACTATGACAAATTTACTCCCCCAAAATACCACAGACCATACAATATTGTATCACCAACAGCATATTACAGTTATCCAGTAATTGTTCACCAACAAACCACACAAATATCTCCCCCTTTGGGACACTAAAAACAAAGATCATACCTTGTCAGAAGAAACTTTAGCCTTGAGCTGAATAATCCTTTCTTGAAGAAATATCTTATGAGCTTCAAGTAGAACTATCTGACCATGAAGCAAAGCCAGCTGGTCATTTACAGATTTGACCCCTCTCTCAAACACCATAATGTCATCCAGTAAGTCTTGCACAGAGACATTTGAAGACGAAGTTCTTTTGACAACAGATTTTGAGGCAGACTGTGGAGAAGTAGACGATGAAGGCACAGAAGAGACGAAAGCCGAAGGAACAGCAGATATATCATCAATCTTGCTTACTACTGACTTGGAGGTAAAACTGATCATGTCACACATCACTGGCAGTTCAGAGGAGTCAGAGACAATCCCTTGAGAGAAAAGCACCATGGAAATGAGACATGCATGAGGAAGTGAAGTATTAGGTGCAGAAGACTCCGAAAGTGAAAGGATGGAATCAAAGATGATTCGACCCAAATTAAAAAACTTCTTTGTCCCGACAGCAAACAATAATTTGCACATAGCCTTGGTAACAATCAACATGTTGGAGGTTGGTAGCCAATTACGTGTGGCAATGCGATAGAGTATAAAAAACTTTGCAGTCAACGCCGAGGAAGGGAAGGAAAAAGTCTTTGGCCAACGCTTATACTGCCCACCAGTGACTGTCTGGATAAATGAGTCATAGTCATCAACAACAGATACACCATAGGAAGGAGGATTCTGATTGCACGGCCACTTCAGAAGCTTGTTGATGACAGATGGGGAGAAGGGAATAACCTTGCCTCTGATAAAAGTCCTGAAACCCCATTTCGATGCAGAATCCGCAGAAGACTTGTGAAGATTACAATAGAATTCTCAGACCAAGCCAGGATAAAAGGTCGTAAAGCAGCCTGCAGCTTGAAAGAGATCAATGTCCTTAAGAAATGATAAGAGAGTCTTTCCATAAGAGGAGACATCAATAGGTTTTTCACCAAAGATAGGCCGCTCTGAATAGACAGGCCATCTGTACTGTCAGGATTTATCAAAGAATTTTTTGGACAGTGCCCTAGAAGCAGACACACCAGAAGGAGAGGAGGATCCTGAAACACTAGACCCCTTGAGTTTCTTAGAAGGAGAGGAACTGCAAGTCTTGGATGAGGCTGTGCGCTTGAGAGACTCAGATCTTCTTTTGCGAGGGTGAGACATAAAAGGATCCATACTAGGAGCATCAGACATCACAGGTTCCTCCTCTTGAGCATTAGCAAAAGATCTGACATTAGATCCAACATTGGATGAGGGTCCGACATTTTCACATGGAGAAGTGATCACCCCAGCAGCAAGAACACTCTTCTCTACATGATCAGAAGATATCAATACTGGAATAGCATCATCTACAACTTTTGATGCTCCTGCTCTTAATTCCATGTCAACTCCATCCTCCTTTCTTTGTGAACCCAGATTTACATTACCCTCGTCAATTGAGTGAGAAGCATTATGAACAACATCCTGTGAATCAATCTCCCCAGCTACAGCTTGTGAAATAGTCTGCTCAACATCATCCGTATCAGAAATACACATGACACCTTGATCATCATCATTGTGAGCAAAATCAGGAGCATAATTAGAAGGTCCTTCGCCAACATTCGGACCATCAGCACACTCATTATCAAGATTAGACACAACATCCTCATCAATAACTCTGACCTCTCCAGTCATAGAAGACTCTGAGTCAGAGCTATCCAAATCTATAATCTCAGAGATCTTTACAGAAGATTCAGAAGGATTCCAAGTCTTTAGAACAACCAAGTCATCAAAGGAACTATCACGCTAATCAATTTACCATCCACATCTTTAAGTTTGACAGAACCAAAACAAGCTTCAGATAAATTCAACCAAGAAACATTCAATTTACGTCCTGTTCGACGAAGATACCAAAACCAGTCTTCCACAGTTTTCAAACGAGGTACCCGTTCAGCATTTTCAGAATGAGACATTTGAGGCTTAATTGGAGAACAAGGAACGACACGAATTGGGGAAAAACCCACCATAGCCGAATTCGAGATAAAACATGGTTGCATGTTATCATCAGACAATGGAGATGAAGAAAGAGAGGAAATACCAATAGATGAAGCCCTCGGAGCGAGAGAGAGCGTCCCTTTCCATTTGATGCGAGAAGATGAATACGAAGAATGAACCTTCGGAGATGATGCAGCCTGTCTAGAGGAGCGCCGTGGGTTTGGAGAGAGTTTCTCATTTCGAGCTCGACCCATTCTGCAAGAATTCCTTTGACGAAAGAATAAGAATCAAGAACCCTAATTTCCACTGAGCAGCCTCCCCTTTTTTAAAAACGTTCAAGAGAAAAGAAGAGCGCTGACGGAACCAAAAAGGAGAAATAAATGCGGAGAAAATAAAAGAATATACCAGATGATATCAATGAAGGACACCCGAACCCCTTAGTTGCAACATAATGTACAACATTATGTGCAACATTAGATACGACACAGCCCAAGAGCTTGTCGTAATTCCTCAAATCTACTGGAGTCCAATGGCTTTGTAAAAATGTCAGCTAATTGACTGGTAGTATCTATGTATTCCATGACAAGAACCTTTTTTTCAACTAGCTCTCTGATGAAATGGTGTCGAATGTCGATATGTTTGGTCCTGGAATGTTGAATATGATTCTTGGAAATGTTTATGGCGCTCTGGTTGTCACACAGAATGGTCAAAACTTCTTAATCAACACCGTAGTCAGTCAGCATTTGTTTCATCCACAAGAGTTGATTACAACAGCTTCCAACTGCAATATATTCAGCCTCAGCAGTTGATAAGGAAATAGAATTCTGCTATTTATATACCAAGGACTAAGTTGTTTCCAACATAAAAACATCCACCCATGGTACTCTTTCTATTATCAGCATTACCTGCCCAATCAGCATCAGTATACCCTGATAGAAGAGTATTGGTGTCTTTAGAATACCAAATACCATAATCAGCAGTCCCGATTATATACCTGATTATGCGTTTCACAGCCGTGATGTGAGATTCCTTATGACAGGCTTGATAACGGGCACACACCCCTACACTGAAGCTGATGTCCGGTCTACTCGCTGTCAAGTACAGTAGACTTCCTATCATGCTCCTGTACAGAGTAACATCTACTTGTTTCCCACCATCATTCTTCGAGAGCTTCTCAGTAGTAGCCATAGGGGTGCGAACTTGCCGAGCTTTCTCAAGGCCGACCCTTTTAATAAGGTTTAACTTGAAGACCAAGAAACATATTTAACTCACCAACCATACTCATTTCAAACTCTTTTTGCATAAGGTCGATAAATTCACGTACCAGTTGCTGTGAAGTAGAGCCAAAGACTATGTCATCTATATAAATCTGTGCAACAATGACCGCAGATCCGGTTTTCTGGACAAACATCGTTTTATCTGCTCCCCCTCGCTCATAACCATTTTGAAGAAGGTATCTGGTCAGTCTCTCATACCAAGCTCTTGGAGCTTGCTTAAGCCCATAGAGAGCTTTCTTCAATCGATAGACATGATTAGGCAAGAACGGGTCTTCAAATCCCTTTGGCTGTTCAACATACACCTCCTTGTTTAAAATCCCATTCAGAAAAGCACTCTTCACGTCCATCTGATGTAGCTTGAAATTGAAGCTACATGCCACGGCGAGAAGTAATCTAATAGATTCCAGACGGGCTACTGGAGCGAAAGTCTCGTCAAAATCAATCCCCTCGATCTGAGTGTATCCCTGAGCTACCAAACGAGCTTTGTTACGTGTGACATTCCCTTTCTCATCCGTTTTATTCTTGAATATCCACTTAGTTCCAATGACATTCGTCCCTTTTGGTCTATCTACAAGGCTCTAGACGTCATTACGCTGAAATTGATTCAGCTCCTCTTGCATAGCCATCACCCAGAAGTCGTCGAGTAAGGCTTCCTTAACATTCTTAGGTTCAACACTTGATAGAAAACAAACATATCCAGCAAGATCACAATAATTAACTTGACAAGTACCTCTTGTTCGAAGGACATTTTCTACATTCCCAATGACAAGCGCAGGAAGGTGATTTCGTATAACTTTCGTAATCCCTTTTGAGGAATGTACTTCATTTCCATCTGACTGAGAATCCTCAATGGATGATGTTCCTTGAGGAGCACCATTCTGACCAGTATTCACTTGTGTTGAATCAAATGTCGTAACATTTTGTTCGACACTTTCGTCCTCTTCATTACTCTCTCCCTGAGAAACAGACCCTCCATTTATGACAGCTTCACACCGCTCGAAGTCATCTACAACAACATTGATAGACTCCACCAGAACATCAGTGCGATGATTTAGCACCCTGAAGGCACGACTGGTAGTAGAGTATCCAAGAAATGTCCCTTTATCACTCTTAGCGTCGAACTTTCCTTTAGAAGTTCGATCCTGCAAAATGTAACACTTGCTTCCAAATATATGAAAGTAAGAAACATTGGGGTTTTTACCTTTCCATATCTCGTAAGTGGTTTTCTCCGTTCTGGGTCTCAGATACACTTTATTTATGGTGTAACACGCAGTATTAATCGCTTCTGCCCACCATTTAGTGCTGACTTTCCCAGCATTCAACATCACCCGTGCCATTTCCTGTAGAGTGCGATTCTTCCTCTCAACAATTCCATTCTGTTGAGGAGTCTTAGGCGCCGAAAACTCATGTCGTATTCCCTATGCTTCACAGAAATCAGCAAACAAGTGATTCTCAAACTCCTTACCATGGTTACTACGAATTCTGATAATCTTTCCAATATTGATTCCTTTCTCAGTATGAAGGCGTGTGCATAGCTTCTTGAAGGCATTAAAAGCATCTGACTTTTATTTGAGAAAATCAACCCAAGTAAAGCGAGAGAAGTCATCAACACAAATATAAATGTATTTCTTACCTCCCATGCTGACTTCCGTTGTGGGCCCGATCAGGTCCATGTGCAGTAGCTCCATGTTCTTAGAGGTGGTGATGGTCTGAAGTTGTTTATGACTAACCTTCTTCTGTTTTCCCAGCTGACAGGGACCACATACACCGTCTATTTTCTTAGCTAAGACAGGTATCCCTCGAACAGCTCCAACTCTGGAAATCTCCATCAAAGTCTTGTAGTTAACGTGCCCTAGTTTTTGATGCCATTGTTCGGAGACATCAACACTAGCACTGAGACAACTGTTAGCTTCCTGAAGTAAATAGCAGTTGTCGGCAGGTCTTTTCCCAGTTAGAATGTTAGTCCCAGCTTCATTGAGGACTACACACTCGTTCTTAGTGAACTGGACGAACAATCCTTGGTCACACAATTGACTTATACTAATCAGATTTGCCTTTAAGTCTTCTACATGCATTACATCCTTCAGAGTGACACATCCAGTCATCTTCAGTTCTCCCTTCCCAATGACTTTGCTTCTTTGTCCGTCACCAAAGGTAACATGTCCTTTATTGCCCGTAGTGTATTCAGAGAGCAGACTTCGATTTCCTGTCATGTGTCGAGAACACCCGCTGTCGAAATACCACATATTTTCTGAAAAAGCAACCATAGAGGTGTAGGCAACTAAACTATGAACTTCTAACTTCCTTACCCATTTTTTTCATGAGTCTTTTCTCCGGATGTCCAGTATCCCTTCCTTCACATTGATGTCCCATACGTCTAAAAAAACTATTTTCAGTATGACCTTTGTATTTACAGTAATCACACGCAGAGTGCTGGGGTGTAGCACTCCTTTTGTGTTCATTCTTCTGACCACCTTGCTTGAAAGCACTTCTTTTGTGTTTATTCTTTTGGCCACCTTGTTTGAAGTGCCTACTCTTGTTCTGTCCTTCGATAAAGCATCCATGTCCTTTCTTGGATAACTGAAGGTAGGCTACTCTATTGAAACCAACGCCTGTACGATCTCCAGATACTTTCCCCATGCTCAGTATGTCATCAAGCTTCGTCCTTCCGGAGTTCCATTTGTTGAGAGTGCTCTCTGTCTTCTCGGCTCTAAGAAGTGTTCTCATGAGTTGACTTTCTAGATTTCTGAAATTTTGCTTGGTCTCTAATAGTTGAGCAATAGCCTCTTCCTTTTCTCTTTTCACTCTAACATTTTCCTTCTTCAAGGCTTTATTGATTTCACAAATCTTCATCCAATTTGTGAACATTGTTTGATACGCAGACCGAATATCAACTTCGTCAACTTCCTCATCATCACCCACATCTGAAGTAGATTCACTGTCAGATGTTGTACTGAATGTTGTAACATTCTTCTTGACATTTCCACATTTATTCTCTAACATGGTGTGAGTAGTGGCAACACTTGGTCCAACATTACTAGGGATGTACCCATTATGATGATCCTTCAGAATGGCCGTAAATGCAACATAATTGCTGATGACATCCTCATCTCCAGCACTCCCTTCGAACTCTTCATCACTCCACGAACTAGCCAGAGACTTTCCTTTTTGTTTCTTGAGAGTGTTCACACATTCAGCTTGTATATGTCCAAAACACTCACATTCCTTGCACTGTATTTCCTTGCCCTTACTTTTGGATTCATACTTCTGTATAGGTCGGCTGTTACCTCTTCCTGCAGGGAGAAAACTAGGGCGTGCTTCCTTGTTGACATTTCTGAAAGTCTGTCCCCTACTGCCTATCTTCCTCATCATTTTGCTAAAGTTTTTAGTTAACAAAGCAATGTCATCTTCAAGCTCAGTGTCATTTCCTGTTTGTGAAACTTCGGTAGTTTCCACCTTTAAAACCACTCCTTTATCCCTTTTAGCTTGTATATGTCCAAAACCCTCACATTCCTTGCACTGTATTTCCTTGCCCTTACTTTTGGATTCATACTTCTGTATAGGTCGGATGTTACCTCTTCCTGTAGGGAGAAAACTAGGGCGTGCTTCCTTGTTGACATTTCTGAAAGTCTGTCCCCTACTGCCTATCTTCCTCATCATTTTGCTAAAGTTTTTAGTTAACAAAGCAATGTCATCTTCAAGCTCAGTGCCATTTCCTGTTTGTGAAACTTCGGTAGTTTCCACCTTTAAAGCCACTCCTTTATCCCTTTTATTTTGCTTCAAATTCATCTCATAGGTCTGGAGAGACCCCATCAGTTCATCCAATCTCATATTTGATGTGTTCTTTACCTCTTCAATAGCAGCGATTTTAGCCGAAAATTTATCAGGTAAGGACCTCAAAGTTTTCTCCACTAATTTCTTTTGGGAGTATTTCTTTCCCTATTGGAAGGCCTGATTAGCTATATCACGTAATCTTCCATTGAATTCAGCCACGGATTCATCATCATTCATTCTAAGATTTTCAAATTGAGAAGCCAGAATTTGAAGTTTAGAAGCTCTTACAGTGCTTGTCCCTTCATGATCATTTTGAATGATGTCACATGCCTCCTTAGCAAGCTCGCATGTAGAAATTAATTTGAACTGCTCTTCATCTACAGCAGTAAAAATTGCTTTCACAGCCTTCGAATTTCCAAGAGCTGCACGTTCTTCTTCGAGACTCCAGTCTTTGGCAGGCTTGAGATATTCATTTCCCCTTTTGTCATCTTCAGTAGGAGGAGTCCAGCCTTCTATAGTAGCCACCCAAGCCTTCTCATCAAGAGACTTGATAAACTCGCGCATCCGGGACTTCCAGTACGTATAGTTAGTACCAGTAAGTAGCGGAGGACGAGTCACAGAAGCTCCTTCCTTCGTGTTCATAGTTGACGTACTCAAACAGCAGAATCACACCCCCTTTGACCAACAAAGAATGCGGATGACCTGCTCTGATACCAATTGAAGTTTAGTAGCAATCATAAACGGTTAACACAAAGGAATAATAATCAACACAAGATGACACAAGGACATTGGTAACGCAGTTCGGTGCACACACCTACATCTGCGGGGCCTCGCCCAGAAATTCAAATTACTCTACTAAATAATGATAGTTACAATCACCAATACTATTTGATATTAGGGGAAACAAACTCCTCCTCAATACAAACCGCAAGAGTTGATCTCAATCAACCCCGTGGAGAAATTTGCGCAAGATCACCTTGCGAGCAAGATCCCATTGCAATACTGACCTCGATCAACTCACTTGATCCCCTACCACAGTAGTAGTCAGCCTCCTCCCGGAGCTTGGCGTAGCTTTCAAAAAAGCTGATCTTCAAAAGTTGTGACCTAGCCACCAATCCTTCTGCAACTTAACTTCGCTAACCTTTCGAAGTAGTTAAGTCGTTAATATTGATACAACATGTAGAATCACCGAAGATTGGCAGAAACACCCAGCGCAGCAAGGCTAGGTAAAGCGGTTAGTAAAATATCTCAGCCGTCAAACAGAACTGAAACCAAAGAAGCAAATTAACCATCCTTCAACAGCATCAAGTAATAGACCCTTGAATTCAATCCAACCGCTCTCACTGTAGACGAACATCTGTTTCAGGTCAACAATTACGATAACGTCATATCTCCAATAACCGTAATTCAATCACGACAACGTCTTATCTCCAGTAACGGCAATTCAATCAGATACACAAGATAACTGCAGTACCTGGTCTCAAATGTTGAACAATAAGTTCAACATTTCATATGACACAATGTTCAACATTGCATACAAAACTCATTGTGCCATAAATGACAAACTATCAAACTCAACAGTATGGTACATGTTTTAATATTTTAATTTTAAAAGATAATCTGTGGTACTACATTGGACTAGCCCAGACTTAATTCTCCATTTGAGTTAACTAAAGCCCAATAGCCCAGAAAAGCCAACGGCTTCAGCCTAACAACAGCCACGTGACCCTTACATAAGGCTGATGCTTACACCATTTGAAGTACCAGCTGAGCTGACCATTAAGATCTTATATCAATGCCGACTGTAACGCTCTTCATCAATGATTGCATTCATGACTAGCCGTTTGGCTTGCCATCAAGATCGACAGCTTGGGCCAAATGCAGTAAAGTGTCTTCAATACTTGAACGTTATTCCGGAACGACGTCCGAAGAACAACCACATATAAATAGTTCCTCGAACAATGAGAGATGGAACGAAACTCTGAGATCATAGACTCATGTATTCCTATACTCACAATATGCTCCACCTTAATACTTCATCCATAGCTCGGCCTGAGAACTAGCGGATGACCTCCCAACAGGTCAGACATATTTCCATCGAGCCTCTTCAAGTCATCCACTGACTTAAGCATCGGAGGGGATTTGGTCGGACCCCAGATCTAATCCCCTGACGAGTTTCTTGTGTTGTAAATAGTTGGGTAGATAGCTCGTACCCGACCTTCATAGCTCGGCCTAGAGTCCCTTCAGCCCGAGGTTAGCACGTTCAGCATCCTGAAAGTTGCCCTCGTCTTTCACGTCAGCAGCTTCTTCCGGACTATCCCTTAACAAAATTCTGTGGTTAGAAAACAACCCGAAACATATGACGCCGTATGTAGAAAACACGTCAGCATCCACACCAATAATGACTCAACCCACTATGAAAAGGTCTGAGAGGCCAATCCTTGCCCGACCCGTCATCAGGGTCATTGACATGAATTCTGGTGGACCGGCGTCAGGTGAACAATTCTCCTCAGGTCGAAAGTTATACACTCGAAGAACGATGACCACGAGCGTAGGCCAGATGAGACCGAGGAGCGCTCCTCCACCTATCTGCTTCTCAGATGAAGATATGGAGGGAGTCGAACTACCGCATGATGATGTCATTGTTATCAATGCCATCATCGGTTCGGCCGATGTACGATGGCTACTCGTCGACACTGGCAGCTTGTGTGACATATTGTTCATGTCAACGTTGGAGAATATGGGTTTGAGCACGGCCGACCTGGAGACGTGCTCTGGCCCCATAGTTGGCTTTACGGGACATGTGGTCCCGATTGCTAAAATGATCAGCTTGTCGGTAATCCTCGGAGAGCACCCCTGATTGGTCACCCGCATAATGAAGTTCATAGTGGTAAATATCAGTTCGGCCTACAATGGGATCATATGTCGGCCGCTTCTCAATTCGGTCGAAGCTGTGGTCTCAAACTTTCATCAAATGAGCAAGTTTCGAACTCATCAAGTGGTTGGAAGGGTGAAGAGCAACCAAGCTTAGTTGAGATCGTGCTACTTCCTTTCCACCAAAGCACGAGGGGCCGAGTAGACTTAACCGGTGGATCTTCTTGATAATAAATAGGATCTCACCAACCAACGGCCTTCTCCAGTCGAAGAGCTCGAGCTTGTCCATGTCTCGGATGAGGAGGGGAGGACTGTGTTTATTGGGTTGAGACGTGATCCCATCCTGAAGGAGAAGCTGATATGCCAACTTGGATGTCTTCACCTGATCATCCACAAACTACATGTTGATCCGAACTTCAAGCCGATGAAACTAAAGAAAAGAAACATGGGCAGCGAGAAGATAAAGGCAAAAGTGGAAGAGGTAGATCACCTAATGAAGGCCGGCTTCATCAAAAAAGGTTGGTATCTGAACTGATTGGCCAATATTGTTATGGTAAAAAAGGCGAATGACAAATAGCGGATGTGTATAGACTTTACTGACCTCAACAAAGCATGTCCTAAAGATAGATATCCTCTATCTCAGATTTATCACCTCATAGACAACACCTCGGGGGTATGAGCTACTTAGTTTCATGGATGCCTACTCTGGCTATAATCAAATCCAGATGCTCCTAAAGATAAGGAGAAGACATCGTTCATCACTGACCGATGAACTTTCTGTTATAAGAAGATGACATTCGGTCTGAAGAACGCTGGGATGACCTATCAAAGGATGGTTAATAAAGTCTTTAGTTCTCAGATTGGTATGAATCTAGAAGTGTATGTTGATGACATGCTTGCCAAGTCCAAGAGCTTGGCAGATCATATCGCCGATCTCAAGGAGACATCCGAGGAAATCAGGAAGCATAATATCCGACTTAATCCTACCAAGTGTACGTTCGGAGTCCGAACTAGAAAATTTTTACAACAAAATCAAAAACAAAAAATCAAAAAACAAAACAAACAAAAAAATAAAAATAAAAAAATCAAAAATAAACATAACATAAACAAAAATAAAACAAAAATAAACAATAAAAAAAAAAAAAATAAATAAAAAAAAAACAATAAAAAAAAAAATCAAAAAAAAAATAACAAAAATAAAAAAACATCATAAAAAACAACAATAATCAAAAAATAAAACAAAAAACAAAAACAAAAAACACAAAAAAAAAACAAAAATCAAAAAACAAATAAAAAAAACAAAAATAAAAAAACAAAAAAAAAATAAACATATCAAAAAAAAAAAAAATCATAAAAATAAAATAAATCAAAAAAAACAAAATAAAAAAAATAAAAATAAAAAAACAAAAAAAAAAAAAACAACAAAAATAATAATAAAAAAACAAAAATCAAAAAAATAAACAGGCTTCATGATCACAAATCATGGCATTGAACTCAACTCTGACAAGATCGAAGCATTGATTAACATGAAGGAGCCCGTAACCATCAAGGAGATGCAAAGGCTGAATGGTCGGATCGTCGCCATTGGACGCTTTTTGTCCAAATCAGCAGAAAGATCTCTTTCATTCTTCAGTGTATTGAGGAAGGCTCTTGCTAAACCTGTAGGCAAAAGGAAGGCTGTAGAGTGGGATGAAGACTGTGCTCGGGCCTTTGCCGAATTAAAGAACTATCTTCGTAGCTCTCCGCTCTTGACAAAGCCTAAAGAAAAAGAGCCACTAAGTATCTATCGGGTCGCTACCCAATAGGCGATAAGCTTGTCATTGGTCAAGGAGGAAGCGAAATACATCGGCCGATCTACTACACAAGCTGAATCCTACGAGAGAGGCTGAAGTATGATATAGCCATATAGAGAAGCTATTTTGCTCCCTCATCCTTGCTGCCAGACGGCTCTGACCCTACTTTCAGGCCCACATTATCCTGGTCCTGACCGACTCTCAGCTCGAACAGAACCTCAAGAGACTAAATTGGTCGGGAAGGATGCTATACTAGGGGGGTCGAGCTGAGTGAGTTCGACATCCAATACAAGCCAAGAACAGCCATCAAAGGGCAAGCTTTGGTGGATTTCATCGCCGAGTGCACGATGAACGACCCAACACCCATAAAGTAGGCAACCATCGGTTCGGTATTAGCTCTTCCCTTAACCCCCTTTGTTACTAATAATTTGTCCGACTTCTCCATAGAGAAAGACGACGTCTGGGTCGTCCACGTAAACTGATCGGCAACTAAGTAAGGTAGTGGAGCTGGCATTGTCATCCAAGCTCCTGATGGAAACACCGTCGAGTACATTTTCGATTCAATTTCCTAACTACCAACGTGGCAGAATATGAGGCCGCCATCAATGGTTAAAGGTTATCTCATGCATTGGGGGCAACTGTGGTTCGGTTGCTCAGTGATTCCAGGATCATTATCTACCAACTGCAATAAGAATATGAAGCTCGGGAGGAGATGATGAAACACTACTTGCAAATTGCCAAAGACGACTTATCTAAATTTAGGCATGTTGAAATCCTTCATATGCCTAGTTCAGGGAATGCCCGAGCAGACGTCCTCTCCAAATTGGCTTCATCTTCACCCAAGGAGCTGGGTTGAGCTGTTTACGTCGAAAGCCTTTTGACCCCAGCACATGCGAAGAAGAGCTAATGAGCATCGATCAAGGACCCACCTGGATGGATCCCATTATCAAATTTCTTAGTTCACGCGAGGTACCAGCTGAACAAACGGAAGTATAGAAGCTTGAAAGAAGGGCCATTCGATATGTGCTCCACGATGGAGCACTCGACAGGAGGCGCTGTGCCAAGTTCTATGTTCTTCCTTACCTGAAATGCCTAGGTCCATAGGAGGCCGACTATATCATTTGGGCAATCTATGAAGGTCTCTGTGGAAACCATCATGGAGGGAAAACAATATGTTAAAGGCCTTAAGACAGGGCTATTACTGGCCTACTATGATTAGTGATGCATCCGAGCATGTGTGGAAGTGTCCAGAATGCCATAAGTTTGTAAAACTCAGCTTAGCTAAACCATCCGACCTAATTCCGATAATTAGCCATATACCTTTTGCCAAGTAGGGGCTCGACATTCTTGGACCCTTTACCCTCGGGACAGAGAAGTTCTTGAACGTAGATGTACTTCACAAAGTGGATAAAGGCCGAGCCATTGGCCATCATTACTTGGAAGAATATTAAGAACTTTGTGTGAAAGTCAATTATTTGCTGCTTTGGCATACCTCGGCCCATAGTCACTGATAGTAGACCACAGTCTGATTGCATAGGATTCAAGAAGTTTGTTCAGAATTGAAGATCAAACTATTATTTTTCTTTTGTAGCTCGTCCACAAACCAATGGGTTAGCATAAGCTATCAACAAATGCATCTTAGGGTCGCTATGCAAAAAGGTCGGAGAAACAAATGCTGCATGGTCAGAAGAGCTCACTGGGATACTCTGGTCTTATATAACGACCTATAAGAAAGCCACAGGAGAAACACCCTTCATGCTCGCCTTCGAAGCTGAGGCGGTTATTCCAGTCGAGGTCGGCGAAGAATCACTCTGCATTAAGCACTTCGACGAAGAATGAACTCCGAGGGCCTTCGACTAAACGTGGAGCTCATTAACGAGATACGTGACCGAGCTCTTGCAACTATTATCCGACAAAAGCATCGGATAGCTCGATACTACAACTTCAGAGTCAAAGGTAGAAGCTTTCACTTGTGTGACATAGTCCTAAGGAAGGTAATCTTCTGTCCAAAGGTTGCTCGCTAGGAAAAGCTCGCAGCTAAATGTGAAGGACCTTACAAAATTATTGAATTGCTTGGACCCGCGACATATAATCTCTCGACAATAGACGATACAGAGCTCACCCATCCCTGGAAAGTCGAACATATATGAAAGTACTACCAGTGAAGAACAAGTAAACCGAAGAAATCATTATATAGAATTTAAATTTTGGTTTCTCTGTTATACTTTCAAAATTTTCAATCGTATTCCAAGAATATATTAACGGGAAAGACATTATCTATTTTTCCCTTCACCGTTTTCTTTAAAAGTGTGCAGGTCGACTTTTATTCCACGAACAAGTCAATCTTACACTTAGTCCACCGTAAGGTGGGGCCACTCCCCCAGCAGGCCGACCTACAATCATCTATTAGTCGAGGGGCTACTCCACTCGCAGCCAATCAAATACTTAGTTTGTCGTAAGGCGGAGGCCACTCCCCCTGTAGGCCGACTTATCCCTTAAGTCCACCCTAAGACGAGGGTCCACTCCCCTGCAGGCCGACCTATAATCGGCCATTAGTCGATGGGATACTCACATCGCAGTCGATCAAATACTTAGTCCGTCGTAAGGTGTGGGCCACTCACCCGGCATATCGACTTATTCCTCAAGTCTGTCGTAAGGCTGTGGATAACTCCTCCCATAGGCCAACCTATAATCGGTAGTCGAGGGGCTACTCTCCCTCGCAACCGGTCTAATACTTAGTTCGCCGTAAGACGGGCGACCACTCCCCCCGCCGGCTGACTTATCCATCAAGTCTGTCGTAAGGCGATGAGCCACTCCTCCCGCATGCCGATCTATTTCGATCGGCTGTTAGTCGAGGGGCTACTCCGCTCGCAGCCGATCAAATAATTCGCCGTAAGACAAGGGGCCACTCTTCCTGCATGCCGACCTATTCCGATCGGCCGTTAGTCGATGGGCTATTCCTCTCACAGTCGATCAAATGCTTATTCCGCTGTAAGGCGTGTGGCTACTCACAGTCGATCAAATGCTTATTCCGCTGTAAGGCGTGGTGCTACTCACCCGTTAGGTCAACCTGATAAACACAATATTCCATATCTTGTGGTTCCTACTTTCTTCATTTGCAAGCCTGGGCTAGGGAGGGAGCATAGATAACATCGAACCTCGATCTCCTATGTTCTGACTTTCATGATCTGATGAGAAGACTATATAAGTCTATGAGCCATCTATGATGAGCTCCCTATACAAGATTCGGATTATCTGGGGTGTCTTCCTCTGTCGTGGGCTTAAGAAGTTTGCGGGCATCGTGGGCTTAAGAAGTTTGCGGGCAGCTTGTCTGGGTGTCCGTTAGCTCCTTCGGTGACGAAGGAGGAGCAAATGTTAATTCAACCCATTGAGAGATTGGTCAGGATTGATGACAGCTTGGTCAAGGCTACCGGGGCTCAGCCTTAGTTATCAAGAGCTCGTCTAGAGTTACGGAGGGCTCGGCTGAAGTTGTCGAGGGTCCACAGAAGAGAAGGGAGCTTCTTTCAGGTCGTCCTAAAAATGCTATGAAGAGGTGTTAGAAAGGCGAAGACAGCCTTCCAAGCTCAATCTCCATGAATGATGATGATGCTTCAGCCTAGACTTCTGGTGCAACAGTGACGATCCCTGGTTCATGGGGTTATATGGACTCATGGCTGTAGGGAGGTCTCCTCCCTTCGAAGTCGTTGGTCGGATTAACTCCTTCCGAGCAGGAGCAAGCCCGGGCTCTGACAGGGTACAAGTCCACTCCCGTCGACTTAGAGTACCCCGAGGAGAAGCTTTTTAGGCCCACTCATAAAGTGGAAATTGACGAATCAATCTTTACAGATTGTGGGGTGGCAGCTCGGCTTGCAGAAAATTTCGTCCTTCCAAGGGATCGTTTTTTCATGCAAAAGATTGACCCTGATAGACTGGCCATCTTTATGGTCTGGCATAATCAACAGGTCGGTATCTTCCTCTCTTCATCTTTCTTCAATTCTTGATAAGTGTTACGTTCGACCTTTTTTTATTCTTCTAAAGTAGATGTCCTCGGTAGCTATTGATCTACGGCGCTGCTCACTGCTGATGGCCAACGACTAGGTAAACTTTGCTCTGGAGCACCAAAGGATGATAACTGCTGAGAAGGTCACTGAGGACACAGGCCGAGTTGAAGGGGGCATTGCTCAAGGCCACCGAGCTTATATCCCTCGTCATCCACCTCACGTCTCAAGTCACTTCATCCAGTGTGGGAGAATTAGAGAAGTTTCTAGCTGAAGAAAGGAGTGCACGGTCAGCTGCTGAGCTAGCCCAGTCGCTAGCTGAGGCGAATGTATGGGTTTTGTCGTCTCTAAAGAAGAAGGCCGAAGAGTAATTGTCGGCGGGAAGGGAGAGGTGTAAAAAAGATTAAAACGACCTACGTGCTCAGATTACAAAACCGAAAGAGATCGACCTAGAAAAGGTTACTGCCATACAAGGAAGAAGTCATCACCCCAGAAGTTGCAAACATGTTTCGTGTATGCTTCTTTAGGTGTCAAGAGGAAATCGAGCAGAAATTTCCCAACACATGGATCATCTTTGATCAGCTCGAGATGATTTTTGACTCGAGATGATTTTTGATGAGGATGAAGACGTCGTTGAAGAGACCCCCCCTCCCCGAGCCTAAGAGCACTGAGTAAGCACCTCCTGAAGCCCTAACTCCCTCAGTCCTGACTTCGTAAATTGTATCTTTGTCTTTTTTCTTTTAGTGCGGGTTTTGACCATTTTGATATGTTAGGATAATGCCCATCTTTCATTGATAAAGTTTCTTTTACCAAGATAGAGGTTTTAAGTTGTTTGTAGAAGACTTCTGAGCTAGAATAGAACACACATAAACAAGATTTCGAACTTAGCTCGTTTTAGGTTGGGGAAAATCTCCGAGCCATGGTGGAAGACCCATGGATCCACAAATTCTTAGCTCAGAAACTTTGTAATTATCTCGTCTCTGGTCACAGATGGCCACCAAGCTTTCGCATTCTTAAAAAATTTCCAATTTTGTGGTTGTAAAGGACCGAGATTGGCCAGTGTTATCCATGCCACATCCACATCTCGAGCTTGCCTACTGCGAAAGTTGGAAAGGCGAGGTGTGGAAGAGTGTTCCCTTTGTCCTTAACCAGGACAATCATTAAGAAAGGTCGGCTGAGAATAAACCCGGTTGTATAGCCCGTGAGGGAGATCCCTCCCGATCATGTAGCCAACTAAGTCGTGAGGCATTCATAGACTTTCAGCCAAACAAGAGTGTGATCAACCCGCGAGGGGTATAACCTTTCGACTTGCAATAGATATAGAGCTAGACTTACATACTACAGTAGTAGCTGCTTGACTATCGGCTGATGAAGAAATGAGTCGGCCTCCCAAGGTAGTGGCCTCACGCCTTACAGCCAACTGAGAGTTTGATCAGCATGCGAAGGGAGTAGCTCTTCGGCTAACAGTCGATGAAGAGATTAGTCGGCATGTGAGTGAAGTGTCACCTGCCTTACGGACAACCGAGAGATAGGTCGGCCTGCCAGGGAAGTAGCTCCCCTGTCTTACGATCGACGAAGAAATATGTCGGCCTTCGAGGGGAGTCGTCACCCGTCTTACGGCCGACTAAGAGATTGGTCGGCCTGCGAAGGGAGTCGCCCCCCGCCTTACTGATGACTGAGAGTTATGTTGGCATGCGAGGGGAGTACCTCCCGCCTTACGATCGACTTAGTTTGATTGACTTGCGAGGGGAGTGGCCCTCTATTTTACTGTCGATTAAGAGATAGGTCGGCCTGCAATTGGAGTCGCCATGGCCTTACGGCTGACTGAGAGCTTGATCGACTTGCAAGGTGAGTGGCCTCTCGTCTTACGGTCGACTGATAAATAAGTCGGCCTACGAGGGGAGTGGTCCCTTCCTTACGGCCGACCAGCTCATGGGGTCATCGAAAAGAAATCCTCGTAATATCAAAGTCGAGGAATCTACGTTAATTTTTAATCATACACACTTTAGAAAAAAATAAAATGGGAAAGGCCGATCAAATGTTTAAGTACACTTGTTGACGATATATTAGTTCGCCTAAGTAAGTATAGTCTTCTTCAAACAATGAAAAAAGAAAAAAAACCGAAATAACAACATATCACATAGTGTTTGCTTAGTTTACTTGTACTGCGGAAAGTAGGAGGCAATATCTCGAAACAGCTTGGTTGCCCTCTGTTATAAGTCGGATGGAAGCTTACTCAATGATACTGGTGATGGGCTAAACAATGGCAATTCTTTAACCTCTATCTTCCGCCCTCGAGGTGCCCTTCTCCTGCCTCGCTTTTGTTTCGTTAACGAACTTATTCAGATGCCACTGCTGAATTAGTTGCTCAATGTCCTTCTTCAGCTGCCAACAGTCTTATATATCGTGACCGTAGTCTTGGTGGTATCTGCAGAAGTTCTTGTCACGCCTGCCATTCTCATCTTTGGAGGTGGTCGGTTGAAGTACCACTCGGCTTGGGCATATACCGTCACCTCGGCCTTAGAAGCGTTAAGCTTTGTAAGGTCATCTACGCCCTATCTGACCTCTCTGACCTGTTGCGGGAGCTTTTGTCTCGTCTTTTTCGGCTTCCCTGATCTCGGAATGTCCTTTCATTAGGCCGAGCTTCTTTCTTTACCTTAGTTGGGCATCTGGAGGTGTCCCTGTCACGGGCATCCAGTACATCCTCTGTCATCATATACCGCTCTTTCATAACAATGAGCTGATTCAAGTTATGGGGTGGCTTATGATGTAAAGACTTTGTTAGATCATCCAATCTGACCCTCTTCTTGAGTGCAGCGATGATCACCTCACCATTGCATCTCTCGATGTTCAGCCTTTCTGAATTAAAGCACTTCAGAAAGCTCCTCAAAGTGTCCTTCCCTCTGGACTAAGGTGAAGAGGTGGTCCGAACTTCGTTTCCTCCTTCCTGCCATCCTCCTTCATGCCATGAATTGTTGGCAGCAAGTTTGTGCTAGGCTCTTGAACAATCTAATAGATCAGTTGGGAAGTCCAGTGTACAACTCCTTTGCTGTTTTTCGTAGGGTAGTCTGAAAGGCTCGGTAAAGAAGGGCATGATCAACTCCTTGTATCTCCATGACCCCTTTATAGTCTTGGATGTGTTCTCGTGGATCACCAGAGCCATCATACTTGTCTATATCAGGCATTTTGAATCTGGACGGTAGCGGAGCCGAAGTAATCCTATTCTTTATGGGATTATGTTCCTCATTTGAGCTTGTTGAAGTGTAGTGATGTCGCCTTTATCACCTTGTCGTCTGAACATCACCTCGGCGTTTGGATCTCCTTGGCCGATTGGAAGCACCTGAAGACCCATCTTGATCTTCATCCGAGCTGTCAACAGAGCTCGTACAACGGATGCTATCTTTTCTAGTTCCTTTTGTGGCCTGTATGAGATCTCTGGCGAGGGCTGTGGCTTTGCTCACGACGACTTTCTTGATGTTGGGCTCTAACATGAATGAGTTGGCGGTCCTTAGCCTCGTCGTGAATGGTTGTTGACGCCTGAGACCAGCCATATCCGAGATACGGCCCCCCATCTCGCTATTTTAATCTCCTTCGATATGTGGAGAGATGAGGATTCGTGGTCGTTGTAATGAGAGAGGGCATACCACACCGTTGCTCTGGGTTAGGTGGCACGGTCTCTTGGCTTGTCGTCGTGATGTGAAGCATCACAGGGTGCTGTTGATGGAGAATTGGGAAAATTGGTGGATTCGTGGATAGGTTGGGCGGTGTGCCCTCCATTCGCTCTATCACATCGGCCAGCGCTTGGATGTTGACGTTTACCTCTCGTGTAAACATATGGAATTTCTCCAGAGTCACTAATTGTGGCTCAGGCATACCACGTGTATAGAGGAACTAGGATCCACGAGAGACGACGTAGCGTCTGCTGTCCTTATGGTGATTGGCGTTTCGGGCCATTGGTTGGTGGGCCGAGTCATCGTTGGTGTAGTGGATGATGACGTGGATGCCGACTCAATTTCTCACCATTGAAGTTGTTGGAGTATGAGTTGGACATAGCAGCTGACATAGGGTGAAGTGAGCTGCTGACTGGATTTCAGACGAGCTAACCGCCAGCTGAATAATCTCCGATCCGAGCTATGTGAGTCAGGTCCGAGCTATCTTTGAGCTGCCTGCAACACAAGGGGCTCGTCGGGGGTCGGATCTAGGACCGAATCCCCTCTGATGATTACATCAGTAGATGACTTAAAGGAGGCTCAATGGAACTATGTCCGATCTGTTGGTAGGTCGTCCGCTAGTTCTCAGATCAAGCTATAGAAGAAATGTAGAGTTATGTGGAGCAGATACCGAGTATGAGAGTATCTAAGTATGAGTTCTCATAGAGTCATCCTATCTCTTATTGTTGAAGAGAATATTTATAGGCAATGGTCATGTGAATGTCATCCGACCATAACACCCAAGCATTTATGATGCGTTATTCTATTTGGCCTGAGCTGTCAGCATTGATGATGGCCTAGGTCAATCATTGAATGTCCAATTTATGGGCGGACCCATTAACTGAAGGAGCCCAACTGTCAGTCGAGCTGTCGCTTTGAATGACGAGATGATTAGCCGCACGTCAGGGCTTCTGGACTGTTGGGCCGAAGGTGTGGGCCTTACTAAGCTTATTAGTTGGAGATAAAGGGCTGAGCAGTCTCTGGACCGGCCCAGGGTTGTATCAACACTCTTGACCCACACACGTAGGTGCCTGCTTAAGACTTGAGCTCAAGCCCACTTACTACTGCTCTCAACAGCAACCTGCCTGAACCTGCCTGACTCTAACATGAACCTGAGCCCGAGCTTTATCCTAAAACTCATGCTTGAGCTCATCAGCCACCTGAAGTCCATATGTGGCCCTATCATTCTCCTCTTTCTATTCGTTGGATTACTTAAGTGAAAGGTAATTTCATTACCAGACTAAAAATGTTAATGTTAAATGTTCAACCATGTTCACGTATTTGATATCATATATATCAAGTTTAACTCCTTGAAGCTATGAACATGAATGAAAGAGTTTAAGCTTTAATACTTGAAAATTGTTATTGAAATGCAATCCCTAATTTACCAAAACAAATGTTTAATTTATCCCTCTCATGAACCTTATTTGAATTAGTATCGTTTATATAAACTTTCCTACTCAATTAATACCTTAATTGCATCTCCAATTTGCATACACTCTACATTAAAAACATTTTATATACTTTCATCAAAATGAATATAAAATTGTGTGCTTATGTAGATGTGTGTGCATGTGTGCAAGAGCGTGACTTCATGTGGGTCCGTATAAGTGTGCTCAAGTGTGGACATATGAAAGCGTACATGTTGGATATAGTGTGTGTGTGTGTGTGTGTGTGTGTGGGGTTGGTTGAAGTGTGCATGTTGTGCTTGCATGGGTGAGTGGGTATGTGTTCGTGTGGGTTAGAATTAGGCATGCATGTGTGTGGGTGTATGTGCATGGGTATGCATGCATGTCAGTTAGGGTTAGAGCAAGCACAAGTAGTGTGCATGTGTGTGTCTTAGGGCTGGGACGTGAGCATTTGCTATAACATGTCCTCCATCAATACGTCATGCTTTGATTAATATTAACTGTTTGCTACCCAAGAAGAAGTGTACCTAATTCTCAAATTTCATCCATCTGGACGGCATGAATTTTCTTCCCCATAGATATCAGGTTATCTGCTTCAACTTCTGCTGTGAAAGTGAGAGGCTTGTGTACAAAAGAGGTTCTTATGTTGCTTCTTCTTTTTTTGTCTCCTTATTAAAGAAATGTTTGTCTCCTCAGTCTGATGAGTCTACAATTTGCAGATGAAGTGGCATAATGAGATGGTCTTTCATCCCTTGATGGTATGCAGTTTACTGGGGTTACATGTGTCGGACAATAGAGGGGCCTCGTGCCTCCCTTATATTACTGCTCGTCTTCTGTTGGAGTGCTGGGGTATAAAATCTCTGCCTTTTATCCTCTCTAACTCCTTTTTTTTTTAACTATACAACATCCTTCTCTATTCTGTGAAACGTCACGTCCATGCTAATCATAATATTACATGCTACAATTAACTACTCCCAAATATCATCAAATGCTACAATTAAGCACGTTTTTTTTTCTGGCTTCATGCTTTCGTCGCCATAATGTTCTTAACAACGTTTGCCAGAACGTTTGCCAGATTGTTGTGCATGCGACAGCCTTGTCAAAAAAAATATTCTTTGGCAGAAGTCTCTCCATGGAAAGAAATTCATGTCATATTGAGTATTGTCCTCTTATATCGAATTTGATTCACTCTTAGAGGATGGTTCTATATCGGGCATGATTCCTAGCTGTGACTGTTTAACAATACAGATTTCGCATGTCTAACCGTCTGAGCACAACCAAGATTGTCGCGTACATATGTGCGAGGTTTAATCCAGATTTGGGTCAGACCGAATTGGGGTTTGGGTTTGATTATACAGCCTGTGCGGACCTAAAACGGACCCGATTAAGTGTGTGTGTGTGATTTATTCAACATTTGAGAACTAAACTAGTGGTTGGTGTATATGCCGTATAGCCAAGTAGTTAAGGGGATCAAGTCATATGTTGTCAGCTGAATTCATTTAAATATCCTTGTCAGAAACTAATAAATATATTTAAAGTTACCCTTTAAAAACTAAAATATCTTTTGGTAATTGTTTAGCAGGTTTGACTCCTTGTCTAAGCTTTTAAATAAAAGAATTCCAGACTTAAATCTGGGACCTGCACTCAATCCGATCATGTAAACGGGTGAATTTTTTTAATTTGAAAACGGGTTTATGTCCGATTAAACCCGGGTCGGGTTCGAATATATTTTAGACGGTTCAAATATAACTTAATTCGCATGTGTACAAGTGTGACCCGACCCGACGCGCCTGTGACTTCTACCGCCGACAGCGTTGTCGTAGTGGTGGGCCTCTTCACGTGTGCTGGACCAGCCCACATCTGCTGTTTGTTTTGTTGACAACGACATTTTGCTGGCAGCCAGAACCAATCATCGGCGGGATTCTTACCGGTCCGAGTAGAACGATACCATGTGTATGGTGAATAAAAAAAAACCAGACTCTCTACCAATAGTTTTGTCGGATCAACACTGCCTTAGGTTTTTTTTTTAAAGATACATCAGAAAGTAGGAAAGCGTGTGTCGGCCAAGTCTCGATCACATGCCTTTCAAAAGGAGTAGTGAGAGAATGCTATAAGAGCGCAATTGCTCATTGGCAACAGCCTTAAGTTTGAACAGTCCCACTACTTAACAAACATGCATATTTTTGACTCTTTTTGGAGTCGTTGCTTTGTCAATCTTGTTGAAACAATCCATAATAATAGTATCTGTCTGTGTCCCCCCAAAACCCCTCATGCTTTTCATTCCATGTTCCTTCTAAATGCTTGAATGAATATTAGGCTGGGGTTTCTTTCCCTTCTTGATTACAAGGCAAAAAAAAAAAAAAATCTATACAAGGAATACAAATGCTCGTGCTATCTTATTCTCCTTTCGATACTGAGTATATACTATTTTGTTTGATACGTAGCCACATTATTGAATGGGTCAACAAGGAATGACTAAAACAATATTCAGTCCCTTGTGTTCGGCCTGCTTCGGGTTGAAATCTTATCAGGTTCGGTTCCGACGGCTTTTTTGGTCTGGAACGGTCCTAGCAACCCCGGTCGGGGGTGTCGAGGTGGCCAGACGAGCGGGCCCCAGCGCAACGGGCTGGCGGTCGTACGCAGGAGCACCCCGACATCCCCGAACCATACCCCGCCACGCTGTAGCCTGTAGTTTCCAGTCGAGCGTGGCACAGCGGGACGCCCCCCTATCTAGTGACCGGCACCGTATCTGTCCGACACGTGTCGGGGCTAACCGCCTCTCGTCCACTAGGCACTAGACGTGCGCTCGGTGCAGGTTAGCAGCAGCCAGCGTTTCGATAAAAATAGATATATAAATATAAGCGGTGCTCAAACGTGACGCAGGAAACGAGACCGAGGGCTCCGGCAAATGGCGAGCTTTTGTCCCTGACACCGTGTCCTACGTGGCACGCTATTGGTGACGAGAATCTCGTCTCCCGTTTTCCCCTTCAAAAACCCATCAGCATCACCGTAGAGAAGAATCTCGAAAGATCTAGCCTTTTCCTGCCACCACTCTTTTCGAATTTATACCCCCAAAAATCGAGGCTTCTCTCTTTCTCTTGCTCTCGCCGAAGAGGTTCGAAAATGGGAAGGGGACGAGTTGAACTAAAGCGGATCGAGGACAAGATCAGTCGCCAGGTGAGTTTCTCGAAGAGGCGGGGCGGTTTGCTTAAGAAAGCAAACGAGCTCGCCGTTCTATGCGACACCGACGTCGGACTTATCATCTTCTCGCCCAAAGGCAAGCTCTACGAATACTCCAGCGCTTCAAGGTAACATAGGCTTTGTTCGATCCGACGGGTTCGATTTCACGCTTGTTCGTTTTTCTCTTCGTTTCCCCCAAATTTCTCGCCTCGGATCTCCGCTGCAATTTCTGTATCATTGTATGAAATCGCCTTTAAAAGGGGACTTTCTTTTCCCCTTGGATGATTGTAAAACTTGTCTAATGTTACCTATAACTTATTGTGATGTGTTGAATGTTACGCAAAACCCTTGATTGGATTGAATTTCTAGATCTTATTCTTTTTCATCCTTCTCCTTATTATCATCATCATCATCTAGTAGTGGTTGGTCATTCGTTCCTTTTATTTCTTCCTTTTTTGCTCTTCTATTTTTGGTATTAAGTCATATGCTGGTCGCAACTTGTGTGCTACCAAAAGTAGATGCATGCCCTTTTCTGGCTCTACATAGTATCGACGACCAACTCGTGCTCGATGATCCATGACTACATCTCCTCACTGTACTAACTAGTTTGAACATCTTCATTTCGAGTATTTTGGTAACTGCGTTCTAAACGTCAAAAAGTTTTGCTTGAATTGAACAAAAACGGATGAAAGAGTCCGGATATGCAACATAAATACTACCAAATTTAAAGGGCTTCCAAGAATGAACGGATGGATGCATAGACACATTGCACATCTCTGGTAGCGTTCTTTCTTTGCTTCTGTGCATACGTTTTATGTGCATGCCTGCAAAAGGGGGCTAACTTTTGTGTGTTTCCTTTCTTTATCTTGTGAACAAGATCATTCATGAGTTTGAAGAATTCTCACTTCTCCCCTCTTAAGGCCGAAGACCAGCTTGAACGATCACCTTCTGCTGGAATAATCGTGATCGATGACAAAGGATTTTGTTGTGCTTGTCAACGAGAATGGGCCATGCATGGTGATCAGAGTGCCCAGATAAGATCGTATAGGTTGTTACACAGAGAGAGAAATTGCGTACATGGTCATCTTGAGGAGTAACAAATCTCGTAGGGAGACCATGATGGCGCAAACAGCAAGATTTCATGTGACTTCCATGGTCCCTCAGTGGGCACATGGTTAGCTAGATACACATCTTATGGTCCCTCAGTAGGCATATGTATATATACAAATCAATGGTTAATTTAGAGTCATGGAGATCGGTGATATAATAATAAGCCGCTCTGTGACGTAAGGCACCCAATGTATGCACATCAAGCTTGTTTGTTCCCTTTAGGTATATATGACTGTATCGGCACAAGTGCTCTCTATTTGACAATCTTTATTGGTGTACATCAAGGCATCATTCTCCATTGCCTCACTAATTACCCAGTGCCATTAACATTTTATTTTCATGTTGTGGTTGGTGTCAGTGTATTACATAATGCGACCTGGTTTGTGGTATTACATAATGCGACCTGGTTTGTGTTACAGCAATTTGATGTGTAATGGGCCGCTGTTTAGAATGCGTCACTTTTTAGACCATCCGAAACGGCATTTGTAAACTACCTACACATCAAAATTCAGTTATTTTGATGCACTCCAGTTATGCATCAAGTGGAAATGAATTATCTTATTTTGTCAACAATCTAAACGCTGGTTGTTTTCACCTTTTTTTAATGGCTGGACGCATCAAAATCATTTGAAGTTTCATTTCTAATTAGTTTACATGTACTCGGATCACAATCAACAACATGGTTTTTTCAAATTGAGTAGCCAAATTTATTGTTTATGTATGTGGTGCATGATGGAGATTATTAATTCCTTTATGGTTGATTGGGATTTCATCCTAATTTGATGTTGGGATGAAAAAGAATAAAAATAGAAACACGTGCAATCAAGAATGATTTACTTGGTTCGGCAGATATTGCCTACGTCTAAAGGCAAATATTGCCTATGTCAAAGATCGTTATACTAAGGTTTTTCACCATGTATGAGAAGTTACAAATTACAAGAAATATCTATTATACATTTGAAAAAAGGATTATACATTTGACAACCTTTTTTTGAATTCTAGGGCTGACTAGGACAAGATAAAGAGTGGTTGAGATTTGATCTTGGTAAATCAATCGTTGAGATTGGATTTTGTGAAAATTTTAGTGGGAAAACTTAAATTTAGGGGGGAGTGTCTTGGAAACCAAAACTTTGAAATTAAAAGTGTCTTGGGGAAGATTGTGGAGATTAAATTTTGGGGGAAAAGTGTCTTGGGAAAGATTGTTCCGTGCTGAATTTGTTGTTCCTTGTCAACGGGGCCTGCGTCGAATTTTTTGTTTTACGCCTAATTTGTTATTCCGCGTCGAAGGCGCTCGCGAGTTGTTCCGCGCCGAATTTGTTGTTCCACGCCGAATTTGTTGTCCAGCGTCGAAGATGTCCATGTCGCTAAATATTTTTACGCTAATTTGTTGTTCTTTTAAATTTTGGATATGAAAATAATTTTTTGGACTACAAAGATTTCGCGGAGGGAAATCTTAAATGAACCGTGCTCGCGGGCACGGGTCATGAGTAGTGCTTATATAAAGGTACATGAAATCTAATGCAAATTATTGGCCCAGATAAATCCAATTCATAACTAAATTCTAAATCTTCTAACACGTATGGCTCAGTGAACGGATTACCATGCAAAGGTATCATCCAAGAACCAGATCAGATCTCCAACACCAACATCTGATTCTATATTTGCCGACCGACTTTAATTTTTGAAAGTTTTAATATTAAATGATGAATTCTGTTTGTTACATTGCACCATGATGAATGACAATTACGTGTTGATTTATTTTAAATTTACCAAGAACCTATAATTCGACTCCTACATCTTTATAAATTTCATTGTATAAAATACCGGTTAATATAGCTAGAATTTCCTTCTTGGCTAGCTCATGTAACCCCCTCCTACTTTTTTGACGATCGAATCCGATGATGAAACCGTTAAACGTGTGACGAGTGAATAAACAAGAAAACCTATGTGTAATCATTAAAAAATTGGTGGTTTGGGTTTTAGAATATGAAGATCAAAATAAATAGTTTAGATCAAATGGAAAAAAAAATGGACGTGGTGGGGGTTAATTTCTTTCTTAGATAGCTGATACCCATTATTCACATATAGCTAATATATCCTTTTTGGCGATCCAACAAAAATGATATGTTTTCTGATATCTATTTTCTGATATATCACTCGATACAGCCTCTTTTTTAAAGCTATTAAGCAGATTCTGCTCCAAAATTTAGACAAAACACACTTATATATAATAATCTCATTACCATAGACCTGTTAATCAGAAGGAAAATAAGGAAAAGAAATGTGTCTTCAATTATGAGGACTAGCTATCGTCAGATGAGCGAATGTGGCATCTAGAGCATTCAATCATGAGGACTAGCTTCCGTTAGATGAGCGAGTCTCAATCACTTTATTTTTCTTTTTTTGATTTTCTTCTTTTCTTCTATCACCCTTTCATATTCTAACATTTTGTAATTTATCCATTTCAAGTAGTAAATGCAACTTTTTATGGTATAAAAATAATGTGTTAATTAAAATTCTTTTAATCATTTTGTCTATTCAAGATCTATTTTATTGCTTTATAGGAAAGAAATTATCATTCATTATTATTTTTTCCTATTCATAGTATTCTTATTACGTAGATAATAATGCCTGGAACGTTTTAATTTTTCTTTAGTTATCATGATGTGTGTGTGTGTGTGTGTGTGTTAATACCCTATCCGAACATGTGTTCATACATATTGTTCATATTGTTCGATGCATCTTCTTCGACATGAAAACCCTCATCTAATACGAATTCGATATCCGATATTTAGAACTTTGGTAACAATTAGAAATTTGGTTTAAACTGGGGGGTGCAAGTTGGTTGGGTTGAGTTTTTATGCAAGTTATAGGTACACTGATCAGATTTGGATCCGAATCCAGATCTGATCTCAACCTGCCTACCCATGCAACTAGGGCTTCTAGAAAACCCTAGCCAACCCTAGCCACCAGATATGATTCAACCCTAGCCATCCCTAGTCACCCGTTATGATTCGGCCTAAGCATATGCCAAATACCCTTGGGAACCGTATGCTCCCTAGTTGTGCCCTCGTGGACCATATGATTGAGATCTTCAAAGATAGTTGATTGCTTAAAGAGATGTCAAGTGAGTGACATGTAGGACCTATAAATAAATCTCCTCTTTCCTCTAAAGTGTGTATACAACATATACAAAAATCCAAGAGGATTACCATTGCATTGCTGGCTTTAGATCTTTCTTTATTCTTGGGATCCATCCATAAACATTTCCATTGATTCATGTAGTGTGATTCTAGATGGCCCTTTTCGGGTAGTTTACTCAGTAGTTTGACTCTATTGGAATGCCCTTCTTTAAAGAATCACAATTCTAACATAATTATCCACAACCAATTAACTTTTGCATCAAGTATAACAGAGAAGTCATGTCACATGAAAATAACATCAATATGATTTGTACACATGATAACATCTTTGGTCGTAACCTTATGGCACATCTAATTATATCACTTTCCTTCATTCAAATTCCTCATACTTACCCACTCATGCATGTGAACGTATGAATTAACTTAGCAATATGGTAAAGTATGCAATGCATAACAAGAGCAAAACGCTTAATATGTAGCTACATATATTTTTCTCATGTATTTCAACATCAAGCATATTATATATTGCCATCAATGCAGACATCTTCATAAAAATCAAGCATGTTTTACATCATTAGCAAGGCAAAAAATCAACATAAAAACAAGAATGTTACATATCATCAGCAAGGTGGAAATCAAAATGAAACCATGTATTTCAAGCATCGTCAATAAGGTAAAAATCAAGATGAAACTAAATATTTTATATATTACAGACAAGGCAGAATCAACATAAAACTAAACATAAATAGGGCTTCTAAGAATTTTACTTGAAATTCGAGTGTCGCTGCTCAACATAAAACTAACCATAAATTACTTATCTATCTTGCAACACATCATGTTAGCAATCAAAAATATACCATATGTAAGGGTTGCAAATATATGTAATTATGTATGTCATCTAATATCTCTTTCCCTTTTGTTATCAACAAAAAGATATTAAATAAAAGTGTTCTCCACCTTTTTGTAAAATTATAATCTTTATAAATCATTCTCCCCACATGCAAATCTCTCCCCCTAAATATATGCATGAGTCTAAGGAAAGAGTGTGACTCAGTATCTAATATACTACATGCTAAAAAAAGGCATACAAACCATGTTGTTTGAAATAAAAGATAAAAATAATAAAATCTTTGGGCTTTCCCTGCAAAATTGGTCATCATTTATGTTCCTCCCCCGGAAATTATGCTTATTCTTGGAGGCTTGCTTGCTTGCTTCTAATCCCATCAAATGCATATATATACACGAAAAATCTTAAGTTCTTTGTACTCTTTTCTTTTAAGTCCATATGGTTAGTTTGCGGGCGAGAACAATGAGTATATCTTAAAATAGACATTAAGCTTGGATACTCAACATAATTGGGTTCAAGCAAATAATCATTTAATAGGAAACCAAATCCGCTTTGGAATTGTTTTCCAAGCATGCACATATAAACAAGATTTATGCATATCTTCACAACGTTGTATGTGCAAGTATGTCTACCATTCATGTCCAAATTCTTTGGAACCCTAATCATATCATGCAATTTATGCTAAGGCATGGAATACTTCATAATAAATGGATGCATAAACTCATGATTATCAAAATCCAATTTATGAATAGAACTATCAGAAACATTGGATTTCATACTCTTATTGCATGCAAATTTACCATACATGAAAGCACAATTCTTTTTAACAAAATTAGCATGCAAATTCTTTCCAACGTGAACATTTCTAGAAATGGAGTCATGCATACATGAAGGAGTTGTGCTTACATTAGCATTGTTCTTAAGATTATCAAACAGAAGCACCAATTACTCATGCTTCAACTTACTAAAAGATAAGTCATTCATAAGCACATCAATACGAGCATTAGAATCATTCATGAGCAAAGTGTTCTCAACTCTAAGGTTATCAACCAATAAATTTCCATCATTTAATTTTGCAATAGAAATACTATGCTCATTACTCAAAATGCAATGATCATGCATCAAAGTGTCATATTTAGCTTTCAAACACTTATGATCAAACAATAAAGTATTATTCTCATTCTTTAACTTATCATAATCATGATCCAAAGATGTACATTTATTTTGCAATAATTCATAATCTTTGAGTAATTCATCTTTAGAGGTAGGGTTTACCTCATCGTTACATTCTCGTGGTATGAAGCACATAATAGCTCTTTCCCTTGGTTGTTCCTCTTATTCATTGGTTGAGGCATTAGAGAGAGATTTTTCAAATGCATCAAGCATGTGTCACAATTGATTTGCATTAGTTACTCTTGACACAACTCAAAACTTTGTGAAATAAAGAGGAAATCAAATTTTTTTTACCTCATCATGAATAGTTAGGGCTGTTGACGAACAAAAAGTTCGACGAACTACTCGTGAACAAGCTCGGTACATGTTCGTTTACGTTCGTTTAGGAAGCTTAATGAACAAGCTTGAACAGATTTTTAGAGCTCGATTAGTAAACGAACAGAGCTTGAACATAACTGTGTTCGTTCATTTATGTTCATGAACAAGCTCGTTAAGTGTTCGTGAACAAGCTCGTTAAGTGATGGTCATGAACAAGCTCGTTAAGTGTTCGTGAACAGGCTCGTTAAGTGTTCATGAATGAACATGTACTGAACATAGTAAATTTAGACAAATACTATATTTTTTACTATGCTTGTAATGGGTGCTTGTAATGGGATCTATGGAGCTATTTTGCTGGATTTATTTGTTTTTATCCTGCAAATATTTAATCCTTTTATTTAATTTATTTAGTCATTGGTAATTATGTTTAAATATTATTATTCCTAATTAAAAAATTGACGTTCGTTTGTTTGATTGAAAATCTGTTCATGAACAAAATTGATTGTGTGTTCACGAACATGTTCCTGAACATGTTCACGAACAAGCTCGATAAGTCTTGTTAACGAACAGAACGTTCGATTAACTACTCGTGAACAAGCTCAGTAAATGTTCGTTTACGTTCGTTTACGTTCGTTCGGTAAGCTTAACGAACAAGCTTGAACAGGTTTTTAGAGCTCGGTTAGTAAACGAACAGAGCTTGAACAAGGATTTTGTTCATAAACAAAACCAAGCTCCCTGTTCAAGCTCGTTCAAGCTCATTCGTCAACAGGCCTATGAATAGTGCCCAATCTTCTCTTCAATTGTCCACTTGGAGATGCGTCTTGTGGGTTTGCAATAAGGTTCCTCCATGAGGCTCAACATATCATAATCAATGGATTTGATGTAGATCTTTGTTCGGTACTTTCATTGACCATAGTGGATGTTGTCGAACAGTGGGTGTCTCAATGGAACATCTCCATATGGCATGTCGCTTGTTGACGCCATCCAAAAATCAAGCTTCTATACCACGTGTTGGGATCTCCTGTGAACGGCAGATAGACACTAGAGGGGGTGATTAGTGTTTAAAAATTCATCTATATAATCTACATAAGTTTACAAATGGAATTACCCAAATTAAACTTAATTGACAAAAATATCTCAAGCAATAGAGTATACAGCAGAAATAAACAAGCAAGAGATAAAGCAACAATAACAAAGAGTGGATAGCAAACACAAACATAAGATAGACATTGGTTCGGATACACAAGTCCCACTTGGCTTTCCGTATCTTACTCTAGCCACCCGAGTCCCACTCGGCTAATTCCACTATTTCTCAAATAGTACAATTACAAAAACTACCTCTTTCCAAGTGGTCTTTTTTACAACAAATTTCTTCCCAAGAAATAAACAACTCATCATCTCGACACTTTGAGGATTTCTTTTCTTTTTTATGAGTACACTTTTATCTATAGCCTTGCTTTGAAGCTTTATGTAGTTGTGATGGCTATAGTGTTGATCTTCAAAGGATGATGAAGTTGAAACCTTTTGGGAAATCAGACTAATTTGGCCAAAGGATTTTAAGAAATCTTTAAAACTTATGCGAATGAAAGCTTGAGGGCTTTCGAAAGAGCTTTAAAAATACTTTTTAACACTTAATTTTTGCTCATAAAAATCTTCTAAAATAATAATTGCCAAAAGCCTTAGCAAACTCAACATATATATATGTGAAAATCTGTTGAAAACAGTTTCCAAAAACACCCTTCTAACGGACGGAAAAACAGCTTTCCGTAAATCACGGAACTATGTTCTCTGTCTGTTGGGCTGTTGGTAGTCGACTACTTTACAAATGGTAGTCGACTCAAAGAACAACTATAGTCGACTATTTCATGGGGACAGATATTTCTCAATGAAAAGTAATCGACTCTTATTCAAAGAGTAATCGACTCCCGATACTGATACATAGGATATGACATGAAAAAACATTTAAAACATTTTAAAAATATTTTTAAATCATTTTAATAATGTTCATATGTGTGTGCGCTTCTAGCAAGGCCTTAACAAGCTAAACAAAAGAAAGAAAAATATATCAATTACATTTTTACAATGAAGTCAGTTAGATGTATTTTGTCTTCCTCCAATTGATCCATGGCCTTGCTTAGCTCATCACTAATCCATTGAGTGCTTCATTTGATTTGCCTTAAGCTCAATATGTTAAATGCAATATTTGTTCATTATCAAAACCACACGGGTTCAGACTCAATATCTCAACTCTCCCTTTTTATGATGACAAACATGCTTGCATAAAAACAAAAAATTATTTATATATCCTGCAACACATCATGTTAGCGATCAAATATACCATGTGTAAGTGTTGCGAATATATGTAATTATGCGTAGCATGTAATATCTCCCCCACTTTTGTTATCAACAAAAAGGTATTAAGAAGTATTCTCTCCCCTTTTGAAAAACTATAATCTTTATAAATCATTCTCCCCCGCATGCAAATCCCTCCCCCGAAATATATGCACGAGTATAAGGAAAGTGTGTGACTCAATATCTCATATACGGTGTTAAAAGAAGCATATACAAACCACGTTGTTTGAAATAAAAGATAAAAATATTAAAATCATTTGGCTCCCCCTACAAAATTGCTTATCATTTATGTTCCTCCCCCAGAAATTATGCTTATTCTTGCAGGCTTGCTTTTAATCCGATCAAATGCATATAAGTACCTGAAAAATCATAAGTTCTTGGTACCCTTTTCTTTCAAGTCCATGTGGTTAGTTTGGGGGGGGGGGGGGGGGGGGGGTGAAAACAATGAGTATCTCTAAAAATAGACATTAAGCATGTATACTTAACATAATTACTATCAAGTAAATAATCATTTAATAGGAAACCAAATCCGCTTTGGATTTGTTTTCCTAGCATGCACATACAAACAAGATTTATGCACATCTTTCACAACATTGTTTTTATAAGCATGTCTATCAATCATGTCTAAATTCTTTGGAATCCAAATCATAGCATGCAATTTATTATGTGTATGAGTCAACAAAGAAATTTGGATCAGATATACAAATTTTCAATCCTAATTTTCAAGGAGATGTGAATCCTTCAAATGTGTTGGAAAGGACAATTAACTCCTCCAAAGGTTAGAAATTTGTAGAAGCTTTTAACAAGAACCTACTATTAACTCCACAATCTTATATCATCACGTAAATATTGACCTAATTCACCAAATGTAAGAGTTGAAAAAATTCTGATAGGATTTCTAGGGGTTTGATGGATAAGAATATGATTTTTATGGGAAAGAATGGATTTTAGGGCAACGGAAGGATTTTTAGGGTTAAAAAGATGGTTGTGGGAAGAAAGATGTGATTTTTATTAATGGTAAACTGAAATAAAGGGGATACATGAGTTAAAGTTGAGATCTTTCGAGAGGATCTTGCTCTCCTGAATCGTCAATTATATAGGACGACCGCACTCTCCAATAAAAAGAGATAATCTCAACATCACATAAAAGTTTCCTCACAAAATAAGCATCATAATCCATAATCCCCCTAGCCCATATATATATAATAAACTGAAAACACATAATTACAGAAAAGACCCCTAAAATTGAAAATTACAAAAAATCCCCTAGAAATTCGCAAATTACGAAAATGCCCCTAATGGGCCAAAATTGCAGATCTATTATTACTTTGCCCCCGAAAATCCACCTTGTCCTCAAGGTGGTGCATGAAGTTCGTGGGCCATCCGCTCCAAGTGGGTTGCATGCCTACTTCTGGGTCAAAGTGATAGGATTGGTCTCCACCACCATTGACATGGATCTTGAAAGGGTCGTCGCCTTCTTGAGGACCTCTCTTGACCTTGTTGCTCCATCCATGCTTGATGCGAATCCTCGCAAGTTTCCGCCATCAGGATCTACGCTTTAATACTACTTGATAGGATTTTCTAGGGTTGATGGATAAAAAGATGATGTTTATGGGTAAGATTGGATTTTTAGGATAAAGGTAGGATTTTTACGGTAAGTAGGAGGGTTGTGGAAAGAAAGATGTGCTTTTTATTAATAGTAAACTGGAACAGAGGGGATACAAGAGTAAAGTTGAGATCTTTCCAGGTGATCTTGCTCTCCTAAGTCACTAGGGCGATCGTACTCTCCAATAAAATGGGTAATCTCAACCTCACAAAAGTTTTCCTACATAATCCCACTAGCCCTTATGTATAATAAACTGAAAATATAAAATTACAAAAAAGATCTAAACTGAAAATTATGAAAAAGCCTCTGGATCTAATTACGAAATTGACCCTAATGGGCCAAAATTGCAGATCTATCATTTTCAGCTTTAGAGTTCTTTTTTGTAATTTTATATTTTCAGTTTATTATATATATACGTGATTAGTGGGATCTGGGATTATGATGCTTATTTTGTGAGAACTTTTGTGTGAGGGTGAGTTTAACCCTCTTTATTGGAAAATGCGGTCGTCCTCTATAATTGGCGACTTGGGAGAGCGAGATCCTCTCAAAAGATCTCAACTTTACTCTTGTATCCTCTCTATTTCAATTTACCATTAATAAATATCTCATCTTTCTTCCCACAACCCTATTTCTAACCCAAAAAATCCATTTACCCTAAAAATCCAATTTTTTTCATAAAAATCATCTTTTTATCCATCAAACCCCTAGAAATCCTACTAAATTCATTCACATGTGTATTAATCAAGTTCGTTCAAAATTATATGGTTTATGCCCAGACACAGTTTGTCATGCATGCAGCTCCCTTACTCTTCACATTTTTGTTCTTTGTAAGGGAGAATCTAGCGAGACAAGGGGAGATTTATGCGGGGCCCACAGGGGCCATGGCCCCCTTGAAATCTAAAACCCCTATAAATGGTATATAACTGGCATTCTTCTAAATTGAGTAATTTCCATTTAATTTTTATTCAATTCTAAATAATAGAGTCGAATTTAATGATATTCTTACTTAATCTTCTCTTTGTTACTTCGCTCCTCTTAAGTAACAATCCTATTAATCAGGACAAAAACGACAGTCCCATAGCAAAACTGAAACAATAAAGGATTTTTTAACTTTGCAAAGAAATCCAAACCATTCAATATTTTTAGAAATCTTAATCACTCAAATATTATCTCTCATATTAGATATTCATGTGATCAACTTTTATTTACAACTTGAGATGAGAATCTTTACTTCTTTCCAACTCTATGGTACCTAATTAAATTACATAGATTGGTCATAAAATCAGGGTAACTAACAACAAGGAGAATTTGGAGAATTGCACTTCTGATAGGTGAGTAACGAGGTTAGGCTATGCATGTCATTATTTTCTAGTATTAATTTTTTATTATTAATAAAATATACAATGGAATGCTAGTGTCTTATAGCACTCCTAATTGTGGGCTGAACGGGGGCTGAATGAGGGGCTTATTCCGACGTGAAGGGGTTTTTTGCAAAAAAATGTGGAGAGTGTGCTTAACGAGAGCTGAATATATTAAGCCCCTGTTGAGCCTTGCGTTCAGCCGCTGACTCAGCATGCGCAATATTTTTTCTTCCAAATATTCCAGACATTTGGTTACACACCATATGCATGATTCTGGCGAGAGATAATTTTTTAAGACACTGCCATGACCAAGCGTTTGGTTAGTAGGCACCAGACACCTGATCATGGGACAACCAAATTTTTTTACTATGCACATGAATTAGATGTTGGGTTATCTGCGACATTTAGGGCTCTAAATCGACGTCCGGTCTAAGTCGGACGGACGACGAAATCATAAAAGCAGCCAAAAGAACAACTTAAAACTATTTTAAGTCAAGTCATAAGGAATAATGAACCATATTCAGAATCTATATTATCCCGGGGTGGGTCTGACCAACCCATAAGGAAAGATATATAAGATTAATTGCAATTTAAAACACATAAATTAAATTACTAACCTTTGCCTCGCACGTTAGCAGGACGCCGAATCCCACGAACTAGTGCCTCGCGTTGGGGCCGAGCCGCTTCTCGTGAACCGAACCGTGTCTCAAGGCGAGTAATCCTCTTGTCGCCGAGCCAACCATGCGCTGCAGAAAGTTTCCCCTTGAGTGGATCATCCATCAAGACTTCAGATCAGATCCGAACTCTTTCGAAGCTTTGCCAGAGCTCGAGTAGGAGCAAGGAAGAAGATGGAGAAAGAGGGAATTAATTATCTTCGCCTTTTCGATCTAGTTTTGCCCTTAACTTTTAGTGCTCCCTCGATCCAAGGCTTGGTGCGAGTTTCAAGCAATGGGCTTTGCCCCTATTTATATAGGCGGCTGACCCCTCCTCTTTTCTCCATATACTATGTGTGACTAAACGTTTAGAGAAGAAATTAATTACAAGTTTGCCTTCTATAAAGGCCAAACTTTAACAAATTATCTCTCTCTCTCACCGTTGAACTTCAAAAGCGATATCATATATCAAATCGAAGAGCATTGAGCGGTGAACGCATAGAAACAAACAGTGCTCAATTTCGACTTTGTTTGACCCTTCAAACACCGTCTCAAAGTTTGCCAAAAATCACGCATTTCCACAAAACGCAGCCGCCATAAACTGGGCTTCAAAAAACCCTGAAATTGGGGCCCAGGTGGGCCCCACCCGCCCGCTGGGCAGGTCGGGCAAAGCCTGCAACGGGTCGGGCACCCGTCCACAAGGGGGAGCGGGCGGAGGGCCAGTCCAAGCCCGCCCATAGCGAGCGGGCTGGCCCTACCCGCCCAAAACAGGAGGGCTAGCCCAGCCCGCAGCGGGCTGGGCTAGCCTAGCCTTCTTTATTTGGGCCAGAACTGGGCTTCCTTGGAAGCCCAGAAAGCCCAGTTCTGGCCTCAAGGGCATTTATTGGCTGATTGTTTTTGGCTCTTTTATGTCGTTTTTGGACAAGTTTGAACTGGGTTTCTACCGGGACATTTCCGAAACCCATGTAATAATGTTCTATGCCTTTATTATATAAAATATGCTTGCAAACGCTTTGCGACATATTTAAATCCTTTTTGCATCATATGCAATAATCTCACATCTTTAATATTTCAAAGTCTATATCGCAAACCTTTTGCGACAATTACTTCACATACATCCGATGTATAAACTCCCTAATTCTAGCCATTACTTGACGAAGGTCTCACTATGTGTGAAACCCTACAGCCTGACCCTACTACCGGTGGGGCTCGAAACCCTAGATGGCAGAGACCACAAGCAGCAGGTGCCGTCCCTGTTTCGGTATCATCATTATGTGATTAACTCATTGACATGAGTATTGTCGGGACCATCCTGACTGTGTCCGTGATGAATGTTGCAGTTTTAGTCCCTTCGTTATAACTACGTCGCTTAGCCAAGCCTATGGTATGGTCAACTGTCAATACTAATAGCTTGAACTCGGTTAGTCTCCATCGGTCTTTAATCTTATAATGTTGGACTTCTTCCAACATAATTTGGCCAAAGTTTTCACTAAATACCGAACTAACACGTGCAACACTAATTTTCCATAAAAAAGAGAGACAAATCCTCTCGTGGTCATTTCTCTCCTCGCACGTTTCAAGTGTCACCCAACCAAAGACCTTTTGATAGGCCTTGCCTCAAAGCTATGTCAAATATCTAAGTGACACCGTTCACGTACATGTTCGTACAATGACCTCAAGTTTAAGCATCAACTTGCCTATCATCACTGAAGTTATTATTGACAGATTAGTTAATATTAATCATATGATAACTCTTGTTGGGTCGTTTAGTGAACTCATTCTCTAATGTGCACATGTGTCTCGTCTCGACTTCGCCAAGTCGAATGACCATGAGGTCATCGTCACCTCTCCATGGTAAAGACAAATATATAATGGTCTGTCCGACGTATCGATGATATCTTTTTCTCGAAACATCTACGATCACAAACGATTTTAGACTTATGCTACAAACGATCAAGCTATTCTCTATGATCGAGATTCTCACCTCGATACTTGTTTGACCTCACATCAAGTCTCAGGACTTTACCTAAGTTTTAATGTAGACTACAATTATTTACTTGGGTAAATTCTTACCAACCAGCTTACTGTTATTTCGAATAAGATGTTTGTGCATATGCACATAGATAAATTACCTCGAGGGCATACACATCTCTCAACATGCTTTTATACCAATGTTGGGTTTTCGTGACCCTTAGGGCTCTAAATTGACGTCCGGCCTAAGTCGAGCGGACGACGAAATCATAAAAGCAGCGGAAAGAACAACTTAAAACTATTTTAAGTCAAGCCCTAAGAAATAATGAACCTTATCCAGAATCTCTACTATCCCGCGATGAGTCCGACCAACCCCTAAGGATAGATCTATAATATTAACTGAAAGGGAATTAATTGTCTTTGCCTTTTCAATTTAGCTTTGACCTTAACTTTTAGAGCTCCCTCGATCCAAGGCTTGGTGCGAGTTTCAAGGAGGGGGTTGGCCTCTATTTATATAGGTAGCTGACCCCTCCTTTTTTCTTCATATCCGATGTGGGACTAAACGTTTAGAGAAGACATTAATTTCAAGTTTGCCTTTTATAAAGGCCAAACTTTAACGAATTATCTCCCTCTCACCGTTGAACTTCAGAAGCGATATCATATATCAAATCGAAGAGCATTGAACGGTGAACGCATAGAAACAAACAGTGCTCAATTTCGACTTCATTTGACCCTTCAAACATCGTCTCAAAGTTTACCAAAAATCACGCATTTTCATAAAATGCAGTTGCCAAAAACCGGGTTTCAAAAAACCCTGAAATTTGGGCCCATGTGGGCCCCACCCCCCACCTGGGCGGGTCGGGCACCCGCCCGAAGCGAGTGCCCGCCAACATCAAGCGGTCCCCGTCCGCTCTTGGCGGGCAAGCCAAGCCCGCACTGGGAGGGTGCCCACCCGCTTGAGCTTGCGAGCCGGCCCTGCCAGCTCGTAGCGGGTGGACCGACCCTGCTCGCCCAAAACAGGCGGGCAAGGCTAGCCCAGCCTTCTTTATTTGGGCCACAAGTGGGCTTCTGGCCTCTAGGCCATTTATTAGCTGATTTTTTTGCTCTTCTGAGCCGTTTTTGGATCCGTTTGAACTGGGGTTTCAACGGGGACATTCCCGAAACCCCTGTAACTATGTTCTATGCCTTTATTATATAAAATATGCTTGCAAACACTTAGCGACATTTTTAAATCCTTTTTGCATCATATGTAATAATCCCACATCTTTAATATTTCAAAGTCCATATCACAAACATTTTGTGACAATTAATTCCCACACATCCGATGTATAATCTCCCTAATTCTACTTATTACTTGACGAAAGTTCCCATTATGTGTGAGACCACGAGCAGCATGTGCGGTCTCTATTTCGGTATCATCATTATGTGGTTAATTCATTGACATGAGTATTGTCGGGACAACCCTGACTGTGTCCGTAATGAATGCCGCAGTTTTAGTCCCTTCGTCATAACTATGTCGCTTAGCCAAGTCTAGGGTATGGTCAACTGTTAACCCTAATAGCTTGAACTCGGTTAGTCGCCATCAATCTTTAATCTTATAATGTTGGATTTCTTCCAACATACTTTGGCCAAAGTTTTCATTAAAGACTGAACTAACACGTGCGACACTAACTCCCCATAAACGGGAGAGACAAATCCTCTCTTTGTCATTACTCTCCTTGCACGCTTCAAGTGTTATCCAACCAAAAACCTTTCGACATGCCTTTCCTTGAAGCTAGGTCAAGGATCTAAGTGACACCGTTCACGTACAGGTTCGTACAATGACCTCAAGTCTAAGGACCAACTTACTTATTATCACTGAGAGTTATCATTGAAAAATTAGTTAATGTTAACCATATGATAACTCTCGTTGACTCGTTTAGTGAACTCATTCTCTAATAAGCATCTGTATTGTCTCCGACTTCGCCAAGTCGAACGACCATGATCTTATCGTCACCACTTCATGGTGAAGACAAATACACAATAGTCTGTCCGATGTATCGATATTTCTTTTTCGAAATATATACGACCACGAACGATTTACATTTATGCTACAAACGGTCAAGCAATCCTCCATGCTCGAGATCCTCATCTCGATACGTGTTTGACCTCGCATCAAGTCTCAGGACCTTAACTAAGTTCTACTGTCGACTATATTATTATTTACTTAGGTAAATTATTACCAACCAGCTTACTGTTATTTCGAGCAATACGCTAGTACATATACACAGAGATAAATTGTCTCGAGTGCATACACATCTCTCAACACTAGATCCTGAAGTTTATTTTCCAAACGTCTGATAAATTATCAGGCGTTTGATTATTGAACTTCAGACGCCTGATTCACTTAAGAACTAGTCATTAAAGAGCTGTTGAGACATGAACCAGACGCTTGAAGTTCACTTATCAGACGTTTGATCAATCATTAGACGTTTGATAAGTGAACTTCGGACGTCTAATTCTTCTGATTCAGGGGAAAAACTAGCCATTAAAAACCGTTGATTTGCATTTTTGGGTTTTGACGTCTAATAAGTGAACTACAGATTCAGGAAAAAAACTAGCCGTTAAGAGTCGATGAGACTTGCATTTTTTGGGGGTTTCTTGGAATTTGTGCATGTTTTTGTTCAGTATTTTGACCCTTTTCTCTTCTTTATAAATGGTACTCCCCAGGCATTTGTTTCATACATCTCCAATCTTATTTTTCCTTATCTAATGTATTATTAAATTCTCATTTGTCATGGATCCACATCACCCCAACTACTTCTAACATTTGTTAAATTCTTCAAGTTTATCTAGCAACCCAAATAATCCACAAATTTCAACACTTGAGACCAACGTAGAATATAAATCATCTATTCATCCGAATCCAAATTTTCTATACAATCCACATTTCACATACAATCCACATTTCTAATATAAATCACTGTATCTTGAATTTTCCATGCAGTGTGAAATATTGGAGCATGTGGGAGGCTACGGCAACCACAAGACAAGCCACCTACTAAAAAGAGAAGGATTTTCCACTTACGGTAGTTGCGGCCAACAAAAAAAATCCAAGCTGGACAATCGAGGAAGACAAGGTTTTGGTTAGTACTTATATAAATACCAGCAAAGACTCTATTATTGGTACTGATCAATCGGGCACAACATTCTGGAACAAAGTGACAAAGTACGTCGTTGATTTCCAAACCGATGGAACCATTAGAGGTTACATGTCTTGCAAAAATCATTGTTACTATTTGAATGGGCAAGTTTCCAAGTTTGTAGGCACCTACAATCAAGCAAAGCCACGAAAGAAGAGTGGTGAGTCCGAAAATGACGTCCTATTCACTGCACATAGAATTTATGAAAGTGACACGAAGAAGAAGTTCAACTTAGAGCATGTATGTACATGTTGAAGGATGATCCAAAGTGGATATAGGCCAAGAGAGCTCAGCTCATCCAAAAGAATGACGATAAATGAACATTGAATTAATTCATCATCTTCAGAGCCGGGTACACCGTCTGAGCTGAAGAGCCAAATACACTTACTTCTGTTGGTAATAACACTGAAGATGTGCCTGTTGTAATCTGTCCCATCAGGGTGAAAGCCGCAAAAAGAAAAGCTAAGTCGAACGCAAATGCAATTCCTACGGTGGTAGAAGAAATGTCCGATACATTCTCAAAAATTGCGGAAGCCGATGCTCAGAAGAGGGGTCTGATGCAGGAATTCATTGAAACACAAAGCAGGCTGGCAAATGCAATGGATAAACACTGCCCGCACGAAGAAGTTAGAAATTTTTTCGAAGCTACTGGCGAAGGAAAAGCTATCAAATCGAGAAGAACTTTTTTAGAACGATTGGAGGCTGAGTTGTTTCCAAAATAGTGTTGTCATAGTTATAAAATTAGTTGTATTTTATTTTCCAGTTGTTTCTACATATTGTAACTTGTGTATGTTATTTGAATGAATATATTGTGGATTTAAAAATAGCCGTTGCAAACTAGCCGTTGGCATATGGAGTCCTATATATAACCTCAACACAACACTTTACTACATACAATTGAGAATTATATTTCAATGTCTTCGAATACGTCTTCATCATCTATCGAGTTAGATGAAGTTGATGTTGCAGAAATAGCCGACATTAGTAATTTTATGCTCAATGAGTTTCTAAGCAATCCAAGCATTCTTCCCAGCATGGACGAGCCTCCACGCCGTAGAGAGTAACCATAGAGGTCGGGTGGCGGGTCATAATCGTCTTTACATAGACTACTTCTTTGACCCACTAAACAACGATCGTCAATTTCGGTACAGATTTCTAACGAGGAGGCATGTATTTCTTCACATAGTAGATGCCCTTGGCAGTCAATTTTCATACTTCCAACAACGTTTTGATTCTTAGGGTCGTATGAAGTATCGGCTGTGCAAAAATGTATTGCGACTATGTGGATGTTGGCATATGAAGTATCGGCTGATGTAGTTGACGATTATGTGTGCATATGCAAAACCACTACTCAAGAATGTCTTAATAATTTTGTCAATTGTGTTGTTTTGGTTTTCGGATAAGAGTATATGAGAAGCCAAATGCCGCTGATACTCATCGGCTTCTAAGTGTAGGAGAAGCGTGTGGCTTCCTAGGAATGTTGGGGAGGTTCGATTGCATGCATTGAGAATGAAAAAATTGTCCATCGACATGGAAATGACAATACTCACGTGGAGATCATGGATCACCTACAATCGTACTTGAAGCAGTCACATCGTATGATACATGGATATGGCATGCCTTTTTCGACGTCCTAGATACATGCAATGATATAAATATATTGGACCATTCACCATTATTTAACGATGTTTATGAAGATCGAGCTCCTCATATTCAATTTACGGTTAATGGTAACCAATATGGCATTGGATATTGCCTGGCAAATGGTATATATCCACAATATGCTATATTTGTCCAATCTATTCGTCTACCGCAGTCCGTTTGTCCAATCTATTCGTCTATCGCAGTCTGCAAAGGCTCAATTGTTTATCGCTAGACAAGAGGCTTCAAGAAAGGATATAGAGAGCATGTATTCGGCATTCTAAAAAATAATTTTTTAAAATTAAGAAAAGACAAGAGGCTGCAAGAAAGGATGTAGAGCGTGCAAGAAATGATGTGGAGAAGTTTCAAAATAATTTTTTAATAGTATAACTAGTTGCCCCCCCTAAAAAAATAATTCTTAGGTCCACACCTTACTGTAGGAAACTTGTTTACCAAACAGATACCTAGACACCAGACGTCCAATCAGAAAGCACTATCAGATCCACTTCTCACTGTAACCGAACCACAGTAAGTCAAGGCTTGAAAAATTAGCAGGGACTTTATTCTAGCAGTAAAACATGTTGATCCTTATTCCCTATAGCAGATTGCATGGTCTGAAGTGATGCGGCTGCTACCGCATCATCCGCATCATCCGCGGATGATGCCGTGGCCCACGAGTTGGGCGCAGGTTCCGGGGGAAGAGTGCAGATCGCGGATGAGAAAAGAGGCCACACGATCACTTATTTTCGCAGGAGGAAACGTGGGGTTCAGATTTAGCTATCTCGGGGGTATTCCGATCTTTTCAGACCAGATTAGTAAATCCCTCTTTCTTTATTATTAGGGCTAGCCGCCATTATTTTCTTTTATGCTTATTTTGTTGAAGAACACTTTAGGCATCTTGTGAGGGATAGTCAGGCTTTTAATCCGTTCAGATAAAAGCTAGGAGATAGAGTTCGTCTCGAAGGAACCCCAGTTATCTGTGTTCTTCGTCAATTTTCAATAAAAATTCCATCTTTTTTTAATTTTTCCTCTTTAAAAAACTGATTTGATTGATTCGATCCACCGGATCGTATCAAATTGGTATCAGAGCGGTGAGATCCGATGGCGGAAAGCACGAGATTGAAGACGGATGGCATGGACGAGAAGATTCAAGGATTGCGCGACGAGTTCCAAAAAGAACTAGCGACCACGAACGAGAGGATCACGGACGTCGTCCACAAGCAAGAGGAGACACAAGGGGATTTGCGAGCAATGAGGAGGAGAGATGAAGGCGGAGATGGGTCACCTCGGCCAAATGCTTCAAACCCTAATTTCGGATCTAGGGACGACGAAGGGGAAGAATGCTCAAGGAGAAATTGTTGAGGAAATTTTGGATGATTCGGATCCGGAAATTCAACGACAAAAGATCCACGACGTGAAAATAGCGAAGGTGTTTCCCGGATCTTCAACCACTCAAGCGGCGACGGCAACGGGGGAATCCGGAGTGGATGGAGGGGGGCCAACCCCCCTCCAAACACAGCAAGCGGACCTGCCGGCGGCCGATGAGGGCGCACCGGCAGTCTGCTGGGCCGCGGGGGCCGCGCGACCCCCTACGGGTCGGTGCGACCCCGCCGTGGGCCGCAGAGGGCCGCGCGGCCCGACGGGTGGCCGCCGAGGGCCGAGCGACCCCGCTACATGCGGCCGGGGGTCGCGCCGCCCTCGTCCAGCCACATCGAGCCTTGGGGGCTCCTTTTATGCCCTTGGGGGGTTCCGCCGAGATAGAGGGAGGTCGTGGGGGTTTATTCCATGGACGACCAGCGGCGACAAATCCTCGAGATGCATTTTTGGGCTTTCCAGGATGTGGGGATGACACAAGAAGACGTTTTGGGAGCCGAATGGGTTGGGACCTGATAGTAGACCATATTGGCCAGATGAGGGTCCTGCTACAGCGTGGTGGGAAGATGGAGTCAGTCTCAAAGGAAGGCCGCACGTAGTTCAAATTCTTCCAGAAGCGAATGCTTTGGAATATTCCATTCTTGTAGCAGCCACCGCTTCGGATCCTGCTCCTCTGTAATTTCTGGCCCCATATTCTAGGTCCACGCGAAGTAAGGGAGGCCATAAGGAGAAAGGAATCCGACAAGAGAGAGAAATCGCAAAAGAAAGTGGACTCCAAGAATCCGAGAGTCTCAGTTTCGTTTCTATCGAGTGTAAGTCATTCAGTCCCGACAGCCTCCTGCCCTAGACCTCATAGTTTCACGTGGGAACTAGGACTGCTTTCTAGTTGGTACTACAACGCATAAGCGGTAAGAGCAAACTGTCTTATTGGTTTCCTTTATTGCTCGGAGCGGGGTCTCCTTTGTGCTTGGGAGGAAAACGACCCTCTGTGAGGTTATGTCCCTCAGGGGAGGAGACCGGAGGGGGTGACGCAGGGAGATGCCAATGCGGACCGACGGTTGAAAAAGCTGAAGATGCCCGTATTTGAGGGCGCAGATCCGGATGGGTGGATTTACCGGGCTGAGCGCTACTTTCAGTTGATGGGATTTACGGAGGAGGAGGTTCTCCATGCCGTCGGCATTTACTTTGAGAGGGTGGCGCTGGCATGGTATCAAAGCAAAGATAGATAAGGTTAAAAGCCTATCATAAAGGTACTTAGGAAAGGCACTTAGGAGCCTACACCCTACGCCACAATTCATCATTCTGCATAAAATATTTCCAAAACCACATATACAATAAGTCCATATTCATATATTTCAAAGAGAAAATTCCCTATCCCCCTTGTGATTTAGGTTGGCACCATTCAGATCAGTTAACCAAGCCAGAGCCTCCAGTAGCATATAACGCCCCATCCTGAAAAAAGTTCCTTCTAATTTTATCAATCCATGTTGGCAGAGCATGGAAAGAAAGAACACATAGAGGCATCCTTGATAAAACTGAGTGCTTAAATCTTATCATGAAGCTTATCATGAAGCTTAAATCTTATTAATGGCAATTATACCTTATCATGAAGCTTAAATCTTCTTAAAGGAACATGCAGATAAACAATAGGAAAGGATCTTGACAAACAATTCAATCTGCTAACTACGTCATTGTCCACAAATTAGATCACTGAACTTATATGAAATCCATTCTGAAATCTAGAGGCCATCTCAAAAACATATATTAGTAATTTCGGTGCACTTGACTGCTTGTTTTCAACTTGACAATATATTAAACTGTCATCAGCATACTGAAGACTGCAAATCTTTTGCTCAAAACCCATTGCGCCAAACATGCAATATGTGGTTATCATAGGTCAGATTTAACATCTTAGTAGAAGTACCAGTGCCAAAACAAACAATGGTGTAGATAGCAGATCTCTTGTCTTAACCCCTTTTTCAGACAATTTTTCTTTCTAGTTGACCATTAACCAGAATTAGTGATTTACCACCCACCAAAAATACCTTGATCCAAAAAATACACCTACATAAATACCCAAGCAGAAAGAACTACAAATGAGATCCCAGTCTACATGTCATATGCCTTTGCCAAGTATAAGTTAAATAACAGGACTCCCTTCAACTTGTTTCGGAAACAATAAGAAATAATCTCCTGAGCCACTAGCACACCATCCAAAATACATCTTCCGTTAAGAAAGCTAAACTGTAATTTACTCATCAAAATATCTAGCTTAGGATTAAGTCTATTAGTGAGAACCTTTGTGATGGTCTTATACACAACATTTAGCGTATTTATAGGCTTAAATAATTGGCCGCATTAGCTCAAATGCCAGATGACTCGGTATTCTCTTGAAATATACAATATCAGATGGCGTAAATTGAAGATATGTTGGGTATATTGTCCAAATATTAGGATGTCATATCAAATGCTAAAAATAAATCTCATATGTTTTTATACACATCAAACTTTACATAAATAATAAAATCTCAAAGTATGTTTAAATTATATGTATCTTGATAATAGCATTACACTTCAAATTCATAACCACTGACTAACATGAATAATGATATATTAAAAATGCCATTGGCCACAATTGCAGCTGACATATCAACTTGCGGTTAAAATTGCGGCTGATATATTGGCTCCTGACTGAAATGTTAACGACATCATCTCCAAAATACCACACTTTGAAAACGCGAGCCGTATGGCGGAATGAGAAAATTACCAACATTTTGTCTGACATGTCAGATATGTTAGCGACATTTAGAACAATAGTATCAAGACAACATATGAATAATTCAATCTAGCCTCATTTAGGCTCCTTCATAGAACTCAAAAAAAAAAAAAAGTCTTGAGGATCTCTCAGAAATTCTAAAAGAATGGAGCAGGAATCCCATATGAGCCAGAGCCTTATTACTACGCATATCAAATACAACTTGTCTCATCTCTTCTTCGATAAAAGATACCTCTCTTCAGCATACTAGAAAAAGAAGAGGATGAAAGGGAAAGGAAGGCCATGACCTTCATTCACATCCAATTGATAATACAAATCAATATTCATTTTCCTCCAAATTCATGAAGGCTTCCCATCACCTATCATTCACATTAGCCTTTTTTTGGAGGATCTACATCAAATGGTTTTAATCATTAAAATTTGATTTTGAAATCTATAATTGATGCTTAAAATAATATACAATGATCCGTTAGTTCTTGTAACTAATTTTAATCAAAGCATGAACTATTAGTTTTTAAAACTAAATAAAATTATTGGGACTAGAATAGTAACAAGGCTTGTGCTAAGGTCATTGGGGATTAGAATAGCCCCATGTGAGACAACGACAGATATGTATTCAAAAGTTAGGCATATACTCTCAGCTTTAGTTTTTGGGCTGGAATCGATCATAACCCCATATTATATCGCTGTTTGGCTTTTGATAAATCAGCTTTATAGTAACAAACTGGAATCCAGGTCTTCTTGTAGTGCAAAAAATCATTTGGAGTCCAATATGCGGCCTGATAGCCGGATTTGTACAGATAATGGAGGCCTAAACAATTTGTGTTAGTGTAAGACCTCTTGTGTGCTGTTATTTGTATGATGGCCCTCTTGTGCTTTGAGGGATTTTTTATTCTAAATTTTGCCACCAGTTTGACTCCTTGATAAGGTTGTTATCATAACAAATTGGTACCAGACACCTTTTATGGCCTAAAGGAAAGCTTAGATTTTGATGTGAGGTTCGATATAGTTGGAATTGTACGCGCAGATAATGTAGGCTTGAACAGGTTGTGTTAGACATTTTATGCGTCTCTATTTATGTAAACGCCATTCTTAATCCCCGTAAGTGTGGGATTTTCGGCCCACATAAATTTCATGGATGCATCACACATGAATGCTGAGATTTGTTAAGGTTGGGTATAATTAGAATATTCTTGTATTAGAAAATTAAGTGAAGGACATATATTGGGACATTAGGCCTTTAATTATTAGTTTAAGCTTTTGGATCACAATAGGTCACAATCCATATTGTTTTTTCACTGATTTAACGACAATTTCTGCACTATAATGCATGCATCACTATGTCAAAACAAAAGATATTAATGCACTAATTATTTGGTGACGGTAGCTTCACGAGTCTTTGATCCTTGTTCATTGTCCACAAATCCAACTTCGATGCCTTCACGTTGTGTCAACTCTTCTATAACGGCTACCACCATAATTATTATAGATGTATAGAGTTTTTGAAAATTTTGCAAATATGGAAAAATAACATATGATTTCAGAAAATTCAAGGGGCCATTCTCCTATGGACATACTCCTAAACATGTGCCCTACACAATGCATACTAGAACAATATATAAATGGATATTTGGATTAGAGATCTAATCCAAGAACAACATATCCCCACTCAAATAATAAATCCAAATTAAAGTCCAAATCAAATTGGAAATTAAGGTTGAAGATTAAAAGAATACTTATATCAGAGGTACATTTAGAGATTGGACATGGGAAGTAGATGTTGGGGAGACATATTAAACCAGCACTCATGCTGAGGAAAGCGCGAGGGGCGGAGATCTGATCCAAAAACAAAACTCAAATAAAACAATAGATTCAAATTAGATTTCAATCAAATTGGTATTTAGGGTTAGAAAGGAGACTTAGATTGTAGGTATGAATGAAGATTTTCTTCTTTGTTTTCTTTTTTCCTCCTTTTTGGTTGGTTAGAGAAAAGAAGGGAGACATGGGACTACAAGCAATGATTGCTGACTTTCTTGGTGATTTTTTAAAACCCCTACTTTGAACTGCTTATATTCCCAATTTTTGAGATATGTTTCAATTCACTACCTGTTTCATTATGTTCATTAGATGTTTCATGAATGATTTTAAGCAAGCCAGCATTGGAATCAGAAAATGGTGAGTAGTAAATAGTAACTACTGATGTTAATGATTTCAAATGAGTAACACAGATCATTCAAGAAAACTAGAAATGGAGGAAAAAAAATAAAAATCTATTTATAAATAAATGTATTTATTTACAGTTAGCACCTACAAGGGTTTTTTTTAAAAACCCAAAAGCAATATATACTGAATATCCCATGAAGAGTAATGGTGCATGGGATCCGTGCTGAATCATAGAAATGGTCTTGAAGGGATGAGATGCGCTGGCAAGGTAAAAGTTCTTGAATTCCCTAGTTGAAGTTTTGGGGTCTAGCTCAAGGATAAAGTTATGGGTTGGTCCAATCGAAATCCTTCGACGCTCAAGCCGGTATAAGTATTACATGTGAGCCAAAGGTATTTTAGTATTTTGGCTCTTTGTTAGTGAAAACTTGTATGACGCATGCATTGGACGAGTTTAATGAATTCCACAATTCTGGTGTCTATTTCTAATAGTTCATTAACATGCATTGCATTTTTCTCAATCAAAAGTGTGTTTTTGCATAAACACGGTATGATCAAGTCCAAAATTCTTATTCTTATCGTAGAAATTAGACTAATTGATAATATATATGTTACTCATAAAAATAAATTTAATCGCTGGTCAGATTCAACAATGATGTCAAAACTTAACTGAGGGATTTTAAGATTTTTCAAAACAAAAACGGTAAACTGTACCCGGTGTTTGTATTCGGTGTTTGCATAACTTTGAAGGTATTGGGTTACTAGGTTAAAATTCAAACCCTTTAAATAAACAAATGATGCCAAAATCATCAATATCATATTTCTTACTAATATATTGACCAATGTTTGACTCATATCCGCTGTATCAGCCAATATTGGTTCAAGCTATTTGGCCTTTATGATTACCATAGAATTTATAAGTTGAAAATGTTAATGTTCTGATACTATTGCACTAATTCTGTTATAAACTTTTAATATTAATCATCTTATAATTGTTTAATTATAGTACTTTTTTACTTGCCAGCTCAAAAATGTATGATCCTACGTCATCCTGTTTTTTTCTGTTACATTTAGCCATTACGATCTCATTTATATTATCTCTATTGGCATTGCTTATTTCCTTTTAAATAACAATGTCTTGTGCATTGAAACAAGCATACATAAAATCATGTCTATCTCATGTGCTTTAGTGAGGCAAACATATTCATATGTTGACAACAAAAGTATTCCATATTGTACATTTGAATAAAAAAATTCTTCACAAGTATTATTCCATTATGTCTGTATTGTATCATCTCAATGTGCCCAAAATTTATCATGCTGTATCCACCATACATAAATTTGTGCATCATACATTCTTTTCATTTTGCATTCCTAAGAATAAGGAACCAGGTATAAATAATTTGCATACTGTGATGTTGCTTTATATAATAGGAATAAGAGTGTTCACTTCTTTTATACGCATGGTTAAAATGCAAATGTTGAAGGAAAGTGAGGATTGCAAGTTCATAAAAACTGCAACCCTTTAGCAGGCACTAAGGTCAATCATAAACGGACTTCTTATTATCGAAGCAAAGGGAAAATCATGTCAACCTTTATCATCCCTATTGGGCAATAAGGAAGATTGAACATATTATCATTGAATAAAAGAGAAAAGGAAAAAGTCCCGACTTCAGCATATAGGAGAATGTCATATATCTATCAATATGTTTACAATTCATTCCTTGATTTGCATCATCCTAGGGGCGCTGGAAAGCTCATATAACTCAATAACATTCATTCCATTCTTAAGTCTGAAACTAGAGCATACAAGAGGGTCATGAATATTTATAATAGTTGTATTTTTTTATTATTAAAAAAGATGAAAAGAAGTTGTCAAGCAACCCCTACATACGCAAAAGGAAGAAATAGTCCACAAGTATTTACCAGTGGCAACCTTCAGATTTCTACACTGTTTTCCTTTATTATCACACTAGTATCTAATCATATTGCTCTCACTTCTTGAATGTTGAACTGTCCTCCTAGCCAGACAATAAAGAAAAAGAAATTAACTATATCTGACCTTGCAGTTGGTGAGAGCCTTATTGCTATAATTATGTGACTTAACACTATTACGAATTCTACATGCATCCATACTAACTACTTAGTTTTCAGATTTTGAAGTCAATCGCAACCGAAATAAAGTCGAAGAGGTAAGCTCTTCTGGTATATTTAATGATGCTCAAGTAACATCAACCACCCACCATAGGATATCGAATCCACGGGCCTCTGGTTTTTCTGTACTTCACAGAAACAGCATGTCTTCCGACCAAACAAGCATGAATTTTGTGTGCAATGTAGAATACAAACTTATAAAGTTGTGCCATGATCTACATTATCTATGCATGTAGCCATGTGTGAAAACATGCATTTCATACTACTGTGTGGGCGCATTAAACGCCATATTTCAGAAGTCGCCATAGTCGACACCTTTTGACTACAGTATTTTGATTGCCAGACCTCATTTTAAGCGATAGCCAATTATCTAGCTTAAATATGTTGAAGATAACACAGATTATATACACGTATGTAACACAATCTCACCATATGAGCAAACAAACTGAAAAATTACTTCTTCTGTATGCAGCATGGAAGAGATAATTCAACGCCATCGGCAGTTTTCTGATGCAGAAAGGGATGTCAACATAGCAGATCCTCAGGCACCAGTAAGTATGAATAATTGACCTTTTTCTGATGCAGAAAGGTGGGTCAATATGGCAGATTCTCAAGCAACTTAAGCATAAATAATTGACCATGTCTAGGTGAGCAGGAAATAGAAGTTGAAAGCTTACACACATTCATGATCCGCTTTAAAATATAGTCGATAAATTTTCGAATGCAGGGTATTTAATGAAAGATAGCATATATAGCTGTTCTAGAAGAGTCTTCCAAGGAATAGGTTGTTTACCTCGTCTTCAACATGACACCATTATTTTTGCACATCCAGGATAGGTGTAGTAATCCATCATGAGTAAAATTACATACCCTAGTTCAGAAGGCTTTCATCCTTAGAAACTAAAACAGTAAAGAAACACACAGCAGTCATAAATGTTATGAAAAATGTTACCCTGAAATCATCAAACTGTTGAATCGATGTATGGAGAATGAATCGATTATAGAAAATGATGACATTATTACGTAAAGGAACAGTGGACTTAGTGACATTCTCAAGGTTGTCAACATATTCCTAGCACCAAAACAACACCATGTTTAAACCAACCAAGTGGTTCTATACTTCTATATAAGCATAAACATGAAAACTTGGAGAATGTTAGTACATAGTGGAAAATGATGACAACAGAAATAAGGACAAAGATATATCATCAGTTCAAAGAACAAATCAATCTCATGTATATTGCAGAACAGTTAATTGTGAAAATTTGGAGGATGTTAGTACATAGCGAAATGTAATGTCAACAAAAATAAGGATAAAGATATATCATCAGTTCAAAAGAGCAAATCAATCTCATGCATGTTGCAGAACAGTTGAATGTGAAAATTATAGTTCTTAAATCCTAACTAAGTTCAAAGTCAGAATCTGGCACAGAATTGCAATACAACATACTTAGAAAGAAAGAAAGAAAAAAATTCAAATCACAGGCTTAACATATTATGCGTTTGTCATTTTCGAGCAACATTTCAGTACTTTAATTCTGACCTTCAAACTTTGCAATGTTAATTTTTAACAAGCCTAGTACAACTTTATTAGGAAACACAAGCATCCATCTCCCAAGTAGTGGTACTTGACAAGACAGTAAAAGGTTTCCGAAATATATTATAAATGAGTAGAACGACTACACTGACGGAATGAGCATATAAAGAGTAATTATGTTTCTTACAAGTACCCAAGCCCACCAGGATTTGGCAACCGAGTGTACACCAAAATAATAATAATAGTAATAATAATAATAATACTACTACTACTACTACTACTACTACTACTACTACTAATACTGTGGCTTAACATTTTTGGTCAACGACCAAAATTCATGGACTAAACATTTGTAACAATATGAAGACGATTTTCAAGGGATAAATTAAAAAAAACTTAGAACTCCACAATGTTATCACTTGAGGAGATACAAAATGGTCTTCCAAAATTCATTACTAATATAGGAATAGGATGAATACTCTAACAGAATGAGGACATTTTTGTAACTAGAGGAAACTAGACTAGAAGGAATTTGTTATCATGTGATTTCATTTATCATGAATGATTAACAGAGCATGCTATGGAAATGAATCTACATGACAGCTCGTATTCTGTCTTGATATGTCTCCTCTCTTTCTACAAGATAACATACCCATTGCTCTTTTTATTTTCCATGGTAATCCTAGAGTCTCAACAGCAAGAAGATCCCACAGAGTCAAAGCAACAACTCTTCTAGTGCAAGAACTAATGCTGAGCTACTGGCGATTGCTCAAAGGTATATACTGTTCAAACATTTGCAACTTAAATTACTGAACATGTCTAAGTTTATCTAAATACATGGGAGAACCATTCTACCGATTCTAATTTAGGCACATAAGAGGCAAGTATATCTTCATTGAAAAAGAAAAAAAAAAGAGTTATGATATGATCTTTCCCAATAATATTTTATTGAAGATATCTGGATGAAACAAATGCCAACAAGCTGAGTGTGACCGAGCTTGCAGAAGTGGAGAAAGGGCTAGATACAGCAGTCAGGCAAACTATGTCAAGGAAGGTTCGGTTCCTTTCCAAAATTAAATGCACCTTTCCGGAACAGAAATCCAATTAGATTTGCCATGAATTAAAATTAACTGTTAATGAAATCTACATGAGTTAAAATTATGTTTTATATACGAACATAGTTTATAATTTTGCAATTATTTAAAATTTTGGTTTTGTTTCATGTTATTATAATAAAGGTTAATAGATTATCCTTCCATAGATCTTGTATCATGTTTCCTGCAAGGATACTATTTAACTAGTTACCTTCTCTGAAAACGACCATTGGACTTAAAAAATCACATTGTTAGTTTAGCGCATTCTTTCAACAATTAAATTTAATGCAGAAGAAAATCAGTATAAGCTTATTTATCAGATACTCTCATAGTCACTACAGATTAAGCTGAACATTTTAATGATGAGGTTTGTTACCCAATGCCACCGCCAACATGTACACGTTAAACAAATTTGATATAAACAGGGTGACAACAGAATGCTACTTTTGGCATTCCTTTTACAGTTGTACAATGATGCCCATAATAACATTACCACAACCAACATGCTAATTTTGCCAAGCAGAGGGGGTCGCTATGAAGCCATCACCACTAGCAGAACTTTGAAGTCTTCTACACGAGCCCATTTTCTAGATTTCACTCTGTTCGGAAATGTATCCCCATTATTTTAACAACTAATATATTCTCCTTTACTTCCCTCAGCGACGTCACATGCACTTTTAATTAGCTCAATACTGATTTCTGCTCCACATGCCAACAAACATCTCACTTTATACCCATCACATATTCCAATCAAGCTACCTCTCACTTCTTAGATCTTACAAATGAACTAATATTTTATATATTTATATTACCTTTCAGTGTAATGTAATGCTGCAAAGCCAAGAGCCTGTTGACTTGGAATAATTTTGTAAAATCTTACAGATTTTGACCAAGTCTTTTTCAGGCATGATCTTGCTATTGAGGATCATTCGGGAGTGCAACCTTGTTTGCACATGCACATACGCATGCTTGCACATATGCAACATGCATGCATGCACACATGTGCGCACATACAGATTCTATGTGTATGTGCATGTGCATGTGTCTGTATCATATATGTCGGTTTCCTCATGTGTGCATATTATATCTAATTGATACATTTTTACTTATGGTCATTTTATGCAAATTAAGCCCCCAACCGTATGGCCTCAGTACACATATCATGTGCCCACACTATTTCAGTTAACTGATCAATACCTGCTCTAGCATGCTAATTCTCTGTATGTGCCGTCATGGCTCTAGTTATCTGCCATCATTGATGATTTTATACACTGATCAAGACGTGGTAGTTCCAATACATACAAGAAGACAGTGAAATGTGCGCTTGTGGTCTATACTTATCATCAAAGATCTTAGTATAGTAGTCAAAATATGTTTAAGAGGGCATACCATACATCATTATACGAATATTTTTAGGATTTTGAATTAGGATTAGTGAATGATTAATTAGGATAGAGGATACCAATCAAGTTTTTGAATGGGAGCTTGAATCTGGAAAATCAGGCTTTGTAAGCTAATGTGCTCCGCACATGACTGTGATTGCATGGAAAAGTTATCCCAGATCATTCCTGTAACTTAACTAAGTAATTTCATACAGGATTATTTGCAAACACCCCTATGTTGCAAAGAGACAACCATGTAGATATAGACACGACATGTTGGCACACAGAAAATTCTAACAAATACATGGGAGGCACGTCTGACACAACAACATGGCTTCGACAAGAGAGTTTGTTTTGCAAGGAGTACCCTCACCAATATGACCGTAAATGGTACCCATGACCCAAAATCTCGATCCGACTATTTTGTCATTTTTCGAATTCGGTTCTATAAATGTTAACCCAAATCCTTATCGCGACGTGTTCAGGTTTGACCTTATCAAATCCGAAAACCTAATAACAAACACTTAAACATGATAACTAGCCCAAAATATAAAGATCTTTGAAGCTTATTATGAGAGATTCTCTATGATCTAGTTATTAAAGTTATAAAAATGAAACTTTGTAATATTAATGAACTGATAAGTTAAATTTTTTATCAATTTTCAAATAATAAATATCAACGTTACTGAAAAAACAATATCTATTAATACTAGCACTTGTTTAGTTGAAACCCGAACCCAGTAAAATAAAAAAATAGTCCAACCCGGACCCGAGTCAACATAAATTTCTTATCGGAGTTGGGTTTGAATCTTACATGCATCCGATCCGAAGCCACCCGTTTGAACCCTTACCACCCGAATCCACCCGTTTGAACCCTTACCACGTTTACACCCCTACCTATCAAACATGCCTAACAAGCTGCCTAATTTCAGCTATCCATTGTAGCATTTTGTTAAAAAGATCAAACTGCAAGGCTGCCATTTGCACCAACCCAACACATGGGTCACCGGTAACTCACATAGAAGCAGTTAGGTCTATGTACTAAACAGTTACTTTGATCAACCATCTATTGGCCAGATAAATTTCTAAAACTCGCTGCCAAAATAAATGAACGAATGAATAATATATTGATAATAAAAAATAAAAAAATACAACTCATAGTCCTGTATAGTGGTCCGTTCAACTGATTGAACTATTTTAAGCCAAAAACAAGCATGGATTGACTTCCAATGGTCAGAATGATCAGACTAATTTATACCTACATATATACCCCATGATGTGACTTAGCTTCTACCTTTCTTTCTAACAATTATACCAAGATATTTGGAACCTTCAAATCTGGGAGTTTCGACATCACCCCATTGTAATGCTGTTCCACCATGGCTTGACAGGTATCATCTCACAATGTATAGGAGACATAGTTTAGTGCAAAATATAACACACATTTTGATCTTATTGCACTGACGTATGCATAGAAACTTAAATGTATGTTAATACTCAAAATTCTCCCTTAGCATTAGTACACATCTGAAACGATAAATGGCCAATGCTAAACCTACCCAACAACATCAAACATTAGCTCTAAGTCTCCAGCCTTCTCTCTCTGTATCTTCACATCCAGAATTTTCATTGTAACTCCCAAATCTTTTATGTCAACATCTTTGCTCAGAGTTCAACAAACTTGATTTCTTTCTACACTTTGTCGCTATCCACATGTCATCCATTGGCACTTGAAAGGATTTTTACAGTTTATCTAAAAGCGGTGTGATTGTCAAACTCACACTTTGAGTGACTATTTTGCCACAATGGAGTTAGATTTCATATGCTGCTGCCGAGAAATGTTTTAAATTTAATTTATTTATACAAAAAAACACAGATATATGTGTGTATGAGAAAAATGGGCATCAACAAGCCAATGAGAATTTCCTCCTTGGCTAGCGTCCTTAGTCCTAACCCCCACCGCCTTTAATTTTTATCCTTCAATCTGAACCATTCATTTTGTTTTCATCTTCTAAAATATCAAACCCTTAATTTTTAAGTTAATCCAAAGAGTTGTACGTGTTCATCCACTCGTTACAAGTTTAACGGTTTCACCGTAATAGAATTTTTTACAACTGTCAGTTGAACGTTCAAAACCATTAGGGTTCACCCGAAAATTGTTAGTATGTGATTTTAAAACATGAAAGAACAAACTGAACGGATCATATCGTCGAAAAAATGGAGAGGGGATGTTTGTGTGAGCTAGCTAAGGAGGAAATTGCCTCCTTAATGGAGAGGGGGTGTTTGCATGAGCTAGCCAAGGGGCAATTTCCCCTTGGCTAGATGATACCCATATTGCTATATATATGTATGTATGTGTAGGTATGTATATGTATGTATATGTATATATGCATATATGCATATATAAGGAATATGTAAGTCAGCTAGCCAAGGAGAAAATCTTTCCTTAGCTATGTTAAAAGGTCCAATCTTCCATTATTTTTTGGTCTCTCTTTGATCTTCATATTCTAAATTTCCAAAAAAACAAATATCTAGCAAACTCTAGAGATTTTATTCGTTCATCTGGCCATTTCAAAAACGTATATTATTGCGAAATCTTTAAAGTTACGATCAATGAATGAACGAGCAAAACACACAAGCTTCACTAGATATTTGTTGTTTTGATATTTTAAAATGTGAAGATTAAAGTGAACGATCCTGATGGCCTAAAATAGCAAAGATTAGACTTTTAAAAGATAACCAAGAAGGGATCTCCTCTTTAACTAGCTAACCTGCATATTCATGTATACACACACATGTTCTTGTGCAAACCTTTTGCACATGAACATTGGGTGAAAACAACTCGTTTTTGATTATATTTTGATCAACATACTAAAAATCAATTTAATCCTCTTATTTACCTTTACGACCCGACCATTACAAATTAAATGGTTTTAAAACAATAGAATTTTGTGTAACAAGTCCTTATGTATGTATGCACGTTAAGATGTGAGCAGACGGTGTAAAACATTTCATACACATGCCTTTAAAAACTTCATATTTTCTATATTTGTTTTTTCAATTTTTTTGTTTGTGGTTGTGCATATTCTAAAATTTTAAAACTCCAAATATTGGTAATCCTAAGGGGAATTGACTCACGATCGGCTCATTATAAAAAGTTCTGTTGTTCTAAAACAGTTGAATTTGTAACAATAAGATCACGAGTCAAATAACATAGGATTCACTTGATTTTTGGTATGTTGAGCATCAATTATGTGTATATCAATATCAATGATGTTAATCACCAAAAAAAATGCAAATCAATGTTTATAAGGGCGGATGTAGGAAATTTCCTACACTTGATACTCTTATATATTATGCTTATGTATATGCAAAAAATGTAAATGTTCTATCAGCATATGATATTTTTCCACACCGACACATATATACACCATTTCTTTTTATTTTTTATGTATTACACATCATAAATGATCAACATACCAAAAATCAAGTGAATCCAACGCTATTTGATCATCGATCCAATAGTTGCAAATTCAACTATTTCTAAACAATATACCTTTTTGTAATGAGTGGATCGATTAAAAATCACTTTAGGGTTCACGTATGACAATGGAAGCGTTTCCTCATATACCAAGACAAAAAGTAGGGTGGTACAACAAGTACAAGCCCATGTGGGCTTGTACCACCCCACTTTGTGTCTTCTATATGAGGAGATGCCTCCCATATTCTTTGATACTCATTATTCTCATATATATATATATATCAAAATAATTGAAATATGCAGTTAGTGTGGGAAATTTTTCTGTGCTAACAGTTATTTCCTTTCTTTTTTAATTTTTTAAAAAGTGAAATACACAGAAAAATGTGCAGACACTTCAGGCAAAATTCTTATAATGCAACACATATACATCATTTTTCTCTTTTTTTTAAAATTAGTCTACATATCATATATGCTTACCATACCAAAAATTAAGTTCACATATTCCCCTCACATTCCGGCTGTTACAAATTCACGGATTTTAAAATAATAGAACTTTGTGTAACAAACTGATCGATGGTCAAATCCCTTAATAAAAAATTCGAAGAAAATTTAAAAAATGTTCTTGCACTACAACGCACACATATTAACCTTATATATAATAATGTATATGTGCCATCAACATGAAAAAAAATTCGTGCTAATGCACATACACATCATTCTTTTTATTTTTAACTTTTTGGATGTGTTCTATATATCATGGATGATCACCATATCAAAATATCATGGGAAAAGTGTTTGTGTGCTATCACCATAGGAAATTTCATGCCCGCTAACAACACATACACTATCCTCATTCATATATATATATATATATATATCATAATAATGGAAATATACTGTCAGTGTGAAATATCCTCATGCTAATAGACATTTTCATGATTTTTTTTATTTTTTAGATTTTTCGAAATTGATCTATATATCATAGATGATCAACATACCAAAAATCAAGTGAATCCAACATTATTTGACCTTTGATCCAGTTGCTGTAAATTTAATAGTTTCGGAAAAAATAGAAATTTTTGTAAAAAAATGGATCAAGTATCAAATCCCCTTAGAATTCAGCCATATTTGAGATTATTGAGTTTTAAATGTGTACAACCTAAAAAATTTCAAAAACATACGGGAGGGGGTATTTTGTGTTAGAGTAAGATATTTCACTTGCTTACAGCACATATACCGTAAGCTCTATATACATATGAACATGAGTATCAGTTAGCCAAGAAGGAAAATTCATCCTTGGCTAGCATAAAAAATCTCATTTCTCATATTTTTCTGGAGATCGGATCCGTTCATTTTGATATTCATGTTCTAAAACCCCAAGCCACCACTTTTCAAGTAAACGCAATATGTTTTGCTCTTCCATCTAATCACTGCAAAAAATTTTGTTACTACATGGTTTGGTGTTATAGACCATGGAGATCAAAATGAACAGATCCAATCATTAAAAACATATGATGGTTGAGGTTTTGAAACTAACCACAAAGGAAATTTCTTTCTTGGCTAGCTGAAACCCATATTCTTCATATATATATATATATATACACTAGAAATTGCACGTGCCCTGAGGGCACAGAAGAAGTCGTCGCCCAGGCGCAAATGCGGAGAAAAGCGGGGGCTAAACGATAAAATGCGTGGGTGTGTGAGGAGCGTCGGGGGCAAAAGGAGGAAAAGCAGGGATCAAAGCATAAAAAACCCACCCCAAACCAACTCCCCAAAACCCACCCCAAACTAAGCCCAAAACCACACCCACCCACCATTGGACCCCCACAAAGATGAGGTGGAGCACCCCCTATCCAATCGTTTGTCCCTCTAGGACAAACGTCACATTGACCTCAACAAATAGTTTTCAAAGTTTCAAATTTCAAATTCAATTTTTTCTCGCAAAACTTTCTCTAACACATTATCTTATCCTAGTCAGCATCCTACTCATCAAGCCAAAATATGACTGGGACACACCCAGCCACGTAGGACAGATTCAAAAAATGTCCTCAAATTTATAATAAATATATGTGATTACTGGATGTGTTGTCAGCATAGGAATTTTCTTGCTGACAGCCATGCAACACGAATTGGTTGGGCAATCACCCCTCAATTTGCAAAATCACCCTCAACTCAGATCCCCCTTCTCACCTCCCATCTCTGCCTTCTCCTCTCCCACTGTTACTGCTGATCTGTCGCCACCGCTCGTCGAATGCCCGTCTCAACCTTCTCCATGCCGTCGACAAGCACCATTGTCGACTCCTCAATGCCACAACCTCCTTCCCGCAGCCGACAACAACCACCGCTGTCGACTCCTCCACGCCACAACCTCTTTCTCGCCGTCGACAACATCACTTCAACCCACCCTTGCCAACTCCCCACTACAACATCCTCCCTGGATCGATGACAACATCGCTTCAACTCACATCCACCCCTCGTCGTCAATAACCATCATCACCACCATCAACATCATTCTCCACCTTCAAACCTCCCCCTTCTGCTCGTCATCGGGTGGCTCTTCCTCCCCACTCTGACCTCCTCCAACTGATCCCTCCCATTAGATTTCTTTCACACCCATCGCCACTAAGGATGAGGTGGTAAATGGAGGAGGCCCGCGGGAGAAAAAGATGTCATGGGGAGGTTGGGGAGGAAGAGATCGGAGGTGAGGGTTTGGGGTGTTATGCAATTTTTGGGTTTTGGAAATAAGAGGTGCTATTTTGCAAAACAGCACCGCCCAATCAACACGCGCCACATGGCTGTCAGCACAAGAAATTCTTATGATGACAACACACATCCATTTATATATGTGTATGTATATGTATATAGCAAAACGGGGGCCAGCTAGCCAATGAGGAATTTCCTCCTTAGCTAGCTCACCGATCCCACACCCCATTTTTTGATTTTTTTTTAAGTCGTACACATTTTAAACTCTTAAACTCCCAAATATAGGTGAACCCTACGGGTATTTGACCATCGACCCACCTTTTAAAAAAGTTCTATTTTTCTAAAATCGTTAAATTTGCAACGATTAGATCGAGTATCAAATAATATTGGATTCACTTACTTTTTGGTATGATGATCATCCATCGTGTATACTACAAATCCTAAATTTTTATAGAAATATGTGGGTGAGGGCATCATGCTACCGAGTAGTAAATTTTCATCATTGGGCAGTTGATATTCATTATTCTCATATACATATATATAAGAAAAGTGTTCCTAAGGTGACTCCTTAGAAAATTATCTAAATTCTAAAGAGTCTGCCTAAAATCATATAATTGAGCTACTTTGTGAATGATCTAATCCGTCCATCGCGATCTTCATTATTCAAAATGGTTATCTTTAATAAATTATATGATTTAGATACCGTTTGACAAGTGACATTATTTGTTCTATTGTTAAGAACATAATATACGGCTAGAACACATTACAAGCGCATAATTTTTTATAAATAAATATATGTTGACTTGTAGGTCATGATAGATGGATATGATCACCCATAAAATAACTAACGATATGACTTTAGGCTGACTCTTTAGATAATTTCCTAAGAAGTCATCTTAGAAACACTTTTTCATATATATGTGTGTGTGTGTGTGATGTAGCTGTGCACATGCACAGCTAAACTTAGGTGTGCACGTGCAAAAAAAACACATCTTTCTCTATTTTTTTTGAAATTTTTTAGGATTGATGTACACATTTTAAAACCACAAAACCCCACATACGGGTAAACTCCAGGGGCAATTGGTTCTCGATCCACGCGTTGCAAAAAGTTCTGTTTTTAGCAACTTTTAAGATTATTAAACTTGCAAGTGTTAGATAGAGGATCAAATAGCATTATATTCACTTGATTTTTGATGTGTTGGTCATCCATGAGCTGTACAACAATCCTATAAAAAATTAAATGGGAAAACGGGGAAACTGTTAGCGTGTACAGGTAACTTAGATGTACACGTGCACACACACACACACACAGTTCATGAGTTGATGTGTTTTATGCAAATTCACCTTGATATTTATGTTTTATAATTCATTTTTATTTCAGTGGCTCAACCAAATATGGTATTCTGGTTTTCTTCAATGACCTTACCACCATGGCTACCATCCACCTTTTCATGCCCTTATACTCCACATCTTTTTGACTATTTGATAGATAGCTGCTCCCTTTTACCAAGCAAAAGAGTTCTAATCTCCGCATCTAATCTACTTGGATATGATTCTGTTGCAATAGAAGACCATTCCGTGCGGGTTGTTCTCGTTGGTATCTTCTTCATTCTATTGCTATGATATATCCCACATTCATGTCCATTTTTTGATCCCTTATATCTTAGTCCATGAGATATTTCCTTTTTTCAGTTGATCTAGAACTTTTATAAATTTGATGACTACCAAGTGCTCGCTTCTCTTCTGTTATCAGAATTTGTGTTTCCATTACTACCACTGAAATTTTCTTTCTGAATTTCATAACTTGTAGCTGTTGAATCTCCTGTAGATGGCAAATAAAACACTAAGAATTGAATATTTCAACCGCCCAAGAGATCAATTAGAGTTACCTAACTTGATTCTTAATCAACACAATCTCAAATCACTTGCAAATAAAAGATAGTAGCACAAATTAAACTTGAAAGAACAGAGATAAAGCACAAGAGACAATAAGAGCAATGTAAAAACACAAGATTTATCTGTTTCACCCAACCCTAGAGCTACCTCTAGTCCCAAGCCGCGCTTGGAGTTAATCCACTAATCAATCTTCCAATGAGAATATAACATTTGCCTCAAACTCGAGAACTTTCCAAACACCTTTTCAACAAGAGTATTTACAACACTTGCCTCTCAACTATAAGAGTTTCACTACTCACCAGACGTGTAGATTTTACAACACCACCTCACCAAGTAAGGATTTTCACATCACCAAGCAAAAATGTTTACCACTTCACAATTAAGAATTTTACATACCTTGTTTTGGTGGATTTTTACAACCTTGCCTATAAGCTTTACAATTGAAGCTCAATGTGTGTGAAATGGTTAAGGGTAGAACTCTTTGATCTCAGGAGATAAGGGTGAGAACCTTATGAGATCACAGAATGGATTTTGGCCAAAAGATTGCTTAAAAGCTTGTTGAGAACTTTGGAAAACAAAAGGCCAAAAAATCAAGGATTTTGCTTAGAATTTTGGAGCACAAGAGCTTGTTTCATCTTATGAAAACTAGTTTTTAATGAAAATCCTTCTTTTAAAAAAGCACATCAACATCCCCATTTATAAGCCAGGTTTTGGTTTAGGCAGAATAAAAAACACCCTCAACAGCGGCTATAAATGGCTAATTACGGATTTCCAGCGTTGGCCAAATGGCTAGTTCTAGTCGACTATTGTACACTTACTAATCGACTAGTTATCAGCTAGTGGACTAGTTGATGTACATTGGTCGATTAGTCCAAGCATGTCTTAGGAAAGATTGCTCTAAGTAAAAACTAGTTTGTTGTAGTTCATTACATAGTCGACCAATGTTTAACTTGTCGAGTAGGTTATGTACTATAATCGACTAGACTGACATGCTTTCTAGCTTATTGATTACCGGTCTAACTTGTCGACTATGTATCTGTTCTGGTCGACTAGTTAACTTATGAAACTTCAAATACAGCCAACTAAACTTAGAAAAACTATTTTAAAATTATTTTTCAAAATATTTTAAGCTTTTGAAAAAGTGATCCTAAGTGTATGTAAGCTTCAATACAAGCTTTTACACAATCTAAGACAAGACTAATACTTACATCAAAAGACATAAATTCTTCACTTGAATGCTTTTTGATGTAGTTTCTTGGAGTTATATGTGCATGTCTCCGATTCTAGATCTCTTTAAACTTGCTGACTTGCTTGAGCTCCATTGACTTCATGTACCATGAATGATTTCTTCGTTTTGCTTTCATCAACACTTCAGTCTAGTGATTACTTTTTTGATTAAGTGCTCATTGTAATTCCCTTATATATATATCCACAACTTATTAGTACACACAATTGTTTGTTCATCATCAAAACATACCTAGTGTTGACTCAATATCCTAATATTTTCTCCATTTTTGACAAACAATTGATACATAAAATATGATTTTAAATGAAATTCAATACACATCCCCCTGCAGAGATGCATAGTGTTAGAAATTAACTATGAAGCTCTCATACGTCAATGCATGTTAGAATGTTAGAAATAAGCATATCCAAGGCATGCATCATATGTATCATATGTGTACCAATAATGAGTGTATGAAATATAAGTGAGATCAATTTCATATGAGAGCATATTAACATGTCATACATATGTGAATTCAAATGGCAAATGAGAACATATCAACATGTCATATTTTAGGACACTCAAGTATTTCTTCCCCTTTGACATTATCAAAAGGGTGATAAATATCAATGTTCATCAAAAAGTGACATTAAACAATTCTAAAAACATGTCATGAAATTTCCATAGTATAATGTGTAAATGACCAAGACATGAGTTAAATATACCACTTCAAGCTATAATATGTGATATCAATATTATACAAGCTATGTTAACAACATTCAAAATGAGGTATATTATGTCAACATAATGTTGCTAATCAAGATTTTAGCATAGAAAATATCCATGTATCCAAGCAAGTAGATCATACACATCAAAATGAAGTATAATCTCAAGTCATTGAAGCACATATGAGGTGAAGCTTATATTCTCAATTTTTATCCATAAAAGTTTAGTTCATGTTAGCATGGTACCTCAATATTATGAATAGAGACTATTGTAAGAAAGAATGAGTCAAACCAACGGGATATCATGTATCAAATCTCAAAGAATCAAACAGTGCATGATATTCTAGCATATTTTCAAAAATATCACAATATGAATGATGTGTGAGCAAGTATATATCACAATATCCATTATACAAGTGTGCGTATCAATGAAGTGTCATAAAAAGTGCATGATACCACATGTGTATACATCAAAATTCATACCATGAGCATATTACATATCATAAAGAAGTACCAATGTTTCACATACCCATCAAATTACATTACATGAGCTTTAAACGACAACATATAAAGCACATATTGTTCAATCTAATCATAATCTCATCATCATAATTCATATCCAAAGAGTTAATATCTAAAGAGATTTATGATTCCAATATCAAGCCATATAACATAAAACATGAAATTTGATACCACAACATAAAAGAGTTATTACTTAACAAAGTTCATGACCATGACCATTACAAAACATGAATACATCACATCTCTAATCAAAGATTAACAACTTCATGAGCATCTAGAATACATAGACAAGCATCCAAAGTGCTTCCCATCTCCAAGCAATTGTCACCCTTGTGGAGGTTGACTAAATAATCTAGCACGGATTTCATCCATGAATTCTTCTTGCATGTCGATGATATGGCTCAAAAAGTGTTGTTGATCTAGTTGCATCTGTCACATTTGTCGTGTCATGAAATTCTGCATTTCCAACAATTTCTCATCAACCGATCCAGTGTGAGAGGAAGGAGTAGCAAGTGGAGGAGGATGGGAACATGATGGGGGTCATCTTCTTGGTATTCATTAACAAGATGCATCATAAGAAGAACGAACCTATCAATATGGATTGTCAAGGGTAGGACATCAACCACAAAGTCAATAGATACACCAAAATGCTTGAATATCCTAATAAGAAGACAACTATGATAAATGGATCTATATGATGTCCTAAGAAAGTTGTCAAAGAATACCTATGTGCCCAATTCAATTTGATTCGACCAAATGGTGCATAAACACATTTAGCCGTATGCATAGAAACATAACTAAAGTTGCCCAATTTTTGAATAAGATTATAAGACAAGGTTCTGACAATCACTCTAGCATCTGGGCGCATAGAACTCAATGTGATGTCAGGCCTAATGAGTTTGATGTCAATGAAAATCTTGGATAACACATTCTGATCATTAGTTGGCACCTTATTCAAGAAAACTCGATCACAAGGGACATTAAGAATCCTGTCGATTTTTCTAGGAGCTAATTTGATATCTGAACCCTTAACAAAGCTCTTAATTTTATGATTATCAATTCTTTCTAAGCGGGTGTAGAAGAGAAGAACAAGTCTAGGATAACAATGAAATCTATTGTTGAAGGTAAATACATCATGCAAATTAGAATTCAAGAAAATTTGAGAAATCCCATAGCTAACAAGTTCTTCAAATTTGATGAATCTTTCACACATAATTCTCTCTAGGATACTTCAAGTATTCTTGTTCAAGATCAGGATTCTTGAGATATTTGTGAAAAGATTCGGGTTGATCTCTAGAAGATGAAGCTTGGGATGAACGTTCTCTTAGGCATGGTTTTCTAGCAAGATGATCAAATGAACTCTATATGCAAGGAAACTAGGTTCAAAATGCTAGAAATCAAGAGAGGAGTGAGATAGACCTTAAAAGATTGAATTTTGATGAAGGAAGAGGCTCAGATCTGTAGCACTTAAGGCTTCCTGCATGAGATTGCAGCAAGGAGGTGGGAAGCGTGGTTGGGATGAGGGGGCTATGATTGAGCTAATTGAAGTTTTGATGAAAAGTGGTTGTCCTAGGGCCATAGGATCAAAAAATATGTGGCTACGATTAAATGGCTCCTAATGGGTTTAAGTGAAATACCCAATAAGAGAATGGATTCTCTTAAAAGAAGTGGGTGCAACCCAATAAAATTGGTTCAAACCTGAAACAGATCGAAAATCTTAGAGCTGGAAATAGCAGCGACTAGTCGACTACCATGTAGTTACCAGTCGGCTAGTGGACTACTTGTCGACTAGTCATACTTTTCACTAGTCACCTAATTGATGCTGAAGTTGGACTATACTGATGTCAATTGATTTATCAGCTAATACACTTAGTCAGCTAATCAAGCTATATGGCATTAACAACTAGATGATACAAATAATTAAGCCCTAAAGTCAAATAATATGCCAATCAAAATAATCAAATACACACACAAATTAATCATTAATGTGTTGTTTGGTTTGTTTAAGGCTTCAAGTGAATTATCATTTGATTTTTGGGATGCCTTGCATTAGGTTTCAAATGTTCGATTCATTTGGAAACCAAATCCAATTTGGTTTTGATTTCCTATCTTTTACATATTTGTAATTATTAGGATAATGAATATTTTTGCATGAAATTGTTTATATATTGATTTTTTATTTTATGTGAACCTAGGGATCAAAATGTTAATGCCTTGGTTATTTCTATTGTTCGTTGTTTGGGATTTATTAACTCTATGTTGTTGCTTATTTGGATTTCTAGTTTTCCTATCAAATTTTGTATATAAATAAGTATGATTTGGTTTAACCCTATTATTTTCATTATCTTTATTAAAGCTTGGTCCTAATATATTTTTAAAAGGAATTTGTGAGGATAATAGATAATTTGAGTTCTCTTTTCTTTTATTAAAATTATTAACATTTTTAGATAATTCTTCATATTTAAGTTTAGTTGAAGTTATATCATTTTTGTGTTTCTCCTAACACATTACTTAGGTCACTACAATCTTTCCTAAGAATTTTATTTTCTTCTTTTAGGTATGAGTTTTCCTTTTTAAGGTTTTTATTATTATCTTTGATTAAAACTAATTCATCTTTTAAGTTTTTAATTTCTTCTTTAAGCTCTTTAGTTAAGGTGGAATTGTCTTGAGTTCCTACATCTTTTAGTGAGGTTACTTCTAATTTTAACTTGTCATTCTCTTCAACCAATTTTAAATTCTTATTTTCTAGATTATCACTTAGTGAATTATTTTTTGGACATTTTTATGAGCTTCTTTTAATTTAGCATACATCTTGATTAAGGATTCATGTTGAACACATAACACATCAAATCTACTCTTAATATGAACATCATCATCACTATCGTCACTATCAGAATCTGAACAAGAATTGGAGTTAGTGTTAGCAAATACCTCTTGTGCCATGAAGCATACTTCATGGCTCTCTCATTGGTTGATGTCATCAATGCCTTTGGCTCCATTAGATCCTCCATATCCTCATTTGGGTCCTCTGGGTCTTTTACATGGAACGTCGAGGTTCTTTGGTGGACGGTGATCATTCTCCTTTCCGTATACATGCTCCATGGTATACCAAATCTCATTGATAGAGATAGCATCAAAAACCAGATCAAAAACTTCTTTAGTAAAACAAGAATGTAAAATATACATTAACATGCAGTTGAGACGTTCTGTCTTTGTTTGTTCTTCGGTCCATGTCTCCCTTGGTGTAGTAAGTGTCCTGCAAGGTTAGAGCAGGAATTCTCCATAGACGTAGTCTATAGCCCGAATGAACATCATAATTCTTCTTTTCTTCCATATACAGTACTATGTTCCATTGGATGGATGCTTGGGTCTCCACCAAATCCAACTACGGGTCTCTTTGTTAATGACATATAGATACCTCGACATATAGATACCTCGCTCTGATACCACGTGTTGGATCTACTGTAAATAGCAAGTGAAACAGTAGATGTTGTATGTGAATAATGTTATCAAATAAAATTTATAGTTAAAAATATTCCCTCTAAATTTCACTTAAAAGATCAATAAGAGTTACCTAACTTGATTTTTAATCAACACAATCTCAAATCACTTGCAAATAAAAGATAACAAAAATTAAACTCAATATACTATTATAAAAATAAAACACAACAGACAATGAGAGCAATGCAAAGACACAATATTTATCTAGGTTCACCCAATCCTATGGCTACCTACAGTCCCAAACCATGCTTAATCAATCTCTCAAGAAGAAGATTACACTTGCCTCAAATCCAAGGTCTTTCTAACCACCTCTTCAACAAGAGGATTTACAACACTTGCTTTTAACTAGAGGACTTTCACCACTCACCACAAGTGTGGATTTTACTACACGACCTCACCAAGTGAGGATTTCCAAATCACCAAGCAATACAATAAAATGCTTACCACCTCATAATTGAAGATTTTACAAACCTTGCTTTGGTTGAGTTTTACAACCTTGCCTATAGCCTTTGCAATTGAAGCTCAATGTGTGAAGTGGCTAAGGCTAAAACTCTTTGATCTCAAGAGACAAGGATGAAAGCCTTATGAGATCAAAGAATGAATGTTGGCCACAAGATTGCTTAAAAGCTTTTTTGAGAACTTTGAAAACCAAGGGGCCAAAAAATCAAGGATTTTGCTTAGATAATTCTAGAACACAAAAGCATGAAATTTTTTATGAAACTTGTTTTTATGAAAATCTTTCTTTCTAAAAAACTTGGCAACATTTCCTATTTATAAGCTAAGTAACAATGGCTATAAACAGCTAGTTGCAGATTTTCAGTATTGGTCTAACAGCTAGTTCTATTCGACTATCATATACTTACTAGTCGACTAGTTGATGTAGATGTCTTAGGAGAGACCGTAAAAACTAGTTATATGTAGTTCATTACCTAATCGACAAGTGTTCAACAGCTAGTCAAGTATGTTATATACTATGGTCGACGAGTCTGACACGCTTTCTAGCCTATTGCTTAGCAGGTTTAGCTGGTCGACTAGGTATTTGTTCTATTCGACTAGTTAACCTATGAAAATTCAAATATGGCCAAGTAAACTTATAAAAACTATTTTAAAATTATTTTTCAAAACATTTTAAGCTTTTGAAAAAGTGATACTAAGTGTGTGTGAGCTTCAATACAATGTCTTAAACAAAATTTAAGACAAGACTAATACTTACATCAAAATACATAAATTCTTCACTTGAATGCTCTTTGATGTAGTTTCTTGGAGCTCCATGGTATTGTCTTCGATTCTGGATCTCTTTAAACTTGGTGTCTTGCTTGAGCTCTGTTGACTCCATGTGCCATGAATGATTTCTTCGTTTTGCTTTCATCAACACTTAATCGTATTTTTGATTAAGTGCTCATAGTAATTCCCTTACCTATATCCACAACTTACACACAACAGTTTGTTCATCATCATAACATACGTAGTGATGACTCAATATCCCAACAGTAGCTTCTATCAACATCTGGCAACCGATGTATTAACCTCCTATAGTAGCATCCAATTTGATCTGTTTAGACACTTACCAGTGTCTGTAAGTGAATAGCAAAACACTTGCGAGATCATTACAAACTTGATTGTCTGTTTTATCCATATCTCTGCTGGGATCTTTAAATCGACAATTGTTGATGGTGAATAACTTACCAAATAGGATGTATGGTTTATCGTACCAGATCAGATGCCTATAGGTAGACTTGACATACATGGTATTTCTAGAACTGTCATGTAAATGCAGTATGCTATTATAATTTGCTCTGTCATTCTGGTATTATGAACCTTTGTTATATTCCTCTTTCGTCTGATTTAAGATTTAAGAATATTTTTTTGCTCACCCTCTTCATCTTTTAGTTCAAATAATTTGAGATTTGTTCAACTTCAGACTACAACCGCAAATTACTCCTCTTTATGTATATAGCCTGTCACCTTCTGTACTTTCCAACTTTGACATCTCTTCCATTGCCGGTGCCTCCAACCACAAAGAACTTCTGCCAAATCCCCACTCCTAGACTGTATGCGCCTCGAGATATATTGTAACACTAATTTAACACTGTTATGCATCTTATATTTTACTTCATCATAAGCTTGCTTACTGTCTTAGCAATTTGTTATGCACTTCGACTTTTCATGTTGTAGCTCAAATGTTTTGATATCCAAGAAACTGACACCACTGTTTCCACACATATAATGTTTTTAATAAAAAGGATAAAAATCAGATAAGAGCTAGCTCTGTAACTCCAACTTAAAGGTAATCAAGCTACATCCTTTGAAATAATGCAGCAACAAACAAATAGTATGTTCATGATTCCTATAGTGGTATCTTGTACTTCAGTTACTGGATGTTTCTCATTCACCTCAAATTCACACTAACTGGATCGGTAGCTTGTCAATGTAGTGACAAAAACATTCATTCAAACCACTACACATATATCCACAATTTCCTTAGAATTGTGCTTTATCCAAAAAACATACCTTTCAGATTACAACTTGAATGAATAATTCGAACAAGAATAATGGTTAACTATTGTAGGACAAGACAATGAATGTGAATGATAATTAAGCATCTAATATCATCTTCTTTTTATGCAGGCGAACTTGATGATGGATATGATCTCCAAGCTCCAGGAGAAGGTAAGCCTGCTGCTTCATACTTAAATTGCATTATCCACATCATCATTAACATTGCCCCATTCTCATCAAAATGGGGCCAGTTATCACAAGCTGTCAGCTTGACATTAGTCCTCCTGAATGGTTCCCAAAGTTAAAGATCATGAATCTCATAGATCCTAAACGGCCAAACCTGGCACAAAGTAATTGTTCAAGCAAAAGCTTTGCACAACCAAGGAGCAACCCCCAAAATTCCGAGATATCAAGAAGGGAAAAGATAATGCATTGATATCGGGGAATTGCATTCGACTGTAAGATAAAACCAAAGAGCAAAACAGAGCTACAGAGCACATTCTTATATTCATACTGCCAAATTTAGCAACTATTTACATGCAGTCCGTTTGTTTTATGTTCGCGAAACCAAATAAAAGACCACTATTAAGACAGACGTTGCTTTTTGGAATCTTCCATCAAATCCGAATCAACTGCAAAAACATGTGCATGTGATTTTGTAATAATAAAATTTTTGCACAGAATTTGTACGATTTCATATCGGTCAACTTTTCCATATTACCAACATCTTCTCCTCCATCATGTATATGACCAAACCTTGTACCATATGCATCTCTCTTAAAGACTATTGACATAGTGGGTATGGCTAAGACGGGCATGTGCATGTTAAGATCATGCAATCAGCACATCATAGCCAACAAAATATTAGGTAGGTGAACCCGGGATGGATGCCCTGCCTTTGGCTCCTCTAGTGCTCAAGTCAAAATCTGATTTAAAAAAGAAATATATTTTAGTGTGAGAGAAAGTATGATATAGAATAAGTCACCTCCTCATGTAAAGGGATAGCTATTTATAGAGTGCGATGTGGGTTTACTGTTGAATCATGCATATAGTCTTTTTGATGGCCTGGGCTTTTTATGTGGGATACCACCCGACATGTATCAAGATCCATTGGCTAAATAAGAATAAATATATACATCTAGGTGAACATGCTCATCAAATGAAATTTAATTGTAGCAGATGTTATCATGTTAGATTGTTCTACTCAGACACGCTATGATGCCTGACACATGCTGGATTAGCAGAACTTCTAAAATTGCCTAATGTTTCAAAGTTTAGAATATAGCATGAAAATACCCATAATGACCCTGCCTCTCAAACCAAATAATGAATAACCTGATACTGCTATTATATTCCAGTTACTTGTCATGCAATAACATAGTTATAATCAACAATATTGGCACGATAATTATGAAAGAATATAAATTAATTGCAAAACCTGATTATATGGCATTTATTTTCATGGAGATCAATTGGCGATTGTAATATCTCTAAATTATTAAAATGATTGCATGGAGTTCTCAAAAGCTTGCTTTTAAACTGTTCTCTTGGGTATGTATTTATATGCATATATGCATCTGTGTAAAACTAGATGTAATAAAAAATGCGGGGAGAGGGCGATTGGGGCGACCGAGGCAGATTCTTCGACGGCAACAACAAGCCTTCCGACGAGGGCAGCAGTCGGGGTGATCTAGCAAATGTGAAGGGCAAGGATCTTGATGCTTCAAAAGAGGAAGGCTGTTGGCTGGTTACGAGGAAAGACAGAGGAAGCCTAGATTGGGTGGAGGCACTGGCAACGGCCACAATCTTGGGGTAGGCAAAGACAATATTAGAGGAGGCAAAGACAACTCCGGCAGAGGGAGATTCATGAGGGCAGGGAGAAGATTTGATTACCGAGGGGGACATGCACCGCAATCAAACCCAGAGCTCATAGGCGATGTGATACGATCCGCTTGGATCGATCACGCAAATCAATTTAAAGTGGAAAAAATTAAAAAGAGGGAAATATTTTTAGGGTTTTGAGATTAGAGAAACAAGAGGAATCAAGGGATAAAAGCCTCTTTCGAGAGGAGACTTGCTCTCCAAGCTTTTAATTGAACGGAACAAAAGCCTAAATATCCTTCAGTAAGGATGCTCAAGAGTTTCTCAACAATCTAAGCATAAGCAAATACAATGGGGGCTAGCCTTAATAAAGAGAAATAGTGGATTTACTAATTTGGCCTAAAGTGACCAAAATACCCCTAAAGCTAATAATAACTAATTGACGCCTCCCCGTCTCCTCCTGCGCACGTATGTGATCATGGGTGGTCCCTCCACGTCCGTCGCATGTGATGCGGCATGGTCCGCATCAATACCCCTGTAGAAGAGCCACCTTGTCCTCAAGGTGTAAGTCCGGAAACTGCTCCCGAACCACGTCGAACGCCTCCCACGTGGCTTCGCAGTCTGACAATCCCGCCCAATGTATCAGTACCTCCTGCCGACGCCCCGGACCCTGACGCACCGCCCTGACGTCCAGCGGCTCCATCATCACCTCCATGTCCACTGTCAGTGTCGGTGGAAGTGTGGATGACACCGTCTGCTCTCCAACGGCACGGCGAAACTACGAAACATGAAAAACTGGATGGATCGTAGCCGTCGTTGGTAACCTCAGCCTGTAGGCCACTTGGCCAATCTTGGCCTCAATCTCAAAGGGCCCAAAGAATCTGGCAGAAAGCTGCAGATTCCTCCTCCTCGCCACTGATCTCTGTCTGTAGGGCCGCAGCTTGAGATATACCAGATCTCCCTCCTGAAAGCTCACATCCCGTCGATGTCCATCTGCCTTCGACTTCATCACCTGCTGAGCCCGCAGCAAGTGCTTCTTCAGCTCCTCTAGCATCCTATCTCTCTCCTCCATGTAACCCTCCACTAACGAGACTGGTGTCTGTCTACACCCGAATCGAATCAGCTCTGGTGGGTCTCTCCCATACAACACCCGGAAGGGGGTCGTTCCTGCCGCTGAATGGTACGAAGTATTGTACCAATACTCCGCCCAGACCAACACCAGTACCACTGTTGCGGCGTTTCCGACGCAAAACATCGCAGATACGTCTCTATACTGTGATTAACCACCTCTGTCTGCCTGTCTGTTTGGAGGTGATAGGCGGTACTTCTCTTCAACACCATCCCATGTACCCGGAACAACTCCCGCCAAAACCCGCTCAAGAACACCTGGTCCCGGTCAGCCATTATAGATCCAGGGATCCCATGCAACCGTATCACCTCCCGAATAAACGCTGCGGCCACCGAAACGGCTGTGTACGGGTGCTTCAACGGTATGAAATGTTCGTACTTACTCAGCCTGTCCACCACTACGAAGATCACCGAGTACCCCTCCGACCTGGGTAATCCCTCGATGAAGTCCATCGTCACCTTCTCCCACACCCGCTCAGGCAGAGCCAACGGCTGCAGCAACCCTGCAGGCGCCATGGCCATGTACTTATGACGCTGGCAGACGTCACAAGCCGTCACTAAGAGGGCGATCGCCTTCTTCATCCCCTGCCAGTAAACCTCGGGCCATCCGCATGTAAGTCTGCTACACTCCGGAGTGCCCCCCAATCCCTGAACTGTGGAACTCCTGAAACAACACTAGTATGAAGGTCGACCTCCGCGGTAAGACCAACCGCCCCTGGTACAACAGCCTGTGCCCCTCCAAAGAGTACCCCTTCGGCGCCTCCCCGCCGCCCTGTAATCGCTCCCTGATCTGTCTCAGCTCTAGGTCGGTCTCTGCCTCCTGTAACATGGGCTCCCCATCAAGCCACATCGGTAACGAGAGCGCCTTCAGTTGCACTCCCTCCTCTCGTCGAGACAAGGCGTCAGCCGCCTTGTTCTTCAACCCGGGCCTGTACTCAATGACAAACCGGTACCCACCAGCTTCGAAAGCCAACGCTGGTGCTCCTCAGTCACCAACCTCTGCTCAAGTAGGTACTTGAGGCTCCTCTGGTCTGTCCTGACCACGAACTCTCTCCCAAGTAGGTACGGCCGCCACTTCTGCACCGCTAACACGATCGCCATCAACTCTCTCTCGTACACCGACTTCAGCCGGGCTCTAGCAGAAAGCACGTGGCTGTAGTAGGCTACGGGCCGCCCCAACTGCATCAACACCGCCCCCAACCCTACGCCTGATGCATCCGTCTCCACTACAAACGTGATGCTGAAGTCCGACAGCGCCAGTACCGGGGCTGTAGTCATGGCCACCTTCAAGGCCTCAAAGGCCTTGGTCGCCTCCTCCCCCAAGCGAACCCATCCTTCTTCAAAAGGTCAGTAAGCGGCCATGCAATTGTACTGTACCCCCTCACGAACTTCCGGTAGTAGCCCGTCAGCCCAAGGAAACCCCGTAACGCCCTCAAAGAAGTCGGCATTGGCCAGTCCAACATGGCCTCTATCTTCGCCATATCTGCCGCTACTCCCTCCACCGACACCACGTGCCCCAGGTAATCTATCTGCAGCTGGCCGAAGCTACACTTCTTCCGGTTTGCATACAACTGTTGCGCCCCCAACTCCTGGAAGACTCTCCAAATGCCCCACATGATCCTCCATAGTCCTGCTGTAAACCAAGATATCGTCGAAGAAAACCAAAACGAACTTCCTCAAGTACGGCCGAAATACCTCGTTCATCAAGGCCTGGAAGGTGGAAGGAGCATTCGTCAAGCTAAAAGGCATGACGAGAAACTCGTAGTGCCCCTCATGTGTGTGAAACGCCGTCTTCGACACGTCCTCGGGCCTCATCAGGATCTGGTGATAACCCGCCTTCAAGTCGATCTTCGAGAACACAACTGCGCCATGCAACTCATCTAGTAGCTCGTCGATCACAGGAATGGGGAATCTGTCAGCCACAGTCTCCTTGTTCAGCGCCCTGTAGTCGACACAGAACCTCCAGCTCCCGTCTTTTTTCTTCACCAACAGCACTGGCGAAGAGAAAGGACTCACACTAGGCTGGATCACTCCCGCCTGCAGCATCTCCCTGACCATCCTCTCAATCTCGTCCTTCTGCACATGAGGATATCGGTACGGCCGCAGGCTCACTGGTGCTGCTCCCTCTCTCAAGACGATCGCATGCTCATGTCCCCTCTCCGGTGGTAGCCCCTATTGGTCCTGAAAGACCTACTGAAATCGCTCCAGCACCTACTCAACCACCTCGGGAACCCCTGTCGGCTGCTCCTGCTCAACTCCAACTGCACTGCACTCCACTAAGTACCCCTCTCCCTCCCTCTGTAAAGCTCGAGTAATGGCCTTGAAGGCCACCAACGAAAAGCATGGGGTGGGGGTCCCCTGTGAGTACCACCGTGCGGTCACCCTCCTCAAACTCCATCCTGAGACGTTTTCAGTTCACCCGTACGTCCCCCAACTTCTTCAGCCACTGCACGCCCAGAATGATATCGACGTTTCCCAACTCCAGGGGTAAAAAATCCTCCATAATCTGCACCCTTGCAAGGTCAGACATAACCCCTTGCAGAGCTCCTTGCTCTCCTCCATCTTTCCAGTTCCCAACAAAACAGTGAACTTCTCCATGGTGTTCAACTGCAGCCCATGACGCTCTACCACTCGGTTAGAGATGAGGTTGTGGATGGCCCCCACTGTCTATCAGCACTGTCACCGTCATATCGTCCAACCGCCCTGACAACTTCATGGTGTGGTTCGGTGTGAACCCCACCACAGAGTTCAAGGAAACTTCCGCAAAGTCTAGGTGAGACTTCTCCTCCTCCTCGAGTGGCTCCACCCTGGGCTCCTCCTCGTCATCACAATACTCCTCCTCATCCGGCACCATGGTAATTTGTAGCAGGCGGCTCGCACATCTGTGGCCAGGGGTGAACTTCTCATCGCAACGGAAACGCAACCCCTTGGCACGCCTCTCCCTCACCTCCGCCTCCGTCATCCGTCGCCCGAGAGTAGTGGGGCGAGTCTCAACCCTAGCCTCTGGTGCACCGACAGGCGCCCTCGGCGCGGCTGCTGCTGGCGTGGGTCGGGAATTTTGGATTCCCCAAGTCCCACGTATCCTCCTCTCCTCCGTTTGTTTCTCCTCCGCCTTCTGCGCGAGGCGAATCAGGTCCTCCAAGCCCCACGGGCTCTGCATCCTCAGCTCAGCTCGAATGGAGAGCTTGAGCCACCTATGAAGTTTCCCATGAGCGCCTCCTCCGTGACCCCAGACACTCGGCCCGACAGTAGCTCGAACCTCCTGACAAAGTCTCGCACCGTTCCCTCCTGCCTGAGCACCCAGAGCTGCTCGTAAAAATCTCCCCTGGTGTCTCCTGGAATCGGTCCATCAAGTAGGCTGTCAAATCCGCCCAGGAGGAAAAAGGGCTGCGTGCGACCTTCCACCGGTACCACGCTAAAGCCTCTCCCTCAAAATAGATGCTCACCGCCTTCAGGACCTCCTCAGTAAATCACATAGTCTGGAAGTACCTCTCCGCTCTGTAGATCCACCCGTCGGAGTCGCTCCCCTCAAACACGGGCATCTTCAGCTTCTTCAGCCGCCTATTGGCGTGGAACTCTGCTTCTCCCCGTCTCTCCTGGTCCCAACGCTTATCTCCATGGTCCCTGAGGGGATCGTAATCCTCATCTGTATACTAGTCCTCCGGCCACAAGGGCCTACCGTCTGGTCCCAGCCCATGGGGTCCCCCAAAAGATGCAGTAGCTGGTTGCTGCCCTCCTCGACCCCCGAATTGCCCCCCCCAGCCCTCGACCTCGCCTCGAAAATACTCCAGTGCCCTCCCGAAGACCTCCTCCTGTTGGCCGCCTCCTGTCGACAGCCCCTAGGGCTTCATCCGCTATCGCCGGAACCCCGAGAGGCCAATCGGAGCCCCTGGGGTCTCGCCCGCCCCTGCCTGCCTGCGCGCGGCCCCCAACGCCCATTCGGGGGCCGCGCGGGGCCTCGGCCATTGCGGCGGGGCCGTGCCACCCCCGGAATGGGCTCCCGACCCCCCGGGGGTTTCGCCGGCCCTGGCCGACCCCCTGGGGGTTCGCCGGGTCTGGGCGACCCTCCGGGAGGGTTCCCAAGCCCCGTCGCCCCCCGCGCGCGCTGTCGCGGCTGCCCCTTTCGTCGCCGTCGTCCGGTTTCGTCTATACGGCGACTTCCGAGGTCCCGGCTGTTGTAAATTACGCCGCCACCCTTGCATCTCGCGCCCTCAACTCTTGAACTTCAGGATCTGAGTCATCTTCCTCCTCCGTCCAAGATTTCTTCCCCTTTCCCTTAACTAGGGTTTGCAAAATCTCCATGATTTTAATTTGATTTGCTTCACTTTTTGCATGCTTCTCTTCTTGGGCGCGGTTGTTTTCCTCTATCCGCTTCTCAAGTCGATCGCTCATCGTCTCCATCGTGGTTCCGATCTCCTTGATGATTTCTTCATGTATGGCTTGAAGCTTCTCCTCGATGGTGGCTCTCGTGCCTTGCGCCATTGGATCTTATGAGCACTGATACCAATTGATACGATCCGCTTGGATCGATCACGCAAATCAATTTAAAGTGGAAAAAATTAAAAAGAGGGAAATATTTTTAGGGTTTTGAGATTAGAGAAACAAGAGGAATCAAGGGATAAAAGCCTCTTTCGAGAGGAGACTTGCTCTCCGAGCTTTTGATTGAACGGAACAAAAGCCTAAATATCCTTCACTAAGGATGCTCAAGAGTTTCTCAACAATCTAAGCATAAGCAAATACAATGGGGGCTAGCCCTAATAAAGAGAAAGAGGTGATTTACTAATTTGGCCTAGAGTGACCAAAATACCCCTAAAGCTAATAATAACTAATTGACGCCTCCCCGTCTTCTCCTGTGCACGTAAGTGATCGTGGGTGGTCCTCCACATCCGTCCCACGTGATGCGATATGGTCCGCATCACGATTACAAATCAGGCGGCGCAAGAAATGTGTTTGACAAAATGCCTGTTAGGCCAAAAGTTGCAATCAACATTAACACTTCAGGTACTAAACTATCTTGGTCTGAAGTATGTGCGAATCGGAGATCATATGAGGAATCTATGGTGATGGCCTTCATCCCTCAGGTGATCAAAGAAGATGGCTCCACCATCGGCAGAGTGCCTGGCTCACTGTTAGCGAGGGGGCTGAGCGATGGAAGAATACTTTGGTTGGTTACGTTCTCGAAGATGTTCCCTACTATGGGCAATTGCGAGCGTGGGTGGATAGGCTGTGGAAGCTAAAGAAGGGAGTCCATATATACAGCCGTCATAATGGCTTCTTCTACTTCAGATTTGAATGTGAAGAGGAATGTGAGAGGATTTTGTATGGAGGACCATGGCTCTTTGATGGTAGATTGACAGTGCTTCAACAATAGAGCCCAACTCTTCGACATGACCGTGACATCCTGTCTTCAGTCCCTATTTGGGTCCAGTTGCATGGCATGCAACTTAGTATGTGGACACTGGACATCCTAAATATTGTTGCATCAGTGATAGGCACTCCACTTTGCCTTGACCGAGCAACATCGAAGTTGGAGAGATTATCTTACGCAAGATGCCTAGTGGAGGTTGATGCTAAGAAACCGCTCCCAAAGACAGTTGGAGTAGAACTTGACAATGGGGCCATTATCAACATTGATACGAAGTTTGAAGGTGAGCCTCCTAAGTGCAGTCATTGCGTTTGTTTTGGTCATGCAGATGCCCAATGTCCCGATCTATTGAAGCTCTTTTCAATCCAAAATGATGGGTCTTGGGTGATGAATGCTGAATCGCAACAAGATGAATACTGAATCGCAACAAGATGAAGCAATAGAGGCCAACTCTCCTGTTACAGCACAAGTTGATGGCGCTCCTAGTACTGGGCCACCTATGCCTGCAGGTGTTACTACTGAAGTGGGGAAGCATCCGCAAACAGGCTTAGGAAATATTGGAAGTCCTGTCAATACTATGTTGAATGAAGGAGAAAGGAGGGTGGTTGTTGGGAGTGAGGGGAATAATACGAATGCAGACACATCTGGAGCTCAGAGTATAGGGAGTGATCATGAGCAATAAACTGAGAATTCAACTACTAATAAAGATGATGATCACCATGTTACTGCCAGGCCATCCCCTCTCTCATTGATGAGGCTAGTGACCAAGATATTGATCGGATCCCTGAAAGCCTAGCCTTCGCAAACCCTGAATGTGAAATAGAGCCATCATTACTGAAGGGAACTGCGGATTCTGAGGGCAATGTACCAAGGAAAAACATTTCTCAAGCTGCCACTGGGGGTGGAATAAGGAAAAGCTCCCGTATCAAGGAAGGCGCTATCGGGAGGCAGTAACAACAACCTCTCAATCAATGAGACTATTTGTGTGGAACACGCGAGGTCTCAATAACCCAGTCAGACGTGGAGACATCCGCGATAGATTAAAGATGTTGAAGCCGACAATGGTGATATAGTTAGGAACGAAGTTGAAAATTGACAACGGAAATTGGAGAACTTGCTTCCTAAAAATCGGTCAACAGTAGGCAATTTTGCTTTGCATACAGGTGGGCAGATATTGCTGGGGTATGACACAACTGTTTGGCGCTATACTATACTATCAAGTTCTCCTCAACACATTATAATTCGATGTATGAATGAGGGGGGCTTCTCCTTGGTCCTTTCTGCTATCTACGCTTCAAATCTTAGCTCTGATCGTAAACTTCTTTGGAAACATATGGAATGGGAAGCTGATATGCTTGCTGGAGAAGCATGGCTCCTGGGGGGCGAATTTAATTGTGTTACTCTAAGGAGAAGATTGGGGGGCGAAGAATAGATGCTAGCGTGGTTGATGAGTTTAACACATGTCTCAGTAGGTTTAGGTGCTCGTTACTTGAGCCCATAAGCGTCGGAAGATCTTTGAGCTGGAATAACAAACGTATCCGCGATGGGTGAATTACAGCTCGACTGGATCGCCCCCTCTGCAATTCGAAGCGGATCAACATGCTACCGGAATCATTTGTCAAGTACTTGGATCCACTCACCAGCGATCACTCCCCCATGTTGATTACGATGCACACAAAGGTATAATCTTACCCGAAACCATTTAAATTCTTCAATTTTTGGGTTCGATGGCGAGGATACAAGGAACTAGTTGATACTAGCTGGAATCAGTATGCTCATGGGTCTCCAATGCAGCGTGTTACTATTAAATTACGCAGATTGAAACCTATGCTTCGGAAATGGGCGAGCAAACAGGCTGAACTGAATTCTATATCAGATTGCTGAAAACAGTTAGAAGATATTATAGCACTGCTGACTATACAGTCTGATCTCAACCTGCAAACGAAGGAACAAGAGCCATATAATAAATTGGTTAATCTTATGGGGATGGAGGAGATGATTCGTCAAAAAAGCCGCCAAGATTGGATGAGTCTGGGGGATAAAAATACTAAATTTTTCTATACCGCCATGACGGCCAGACAGGGTCACAATAATCTGGGGCACTTAGTGGATGCTGATGGAAAACAAAACAAATCATACGAAGAGCTCAGGAGTAGTGCACAAAATTTTTATGAAGCATTATATAATCAAACACACTAGTGGAACGTATTTTCCAACCTCATTCCAAAGCGCATCGACTCGTGAAGCAGCAGTTTGGTTGGAGAGAAGGGTCTCTAAAGAGGAAATTAAAGAAGTTGTTTTCCAAATAGGAGTAGATAAATCTCCTGGTCAGATGGCTACAATGGCTATTTCTACCAACACAATTGGAACACAATAGGTAAAGACTTCACTGATGCTGTCCAATCTTTCTTTCGTTCAGGTTCATTGATGCATCCTATAAATCATACCCTTCTTACCCTAGTGCCAAAGAATTCCAATGCTTCTGGGCTAGGGGACTACCAACCCATTGCATGTTGCAATGTGCTTTACAAGGTGATTAGCAAAGTTATGTGTAATAGACTAAAAGTCGTTATTCATGAACCCATCTCTCCAAATCAAGCGTCTTTCCTCAAAGGAAGACTCCTCTCTGATTGTGCACTACTAGCACTTGAGCAGATTCGTGACTTCAGCAATCCCATGGGGGCCAGAGCTTGCCTCAAATTAGACCTCAAGAAGGCATTTGATAGTGTAAATCGGGAATTTATTTACTTCATCCTACACCAAATGTGGTTCAACACAACATTCTCTAATTGGATAAAAGAATGCATCTCAACTCCAACTTTCTCAGTTATGGTAAATGGATCTCCTGTGGGGTACTTTGAAGGGAATAGAGGACTTAGGCAGGGAGATCCTCTTTCCCCATTTTTATTTGTTATAACTATGGAAGCATTCTCTTTACTGGTTGATAAATCTATAGCCGCTCGTAGCATCCACCCCATGAGGCATGCAGACGCTATTTCCCACATTCTCTTTGCAGATGTTTATTAGTATTCTGTCGTGCAAATACTTATTCTTTTGAGGGGCTAAAAATACTGCTGGAGGACTTCACTAAACTCATAGGGCTGCATGTAAATTGGGAGAAAAGTACATCTATATTTAGTAAGGAAACTAAGAACCCAACAAGTTTGTCAAATTTACTGGGCATCAAGCTGGGTACCTCTATCACTACATACTTGGGTTTGCCACTATCCACCAAATACCCGAAGGCTTCAATGTACAACAGATTAGTGGACAAATGCAAGAAGAGACTCATGGTCTGGACATCTTCCATGTTATCCATCTCAGGGCGTATTGAGCTGGTAAGAACAGTCATTTATAGTATGGTTACTTTTTGGATGCAAGCTTACAGGATCCCAAAATCTATTATTCGCACCATAACATCGGCGTGTAGAAAGTTTATTTGGGGATCCTTGCGCATATGGGCCTGGAAAGCCATCTACACCCCGAAGGAGGGTGGAGTAGGCATGCGGCTTCTCCATTATCTCAATATGTCGGCAGGAGTTAGTTTAACATGGAGGATGATGTCTACTGAGGGCCTGTGGGCAAAATATATGAGGAGCAATTATAGAGACATTGATATCTTTTTTGCAGCTAAAGGTAAAACAGTTCACTCAGGCACCTGGAAGTTTATGCTACATTGTAGGAGGTTTTCCAAGAATCTTATTAAACGGCAAGTTCGTGATGTCAGTTCCACTCTCTTCTGGCATGACAATTGGTTACCCTGTGGGCCACTTTAGGATCTTTATGATGTTCCTTCTGAGGCAGACAACAAGAGGGTGCATGACTATTGGGGTCCCACGGGATGGTTTGAAAATCAAGCTATATCCCACATTCGTCCTATCCTTCAACATACTTCCCTCCAACAGGGGACGGACACCTGGGAGTGAGCTCCTAGACCTATCTTCCATTTTAAGGATGCTTGGGAAGGTACCAGAAGGCAAGGCACATTATTTCCTTATTTCAGATTGATTTGGTATACATGCCATATTCCTAAGATGGCGCTAACTCTTTTACGAGCTTTTCAAGGGAAATTACTCACCAGAGATCTTATTAAATGTGGCATTAACTCAACCGCTCATTGTGTCCTATGTGATGATGTAGTAGATGAGAGCATCAACCATCTATATTTTGAATGCTGTTATACAGGCTATATCTTGCACAGGAGCCTCCTCAAATTGGGTGTATCAAACCCCATAGACCCATTATTATCTGAAGTAGGGGACTTCTACCTTACTCACTTTACTAAAAAGATCTAATGAGCATGCTAGGTAAAACTACCCTAGCTACGATGGTTTGCCACATCTGTAAAGAGAGGAATAGGAGGATCTTTGATAACTATAAGAAGTCCAAGAACCTCCTATTTGAGGACATAGCTGCAGATATCAGAATTGCACTCAGAGATCAGGACCTCAATGACCTAGATGCCACAGTGGCCATGGCTAATTGGGATTTTCATGATGAGGGATACTGGTTGAGAATCTTGTACATTATATTTTTGGTAAGGGGGAGGACTTGTTAGTAGAGAGTGACGACGCTTGTGCCCTCGCCTCTCTCTAATATTTCCACCCTCCATTAGATACCACATCGTATTTTCGCTTTCACTATTGCAGATTTAATGGGAAGTTTGTAGTCCAAGTCAGATATGACTGTATGTGTGTGTGTATGAATATATGTATACATGTATATAGATATAATTACAACAAACAAGATATATTGATAATGGCTTCAGTGTCTGATATATACATACATAATATATATAATACATACCACAAGTGCATGCAGAAAAACTTAGAACAATGCGTGATACAAGCTCAAGATTCATGATCTCAAACTGTATAGACTCAATTTCATGTAAGCTTGACTCCAATTTAAAATGATATTAAAAACCGTAGAATGCAAAGGACGTGAAAATTAAAAATGAAACAAAACATAACTGTTTAACTCGCATATCTTGCACAGTGACAGATACATACTCGCACATGAACACATGGGCCCCAAGCACATGCCATCACAACACGGTTTTCTATATATTTTGCTGAAGCAGTCTAAGGAAACTCCCTAACGTTTCACCAGCAGTACACAAAATGGTGTAATAAGCAACTAGTAACATTTATAAAGTCAGTTATTAGAGATATACTTTTTTTAAGAAATAGTCATAGCTGAATACAGAACCCGTGTATGACTTTGATGTAGTTACTCTACTTTATGTTCACATAGTTATTTAGTAGTAGCTCTCACCGATATGCCACCTCCAAAGTCTTGAGAATAAATTGTCTTTATTTTCCTAGTGTCGACATTTTTGTAAAAATCTATGCATCCACTGCCATTCCATCGACCACAATTGACACCAACGGCAGTGTCCATTTTTCAAAAATTCTGAATCCTCTGGTGACTCTTTTGACTTCATCAGATACAAGTTAAACCACTTGAACAAATTGAGAAATAATTCTCTTTTACAACTTTTGTAGATATTCTATTTATTTTACTATGTGAATGTAAGTAATAAAAAATAAAGCACGCTTTTATTTCGGAGCTTAGTGTCGGTGTCAAGTGTCCGAATGTCCTGAAGTGTCCAACATATCAAGTTTTTAACAATAGCATACAGAGATCCGGCTGTAATTTAATATAATATACATATTATACCATATTATTGTTTACCTACCATGACATTTACATGGTCAAAAAAAGAGCATGTCATTGGTTTGGTTTGATGAAGGTGGCAGTAAAAGAAACAAATGACTCATTATTTTCCCTATTCCTTGCGTACCTTGTTGGTGTTCTTTCAAATACTCTTTCTAATCATTTTTCTTCTTTTAGAGTAATGCATATTTCCTTTATACATGTTACATGAGCTTGTCCAAATAATGGGATGCAGGTATCTAATTCACCTGAAGTGTCCAAGCATCAAACACTGCAAAATTTTGCAAGTACTGTGTCCTAGTAACACTGCATTCATGCAAAGCCTATAGCAACTAGTCTACACAGTCTGAGTCGAGCCAAGCTCTTGCACAATAACCATTTGAAAATTCTCTTAGTTGCCAAAATATGCAAATGTGTGTGTGTGCGCGCGCGCATGTATTAATATATTCATGAATAAACATTTTTTCAAATATTTTAAATAGCATGTCAATGCAAATGGTAACCATAACATGCGCTTTTTAACTTCTGGCATGAGTAAAGAATTAGGATTTTTTAAACTTTGTAGACATGTATGGACCAAAGAAGTTACCTGCAGCACAGCCATGACAACTGTAGCACCTTCCAGTAGCCAGAGCAATTTGCCCCATTAATTACATGTAAAACTATAACAGTGCATTACCTTTGCATATTATGCAGAAAAACGATTCATCAGAGCAGGAAAAAAAATCAGTATTATGATTCTTGTGCTTTCTAGGAGGTGCGACCATGATACAATTAACTATAGCATGCATGAGTAGGAAAAAAATACTAGCAGGCTTGTGATCTATTCAAAGTAATCCTCGTGTATAATTTGCAATGCAGGGAAAAATGTTGCAGGAAGAGAGCGGGTTCTTGGAAATGGTAAATAAATTAATTAATAGACAAAATGGAGCTTTATATGCCTATTTGTTCCTCTTCATGATTTGCTCTATTTTTCCATGCATCGAGGTATTGGAAAGAGACGTGAATGCAGGTAGGAGCAATGACAACAGCAACTGTGACCAACCGACTGCAGGCGAGCATCAAGCTGTTGGCAATTCGAACACTTCTGAAGAGATGTGGTGGCAGCCATTACAGCATTTCCCAGTGTTCATGGATGCATAGCCAAAGCTGCATGAGCTAGACTTGGCTTAATCTGACCAGTGACTTGTTATATCATTCCGTGTGTGTGTGCGTGCGCGCTATAGCTAGTACCGGCTTCCCATGTATGTGTGTGTGTGTGTGTGTGTGTAATATAGCTAGTACCGGCTTCCCATGTAGTGACCTAAAAGACATACATGTTGAACCTGCTGTATGCTCTAAGTGTGTCATGGACAAGTAATAAAACATATGATGAGATAATCATTATATGTTATGTTCCTGAAAATAAGAAATGAAGCTTCTGTTAGGCACAACTTAGAACTGTAGTTCACACCTAGTTGATTTGCTACATCAACAGGAAACAGAGTCAGATTCATACCTTTTAAGTAGAGTAGCTGATCAATTAAGAGCTTCCTGCCTGGGGGAAGGCATATCGATCCTTGGTATTACTTCTGCCAAAACACCAATATTTATGGGTCATTTATGGCATTAATACTAGATATATTACTTTTACATAGCATGAAATTTTCCACGTCATAATCAAATTCGTGAAGCTCTGTTTGTATGGTGCATGCATACATACTGATTCGATGAAATAGCAATGAAGAGCCCTAAATGACTATTCATCTGGTTTTTTGCTTTCGTTCCAAAAAAAGGTTTCGGAACTTGTCAAATCTTATAGGATCCTACGGGGAAAATACCACACGAGTCTATCTTGGGTATCGAGTACGAAACAGAAAGGGTCGGAGGACTATTAGAATGGAGGTGGTGTATGGTCTGATATCTTTGCTAGGATTTGTTATTCCCCTCGGCAAAAGAAAGTTGATCGGTAGGAACAACAATACAATAGAAATGCATGTATTTGTTATTTAAGGGGTTGCACTTCTAATCTTAAAAAATGAACAAATGAAGTTGTCAAAAATATTTTGAAGCCATTACAGACTTGAGTACCAACAAAGACCTGACCTTGTGGGTGAAGTATCTGAATAACTGTGAAGTACTTTGATTGCAACTAAATATGGTGTGATCGCAGTGACCAAACATAGAGACTAACATGTACATCACTGTCAATTCAACCTGGTGACTAGCCTCCCCTGATCTGTATTAATGGGTATAAAATTTGATTTTACTTTTTCTACAGTTTTGTCCATTTGGAACTTGGGTACTTTTTTAAACATGACTTTAAAAACGTGCTAATTGTTACAGTAAACATCGGTTCACTATTAACATTCGGGTGCTTCCAATCAAGGCCCAAAATATTCCATTTGTAGCACAATGGATATCCCCTTTGTAAATTAAGGTTTCTTTCATGTTTTTCCTTCATATTAAGATATAATCTTCTCAATTATGAAAGTCTTGTTATATCTAAAATAATGTTCACTTTCAGGGATGATATATGTTTCTTTATGTTTTAATGCATTTTTCTCTGTATTTATTCAGAAAACTTTCCAATAGTACAATGTTTATGATTCATATAGGTACCGTTTAGCAATGGGTTAAGCTCGAAAGCAAACCCAAGTTAGTTTTTTTTTAAAAAAGGGAGTTTAACCCTGGTTAAATTAATTTATATGCAGTTTTAATGTATAGATAATTTGTTGTGAAAAGAATAATCAATGAACTTTTGTGTTTGTCAGCTGAGGAGGATTAAATATGTTCAAATAGATAAAACTCGAGCATGTTTTTCCGTATTTTATCATCAATCCAATCCATTACTTAACGAGATAACATGGTTAAGGTTAGTAGATCACCCACCTATAGAGATGGATTAGTTCGGCCACATTTAACCCTGTTTAGATATCCTGATGTGTTGAGCCAATTATTAAAACCCATTTAGTTCAAAAAAAATTGTTTGGCAATGCAATCCCAGATTAAGCCTCCTTACTTGCAGCTTAACCTATTGTTTTAGCCTGTTGCCAAGCGGTGCATAAAGACTCAATTTCTAGCTGGGTATTTACATGAATGAATTTGACTTTCGAAAAAAAATGGCAGAATTGCATAATTGAATTGAATTTGCTTTTACACATTTATTTGTTCATCTGGGAACTTGGTGCTTTTTTTTTTAAATCACGTCACCTGGGTCACTTTTTATGATGTCATGTTAATGCAAGTTGCAAAATCACGTTGTCCACCAAAACTCTGCACTTGGTTCAACCCAAGGAAAAAGGGGAAAGGGCAAAATCGAACATCAACAAAGTGGACCCAATGCCTTTTCCTTTCGTAAATGATGATTTAAGCTTCAATTTACGATCTAACCTTTTTCACTAATGCAATGTTTAATGATTTCTAAACAGAGATTATTTTCAGAATTTTATACGTATGTCTGTATTTGTGTCCGTACGTGTGCTTGTAAACCTTTATTCCAGAAACTTCCAACAGAGCGAGCCTCTGAATAATCTCGATGGAAGCACAAATCTTTGGAGAATTTTAATGTGAATTTGCATGACTCTTCTTATTTTTTTAGGTTATTCATTATATTTGTGTCAAAATTTTCTATTTTTTTTTTTGAAATCGCAGTCTCAACTTGGACGCTTTCCGAACAAAATTCATCAAATTTTATGATACCAAATTTCGTATGATGAATAAAAACAGCACAAAAAACGTAGAACATAAAAAAATTTCCAAAAGAAGAAGAAAGTCTCAATTTCAATAATGTTTACACCATTATCTCATGATTAAGTAATAAACACGCATCAATAACTTGCCTGAAATAATTTTAGGGGATCGGATCCGAGCGATGATGGCGGCTGTCTCCGCTTCTCTTAATGCTGATCCCAACAAAAGTTAATGCAATTCTAACCATCAATTCCCCTCCCCCCTAATTTCTTCATCTTTCGTTAAATTTTCTGCTTGCGGCACTAATTGAGTGAAATATAAAGGGAATACTTGGAATTGGGTTTGAGGTTAGAGAACCAAGGCCCAACTGACGCGTTGCTACCGTGCTGTCATTTAACCCGGGACGACGTGTGTCCTTGCCCTACTAAATTTTACGGGTCGGACTATCTGCACCTCAAGAATGAGGTGCAGGATGTGACATGCCTAAAACAGCAAAGAAATAGAGGAGAGATAAACAGAATGTATTTATAAATTAAATTAATTTTCTGTTTTTTGATATAAGTCTCATCCCTGCACCTCAAAATGAGGTGCAGGTAGTCTGTCTCAATTTTACTCACCTCCATATACCTGTTTTTAATTTTACAAATGCCCTTAAAATATCTTAAACGTGGTATATTCATTTTTAGCCTAGTTCTTAAATGCTCTATGTTGATGCAAAAAACTTGCACGCCGTTGGATGCAAGGATCGACTACCAATATAGAGCTCATGCATGTTTTCTCCCGGCCGAGATGCTCCTTCGACGCCTAGCTGAAACAGAGAGAAGAACGGATTGGAGGGGGTCGCCTCTGATTCGCCTTCGATGCTTAAGTCAATTCCAAGCAGGATGAATGGACGATGAATGGACTCAGGTGAATGGACTCTTGGATCGACGATGCTTACGTAGGGTGTTTATGGAAGCTAAGCTCTCAGGTGAATGGACTCTTCGATGACGTAACCGAGGAAGCCGACCTTGGGTGTGTGCTATTGAGGTCATCCTGAGGAGCCATGTTGTTTAGGAGATGACCTCATTGAGGACATCCTTGCAAGGTTGTTACTGTTAGGGTGACCTCGTGGAGGTCGTTTTCGTGGAGAGTGCCTGCTGAACGAGCTGAACTGATGGAGGTCGCCCTTGTAAAGAGTAGCTGCTGAAGGAGCTAACCTCATGGAGGTCGTCCTTAAAGGGCTTTGAGGAGGCTTCCATAGGGAAGTTTTCCAGCGTCTAGTCCAAAGCTTAATAGACATGGGAAGTAGCGGACGAAAATAAAACGATAAAAATCGAATTTTTTATGAAACCCCTACGAAAAAACCATTTGCATGATCTATACTATCTAGGTGTGCAAGCCAACCTTGCAAAGATGGATCTAAAATTTACTGCTATAAAATAAAAGACATAACTTATGTTTTTGCTGTCGCAAAAACAATTCCTTAGGGAGATGTCTTGAAGCGATGCAATGCCTCGTCTCGGAGCGACCACTTGCCCTAAAAAATTTCACCTTAGATGGAACCCTCGCCTCATGCTTTGGATCATATCCAAACTCCCTTCAGATTTTGCTAAAACCTGACAGATGAAATAAATATGAAAAAAGAGGAACTAAAATTTTAGTCGCCTTTAGATCTAGGTTTGCTCACTTAATTAGGATGAGCTCCCATGATCAAGGCTTAGTGACAGTTTAACTGAAGGGGATGGACCATATTTATAGGGTGAGCAGAGCCTGCAGATCAGAATCACATCCAATGTGATACTAAAAAGAGATGCCACTATTACTCAAGTTTTGTTCCACTTAAGGGCTTAACTTTGAGCAATTGTTTCTTCCTCTCTGGTAAGCCTTAGAAGCCAAATGATATATCATTTCGAATAGCTTTAAACAGAGAACGCATAGAAACCGACGTCACTCAATTATAAGATCGTTTGAACCTCGAAATTTGACGTCAAAGTTGACCCAAAACTACCCCAAAAGGGGGCTATGCCCCTCTTTGGATTTCCACCCGAAACGTGCTCGAGTGTAGCCCGAGCTATGGCTCGGGCTGTAGCCCGAGCTGTTGCTCAAATTGCCTACAGATGGAGCACAAGCTGAGCTGCAGTGGCTCCGATGCGCTCGAGCCACTCGGGCGCTCCAGCCTAAGCACAACCTTGGGCTGCTGCCCCTAAGCCTAAAGCTCTGGCTTGGCCCAAGACATAAGCCCGGGCTAGCCCAAGTCCATGCTCAGGCTACAACAGCTGGGTCTGGGACATTCCTGGACCCTGGTTTGGGTTTCCTATGCTCTTTGGACTGGCTCGTTATTCAGGTCACATCCTATGTGACTGAAATGCTCATCGCAACCAATTGCGACCATTTTAGTTCACATGCATTATATGCATGGACCTCTTATTACATGGACAAGGATCTCAGCCTATGTGAGAGCCTACAACCTGACCCTATTACAGGTGAGACTCATAGCCCCTGACAACAGTGATAGCGAGCAGCTGGTGCCGTTACTGATTTGGTATCATCATTACGTTGTCTGCCCCTTGACATGAGTGTTGCGGGACCACCTTGGCTATGTTAGTATTGAATTCCACAATTTTAATTCATTTGTCATCACCATACCGCTGCGAAGCCTATGGTATGGCTGACTATCAACCCATAATAGCTTTGCGATCGAATAAGCATCGTTCGGTCCTAACTTTTGGATTATATTCAACACACCTCGGCTAAGGATTTCTGCTAAGGATCGTACTGAATCTGCAACACTAACTCCTCACAATTGGAGAGATGAATCATATCTTTCGATAGGCACTTTCGATAGGCACTTTGATCTCATTGTTGGGTGGCACTTTCGATAGGCATGCCTCCTTGAACTGTGTATGAAAGGTATTAGGTTGGGTGACCTCTGACCTCTGACCTACGTATACTTGCCATGAGTAGTAGCCAAGATATGATTCATCTCTCCAATTGTGAGGAGTTAGTGTTGCAGATTCAGTACGATCCTTAGCAGAAATCCTTGGCCGAGGTGTGTTGAATATAATCCAAAAGTGACACCGATTAGGCACCTTTCGATAGGTGCAAATCTGACCTACGTACACTTTCGATAGGCACCTTTCGATAGGCATGCCTCAAAGCTAGGTCAGAGGTCAAAGTGACACCGTTCATACACAGGCTCATACAATGAGATCAAGTGGAAGGACCAGCTTACCTATCATCACTGAGAGCTACCATTGATAGTTCGGTATGTGCATCCATGTAGCAGCTCTCGTTGGGTCATCCAGTAAACTCATTCTCTAATGAGCACTTGTGTCTCGTCTCGATTTCGTCAAATCGAACGATCATGAGATAACCGCCACCAACACTTTATGAAGACAGAAAACACAATAGTCTATCTGATGCATCAATGTCATTTCTCAATGCAATATTTACGACTACGAACAGTTTTAGACTTATGCTGCAAACGGTCAAAATACTACTCCATGATCGTGATCCTCATCTCAATATATGTTTGATCTCACATTAAGTCTCAGGACTTTATTTAAGTATTAATGCAGACAAAAATTTTATAAATAGACTCAGATAAACTATACCAAATAGCATACTATTATTTTGAACAAGATGTCTAATGTCCCAATTGAAAATAATTGGCCTCGAGGGCATACATTTCCCAATATCTCCTACTTGCACTCAGGCCTAACAATCATGGCATTTCATTCCACTTTTACACAAGTCTCTCTAGACGATCACGTGGTAGAGTCTTCGTGAATGGATCTGTCAAATTTGTCTTCTGTGGAGACACGTAAGAGTTCTATGTCCTTCTTTGATTCTATATCACTTGTGATGTGATATCTATGAAGAACATGTGTGGATCTTTTAAGCAGCCATGGTTCCTTTGTTGGATACAACGTGTGTTGGATTCAACGATCGATGACTTCGTGTTTGATGATAACAAACGTGTGTAAACGTTCTAATGTGTGTGTTAAGTGTTTTCAGGAGTGGCACGCTTGTAAATCTTCAAAATGATGACTTAGTCAAAGCGGTGGAGAAATTGCTAATCATTTAGCAAATTGAAAGAAAGAGAGATTGCTATTTACATAGAAAATGTAACTTGGTCAAAGGAGGATTTGATTCATATCAAGGTTGATGAGATCAAATCCTACCACAATCCATATTCAAACTCCTATTACCATGCAAATTCAAATAGGAATCTCAAACCCCTACATTCTAGGGATTCATGCAAAGCCACCTTCCCTCCTTTACCGACCTAATCCTCCACATGCCATCCTCTCTATGCCGCAACCCTATGGACTCCTCTTGCCAAAATCCAAACCCTAGACTACCCTAGCCCTATAAAACCCATCATCCAATGGCAAAGAAAGGCGCGGCAAAGGACAACTTTCCCAGGGCAATATCACGCAAACCCAAAGCCATAGCCTTCATGCCCTTACCTCTCACCTATAGCCGAAATATTTGATCCAGAGGAACTATAGTCAAGCCGCAACCTTGGACTTCTTCAGTTGCTTGGAACCCTTGCAGACCGAGCCCATTCAAGTTCCAACAGGAGCTAGATATCTCAATGCCCAAGTCCCAAGGTCATCCTGACATCAGCAAGAGGAAGATCAAGCTAGCTGTCGCAACCAATCAGCTTTCCAACATGAGGTGCAGCCGCCGCAATTTCTTGTTCTGTCGACCAAAGAAAAGCCGCACCCAATCAAATACCTGGGAGTTTCATATAATCTCTTGTTTTGATTTTTAAATCACCACTCAATTCATTGTTTGCATGCACTTGCTTTTAAATCTCTACTCATCCTGCGCACAACAACCCAAAAGATTAACAGGGGTGCAAATTTGTGTGCAGACACTTGTTTTTTGAATTAAATCATCACTCATTTCGTTGTTTGCATGCACTTGTTTTTAATGCACTTGATGCCAAGACATTTGGCTATTGTCGCTTGTTGTTTGAACCCAGGCCGAAATTTTTCTGACACAAACATTGACTTGTGTTTTTGTTTCATGGTTGCAGGCCCCCTATCAACGCAAGCTACATTCAATTAATCAAAAGGCCCAAAAAATTGTGAGCTTTTTATTTCTCACTTACCTTTTGACTTGAGTTTCTATTAACCCCTCTTTTGTTTGCTTGCAGGAACTTCACATATGCATGTGCATCAAAGCTAATTCAACTAGTGGGAGAAAATATCTTCAAGGCCATCATCCTTGCACAAGTACCGAGCCAACAAGACCTTTCCGCAATATTCAAGTGCACAAGCCCTTGCCGCAACTACTTAGTGCCGTAACTTTCAAAGCTTGACAAAGCTGCAACATCATTGTAGGAGCTAGCCACAACTTTAGTTGTTGTGACATCTACATCTTGCCAGACAAGAGCTGGCCTACACCGATTGACGGAGACGACTACCGCTACACAAATGGAGCCGTCTATACTCTTGATTATTATTTTGTGTAGTAGTTTATTGATCTTCGTAGGGGACACTATACCTTTTACTTATGATACTTTGGGATCTTGTCTAGTTGTGGTCTAGACAAGAGGAACTTGACGGGTGTCATCAAGTGAGATCATATATTAGGATTGACAGTGTTGAACACGGTGAGTGGGGTACTGAGTCGGGTGAGTGTAGAGACGTTGGTCTTTAGCTATTAAGGTTGTGCATGTACACTATTAATAAAATATTTGCTTTCGGAGGCTAGACGTAGGTCGTGGTGATCGACCGAACCAGGGTAAATCTGCTGTACATCTGAGTCTGATTATTATTTACCCTCCTTGTGATTATAACTGCGTGTGGTATCTCGTGAGTTGCACGAGAATTTTTTATTAGCATATTCACCCCCCTTCTAGGCTTAGATCGAGATCCAACAAGTGGAATCAGAGCAGGTTAGCAGATCTAGTCTAGTTATCATGAAAACCCCAAAGTTAGTTTTTCCCCATGGCATGCCTATTGATCGTCCTCCTCTATTTAGTGGCCTTGATTTTATATACTGGAAGGCTAGAATGAAAACTTATTTATTATCCGTTGATGTTGATACTTGATATGCTATTGAAAACGGATATTCTATGCCTGAAAGTAATTTAAATCTAAATGATAGAAATGTGTGTGTTATAAATGCTAGAGCAATGAATATTTTATTGTGCGGTTTGAATAGAAAAATATTTGATCATATCTCACATTGCTCTTCTGCACAGGATATATGGAGGATTTTATAGACATCCTATAGAAGCAAGCAATCCTCCTGCACTCACATCTCTGGTGATGAAAAGAGAACGTAAAAGGGAAGAAATACTCTCTTGAATAAAAATGATGCTTGTCCTTCTAAGATCACTAGTAAGAATGCTACTAAGGATATGCGTTGTTTTAAATGCAGGAAGAAATGACACATTATAGGAGATTGCCCACAAGGAGAGGATTTCGTCGCTGAAACGAAAGGAAAAGCCAAAGTGCTAACATGTGACGACGATAGCGAAAATGAGATCGATGAGATTGCTCACACCTCCCCTTGCTTAATGGAAAAACAAAATGAGGTAAAATATGGTAGTAAAGCTGAACTTCTAATTATTTGTAAAGCCATGCAAGATGAAATTGTAGAGCTAGAATCCACCCTAGAAGATTATAGAAATTCCAACGATGAAATATAACAAGACACTTACAACATGATTTTAGAAATCAAAGAACTAAAAAGAAAAATTGTTGCGTGTGATTCCACCATTGCTTTGTTGAAAAAATAGAATTCTAGGGTGCATGAAAAGGCTAATTGTCTTTCTTGTCCTTCTTTGTTGAATGATATTAGCATGCTTAAGCAAGATTTAATTAAGCTTGAGACTGAAAAAGATTATGCGATTAGATAGCTTAATGATAAATTGTGCATGCTAAATAACGAGCATAAAAGAAAAATGGTTGAATTTGAAAAGAAGGAAGAGGAAAACAAGAAAGCTTACATAAGTAAATGCACTTTGATTGTGAATGAAAATGCGTTATTGAAATCTAAAGTAATTAGTCTAGAATTGTCATTAAGAAAGTTTTCAATTGGTAAATATTCATTGGATACTATACTTGAAAATCAATTATATGGCAATAATAGACGAGGACTTGGATTTGGTTTGAAAAATGTTGAAAAGCCAAAATTTAAGAAAATTCACAATGTGCCTACTATTGTCAAAAATATGCGTGCAAAGTGCTTTACTTGTGATAGTGTTGGTCATACATCTTATTATTGCAAGTTTAGGAAAACGAAAATAAAGTTTAAACAAGTGTGGGTTCCTAAATCTTTGGTGATTAACATGAGTGGACCTTGTTGGATTCCAAGGTCACACATATCATCTACCGTGTAGGTACGATGGAGATTTGGCGATGAGCTTTGGATTGAACGTTTTCATTATTTAAGCTTCTTAGCCAAATGACGACACGAATGTTTATCTTTTTTCCTCTTTGAAATTAATGCATACCTTCATAGATTTTGCATGCTTGAACTATTTTTTATTTGTGTGCTAGTTTGCTTGATTCATTATTTATAAAATCGAACAAAATATGAAAAAGACAAAAAGCAAAAAAAATTGGGTGCTTAATGAATATCTTTCTCTTTGTATCATTCAAGTAGTATTATTGAATGCCATTCATATCCTTGTAGAAATCATTGTATTATTGTTATAGCTACATGTGCATGTTAGAATTTCTAAGTAGCCATGACATGTTCAATGAATTGAATAACTTGATTTCTACACATACACCTTCACTTCCACTAGTATTGAATATTGTTGCACAATTGGAGATTCTTTCATGAAATGTTGGAAAGTGAATATAGGTTGAAAATAACCGATAAATCTAAGGGATATGATGTGTATTTGCCATGGATAAAAAGTGAGCACAAAAGAATTGATTATGAAACAAGAAAAGTGAAAAAGAATGAATATTGCTCCGTATGTAAAATGGATACAATTCATGGCAAGTATACTACCCACGAGTATCCAACATATGCTATATGGGTAATCTTTAGAATTGGTGTATTTTACTCGTCAAGCAATGCCATCACCACATCTAAGAGTCCTTATAGGCTATGCTTTTGGGGTGTGGTATCTTGAACTCATTTTTAATGAGGTGGGGAAAATAAATCCTAGTGATATCATATTTATTGGAAAATGTGGATTGGTTTTGGTTGATTTCTATGAGAGTTTCTCCCTTTGTGCTTCAATTATTTAATCATCACACTTACACGATGATGTAGAAGTCCGTGTTACTCTTTTCATTGAATTGGAAGTGCTTCTTCTAAGAAAAATGACATGCGCATGTGCAAGTTGTAAATTATAATACTTTATTTTTGCATGTGACATGAGCTAGACTTCGTTTATACACTTTTGATGATAACAAAAGGGGGAGAAAATATTGAAGATTTGGTGCATTAATGCTTATATGTGCATGTATGAATATATGTTCAAGGGGGAGCATTAATGAAATATTGAATACGTGAATATATGTTCAAGGGGGAGCATGAAAATAGGGGGAGCATGCCATGCTTAGGGGAGCATTATTTGTATCACATTATCATTGCATTATTGCATGCCTGTATGCTTGTACATCAAGTGTTATATTGTTGCACACATCCTTCCATTATCACACTTTACACACACATGCCACGCTATATTATTTGGAACGTTAGTACAAATCTTATAATCGTTTGTCATCATCAAAAGGGGAAGATTGTTGGTACACCGTGTGTTGGATTCAACGATCAATGACTTCGTGTTTGATGATAACAAACATGTGTGAACGTTCTAATATGTGTGTTAAGTATTTTCAGGAGTGGCGCGCTTGTAAATCTTCAAAATGATGACTTAGTCAAAGCAGTGGAGAAATTGCTAAACATATAGCAAATTGGAAGAGAGATTGCTATTTACATAGCAAATGTGACTTGGTCAAAGGAGGAGATTGGATTGATTCATATCAAGGTTTATGAGATCAAATCCAAACACAATCCATATTCAAACTCCTACTACCATGAAAATTCAAATAGGAATCTCAAACACCTACATTTTAGGGATTCATGCAAAGCCACCTTCCCTCATTTGCCGACCTAATCCTCCACTTGCCATCCTCTCTATGCCGCGACCCTAGGGACTCCTCTTGCCAAAATCCAAACCCTACTACCCTAGCCCTATAAAACCCATCATCCAATGGCAAAGAAAGGCACGGCCAAGAACAACTTTCCCAGGGCAATATCACGCAAACCCAAAGCCTATAGCCTTCATGCCCTTACCTCTTACCTATAACCGAAATATTTGATCTAAAGGAACTAGAGTCAAGCCGTAACCTTGGACTTCTTCAGTTGCTTAGAACCATTGCAGACCGAGCCCATTCAAGTTCCAAGAGGAGCTAGATATCTCAAACACCAAGTCCCAAGGCCATCCTGACATCAGCAAGAGGAAGATCAAGCTAGGTGCTGCAACCAATCAGCTTTCCAACACGAGGTGCAGCCGCCACAATTTCTTGTTCTGTCGACCAAAGAAAAGATGCACCCAATCAAATACCAAGGAGTTTCATATAATCTATTGTTTTGATTTTTAAATCACAACTCAATTCATTGTTTGCATGCACTTGCTTTTAAATCTCTACTCATCCTGCGCACAACAACCAAAGAGATTAACAGGGCTACAAATTTGTGTGCACACACTTGTTTTCTGAATTAAATCATCACTCATTTCGATGTTTGCATGCACTTGTTTTTAATGTGCTTGATGCCAAGACATTTTCCTATTGCCTCATGTTGTTTGAACCCATGCCGAAATTTTTCTGACACAAACATTGACTTGTGTTTCTGTTTCATGGTTGTAGGCCCCCTATTAACGCAATCTACATTCAATTAATCTAAGGGCCCACAAAATTCGGAGCTTTTTTTCCTCACTTACCTTTTGACTTGAGTTTCTATTAACCCCTCTTTTGTTTGCTTACAGGAACTTCACATATCCATGTGCATCAAAGCAAATTCAACAAGTGGGAGAAAATATCATCAAGGCCATCATCCTTGCACAAGTACCGAGCCAACAAGTCCTTACCGCAATATTCAAGTGCACAAGCCCTTGCCGCAACTACTTAGTGCCGCAACTTTCAAAGCTTGACAAAGCCGCAACATCATTGTAGGAGCTAGGCACAACTTATAGTTGCTGTGACATCTACATCTTGCCAGACAAGAGCTGGCCTACGCCGATTAACGGAGACAATTATCGCTACACAAACTGAGCCTTCAATACTCTTGATTATTATTTTGTGTGGTAGTTTATTGATCTTCGTTGGGAAACTTTACCGTTTACTTGTGATACTTTGGGATCTTGTCTAGTGGTGGTCTAGACAAGAGGAACTTGACGGGTGTCATCAAGCGAGAGCATATATTTGGATTGATAGTGTTGAACATGGTGAGTAGGGTACTGAGCCCGATGAGTGTAGAGACATTGGTTCTCTAGTTATTAAGGTTGTGCATGTACACTATCAATAAAATATTTGCTTTTTGGGGCTGGACGTAGGTCGTGGTGATCGACCGAACCAGGGTAAATCTGCTGTGCATCTGAGTCTGATTATTATTTACCCTGCTTGTGATTATAATTGCGTGTGATATCTCGTGGGTTGCACGAGAATTTTTTATTAGCCTATTTACCCCCTTAGGCTTAGATCCAGATCCAACATCCTTGACCAAATCTCTAGTTTTTTTGCATGTACTTGAGAATGGTCTCAACCAATTTCTAGTGTCCATCTCCAGGGTCAGACTAATATCGACTTACTACACTAGTGCATAATCGACATCTGGTCTGGCACATATCATAGTATACATAATTGATCCATCTGCCGAAGCATATGAGACCCTTTTCATGCTTCCTCTTTCCAAGTCAGTTTTTGGAGACATCTTGTTGGAAAGAGTTATACCATGATAGGCAGGTATGAAACCATCCTTACCATGTTAAATCGTTTTAGCACGTTATCAATGTGCTTGGACTGGGAGAGACATATTATCCTTTTAAATCTATCTTTATATATCTTCACACCGAGTATAAGTGATGCTTCTCCCAAGTTCTTCATGGAGGATTTGTTCGGCAGCCATCATTTGACATATTTCAACATCTTTACGTTGTTCTATATCAAAATAATGTCATAAACGTAAAATAAGAGGATGACTAAAGAAGTGCCACTAGTTTTTTATAAACGCATGTGTCATCTTCATTTTTGATAAAGCCAAACTCTTTGACTGTTTTGTCAAATCAGATGTGCTAGCTCCTTGATTCTTGCTTGAGTCCATATATGGACTGATGTAGTCTTGTTCCTCGCATGCGATGCACGGATGAGAACACTGCAAGTGGACGATGCGTTATAGTATGTATAGAATGTCGAACTTTAGGGAGGCGGTCGTCTAATGCTTAGCTTTTAGTAAAAGGAGGAGAATTTATGGTCGGGTTGTCACGCGTGATTTTGGTTGGTTGGTTGAGAGAAGTGGAATTGACTAAATATTAAACATCTAGGGCTTTCAGGATTCCCCGCTAGGGCCTTCGGTAATGGATTTCAGGTTAATTGATCCTCCGTCAGACGATGGATTAGGGTAGGAGTGTCACATCCGGAGATGGGAACAGGTGTTAGACTTCCGTCGTCACGCTCATCTAACGCATCCCTATATGGGGCCGTGCTCTTGTTATCGGCTTCATATGGGAATGCGTGCATTATGCTTGACACTTGGGTCCCGCCTCGCAATCCGTAGGCACTCGCATACTCTACGGAATGCGACGCCACCCTATGGTTGATTCTAGCGGTCAGGCTACTTTTGTAGTCATCGGTTAGCAGATTGGGGGGTAGTGGTCGCCCCCGCCTCTAGGGTCACCCTCGTGAGCGCGAGCCACTGAAAACAACCACTAATCCCAAATTAGATTCGTGGGGATTCTCCCTAGGATATGGAGTCTCTTTCGCGGTCCTCCAATCCTAAGACTAATCCCCCAAAACCATTGTTCAAACCACCATAGGGAGACCCTAGAATTGTCCAACAGAGGTCTAACCTATCATCTAATCCCTAAGCTCCTAGGGATCCGCTCTAAGCCTTAGAAACCCACTACTCTAGCATGACAAAATCTCTAAACATGATAGCAATAGAGATATGCATATCTAACCGGTCCACTTGCATGAAATTAATTTCAATAGAGAGAGCAAGAGATATAAGAGCAATGTTAAAGAATTCAAAGAAATCCAACCACAAACAAGTAAATAGATTGCAAATGGAATTACCAAAAGAGAGAGCTCCAAAATGGCTCTAAGTGTTTTGCTACAGAAATCCAGGCTTCACATACTTCTAAAAAGTGTCTAGTATTTATAAAAAACCAATTGGGTTCGGGTTTTACAATAAAACCAACCCGAAACCCGATAATTCAAGTCAAAAAGGAGTCTGCCGATATGGCGATCGGGTGAGCATAGTGATCGCTTGCCCGAGCGCCCCCTTGAGAGGCATTGTCTTGGGCTTCTCCTTGGCATTTGAGAAGGACCGCTCGGGCGAGCGATGGGAAATCCCAAAAAATCCAGAGAGCTCGCTTTGAAGAAATGGGCTCTACTGACAGCTGACTCGGGCGAGCGACTTGGTCGCTCGCCCGAGCGACCTTCTGAGGACTTGGGCTGCTCCTTGGCATGTCACAACTCGGCCAAGCGCATCTTGCGCTCGGCCGAGCGATCTGGCATGAATCCCCTAATCTTGGGCTGCTCCTTCTCTCCTCTTCTTGTCTCCTCTTCTACTCATCTCCTTCACTTCTTTTGCCCCATTGAGTCGCTGTGGCGAGGTAAGGTGAGCTTCGGCGTCCAGATTGTGTCCAAAGTCCCGTTCGCTCCGAATTTCCTGAAAACATATAAAACATCGAAAGAATCAAGAATATCGAGAAAAGCGTGATATAATACAAAAATATGGATTTGGGCGATCGAAACGACATGGAAATGCATGGTAAAAAAGTAGAAAATATAGACACAACAAAATCCCCCAAGCCTACCTCTTACTCGTCCTTGAGGAAGACGAATAAAAAGGGTTCGCCGAAGGGTGAAAATCAGAAAAGTGAAAAAGAAGTCGAAAATAAGAAAGGCGACTAAATCATCTCCTCATCTCATAGCACACACCAACACTTTAACTTTATAATTCAAAATACACTACTCATAAGGATTCATCAAGTCTAGCAAAGAATATACATAGAATGGATTTTTAAATGAATGGCGTGACCTCGAATATATGATATGAAGTTAGAGGGAGATTCCTATTATAGCATACAATCAATATACAGAATCCATGATTCGATCCCAAATCTCCACAACTCGTTCTCTAAGCAGCGAATAGTATCATGATCAATTAATTCAAGCATGATTTTAATTAATTTTTGATAAATGAGGATAGTAAGTTCAATTAAATCCAGAAATCACCGCACTAAACTCTTTCACAATCCCTAGAAATCATCGACCTTGCCATGTCCCTACTCTATAAAGAAAGTGAGGTAAAGATGTGTGATTTTTCTTTTTACAATTTTTTGGCTATACAATTTTCTTTATATATACATACTTTTATTTTCTTATATACACGAGATAACTCAATATATATAAGAGGTGGCCTATGCATCCCAGACCAGACGGTCTTAGGGCATCGGGTTACGAAGAACCCCTCGGGCTTACTATTTGTAAGTAATTTTTTTTTGGTTTTTGATTTTTCCCATTTTTTGGGATCTTTGTAAACTCACATAAACGCGATGGAATGCAAAGCACAATCAAGGATCGCAATTGGCTATATACAAAAAAAATAAAAAGCATAGAATTGGGACATGGCTCGGTGTCAGAATATCTAGTAGATGCTACATAAGTGTCATGTGCTATCCAAACCCAATTGAACTAACATCCATTATGAAAATATATGTTTCCACACAATCATGCAAATTTCAGTAAATTTTCAATTAGTCATGCATTTTTAAGCTCAACTGTTTCAAGAATATCATTGTGAAGAGATGGATTTACATCATAGAAAAGTATATTAAAGAACATCCTAATCTAGGAATAACTCTAACTCATGGAAGCATAGATTTCAAAAATCATAATCCATTCTATTTAAATATGCGATGACGCACAATAGACTATAACAAATCCTATGTGAGTGTGTGAAGCAGATAAGCTGAGTGTGTGCAACTTATAGTGCAATCATATGAGAATCATCTTTAGTCTACATAAAATAAAAAGAGAAAGAAATGAAAAATATGCATGTGATCAAACAAGAGAAGAAAAAATAAAACGATGATAAAAAAGAGCAAAATGGGGTAGACGTGGAACTAAAAATGGGAATAAGGAAAAAGAATAAGTAAAAAGCGATAGCACTCATCGCCCAAGCTAAATGCAGCAGTGTCCTCACTGCTGAGAACATGTGCGTAGAGACGGAGAATGATGCTAAGGGTGGGATGGGTTGGGTGAAAAGAAAAGAAAAAAATATATATGCGGAAATGCAAATGATGATGATGATGATACTGATGATATGCAATATGTACAAATGGACACTAAGGACAACAAAATGGACCCCAAAATGTGACTCCCCCAAGCTGGACTAAGCAGGGCCCCGAAATGACAGATGGGCACAATAAAAAGGTGGGAAGACACTGGAACAACGAGAAGCTATAAATCAGGCAGCACTACCACCCGGTGGGGTTCGTGGCTGAAGAAGGTAAAGGATACGGTCCAGCTTCTCGCTGTTCCACTGCTCTAGATCAGTGAGTGTCTTGATGGCTTTGCAGAGCTCTACAATAGACTGCTCCATACCATATAATCGACCTGCAATGTTGGGAGGCGAGAGCTGCTGGATGCTCCCCTAGAAGATGTGCCATGTGTGGTGAAGAAGGGATTCATCGGGAGTGTAGGCTATGTAGATAGTGGGGCAGTGGTGACAGCAGCAGTGGAGATATAAGCAGAGGTCGAGGCCAATGTGTGTGCAGGTGAGGATGAAGCAGGTGTAGACACGGCAGAGGTGGTGGTAGCAGCTGTGGAGACAGAAACCACCACACTCTCCGTAAGGATCACCGAGACAGTGCTAGTAATGGGTACGGACAGAGATGCAGGCACCATTGTAGTCTCAGGTGGCAGTGAGGATGTGAAGATAGAAGGGTCGAAAATGAGGACATCAGCTGATAGGGCTGAGTGATCGCGCCCGGGCGTACACCCTAAAGAGCGACCGTGTAGTTTTACCGCAAGTGCACGGTGTAGCGGCGAGCGGGTATCGAACACAGGGAGGACGTATGACAGTGCCTTCTCCGAACAACCTGGCTATGGGGATAGAAAAGTAGGAAATTGCCTTTCGGCGATGTTGTCACAATCGTCAAACAATGTAAAGAGATATAAAATCAAATAAGGACGCCTAGTGAATAGGGAATTCCCGCTACTCACCGTATCTCGTCATTGTGATTCATCGGTTTCACAATTGCTAGGGTAGAATGTCGGGTGAACTAGTTGCAACTGAATGTAAAACCTAGCTCACGATCTCGCGCTGTTGCCGGTCTATAGCAAACCTAGGCTCGGGTCCAATCTCTTGCAAACCCTAGCCTAGGCAAGCTAGCATTAGGATCAACGTCATCGTTCAATAGCATCCCGAGCCCACTCTCGTGCAAACTCGGGCTACGACCTAGGTTGGGGTAGTTCCTACCCGTACAATCTCTTGCAAACCGGTATCGGTATAGAATTCCAACCGAGAATCCTAGTATCGGTCCAATCTCTTGCAAACCGATACTTCGGAAACTCAATTTCAACCCAATTCGGATTTCTAGGGTTTCCTATCGAATTGGGATCCAATCTCTTGCAAATCCCAATCGATATGAACACCTAGCTATCCGTGTTATATCAATCCCAAACTAACCCTAATAGCAATTCTAGCAATAGTTCTACCAAATCATCACAAATCGGAAATTGGGCTCGTAGGGTTCATCCCCACGCCCTAAGACGTTAAGACTACTCACAAATCATATCGCAAATGGAAGAGCAATCAATTGAAATAGCAATAGAATTCATGGCAATATTCAAAATAGCAATAAAAATAGGATTTTTAGTAGAGAGGGAGACAAACCAATATAGCTTTCCAAGAATCCAACAAAATAACACTTTTCTCTCCTCTCCAATCACAAGAATTAAACTCTAAAAAGTCTAATCTAAAAAGGCTGCCAAAAGCAATAGAAAAGCTCTCTAAACTAGGTTAGAATCAGGGGTTAAATACCCCCCAAAACTGCCCAAAAATTCGTGACCAAACTGCCCCTGCGTAGCTCCAAAATCGTGATTTCCGCTACAGGCAGCGATGCTCACTCAGCCGAGTGACAAAAATCGCTCGGCCGAGTGAGAGACCCTGAGAATTTCCAGTAAGTCTGGGGTCTTGGGGGTCTTCACTTCGGGGGTCACTCGGCCGAGTGATTTGTCGTCACTCGGCCGATGGGCTTTGTTTACTCGGGCGGACGACAATTACCACTCGGCCGAGTGGGGCTTCTGATGCTCAGACTGACGAAAAACAGTAAGTCGGGACTTTTTGATGGGCGTCGTCTGAGTGCCACTCAGGCGGACGGGATTTCTTCACTCGGCCGAGTCGGCTTCTGATGCTCGGCCGAGTGCACGCTGATATGCTGCTTGGAGCGTGTCCGATCTGGCCGGCCGAGCGGGGTCTCGATGCTCGGCCGAGTGACTCCTTCACTCGGCCGAGTGAGATGCTAAAAATGCCCAATCTGAATGTTCTTGCCTCCTCGTCGCTCCTATGACGTTCTTTCTTCTTTTGCTCCTCTCCAATAGCAAAATTCCCCTCGGGGAAGTCGTCGGTGACACTCCGGAGTGGGTGTATCTCGGAATCACTCCAAATCGCTCCAAATCTCCTGAAATACGACAAAAACAACAAATCGTGAAAAGTATCGCAATATTGTCGATAAATCGTGAAAAACATGATTTGAGCGATCTAAATGGCATGCAAACATGCGGGAAAAAGGTGTAAAATACGGAGTGATCAAAATCCCCCAAGCTTACCTCTTACTCGTCCTCGAGGAAGATAAGTAAAAGGCGAACCCGGTGGATTCAGAAAATGAAAACGATGGAAAAAAAACGGAAAATGAAAAACGAAGAAGAAAGAAGAAAGCGAAGAGGGAAGCTGCTAGATCATTTTTCTCAGGACGTGGGTTTTGCTTACTCATATAGCATGCATCGAATGTAAAACACATGTCAATGATTTTTATTTCGATATCATAGTATAATAATGCAAATAGAGATAGAAAACCCAAGAATATTGATATAGCATGAAAAATGGAATAATTCTAAGACTAACATTGTCTGAATCATCTAAAGCGGTATACAATATCGCAGATCACACACTTTTCAATTGAATGCTTTCTATGAGGAGTATAAGAAAATCACGCAATAGAATAGAAAGAATAGAAAAGCGTGGATTTCATGAAATGAGTGCTAGGCGTAGATTTCTGGATTTCGTGAAGCTAAAACAATCTCACCGAGTATAGAATATTACTTAGCCTAGGTTGTCATGCACCGTGAAGTAGTCACTCTCTCACACATCATTGGATTCTTTCCCCCAAGCTTATCTATAAGCGTGGTGGCACATACAAAACTATATTTACATTCCCCATTTCTTTTGAAGCTCCAAATGTAAAAGAAAATAAAAATAAAAACAAAAAGAGGGAAGAAAGAGAGAGTATATGAGATGGGATCGTTTATTGAGATTCTTTCTCTCTTCTTTTCTTTTTCTCAAATCTTTTTCTTTTCTTTTCTTTCTTTTCTCTTTTTTATAGCATATATACACAAATGATCCCAAATCAAAAGAGAGAGAAGGATATAAAAGAATTTTTCTTTTTCTTTTTTGGTTTTGGGAAATTTGGAGCTAGGAATTTAGTAACGGGGGAAATGCCAAATACTAGAATCGCTAAGGGGAGATTCACCAATGATTTTAAAATAGAGAATTAATGTTCAAGATATGTGGAGAAAGAAATAAATATGTCTCTCAGTTCACTCTATAAGACGTGCATGACAACTTCAGCAGGGTAATCTAATCTACTCGGTTTCGATCGCAAAAAAGCAAACTAATCCAGATTTATCATAGCTAACATCATTCAATCATCCTGAAGTGAAGTGTACAAGTCATGCAAATAGAAGTGATATAGGAAAAGAAAACGGTACTCCAGATATAACCATTCAATGCGTGAATCTTGGTGTGTTTTCTACGATAGCATACATATGAATATTCGGACTCAGCTAATAATAAAATTTCATCCATTTTCATACGGAAAAAGTGTGGGTTACTATCTCTAAATGCCGGGCAGATCATAGCATATGATATTAGAAATAAAAGCTAAGACATGACAAATATAGCGTGCATATAGAGAAAGCTAACTCCACGTCATCATCATCACAGAAAAATCATCTCTAGCATGAGATGAAAGAAATAAAGATAAAAAGGGGAAACAAAACTATTTACAATGCGGCACACAAAGAAAATAAGAAAAACGTGATGCATGGTAAAAAAAGAAAAAGTGATGAAAATGAGTGCAAATGCGGAAAATGGCGTGAAAAAACTAAAAATAAAGGTGGTAAATCGAAAAGCATGAGACTCACTCCCCCAAGCTAAAGGGCACAATGTCCTCAATGTGCGAAGTGTGGCACACCGAGAGACGTGTAATGTGAGGGGTAGGTGAGGATGCATGCATGATGAAAAAGAAATAAAAATAACAAAATGAAAATATGATGCGGACATGATGCATGCAGATATAGGAGTGAATCAGATATAAGAGTGTCTCACCAAAAAGTCTCTCCCTCTCTCCCAAAAATGATGTAGAAAGATATGATCAAAATGTGGACCCAAAACAGTGAGGGGAGGGGGAGTGGGCAAAAATCATCAGGACCACGCAGAGACGGGCAGTAAGACGGCAAAAAAGATCAATGGCATCAAGGGTGCCTAAGAGGGTGGTGCTGCGCCGTCTCCGTCCTGAGGCAGAGGTGGAGGAGGAGGAGGTGGTGGCTGGGGAACAGTCTGCTGGGTGGGTGTGGGTATGGGTATGGAAGCAGGCTGGGTGTGTGTAGGAGTGGGTGTGGGTACCTGCTGGGTAGGTGTGGGTGAGGTTGGGACGCGAGGAAGCCGATCGAGAATCTGAGTGAGGCAATAGTGAATGCCCGGAAGTAGGTCGAAGCGGCTGGCCATAGCGGTGACGGTGGCAGACATGGTCCTGAGGTCACCTCTGAGGCCACTCACCGCCCCCTCAAGAGCACGAATGCTCTGAAGTACAGTGTCGGGGGGAGGTGGTGCAGAGAGACGCACGTGTCTGTGCTGTGCAGGACGGGGCTGGCGGACTCGGGTGGTGTAGTGGATGGGCTCAGCAGGCATGTGGAGGAAGGGTGCTGTGCTCACAAGTGGGGGCCTAGCCTCAGTGCGAGGCTGGGGTGCAGGCTGGTGTGAGGTGGAAGCAGCAGCAGTGGAGGTGGAATATAAGAGTGGCGACGAGGCGGCAAGAGAGGTCAGTGACACAGACGTGGGAACAGACGTCACGACACCCTCAGATAGTACCGCCGCAGTGGAGACAGAAGTGACAACCGCTGGGGAGGCAGTGTGGGGACCAAAAGGTGAAATCCTAGCGGAGATCATACTGGCCATGGTCTCCACGACGGCAGCGAAAAAAGGCTCTCCGCTCTTAATTAAAGTAGGTGGGCGCTTGGGTAGTGTGGAGCAAAGGGGCTCAACGGACAGAGGGCCAACGGTGGTGGGAGTGGTGGTGGGCTCAGCAAGTGTACTCCCGACACTGGCAGAAGTGTGGATAGTGGTGTCGGGAGCAGCAGAAATCTCAGGGACAGGCTGAGGGGCCACAGGGTCAACGGGTGCAGCGTGTGCAGCGTGGGCCTACTCAGCCTGCTCAGCCCCTTCGGCCTCAAGCACGTAGGCGGCGGGGATCAGGAGATCCATCACCGGAAGCCAGTCCACCTGTGCTGGTGCTATCTGTGTCTGAGCTGGGCTCGGAAGGATCATGTAGTCAGCACCGTAGGGACCGTGCAACCAAACCCAGTGCCGCTGGCCGTGCGGACGAAGCATCTTCATCCGGGCCATGACGTCTATAGATAGTGAAGTGGGGCCCGGAGAATGACGCAAATCGGCCGGTAGGTCCTCGCCGGTCATCAGGGCGAGCAGGGTGATCAGACCGCCGCAACATATCGGTGAGCGAGCGCCCACCGATACGATGATGTGGTCCAAAAACCAGCTCGCGATATCAATCACGACGGCGGGGACCAACTCGTCACTCTCCCTAGCTAGATGTGATTGTACACCCGGAGAACGATTGTACACCCTCCTTCTAGCGCCAAAAAACTTGATCGGCCCCGGATATACACCCGGAGAACGATTGTATTTTTACCGCAAGCGCACGGTCAAGTGGCGAGCAGGTATCGAACACGAGGAGGTGGCGTTGGCTCCAATCTATCCTAGGTTGGTTTTACTACGAATGTTTTATTGGTGGAGATGGTTATGGTATGATGTAATGGAAATGGTGGTGGATGTCGGTGTCGGTGATAAAGAAGTTGGATAAAGTATCGATTCAAATTTAATACAATAAAAGAGTCTAGAGCTAGGGAATCCCCACTACGGATCGTCATACATCATTGTAAATAGTGAATCTCAATATTACTAGGCTTGTGTTGGGGTGAACTAGTCGTAACTGAATAGAGAGCCAAACTCACGCTCTCGCGCTATTGCCGGTCTATAGCAACCTAGGATAGGGCCCAATCTCTTGCAAACCTTAGCCTAAGCCACTAGCATTAGGATCGACATCATCGTTCAATCGCCCATCGAGCCCACTCTCGTGCAAACTCGAGTTACGATCTAGGTTGTGATAGTTCGTATTCGTCCAATCTCTTGCAAACGAATATGGGTATAGATTTATAATAAAAATCCTAGCTTTGGTCCAATCTCTTGCAAACCAAGTCTAGAGAATCTCGATTATAAACCTAAATCGAATATCTAGGCCTTCCCATCGATTGAATCCAATCTCTTGCAAACCCCAATTGATGGAAATCCCTAGCTATCCGTAATAAATCGATCACAACCTAACCTCCTAGCAATTCTAGCAATTTAGAAATTCATTCATCACAAATCTGAAATTAGATCCATAGGGTTCATCCCCGTGCCCTAGAACATCAAATCTACTCAAGCATAGCAACAAGGATATAGGAATCAATAAAAACCATTGCTTGCATATAAAAAGATAGCAAATCAAAGATTCAAATAATAAGAATAGAAATACTTAGCTTAGATGAAGAATTCCAATCCAAATACAAGCTTTTTGATCCAAGAGGGGGCCTAGGACATGGCTTAACCTCTAAAATAACTCTAAGAAAACATAATGGGAACCTTAAGAAAACCTATTGGGAACTCCCCTCTAATGGTGGCTACAAACCCCTTATATAGTCTCCCAAAAGCCTAGCAAATAACCCTAGAAACCCCTCAAATTCGTGCCCAAAAACAGCCCAAACCGCAACTTAAAATCTGGGCCCGTCGCCGACTCGGCCGAGTGGAACATGTGACTCGGCCGAGTGGAAATTCCAGTATTGCAGCGTCAACTTGCAAAAATTCTCTAGATTTCATCCGACCTCCAATTTGCACGTTCTTGGCGGCGTTGGAATCGTCATGAAGTCTAATATCCATAAAAAATATGAGAAAAATACTTTAATTGCTGGAATAATAGCAGATTTCAAAAGAGTGAGAGGCTGTCTGAAAATCTGGGCGCTGCGTGTCCTCGGCATCACTCGGCCGAGCGGACTTCTCCACTCGGTCGAGTGGGCTTCTCTACTCGGCCGAGTGACAGACCCTGTAAAATTCCAGTAAGTCGGGGGTCTTGGGGGGTCTGTCTTCGGATGTGAATCGGCCGAGTGGCTTTACTCACTCGGTCGAGAGGTATTCGGTACTCGGCCGAGTCGGAACCGTAAAAAACCTGTACATTTCTAGTAAGTCGGCCTCTTTTGATGGTGGATTTCTCATGCCACTCGGGCGATGCGATCTTCTTACTCGGCTGAGTGGGATATCATCCCTCGGCCGAGTGCACGCCCAATTCTTTCAGTTGGAGCGTGTCCGGTCTGGTCGGCCGAGTGGTCTTCTTGCTCGGCCGAGTGAGTGCTCCACTCGGCCGAGTGGCATGCTGTAAATGCCCAATCTTCTCCGTTTCTCCTCCTCGTCACTCTTACAGAGTTTCTTCTTCTTCCACCCGTCTCCCATCGCCGAATGGCCCTCAAAAGAGCCTTGGGTGACGCTCCGGAGTGGGTGCAAGTCCCTTAAGCTCATTTTTGCTCCCGATCGCTCCATATTTCCTGAAATTCGATAAAAATAAGAAATAGTGAAAAGTAACGCAATATCGTCGAATACTTGTGAAAATCGCAATATGAGCAATCGAAATGGCGTGAAAACATGCAGAAAAAAGGTGTAAAATATGGACCGATCAAAATCCTCCAAGCTTACCTCTTACTCGTCCTCGAGGAAGATAAGTAGAGAGACGAACTCGGGAGATGAAAATAAAGAAAATGAAATGAAAAAGAAAGAACACAAGGTGGAAGGGGTCGCTAGATTCTTCTCTCAGATCTTAAGCCATAAGCTACACATCACGATAACTTGGAAAATACAAATCACATGCTATAAGGATTTCATATCTTACATAAACATGGTACTTGCAAGCTTTTAAGAACAACAAAAGGGATTCTCTAAATTCACACAATCAATTCATATCCACGTCACGCATTTCGTAGGATTTAATATACAAACGTTGGCAATGCACTTTTCAATCAAAAGTTATAAATGAAGCATATAAGAATCACACCAAACATGCAATGGAGAATGGAATAAATCATGGCATTCACATATTTATGTCGATTCATAAGAAATCTCCATAACTAAAGTATTTTGCTAAGTTTCAGCATTATCAAACTTCCTCATTCGTGCACCTCTCCACTCTAATGTCGTACTCACTCATATGGTCAAACGAGTTCACCCCCCCAAGCTTTGCTTGAGGCATCACATCTAAAGGAATATGATAGTGGAAAATGGGATTTTTGCCTTGGTTTTCCCAAGTATTTTGTGGCTCCAATAATGAGGTAGAGAAACATTTTTCTTTTTCTTTTGGACTTTGTTTCTCATTTTTTCTTTTTGGATTTTTGTAGGAGCTATTTGATTTGTATTTTTGGGTTTTTGGCTCCTTTTTGGCTTTTTGGACTTTTTGGAGCAAACTTTTCTTTTGTAGGGATTTTTTTTGGGGGAAATAGATGCGATATACGTAGCTTTAGGAGGTGAACTCAAGTGACATGTAGAGAATAAAAAGATATATGTGGAGAAAGAAATAATGTAACACTCGGTTCACTCTAAGATGTGCACGAACGGTTCAATAAGATAATACTTCAACTAAAACTCATATGTAAGCATGGATATTCTCAATCATCTCAATAAAAAGCGAAGTCAAGCGGTAAAGAGTACTTTCATATCAAGCATGCAACAGAAGGTGAATAAGATAATAAGACTGATGCTTCATATATACTAATGATGCGTGAATCTTGGTGCATTTCCAACAAAAGTATACTAAACATTAATCCATACATTCAGTTTCAATTAATATCATGCATTCATGTAGAGGAATCATCAAAAGAAATAGATTTGCAAGAACATGTGAATAGCAAGACTATGGAATACTCTAAGTAGCATGGCAAGGAATAATAAGCATCGTGATGGTTGCTAAAGCAATAAGAGATATCATCATAAGGAACGCATCTAGCAAAAGAAGAGAAAGGAAAATAAAGAAATAAGAAAAAAAATAAAAGAGAGGAAAGAAAAGAAAAACAAGCACACAACATGATGCATGAACACACATAAACGGAAAATAAGATGGAAAAATAAAAAGATGATGCAAAAATTTTGAAAAATTAAAAAAAAAAAAACTAAAATGAAGTAAAACTAAAATAAAGTAAAAATGCAACTAATGCATCTAAATGGCATGGAAATGCACTCCCCCAAGCTTAAACTTCACATTGTCCTCAATGTGATCATAAAAGGAAAAATATGAGGAACAACGATAAATATGAGGGAGGTGAAAGAAAAATGATGAAATGAATGTCATGAAATCCTAATGCAACTACATGCACATACAATGATGCATGAGAGCGCCTTCCCCCAAGCTTATACCAAACAATCCTATTCAAATAACTCGATCAAAAATGTCATGGCTTTGCTAAGCGAGATTGAGTCAAACGAATAAGAATGCGAGTATTCACTTGAAAGAAATGCTCGAATGGGGTGAGCAAAAGGATGTGACACATCAAAATATGAAGAGGGCAATTAATATTTAAAATGGGTTTGGGGTGTAAAAATTTTTGTTGCCGTCATAAGAGGTGAAATTTATTCAATCAAATCTATACGGTCCCCTCGCTGTCGAGAGGATTCGGGTTTATTGAAAGCATAAAAATTTCTACACTACTGGATTGATATCACCTATAGCAAAAGGCGGATCCAGTATCTTTGCCGGTGCAGGCAACTGCTCCAACTGCTCTTTCCGTGGCTCCGCCAGGCACGTATGTCCACGGACTCCAACGAACTCCAGCAATGCATCCTCCAGCATTCCCATAAGGACTCCACCTGTACCTTGCAGAGAATAGGATGCATCAGTTCGCCGCAAAAAATTCACCCTCGTAATAAAAGTATCCCACAGAGGATCATCTATAGAAATATATGAAATAAATAATGGTAGACGATACTTCCCTGGAAATAATCTAATATCCTCCCGTGCTGTGATATGTGTCTCCATGATGTCCTCTCTAAGCTGCTCAAGTAAATCTAGATCATATGCGTGGACTTCCTCGATAGGCTCGTCAAACCGTGACACGTCCAAGCATACCTCTGGTCCATAATCATATGTATGCTGCAAAAGGTATGCCGTGTCAAAAATATCTGAATCAAAATAAATATCAAATGGAATGCATGATTCAGAAATGGAGTGGGTAAAAATATCTCCCTGAGTGGGAGCAGTAAGCTCTGTGGGATAGTCCTCTGCGTCAGTGAAAGGATGAGGTGGTTGCGGAAGCTCTAATGGAGGAGGGTAGTGCTCGGGATCCTCATGAATGGTTGTGTCCTCGTCCCGATGCACGACCTCCTCGGTGATAAGCTCTGGTTCCGTGTGTAAGGCCTCCTCAAAAGCATGCTTCGGCTCTGCGAGGTAAATAACATCAATGTCTTCTCCATCTGAATCATCTCCATCCATCCACTCATCGTATGGACTAGCTGTGTCTGTGGGTGGGGGAGTGACGACGGTGAAACCCAGCTCTGTAGCAACACGCCCTGAGTATCTCATCGCAGTTCTCTCATCAGAAGTGGCTGCATCTGTGCCTGGTACTGTTGTCTCCTCAGATGTGGAAGCATCAATGTCCTTAGCCTGCCGTCCAAGAATCTCATCCAGATACGCATAAAAATGTGTGGTCCATATAATCACAGCCTCAGTGGAAGGTAGAGGTGGCTGCGGAAGCTCAACTGCAGGTGGGCAAGACTCTGGATTTATCTGAATGAAGTTGCCCTCGTCCCAAAGTGCTGCCTCAGTAATGTAATGCTCTGGCTCCGCATGTGATGCCTCCTCGTGAACTATCAGTGTAGGCTCTCTCTGGAATGGTGATGCTGGCTGCTCATGTGTGTCAACTTGTGGGGATGCATCATGTGGAGGGGAATGCCCGCGAGCAATCCAAAATTTTAATCTATCTCCCTCAAGACTGACATGGATGTCCTCCTCAATTGTTCCTGCAGCTGAAACACGGTTCATAACAAAATCTGCAAATCGTAGATCAAACGCATCACCTGCTGTAATACTTTCTGAACCGATGAACCTCACTGACTCCAAGAGGCCCTCCAATAAGTTCTGAAATGCTTCCTCCTCAAAATCTGTGGTCCACATAATACCATCCATAACACCTGATCAACAAAGATAAATACCTGGAGAAAAATATCAGTGGCACAAAAGAATATAGAAATGATAGTAATGGTGGCGGGGTTGAAAAATTCTTTTTGTTAAAATTTTTTTTCGTAGTCTAATAAACCTAATTGTGACAAATTGGCATCCAACGGGAAACACCTCCCCGGCAACGGCGCCAAAAACTTGATCGCGCCCGGGCGTACACCCTAAAGAGCGACCGTGTAGTTTTACCGCAAGCGCACGGTGTAGCGGCGAGCGGGTATCGAACACATGGAGGACGTATGGCAGTGCCTTCTCTGAACAACCTGGCTATGGGGATAGAAAAGTAGGAAATTGCCTTTCGGTGATGTTGTCACAATCGTCAAACAATGTAAAGAGATATAAAATCAAACAAGGATGCCTAGTGAATAGGGAATTCCCGCTACTCACCGTATCTCGTCATTGTGATTTATCGGTTTCACAATTGCTAGGGTAGAATGTCGGGTGAACTAGTTGCAACTGAATGTAAAACCTAGCTCACGCTCTCGCGCTGTTGCTGGTCTATAGAAAACCTAGGCTCGGGTCCAATCTCTTGCAAACCCTAGCCTAGGCAAGCTAGCATTAGGATCAACGTCATCGTTCAATCGCATCCCAAGCCCACTCTCGTGCAAACTCGGGCTACGACCTAGGTTGGGGTAGTTCCTACCCGTCCAATCTCTTGCAAACCGGCATCGGTATAGAATTGCAACCGAGAATCCTAGTATCGGTCCAATCTCTTGCAAACTGATACTTCGGAAACTCAATTTCAACCCAATTCGGATTTCTAGGGTTTCCTATCGAATTAGGATCCAATCTCTTGCAAATCCCAATCGATATGAACACTTAGCTATCCGTGTTATATCAATCCCAAACTAACCCTAATAGCAATTCTAGCAATAGTTCTACCAAATCATCACAAATCGGAAATTGGGCTCGTAGGGTTCATCCCCACGCCCTAAGACGTTAAGACTACACATAAATCATATCGCAAATGGAAGAGCAATCAATTGAAATAGCAATAGAATTCATGGAAATATTCAAAATAGCAATAAAAATAGGATTTTAGTAGAGAGGGAGACAAACCAATATAGCTTTCCAAGAATCCAACAAAATAACACTTTTCTCTCCTCTCCAATCACAAGAATTAAACTCTAAAAAGTCTAATCTAAAAAGGCTGCCAAAAGCAATAGAAAAGCTCTCTAAACTAGGTTAGAATCTGGGGTTAAATACCCCCCAAAACTGCCCAAAAATTCGTGACCAAACTGCTCCTGCGTAGCTCCAAAATCGTGATTTCCGCTACAGGCAGCGCTGCTCACTCAGCCGAGTGACAAAAGTCGCTCGGCCGAGTGAGAGACCCTGAGAATTTCCAGTAAGTCTGGGGTCTTGGGGGTCTTCACTTCGGGGGTCACTCGGCCGAGTGAGTTGTCGTCACTCGGCCGATGGGCTTAGTTTACTCGGGCGGACGGTAATTACCACTCGGCCGAGTGGGGCTTCTGATGCTCAGACTGACGAAAAACAGTAAGTCGGGACTTTTTGATGGGCGTCGTCTGAGTGCCACTCGGGCGGACGGGATTTCGTCACTCGGCCGAGTCGGCTTCTGATTCTCGGCCGAGTGCACGCTGATATGCTGCTTGGAGCGTGTCCGATCTGGCCGGCCGAGCGGGGTCTCGATGCTCGGCCGAGTGACTCCTTCACTCGGTCGAGTGAGATGCTAAAAATGCCCAAGCTGAATGTTCTTGCCTCCTCGTCGCTCCTATGACGTTCTTTCTTCTTCCGCTCCTCTCCAATAGCAAAATACCCCTCGGGGAAGTCGTCGGTGACACTCCGGAGTGGGTGTATCTCGGAATCACTCCAAATCGCTCCAAATCTCCTGAAATACGACAAAAACAACAAATCGTGAAAAGTATCGCAATATTGTCGATAAATCGTGAAAAACATGATTTGAGCGATCTAAATGGCATGCAAACATGCGGGAAAAAGGTGTAAAATACGGAGTGATCACTGAGTCCTTGGAAAAAGTATGGGCAAGTAGATCGGCGGTCGAATCAAAATGAGGAAGCTTAGCGGAGGATAATGTGATCTCGAAGGATGATGCAGGGCCCTCAATATAAGTGGAGACAGAAGGGGCCACTGCAGGCTCAGATAGGGGCATGGTGGGGTGTGGCACCTCAGCATATAGTGGAGCAGTGCTCGACTGCTGAGTAGGCTGCTGCTGGGCAACCTACCCATCATCGGGCTCTAGCTCGTAAATAGGGGGATGCACTCGTGCATGGAGAGGATCCACTCAATATGCTGAGGGGCTACAGTGGTCTGCTCTGGGCTCAGGAGCAACATATAATTGGCTTTATAATGTTCATGAAGATATACCCAGTGTCAGTCACCCTGGGCCCTAACAATTTGCATGTGCGTAAGCAAACACAAGGATATGGTAGTAGGGCCCGTTGCCTCAAGAAGATCCTCGGGGAGGTCTAGATTTGCCCAAAGGGCGACGATGGTGAAAAAACTGCCACAACAGATGGGGCCCCTCTGTAAAGTAGCAGCCCAACATAACCGGCCATAGAAGATCTAGGCGTGATCAATAGGGTAGGAGGGGCGAGATGTGCCATTTGGTAGCGCCTCGCGAGGGAGGGTCATGTCCCCACAAAAGGACGAGCAAGATAGAGGACATAGTCCTGGGCTCATTCATGCAGAGCATGGTGGTGGCAATGTGGCGCTGGGCTAACCTAAGGCAGGGGTGGATGATCGAGGAGGCCTTCGAGCGGCTAGTGCTAAAGGAAGGCATACCAGAAATCATCTCCCAAAAGCGTGTAGTGTAAATAGCAAGGGGAGTATCCGAGCCAGGGGTATAGGCGGTCTCGACGTCGGGGACTGCGGGCCACTGGAATAGGGTCCGGAGTCCATCATAAGTGAACTGCATCTCTATGTCCAGTATGGAGAATGCAATCCCTGTGCCGCTACGACGAAGTGACCCGAGGGCCTCTAGGGTCAAGCGAGTGTAAGTCTTCGCTTGAAGCCCTAGAAAATGCTCCCAACCCAGGTTTGCGTATAGCTGCCTAACCCCAGGAAAAATGCCTAGCTTCTCTAAGGCTCCTAGGTCGGTAAAATTGGTCGAAACGACCGGGCGCCTAGAGAGATCGACAAAAGTATGACGATGAGCGTCGCCTATAAAAGTGATGTCGTAGTTATCTAGGGGGGCTTCTTGGGCTGTGGGGGGGTGGTGGTGGTTGTGCTGTGGGTGTGGGTTGACTCGAGGGGGGCTCATGTCCCCGCTGACGAGCTAGGAGCCTGGCGTTTCTTCCTGGCAGGTGGGGGTGAAGGAGATTGTAACGACTGGTTTTCATGTATTTGGATTATATATTATATGTATATGTTTTGGTGGATTTTCTCCTCATGTGTGGTTTTCGTCTCCGTAGCTTTCGTTTTCGATCGTTTCCTCGTGATTTTCTAGCTTCTTCCTTAGAATCGTTGAGTTTTGGAGTAAGTCACTCGTGACGAACTTCATATCGCTCATATCTTAGAGATAGGTTGATCCTAGAAGCCGTAGGAATCTTCCCAAAGCTTCGCGCTTCGATTCGGCACTTTTAGTGCACTTTAGTTGGTTCAAGAAGGAGACCGACTAGATAGAGATCTAGTCGGTCAGGAACTCTACTGGAACTGACTAGTTCATTGAATCAATTGTACATGAGTTATTGTTTACTTTTAGTCGGTCTAAGAACAACCACCGACCGACTAGATGTGCAACTAGTCGGTCAGAACTTGCTCTCAGACCGACTAGTTTCTGTCAGTAAATTTCACCTAAGTTACTGTTTATCGTTAGTCGGTCCATGAACACTCACCGATCGACTAGGTTGCAAACTAGTCAGTCGACGGGCCTTCACAGACCGACTAATTCATTACCCAGATTTTTCCCTACTTTCGCTGTTTGGTTTTAGTTGGTCACAGTTATCCGACCGACCGACTAGTTCTCAAACTAGTCGGTCAGCCAACCTTCTTTGACCGACTAATCAGTGTCGAAACCCTAATTTTTGGGCAGCCACCGGCTGTGCCTATTTAAACCCCCCAAACGTTTTCTTTTCTTCTTTCATTTCTCCTGAGCCTCCTTCTTCCCCAAACCATCATCCATCTTCCCCTAGCCTTCCTCCTTCATCAAGAGCCCCTCTCCCTCTCCATTTTGGCCGGCCACCACCTCTAGGTCGCCGGAAAACCCCCAAAAATCCCCAAAACCCCATTTCTCCAGATTTTCTCCCCTTTTCCAGATCTGAACCGTAGGTTCCCCGGATCGTTTCTTCCGTCGCCGTGCTTGCTCGGCATCGTTCTTCCGCTAACGATTCGGTAATAACTCGACCCTATAGAGATCTCTTAACCCGTTTGTGTTTTTGTAAAACCCTAATAAAAACTAGGTTGGATGTTGTTCTAATATTGTTTTGCCATGGCAGCGATCTCATCTCTGTAGTTAGCATTTGTGTGACGGCCTCGTTGATCGTCATCCTCGGTGCTAGGCAAGTGAAACTTGCCACTTAGGGTTTTAGGCCATGTCTTAGGCCATTTGCTTGTTGTAGGCGTAAAAGAGACTATGCGACGAAATGATACTCGCCTAGGCACAAATTTCAGGAACTAGCTTGACAACGAAGCTAGATCCGACATTTATCATGTTGCACAACTACCATGTCATGTTTAATTTCAATTAACGGTACGCGAATTAATTGTCATGTCATTGCATTCTTTAAGTGTTCCCGTGATTGCGTAGCTCTGCTACACCTTGTGAAATGATTGAGGCTAGGCACCTGCTTTTAGCGGGCACAACCCTACGCCAAATTGTGAACCTAATACCAAGCTCTTGTGCGGGGCAACCCTGGCTCATTTACTGAGCATCGTGTACAGGGACCCTGGCTTGTTTACGTGTGGGATGGGGTAAGGGTTAAGCGGCCATTCAACTGGGAGTATGCCCGATCAGCAACTTCAGTTGTAAGGCGTAAACTCTGGGTTCTGGGGTAGTGTTAAGCGGCCAATCAGTGTGAATGTCCAACAGTTCAGCTGTAAGGCGTAAACATCTACAAACAACTTGAAACGTGACTAGCGAAAAGATTGAGATTGTTAGTAGCTTGGCTACTCTTGACATGCCATGATAAATTGTTCTCTTGCACTTATTGTTTCACCATGTCTTACTTGTGCCCTCATACCATAACTGCCATGTCATGCATACTATAACTGCTAGGTTGTTAGTTTACCTTCATTTTCAGTTTCCTTGTCCAAGTCTTTTAGACTTGCTGACATGTGCCCCTTTAATCTTTTGGGTGACACATGTTAGCTCCTGAGCCTGAGTTCATTGTTGAGGACGAGGTGTTTGCAGACGCCGAGCCCGAGCCTGTGTTTGACGAGGACTTCGTGGACACGGGCGATCAGTCGTAGAGACTGTTCGTGTTGTTGTTAGACTGTTTTGTTGTCGGTGCGTGGCACCAATACTTTGTTATGTTGTCCCTTTTGTTGGCCTTGTTCTGGGCCTTTAGACTCTTTCTTTTAGCCTGGTGGCTTTTCTGGATGTTGAACTTAATTTTAATGTTGGACAAATTCTGAGATTTGAGATTTTATTTCTGTCTCTCCTTGTGCTATTATTGTTGTTCCGTTTGTGGTTACAGGGACCTGCTTATGTTTTATTGACGCTTATCGGGTTTGGGGCTTCACAGCTCCACTCTCGTGCGGACCTTTTCACGTCTCGCCTCCATTTTAGGGAAGCGGGGCGTGACAGATTTTGTTGGTGGCCCATGCAGGTCCATTTTGTAACTGCGATTGTCGGAATAACGATAATAACATTAGAATGTCCAATAAACTAAGTTCGACATCCGAGTCATAAGCTATGAGTCTAATTGTTTCGTTTTCTGTGTCATTAGATGGCAGGAAGGCGATTCACCCGTGGTGGAGGTAGTGGTGCGCCCCCTCATGACGAGGAGCCTGAGCGGGAGCCCACCAATGGAGAGATGATGCGGATGATGCTTCAGATGATGCAAGTGCAGTAGGGCGTGCTCCTGCAAGTCTAGAATGCTCCACTTGCTCGAGCTGCTCGGGCAATCCAGGATGCCCCTCGCTCCGAACCGGGAACGAAGCAATTTCTGGAGCTGGGTCCCGCTTATTTTGATGGGTTTGAGGGTCCTCTAGCTGCCGATGAGTGGATTCGGGACATTGAGGATAACTTGAAGATGGCGAAGATCGGCCCGGCTGGATGGGTTGATTTGGCGAAGAGGCAACTCAAGGATAACGCTCGGAACTGGTGGGATGCGGAAGGAGATGCTGCAGCGTTTTATTGAGCTGAAGCAAGGGAGCTCGTCGGTGGACCAGTACCACCAAGAGTTCACTAGGCTGAGTCGGTTCGCACCGAAGATGGTGCAGGATGCTGATGAGAGGGCTCAGAGGTTTCTGTAGGGGCTTGCTTTGGAGCTTCAGAGTTTTGTGTCTTCCTCTGATCTGGACTCTTATCAGAAGGTTCTGGTGGCTACGAGGAGGCAGGAGCTGAACCTGAGCCAGAGGAGAGGACATGTTTCTGGTGCTGGGAAGAGGCCTATGGAGCAGGCCAGAGCGGTGGTTAGGCCTGGTTTCAAGCCTAATCAGCCAGCTCAGTTCAAGAGGCCAGGAGGGCCTAATCAGAAGACTTGCCATTTCTGCGGCAAGCCTGGCCACATCAAGGATCAGTGTAGGAAATTTCTGGGCCAGTGCTTGGTTTGTGGTGATGCTTCTCATGTCGCGAAGGATTGTCGGCATGCGAACCAGTTACGTAGGGCACCTGTTGCAGCTCAGCCGTTGCAGCAGAGAGTGCCTGTTCCTGCCGGTCGTGGAGCAGCTCTTGTCCCCTCAGAGACAAGCTTTTCAGCAGGCTTTTCCGCCGAGGAGGCAGGCTTTTCTGATGACAGCTGTGGAGAACTGGGCTGTGGATGAGGTTATCGCAGGTAATCCTCAATCTAGCTGTTACTTTCCTAGCTAGTTTTGATTGTTAGGTTATGTTGTTTGCTTGAACATGATTGTTTGCTAGGACAGGGCTTGATTATTAACTTGCTTGTTAGGTGTGATTTTGGTGTGCACATTTCCTGCACGAGTTCTCTTTGACTCTGGTGCATCGATGTGCATTATTTCTCGGAGCTTCGTGGAGAGGCATTCCTTGTCGACGTCCCCTCTTTCCAAGAGTTGGAATATCGTCACGGGAAATGGCGTGGTCTCGGTGCATTGTGGTTGCAATTCTTGCCCGTTGGTGGTCTGTGGACATGAGTTTTACGCTGATTTCATTGTCCACGACATCATCAACTATGATGCGGACCTTGGGATGGATTGGCTTGCGAGCTTCTATGCTACGATCGACTGTCGGAGGAAGAAGATGGTGTTCGAGATTCCCGGACATCCAGTATTTGAGTTCAATCGTGGAAGCAGTTCGCTTGGTCCGGTCAGGTTTCGGGCCAGTCCGGTGGAGGTTGTGGCTATGCGGATGGAGCTGGAGAGGCCAGCGGTAGTGCGGGACTTTGATGACGTCTTCCCCGAGGAGATGTCTGGATTGCCACCCGATCGAGCTCTGGAATTTTCTATTGATCTTATTCCAGGAGCGCAGCCTATTTCGAAGGCGACCTATCGTATGGCACCCGCAGAGTTGGAGGAGTTGCGGAAACAGCTGGATGAGCTTTTGCAAAAGGGTTATATCAATCCTAGTGTGTCTCCGTGGGGAGCACCGGTGTTGCTGGTGAAAAAGAAGGATGGTTCGCATCGCATGTGCGTAGACTATCGGGAGCTGAATGCAGTGACCATCAAGAATAAATACCCGTTGCCTCGCATCGATGATATTTTTGATCAGCTTGGAGGTTCGAGGGTGTTTTTGAAGTTGGATCTGAGGAGTGGTTATCATCAGCTGAAGGTGAAGAAGGAAGATGTTCCGAAGACAGCATTCAGGACGAAGTATGGACACTACGAGTTTGTGGTTATGCCTTTTGGTGTAACCAATGCACCCGCAGTTTTCATGAATCTGATGAATCTGATTTTCTACGACTTTTTGGATAAGTTTGTCGTTATCTTCATTGACGACATTCTGATCTATTTAAAGTCGGAGGAGGAGCATGCATCGCACTTGAGGACGGTGTTGGAGATTTTGAGGAAGAATCGATTGTATGCTAAGTTTTCGAAGTGCGAGTTTTGGCTGGACAGAGTTGCTTTTCTCGGGCATGTGGTGACTGGAGATGGTATTTCAGTGGATCCCGAGAAGATCAGGGCCATCAGAGAGTGGCCTATTCCGCAGTCAGCGTTTGAGATCCGGAGTTTCCTTGGGCTTGCTGGTTATTATCAGTGTTTCATTAAGGAATTTTCCCGTATTGCCGAGCCGATGACCAGATTGACGCGGAAGGATGTACCTTTTGTTTGGTCGGGTGATTGTGAGAATGCTTTTGGTGTTCTGAGGGAGAGATTGATGACCCCCCCATTCTTGTTGTGCCTGATCGCAGCGGTGGATTTGAGATCTTTTGCGATGCTTCTGGCAAGGGTCTCGGTTGTGTGTTGCATCAGCACGGGCATGTAGTGGCTTATGCATCTCGTCAGCTCAAGGTTCATGAGAAGAATTACCCGACGCATGATTTGGAGTTGGCTACTGTTGTGTTTGCTCTTAAGATTTGGAGGCACTTCTTGCTGAGTGAGAAAGTGAAGATCTCACCGATCACAAAAGCTTGAAGTATATTTTCACTCAGAAGGTTGGAGCTCATGGCGGATTATGAGATTGATTTGCAGTATCACCCTGGCAAGGTGAATGTGGTTCCTGATGCGCTGAGTAGGCTTCCAGCGGTGATGATTCTGACCTCGCAGTGGAGATTGCAGCTGGATTTTTGCGAGTCTGGTGTGGAGATTGTTCTTCCTGGGGAGGCTTCTTCGTTGATGAGTATGCAGATTCAGTCGTCGATTGTGGATCGGATCAAGGCTGGTCAGGCCGGAGATCCGAAGCTGGTGAAGATTCGGGAGCAGGTAGAAGCCGGTCTGCGGACTGACTTTTTGATTCATGAGGATGGCTCGCTGAGGTTTAGAGCCAGGTTGTGTGTGCCAGCTGGGGATATCAGAGAGGAGTTGCTGGTTGAGGCACACAGTTCGCTGTATTCTGTGCATCTTGGTGGCACCAAGATGTACAAGGATCTTCGTCTGAACTTTTGGTGGCATGGTATGAAGAGGAGCGTGGCTCAGAGTGTAGCCAAGTGCTTAGTTTGCCAGCAAATGAAGGCGGAGCATCAGCATACAGCAGGGTTGCTACAACCGCGTCCGATTCCGGAGTGGAAGTGGCAACACATCACTATGGATTTTGTGACTGGACTACCTCGGAGTCCGAAGCAGAATGACGCGATTTGGGTGATCGTAGATCGATTGACCAAATCTGCGCACTTTATTCCATTCAGAGTAGGACAGTCCACTGAGGCGCTAGCGAGGAGATATATGGAGGTAAATTCTTTTACTCTCCATTTTTATTTCCTTTTCCTAGTTTTGATAGTGATGTGACGTGAGTCGTGCAGGAGATTGTACGACTTCACGGAGTCCCCGTGAGTATCGTGTCGGACAGAGACACGAGGTTCACATCTCAGTTCTAGCAGATTTTGCAGAAGAGTTTGGGCACGCGTCTGAGTTTTAGCACGGCGTACCATCCGCAGACGGATGGCCAGTCCGAGAGGATGATTCAGATCTTGGAGGACATGCTGAGGGCGTGCATGTTGGATTTCAAGGGTTCGTGGGAGGACCATTTGCATTTGGTGGAGTTCTCTTACAACAACAGCTTCCAGGCATCCATTGGCATGTCGCCTTTCGCCGCATTGTATGGGAGGAAATGTCGATCGCCGTTGAGTTGGGATGACGTTGGTGATCGGGAGCTGTTGGGACCTGAGATGATTGTGGAGGCCGTGGATGTTGTCAGGAACATTCGGGAGAGGTTGAGGATTGCTCAGGACCGTTTTAAGCATTGGGCAAATGCTAAACGTCGTCCTTTGGAGTTTCAGCCTGGGGATCATGTGTTCTTGAAGATTTCCCCGAATCGTGGTGTGATTCGCTTTGGGAAGCGAGGGAAGTTGAGCCCGCGATACATTGGACCGTTTGACATTCTGGAGAGGGTTGGCGAGGTAGCCTACCGCTTGGCCTTGCCACCATCTTTGGAAGGGGTTCACAATGTTTTCCATGTGTCGCAGCTTCGTCGATACATTAGCGATCCATCTCATGCTGTGGATTTCTCGGAGATTACCGTTCGCCCTGATATGACGTATGACCAGTAGCCAGTGCAGATTCTGGACAGGCGTCAGAAGTCACTCCAGAACAAGGTTGTCAATCTTGTGAGGGTGATGTGGCGACACGGCTCGCCAGGAGAGTCTACTTGGGAGAATGAGGATGAGATGCGAGAGCGTTTCCCACTTTTGTTCCCGGACACGTGAGTGTTGGGAAATTCCGAGGACGGAATTTTTCTTAAGTTGGGGAGGATGTAACGACTGGTTTTCATGTATTTGGATTATCTATATTATATGTATATGTTTTGGTGGATTTTCTCCTCATGTGTGGTTTTCGTCTCCGTAGCTTTCGTTTTCGATCGTTTCGTCGTGATTTTCTAGCTTCTTCCTTAGAATCGTTGAGTTTTGGAGTAAGTCACTCGTGACGAGCTTCATATCGCTCATATCTTAGATATAGGTTGATCCTAGAAGCCGTAGGAATCTTCCCGAAGCTTCGCGCTTCGATTCGGCACTTTTAGTGCACTTTAGTTGGTTCAAGAAGGAGGACCAACCGACTAGATTGAGATCTAGTCGGTCAGGAACTCTACTGGAACCGACTAGTTCATTGAATCAATTGTAAATGAGTTACTGTTTACTTTTAGTCGGTCTAAGAACAACCACCGACCGACTAGATGCGCAACTAGTCGGTCAGAACTTGCTCTCAGACCGACTAGTTTCTGTCAGTAAATTTCACCTAAGTTACTGTTTATCGTTAGTCGGTCCATGAACACTCACCGACCGACTAGGTTGCAAACTAGTCGGTCGACGGGCCTTCACAGACCGACTAATTCATTACCCAGATTTTTCCCTACTTTCGCTGTTTGGTTTTAGTCGGTCACAGTTATCCGACCGACCGACTAGTTCTCAAACTAGTCGGTCAGCCAACCTTCTTTGACCGACTAATCAGTGTCGAAACCCTAATTTTTAGGCAGCCACCGGCTGTGCCTATTTAAACCCCCCAAACGTTTTCTTTTCTTCTTTCATTTCTCCTGAGCCTCCTTCTCCCCAAACCATCATCCATCTTCCCCTAGCCTTCCTCCTTCATCAAGAGCCCCTCTCCCTCTCCATTTTGGCCGGCCACCACCTCTAGGTCGCCGGAAAACCCCCAAAAATCCCCAAAACCCCATTTCTCCAGATTTTCTCCCCTTTTCCAGATCTGAACCGTAGGTTCCCCGGATCGTTTCTTCCGTCGCCGTGCTTGCTCGGCATCGTTCTTCCGCTAACGATTCGGTAATAACTCGACCCTATAGAGATCTCTTAACCTGTTTGTGTTTTTGTAAAACCCTAATAAAAACTAGGTTGGATGTTGTTCTAATATTGTTTTGCCATGGCAGCGATCTCATCTCCATAGTTAGCATTTGTGTGACGGCCTCGTTGATCGTCATCCTCGGTGCTAGGCAAGTGAAACTTGCCACTTAGGGTTTTAGGCCATGTCTTAGGCCATTTGCTTGTTGTAGGCGTAAAAGAGACTATGCGACGAAATGATACTCGCCTAGGCACAAATTTCAGGAACTAGCTTGACAACGAAGCTAGATCCGACATTTATCATGTTGCACAACTACCATGTCATGTTTAATTTCAATTAACTTTACGCGAATTAATTGTCATGTCATTGCATTCTTTAAGTGTTCCCGTGATTGCGTAGCTCCGCTACACCTTGTGAAATGATTGAGGCTAGGCACCTGCTTTTAGCGGGCACAACCCTACGCCAAATTGTGAACCTAATAACAAGCTCTTGTGCGGGGCAACCCTGGCTCATTTACTGAGCATCATGTACAGGGACCCTCGCTTGTTTACGTGTGGGATGGGGTAAGGGTTAAGCGGCCATTCAACTGGGAGTATGCCCGATCAGCAACTTCAGTTGTAAGGCGTAAACTCTGGGTTCTGGGGTAGTGTTAAGCGGCCAATCAGTGTGAATGTCCAACAGTTCAGTTGTAAGGCGTAAACATCTACAAACAACTTGAAACGTGACTAGCGAAAAGATTGAGATTGTTAGTAGCTTGGCTACTTTTGACATGCCATGATAAATTGTTCTCTTGCACTTATTGTTTCACCATGTCTTACTTGTGCCCTCATACCATAACTGCCATGTCATGCATACTATAACTGCTAGGTTGTTAGTTTACCTTCATTTTCAGTTTCCTTGCCCAAGTCTTTTAGACTTGCTGACATGTGCCCCTTTACTCTTTTGGGTGACACATGTTAGATCCTGAGCCTGAGTTCATTGTTGAGGACGAGGTGTTTGCAGACGCCGAGCCCGAGCCTGTGTTTGACGAGGACTTCGTGGACACGGGCGATCAGTCGTAGAGACTGTTCGTGTTATTGTTAGACTGTTTTGTTGTCAGTGCGTGGCACCAATACTTTGTTATGTTCTCCCTTTTGTTGGCCTTGTTCTGGGCCTTTAGACTCTTTCTTTTAGCCTGGTGGCTTTTCTGGATGTTGAACTTAATTTTAATGTTGGACAAATTCTGAGATTTGAGATTTTATTTCTGTCTCTCCTTGTGCTATTATTGTTGTTCCATTTGTGGTTACAGGGACCTGCTTATGTTTTATTTACGCTTATCGGGTTTGGGGCTTCACAGCTCCACTCTTGTGCGGACCTTTTCACGTCTTGCCTCCATTTTAGGGAAGCGGGGCGTGACAGAGATGATGGTGGGGATGTGGTGGGAACATGTATGGCAGTGCGTGGCCTAGAATGGGGGCCCTCTGCGAAGACTTCGTCTTATTGGGAGCCTGCGGTGGAGGGGGTTGTGGTTGTGATGGTGGGGTGATAGTGGTGGGTATGATGGAAGTGTGTGGAGGTGCCGTGGGTGTGGTGGAAATGCATGTGGTGGGGGAGATGGATGTGCGTGGTGGTGCTGTGGGTGTGGAAGTGGATGTGGTAGTGGTGGTGCGATGCCTAGAGGAGGTTAGCTTATGGGCCAATGCCTTTTGGCGTGAGTGTTGTGGCTGGAATTGAGATGGGGATGGTCTGGAGATGGTGATGGATGTGTGTGTGGGTGGAGGACGTGTAGGGGGTGGGGTGGAGGTGGTGGATGTGCATTTAATGCGTGGTAAATGTGCATCGGAAGTGCGTGGAGGGGGGGGGTGTGCGGTAGTGGATGTGCGTGGGGATGCTGTGATGGGTGGTGGTGAGGGTGAGGATGATAATGAGCGGATGATAGCCCTGCAAGGCATCATGAGCTCGTGCCACAAGCAATATGATATATATAATAAAAACGAGAGATGTGAAGAGTGGACCCTTAGTGATGCAAGAGCAACTCCTCGAGCTCCATGTGCAATGTGCCCCTAGACGGAGAGGAGGTCCTGCCTAGCTTTCCGCCAACCTGAAATTTAACTTTAAGTGATTTGGGGGAAATTGGGGGGGGGGGGGGGGTAGGGTGGTGGAGGGGATAGGGGAGACGATTCGATAGACGAGGGAGTGGAATTAGTGTGGTGCTCGGGTGAGGGGTGGCAGTGTTCGAGGGTTGGGGGGCGGCGATTGGGAGGAGGGGAATCAGAAAGGGGCGGTTTAGGGTTTGGTTCAAGCGCGGGGGAAGATGGAGGAGGGGAGGGAGATCGGAGGGGAGATGGGATTCGGAGGAGGAAGGCACCGGAGGGAGATCAGAGGAGGGGGTGGTGCTCGGGGTGAGAGAGTGGGGAGAGCTTCACTCATGGTTCTTGATTTCGGGCTGAGAAGTTCTTGGGTCGCTCGCTCGAAACTTTCGAGCGAGTGACCCAAAAAAATATATAGGGTTTTTTCCGAGCGGGCGAGCGCTCGGGCGGACCCCCCCTTTCTCGTTGTGTTAGTCGCTCGGGCGAGCGGCATAATCACTAGCCCGAGCGATATGGAACTCAGCACATTTAGGCCTTAGCACATTTTAGGCTTCCCCTTTGCTTTGGGTTGGTTGCTCGGGCGAGCGGCATGATCGCTCGCCCGAGCGATTTGGAAAATCTGCACAATCAACCCCTTGGTTCTTCTCGTATTTCTCGCCTCTTTTGAATTGTTGCTCTACGTCCGTGCTCTATGCTTTTGTTCGTCGTCGTGACCACCAAATCCCTGCCAAAATCAATAAGCTTCAGTTATTTATGGATTTTCAAAATTTTAAACTAAAAAAATTCAAAAAAATCTAATTAAAACCGAAATGTGGGGAAATAGGCCGGGTTGCCTCCCGCTAAGCACTTGTTTAAGGTCATTAACTTGACCCATGATGCTTAGTGAGATGATATGTTGGGCACATGCGAGATGCGCCCATCGTTCTTCCTGATCAACCCTTGTGGGGCCGGTTGGTCGAATTCCTCCTTCGAACCCTTAGCGGTCCGTCCATCCTCTTTTCTCTCCGGTGCTTGTCTCTCTTTGGGGCACCCCATGCATGCTGCAGCCAAAAGGTTCCTTATCTTCATGATGTTCAGGTCATGATCCTCCAAGGCGAGCATGGTATGCTCGCGCGTCGCCAATCCATCGTCCGGATCCTCGTCCAGGACTTGCAGGTATGTCGCCACGGCTTTGTCGTGCCGAGGATCCAAACCATGGTCCTTGCTCCGTAACAGAGGGTCCAGAAATACTTCTTCAGCTATGAACTCTTCCACGAGCTCATCCTCCACCAAATTAAGATACCCGACGTCCGCTGCGGGCTTCCTCTCCCTCATCGGCTTAGGTAGCCAAAATTCGGCCTCAATGTTTCCGACATTAAGGGAGAGTGTGCCTTCTCGCACGTCTATCTGCACTCCAGTCGTCGCCATAAACGGGCGACCTAAAATCAGCTACGATCCTCCATCTTCTGCCATGTCCATAATAATGACGTGCGTTTATATTTCATATATTCACGCACGTTTTCTTTTGTGTTTCCCCGTGTTTTCTGCCGTCTTTTATTCGTTTTCTTGTATTTTCTAGTTTTCTTTCACTTTTCTTTGTTTATCCATGTTTACAGGATGTTGGCCACGTAGGGGATGTTTAACGATGATATCTCAAGTCCCCGGAGCAACGGGAGAAGTCACGCGTGATCCAGGGGGCAAACGTCGAAGAATTCATCTTTCAGCCCCTCACCCGGTCAGTTGGTCATCTCCAACCGATCGGGTGATGCACGCGTGCACCACCCGGTCTCAGCCGGAGCTCACATGGAAGTCACCCGATCGGTTCGTAGACCGGTTCAGCGGGGGCATGTTCTCTGTTTTCTCGAGCAAAATGCCAACCGATCGGGTGACTCTCACCCGATTGGTTCATCTGTAGCTGAAGATGAGGAGCTGAAGACACGGGCACCAAACTGATCGCTTCACCCGACGGCTCCAAGATCCAACCGGTCACTCAAGAACTCACCCGACCGGTTCATGTGATCGGGTGAAAGCTCACCGTTTTCTGTTATTATTTTGTAACGGATCAACCGATCGGTTGACTTGTCAACCGATCGGTTGATGCGAAAGTCTATAAATAGAACCCCTAGGGTTCCAGAAACGGGGGCTGCTAGTTTTTTTACTGTTTTCTCACTTAGTGACGGCTGTAATTTCTGTTCTTTTGTAAGTTATCGGATCTTTCTCAAATTTTAGTATTGTCTTAATTACTCTATTACTTCCGCATTCCAATCGTCTGATTATGATTCCAACGGTTAATTTTTATTTAGATCGCTTTTTCATGGATTTTTGTGAGTAGTTCCCAAATCTGGGATTTTGGTGGAAACCCCTTCGGGGGCTCTTCCCGATGCGTCCATAGGGTTAGGAAATCGATAGGGATTAGGAATCTAACGGTTACGCGGGGTGTTTCATTGTCATCGGTGGGAAAAAGACCGCCTTTGACCGTTGAGCCAAGGGGGAATAAACTTGGCGGTTGACTCCCTAGCCATAGCTCACGCCCATAGCGTAGACGTCAAATCCTAGCACGCGGGAGCAGCAGGATGAGACGTTGGGATTTATCGTTGCGGGCTTAGTGCTCCCGGGATCGATCAGTGTTAATGGACACGGGAGTGCCCACTGATCGAATCCGGGAAGTCCGGTGTATCATCCTGGGCACCGACCGGAATATCAGGCCCATGGGATGCCGGTACCACTTTCAGAGGCAACGTCTCACCATTAGACCCTAATTCCGATCGCTATCCATACCCGTAGGCCGTATCGGCGAGAGTCTCTCGTCGGGTTGGAAACCAAAGTCCCGGGTTTTCTTTCTTGTTGTTCATACCCTTTATTTCTTTCCGTGACAACCATTTACCGATTCGGGCTAGCTCGCCCCCCGGGGTGATTTTGGTCCTACCTGACCCAAGCACAACCTCGCCTCCCTGAGTTCGATAAACCCGCACCCTACACTAACTGTGCACTTGCGGTAAACGACACCGCGCCCATACCGCAGATCGCGGGGGCGCCGATCAAGTTTATGGCGCCGTTGCCGGGGAGGCAACGTGCTTGTTATTTTAGGATCTCTTGAACCATCATGTTTAGCTCTCATCCCTACCTCGTGATAATTTTCGCATTCTCCTTTTTCTTCTTATTTTTCTTATTTTTATTTCTTATTTTATCTGTTTCTTTCCCACTTGTCGCTTCACGGGTGTTTGTTATTTTTCATGCGCAGGAGTTCGAGGAGTCTTGACGACTTGATCCCCCTCTATCCAGAGATTAACGCCACCCTTAGGCGTTTGGCCGCCGAGAAGCGAAGAAGAGAGGATCCCGAATCCATGGAGGAGAACACCCTGCCGCACAAGTCCCTGTTGGAGTACTCGATGCCATCCATCGAGTCGACTTCCGCCATCCGTTCTCCAGCTATTGCGGCCCAAAGCTTCGAGCTGAAGCCGTCTTTAGTGACATGGATCCAGCAGGACCAGTTTGTGGGTGCACCCATGGAGAGCCCGATCGAGCATCTAGACTCATTCTTGGAGAAGTGTGACACCTTCCGGATTAATGGTGTCACGACAGAGGCTATCCGTCTGAAACTGTTCCCCTTCTCTTTGCGAGACAAAGCCAAGCAATGGCTTAGGGGGAAGGACCCCAACACTTTCAACACCTGGGAGAAGCTCTCCAACGCTTTTCTGACAAAGTTCTTTCCTCCGGGGAAGACCATGAAGTTGAGGAGTGAGATCTCCTCCTTCTCCCAGGCCAGCCACGAGTCCTTGCATGAAGCTTGGACGAGATATAAGGAAATGAAAAGAAGATGCCCTCACCATGAGCTTCCGAAGTGGTAGATTATTAATCTATTCTACAATGGGTTGAGGGATGACCTGAAATCTTCTATGGACGCCGCGGCTGGGGGTTCCTTCATGTCTAGGAGCGAGGAAGATGCTGGACATATTCTGGAAAATATGGCATCCAACAATGAGCGGTGGTGTGACGAGAGAGCCACACCAAGATCCGGGGGTATACACAGAGTCAAGGACGTCGACAAACTTTCAAGCAAGTTCGACTTGCTTTCGACCCAGATCTCCGCACTAATGGTAGGAGCCGGTGGGGCCGGTGCACAACAGATTGCAGCAGTAGAGTCTGAAGTTCTTGGGGAATTCGACGGTGGTGACATCTCACCACCGTTGGATCAGGCGAGCGCACTATTTTACAACCCCACGGGAAATGCGCCGTATCCACCGAGAACCAATTCCAACCCAGCCTACTCTCCAAACAACCGGAACCACCCAAACTTTGGTTACCGGGCACCATATCAGCCCTCGCCGCCTCAGCAGCCGCAGCAACAAACATATCAGCCGGCTAGGCCACATCAGAGTCAGTTTCAGCAGCAACAATATCAGCAGTAGCATCAGCAACAATTTTACGCCCCCAGGAATCAGCAGCAGCAGCAGTATGGCCAACAAAGGGCCGTCTCTCCGGTTGAGTCTCTCTTGACTCAATATATAACCAACCAGGAGAAGATCAATCAAAAGCTGGAAATGGGTCAGCGGGCCCTCACGGACCAAGTAACCCAGCTGGGGTTACAAGTGGCGAATCTTGCAAGGTCACAAAACCAATTGCCGCCACAACCAGAGGTGAACCCGAGGGGAGCAACCCAAACGTCAGCACTCGTGCACGAGCACGCAAATGTGTTCGCTATCGTTCTGAGAAGCGGGACACAAATCCCTACTAGAGTGCCCCCTAACAAACCGGAAGCACCGTTGGTCGTTGAGCGACCGATCAAAAAATCAAACGACGCCGGTGCTTCGTCATCAAATCCTACGACTCCGGAGGGAGTCTCTGAAGAGGAAAAGAAAAAGAACGAGGAAGGGAGCTCGAAGGTGTTCAAACCCGTTGTGCCATTTCCACAACGGTTAGCTCAGGCCAAGATCGACGAGAAATATGGCAAGTTCTTCGCTATGGTCAAGGACCTGAGCTTGCAGATCCCCTTCCTGGAAGCAATCGAAACAATCCCCTCCTATGCAAAATTCCTGAAAGATTTGGTGACGAGAGGGTCTAGAAAAGAGAAAGTAGTGTTGACGGCGGAGTGTAGCGCTCTTATCCAGAGGGCAAATCCGCTGAAACTTAAAGACCCGGGGAGCTTCTCAATTCCTTGCACGATCGGGGCAGTAAAGATTCATCGTGCACTCGTCGATCTCGGAGCGAGTGTTAGTTTGATGCCCTTGTTGATGTATAGAAGGATAGGAATGGGTGATTTGGAGCCCATCGGTATGACCCTACAACTAGCTGACCGGTCGGTCAAATATCCGGTGGGAATTGTGGATGACCTACCCGTCAATGTGAAAGGGGTGCATGTGCCAGTGGACTTTGTAGTCATGGACATGCCTGAAGACGCACACACCCCCATCATCCTGGGACGGCCTTTCATGGCCACTGCTGGCGTTTTGATTGATGTGAAGAACGGAAAACTTTCTCTAAACGTCAGCGGAGAAAAAGTTGAATTTGATCTGGGGTTGTCCATGAAGTACCCCGATCCCCCTGATGACCCTCGGTGTAATTTGCTTGAGGTAGAAGAAGAAAAGGCAGCTGAAGAGAGCTCCTGGGAGATTCTCTTAAGAAACCCCCCCGATGACTTGGGGGATTTAGAAGACCAAGACGGCCCCAAGGACAAAGATGCTGCTGGAAAAGCGAGTGCAGCAAGAACGACCCCTCCCGGGTTCCCCAAGGCTCCTCCTGCGAGGAGAACGGGAAAAGAGCCCATGGACCTCACCAAAGACGAGGTCCGGATCCTAAAGAAGATGGCGGGAAGCGCCAACACGAAAGAGAAACCCCCGGATCCCAAGAACAAGGAGAGGGTAGTTGAGCAAATATTTCTCCAGCCGCTGACTACTCCAAGGGCCTTCAGCTCCAATGAAGAAGAGATGCCGAACTTCGGGCATCACCCGTATCAACCACCGTGAACATCTCTTGCGGGCGTCGAGCAAACGACGTTAAACAAGTGCGCTTCATGGGAGGCAACCCATGTTCTAAACTTTTTCCCCAATTTTTAGCGTTATTTTTGACTTTATTTTATCTACTTTTATAAATAAAATCAGCCGCGAGAAGATCCGTTTAGGGACTTAGATAATCTGTTGGCTTTTGCAGGAAACAAAGCCCCAACCGATCGGTTGATAACTCACCCGATCGGTTGGGATGTATCAGATACAAGCCGAGATCTGTCCCCAAATGAACCGATCGGTTGAAGAATGAGGAGACCGGGTGACAGACCGGGTGAGCTGGGGAGAACTCTCGGAAATTTTTGGGGATATCAACCGATCGGTTGAGTTCGAGCGCGATCGGTTGAAGCGACCGGGTGAGCAGCCCTAAGTTCTCGGGAAAATGAGTGGAGCGGCCAACCGATCGGTTGACAAGTCAACCGATCGGTTCGCCTGTAGCATTTCTTCGGCAAGTATTTCGACCTAACCGTCAACCGATCGGGTGACAAGTCACCCGATCGGTTCGACTTAAAACCCTATAAATACCCCCAACCGCCCGTTCGATCCGCACTCGCCATTTTTGAATCCGGAGCCACCGTTTCGACTCCTCTCGTGTGCCTGCCTTCTTTCTTCCTCAAAATCAACCTCGATCGTCTTTCCCCCGCCATCTCCTTACCCGTCCACCATCGATTTTCCTCCATTCTCCTCGATCCCTCACACACACAAAACCCCAACTTTCACCCATTCTCCCCAACATCGAAACTTGTTGAAGAAATCACCGCGGCTCCACAGCGTGCTCCTATCGCTTAGCATCGGGGCGTCTACGAGCAGCGATCTTCATCTCATTTGGGTAAACTCACTTCTTTGCTCAATTTTTATTTTTACCCCAGATATTCCATTTGCTCGTTGGCCGTATGTCGTGTTTGTGTTGATTCATTGTACTTTTACATACTCGCACACACACAAGACACCCGCACAATGCCTCCCCGCCGTGTTAAACCCACCGACGCCAGCTCTTCGAACCCTAGGCCCACCCGTCGCGCTCGTCGCGCACAGCCCCCCGCTCAGCCCACCACCTCCAACCCATCTACCCTCGATCAAGACCAAGCCGATCGATTCACGGCCATGATCCTCCTAGCTGGGCAGGGTGGTCGGATAACCGAGGAGTCCGTCGACCGAGACCTCCCCTTTCTTCAAAGCTTCATTCGCCACATCCGTGAAGACCCACCCGACGTCTCCGAGCTCCACATTCCACCCCCCACGACCCCTGGTCCACAGCGCAGGCCCCCGTCACCACCTCCAGAGGGTGGTGCCCCTGCTTGATCTTCCTTTCCCTCTTTTGCCCCCCCCCATATTTGTGCCCATCTGTCTTTTCGGGGCCCTGCTTTGTCTCTGTCGGAGGGGGGGCCATTCGCGTGTCACTTTCTGATTTCACCTTGTTTGTTTTTGACTCCCCCTTGCATATTTCTGCATTTCACGATCACATTTTATTGCTAGCACTGTCATGTTTAGCTTGGGGGACGTCTATTTTTGTGTGCTGTCGTGTTTTGTTTGTTTTTCTCATTTTTGTGTGTGTGCTTGTTTTTCATTTTTTGAGTGTCGTGTCGTGTGGTTTTATTTTTATTTTCGTGTTGTTTGATTTTGATTTTGATCTTTCTTTCTTTTTCAGTTTCATCTATGTGTTTTCCTCGTTTTCATTTCTTTTTGTGTCAGTGCGTATTCCCCCCCACTTTCATTGCCCTCCCGTACTCACTCATATTGCATTGAGGGCAATGCAAACTTCAGCTTGGGGGAGTCGCACTGTGTGCGTCGTTTGAGTCCTTCTTTTTCGTTTTTTGTGTCGTTTTCATCGTGTTTTTATTTTTTTTTTTTCTTCTTTTTAGCTCTTTCTCCTGGAGATGAATCCTATGATGAATCGCCACAAAGTCACACACACCTAGCATTGCATCGATAATCACACTCACTAACCCTAGGATTTCGAGTCCTCTTGCATTTCACGCATTGTGGGTCCACTTAGCTTTCTCGTGAGTCGTGTGTCGTGCCTATCTATTTGGTGTGCTTCTGCTTTGTGATTTTACTTTATATACCTGTCCAGGAATGACCCCTAGATTATCATGCTTCGATTTGAATATGCGGTATTTGTTTCTACTATATGCATGCTATATTTATATCGTATATTTCAATTCGCATGCGTCGGGATTCCACAACTAAGGACTAGGATAACCCATTTAGCCTATGCTCTATTTAGCGAGAATAGTTTCCTTTGCCCGAGTGTTTAGATTTCGACTTCTTTTTTGTTTTACTTGGTGCAAATCCCCTCGTCGTGTACCGTTCTCCCACTTGGGAGAGTGCACATGTGTATAGCCAAAAACCCCAAAAATCCAAAAGAAAAATAGAAAAAAGGAAAAGAAAAACCCAAAAAGAGAAGAAAAGAAAAATTTTGTATAGCCGAAAAGCCAAAAAATATACAAATGCACAAAACCCAAAAAAAATTCCCGTGTGAATATTTTTTCTACTTGCCGAGAATAAAGGGAAGGCGAGAATTTGCACCGAGTGTTCTACTCCACATCATCTCAACCCCCATCGTTTTCGAAAACACTTGGCTTAGGAACTTTTTAGCTAGTATCTAGGCTGTAGTGGCGTGATTTCCTTAACCCTAGTTGTGGAGTCCCCGATGCATGGTACGCTTCTATTCTTACTTTTCTCATGCATGCTTGAACTAATATTCACCGCAATTTCAAATTCGAATCGGTATTTGGGTCATTTCCTGGATTTGCGTATATGAGCTCATAGCACATTGTAGAAAGCGACACCATTTGCTAGCACACGACCGCACTCACTCGCGCTTCACCGCGTGGGCCCACGACACTTATTTGGACTCGTTTTCCTAGGTTTAGTGGTGTGATTTGGCGTTTGCTTGCTTGGTGTGTCGTTTTTGATTTTGGTGGCTCTGACGGACGATCTAGGATTTAGAGTTTTCTTTTTCTTTCTTCCTCTCTATTTTTCCCTTCCGAGCTCCTACTCTCACTCGTCTTCCTCGAGGACGAGGAAGAGTTCAGCTTGGGGGATTTTGACGTGCGTTTATATTTCATATATTCACGCACGTTTTCTTTTGTGTTTCCCCGTGTTTTCCGCCGTCTTTTATTCGTTTTCTTGTATTTTCTCGTTTTCTTTCACTTTTCTTTGTTTATCCATGTTTGCAGGATGTTGGCCACGTAGGGGACGTTTAACGATGATATCTCAAGTCCCCGGAGCAACGGGAGAAGTCACGCGTGATCCAGGGGGTCAAACGTCGAAGAATTCATCTTTCAGCCCCTCACCCGGTCGGTTGGTCATCTCCAACCGATCGGGTGATGCACGCGTGCACCACCCGGTCTCAGCCGGAGCTCACATGGAAGTCACCCGACCGGTTCGCAGACCGGTTCAGCGGGGGCCTGTTCTCTGTTTTCTCGAGCAAAATGCCAACCGATCGGGTGACTCTCACCCGATCGGTTCATCTGTAGCTGAAGATGAGGAGCTGAAGACACGGGCACCAAACCGATCGCTTCACCCGACGGCTCCAAGATCCAACCGGTCACTCAAGAACTCACCCGACCGGTTCATGTGATCGGGTGAAAGCTCGCCGTTTTCTGTTATTATTTTGTAACGGATCAACCGATCGGTTGACTTGTCAACCGATCGGTTGATGCGAGAGTCTATAAATAGAACCCCTAGGGTTCCAGAAACGGGAGCTGCTAGTTTTTTACTGTTTTCTCACTTCGTGACGGCTGTAATTTCTGTTCTTTTGTAAGTTGTCGGATCTTTCTCAAATTTTAGTATTGTCTTAATTACTCTATTACTTCCGCATTCCAATCGTCTGATTATGATTCCAACGGTTAATTTTTATTTAGATCGCTTTTTCATGGATTTTTGTGAGTAGTTCCCAAATCTGGGATTTTGGTGGAAACCCCTTCGGGGGCTCTTCCCGATGCGTCCATAGGGTTAGGAAATCGATAGGGATTAGGAATCTAACGGTTACGCGGGGTGTTTCATTGTCATCGGCGGGAAAAAGACCGCCTTTGACCGTTGGGCCAAGGGGGAATAAACTTGGCGGTTGACTCCCTAGCCATAGCTCACGCCCATAGCGTAGACGTCGAATCCTAGCACGCGGGAGCGGCAGGATGAGACGTTGGGAGTTATCGTTGCGGGCTTAGTGCTCCCGGGATCGATCAGTGTTAATGGACACGGGAGTGCCCACTGATCGAATCCGGGAAGTCCGGTGTATCATCCTGGGCACCGACCGGAATATCGGGCCCATGGGATGCCGGTACCACTTTCAGAGGCAACGTCTCACCATTAGACCCTAATTCCGATCGCTATCCATACCCGTAGGCCGTATCGGCGAGAGTCTCTCGTCGGGTTGGAAACCAAAGTCCCGGGTTTTCTTTCTTGTTGTTCATACCCTTTATTTCTTTCCGTGACAACCATTTACCGATTCGGGCTAGCTCGCCCCCCGGGGTGATTTTGGTCCTACCTGACCCAAGCACAACCTCGCCTCCCTGAGTTCGATAAACCCGCACCCTACACTAACGGTGCACTTGCGGTAAACGACACCGCGCCCATACCGCAGATCGCGGGGGCGCCGGTCAAATAACAAAATCCACCGGCACGCTCACCCCGTCGGGAATCTGTAGGATGACGTTCCTAGTCACTCTGACCGGGTGTGTCACGACCTATCTGCGAGTTAGATGGTCATGGCCATCGGCTCTAACTCCGTCCCGGTATTGAGGCGGCGGAAGATGGACAAAGGCATCAGGTTGATGCTTGCCCCCAAATCTATCAAGGCTCTCCTGATGGGGGACGTGTAACTTCCAGTATTAAATAATTCAAATTTTGCACATATTCTACCTTTTGTCTTGTGATCTTCTGTATCTTGTACGTATTCATATTAAGTTTGTATTTTAATTAGCCTTATATTCTTATATACGTATTTTAATTAGATACAATTATATGTAAATCTATTATTATATGAATTCATTATATAAGTATTTCAAATTCAAATTCGAAATCTCCTTCCTTAAACTCCTAGGAGACTTTTACCCATTTTAAATGGAAATCAATCCCTACCCTAATTGCAATTAAACTTCTTGTACTTTCCATTTCTTCTAAGTTTTTAAACCATTCTAATTTTAACAAAACCCTTCCATTTTTAATCACAAAACTCGAACTCATTCTAACTCACAGCCGCCACATTCTCCTTTTAAATTTTTCGTATGCATGCAATCTCCCCCCAGGCCTTCAACACTCACCAAAACTAATAGAAGGAAAAAACTTAAGAACCTATAACAGCCGCATAGAATGCCCCTCTCCCAACCAAAACCCTATAAACCCTAGCCCTCAACCCTTCACCCCTCCTCACCGCTGGCCACTCTCCACTAGTGGCCATCCCCTCCGACTGCCGCGCGCAACCCCCTTCGCCCTCTCTCCATTACACTCTGGCCATTACCCCAGCGCCTCACGACCCCAAGCGCCACCACTCCGTCCAGCACCCAAGCCTGCATCTTTGGGCATCTCCCCTCAGCCACCCCGTCAACAGCAACACCCTCATCCTCCCCTTCCGCCAGCATCTCCCCCTTCGACTGCTACGGGCAACCACCCAGTGTCCGCCTGCAGCGACCCCGACACCGCCAGCATCACTTCGATGTCCAGCTTCAGGTGCCGACAAACCCCCTTCAGCCCACACCAGCCACCATCTCCGACGCCCACGCCGCCATAGTTGCCGCGCCACACCGGAGCACCGCCGCCATCTTCAGCCTACGAGAGCACACCCTAGACACTAACACGTAAGTTTTAGATGTTAGTATTAGTTAGTTTTATTAATATTAGTTAGTAATAAATAATGTTAATTAGTCTGTTAGTTTTAATAAGTTTAATATCATGTTAGTAAAATATTAACGTAATTAGCATGTTCGTAATATTAATAAAAGGCCAGCATGTTAGTAGTAGTAATATGAGTAAGTTAGTTGGCCATTTTAATGCACATCATGTCAATATTAGATCATGATGTTAGTATTTATAATATCAGATGTTTTTGTTAATAAGTTAATATATAGTAGTTGTTAATTCCTATATAATATCAGATGTTACTATTCTGCAAGATGATAGGTAGGTTAATATATAAGTTAGTTTATTAATAACCTGTATACTAGTATGTTAGTATAGTAGTTATTATTAATATTATTGATAAAATATATTGGTTTGTTAAATGTACATTAGTTTGTAATAATTAGTAATATTAGTATGTTATAGATCTGCAAGCTAGTTGTTAATTATATATAACAGTTAGTTTATAAAGTTAATATGATTCTGTTAGCGTAAAACAGTTAGTCTCATACGCGATTTTATATGACACAGATAAATCGCGACTTCCATTGCGATCACTAGGACATCCACCATCGCCTCCAGGCAAGTACTTTATTGTAATTGAATTTGGGACAAACTGCTTAAACAAGTGCTAAAATCTCATTTTGAACATGCTCGTCAAACTTAGTAACCAAACAATATGCTCTTACCATGCCTGTTACAACTGATTTAAAAATGGACATTTCATATTAATGTTTCTTCGGTAAAAGAATAACTTATTCCTTATTTGTCATCAAATTGAACCAAACTGGACAGAGGGTAGGACACAACCATTGAAACATAAACGAAAACCCATCGATTACAGATGGAAAGAAAATTAGTCGATGACTAGTTATGACACATGGGTGGGGTTGGTCCATAGTAGTAGGGTTCATAGATGTATCTTGACCACCTTATGGCTACCTCCATACCACACCAATGGACGCATGCATCTTGGCCATTTTCCAGGTTAGGGATGGCAAGAAGCGTCACGGTAAACCCCCGATAATAGGGTGCATCAAGAACATACTATCAACCTGGACATGGACCTATCACGAGCACAAATAATTGAAATACCCAACTTACAACTGCTTTACTTTTTGAACTGCAATTCATATATGCTCATACTTTACTTTATGCACTCATTACTCATAAATGTGTACTAACGCTCTTTTGTTCTTTCCCAAGTTATTCCTTACTTCATTACTTTAAATATCTTGCCGAGCGATTCGCTGACATATATTTCAATGTAATTGTGAAATATATGTTAGGTTTAGAGACTGATTACATTGAGGACCCCGCTTTTGAGGATCTCATCTTGGAGGACGATCCTGCTGACCAGAGTTACGAGGATGCTGAGGTCCTCCCTGCTGAAAAATAAAGAGAGCTGTTTTAGTTCTTTTCATTAGTGTTATTTGTAGCTTTGCAGGTGTGTTTACATTTCTATGAATTGTACGGCCATGCTAGGCCTAACTACTTGTGTACTAGTTTTTGAAAACTCTGGAATAAAAGTGAATCAAATATTTATGTTGTTCTGAGAATATTCGCTTGCAAGACACCTGCATAACTAAAACAAACGCTTATTGTGCTTAAGTCAAAGAAGAAAGAAATGAATAAAAGTATTTCTTCTTTGCTTTAAGCACATGCAGACCCACTCACGTCCTCGCTCCCAAGTATAATGGGAAGCAGGGCATGACAGGTTTTAGTGGTGGCCCATGCTGGTCTTCTCTTATATTCTGCAAAATAATTCAGAACAGTGTAAATATCATCACTAACCAGATCGTTTTGAATTACGTAGTACACAAATATTTACCTTGTTTCTTTTGCAGCATGGCAAGAAGACCGCATACTCCCAACGGAAATAGAGCCAACAGAAGTGGTGTTTTCGACATTCATGAACTCATTAGAGTCTTGATAGGCATGTTGGAGATCAAAAAACAGCTGATTCAGCAAGGACAATAAGCTACGCAACCAACACCGTCGCCTCCTCGAGCTGAGCTTGGAGCCAAGCAATTTCGGGAGCTGAACCCGAATAGCTTCTTTGGGAAAGAAGGGCCATTAGAAGCTGAAGAATGGGCCCGAAGTATGGAAGACGACCTGAGTCTTTTCCGTATTGATCAGGCAGGATGTGTTGAAGTCACCAAGAAGCAACTGACTGGGAATGCACGAAACTGGTGGGACATGGAAGAAGCCTGTCTGGTCAAGCCTATCAACTGGACCATGTTTCAAGAGCGTTTTGACGCTCAGTACTTTCCTCGATCAGCTAAGAGGGAACTTCATCAACAATTTGTCAACCTGGAGCAAGGCAATCATACTGTTGACGAGTATGAGGCAGAGTTCTCTATGCTTAGCCGATTTGCTCCACATCTGGTGGAGGATCCTGAAGACTGCACGTATCAGTTTCTCCAGGATCTGGACCTGGATATTCAGGCTTCAATGTCTTTGGTAAATCTGACTACGCATCAGGACGTATTTGATGCTGCTAGGAAGCATGAGATTATTGTGAAGCGTAAGAAGGCACTTCAGACTGGAGGGATCAGATGTCCACCGGAGTCACTCAACGATAATCTCATGCCTACAGAGATTGCACAATTCAAGAGGCATGCTGCTCTTGCCAGCAATTGATCTCAGATGGTATGCTTTCACTACAAGCAGGCTGGCCATCTCAAGAAGGACTGCAGAGAGTTGCTGAATCAATGTCTAATATGTGAAGCCTCAGCACATGCTACCAGAGGCTGTCCCCACCGCACCAACAAGCCGATGACTACTATACATTCTGGACCAAATCAGCATGGAGCTCCTGGACCAAATCAGCATCGACCACCTCTGGCTCCACAACAGAAGGCTTTCGCACTGGCGAGGCAGAACCAGCCGAGGCGTCAGGTTTTCACCATGACGGCTGCAGAGGCTGAGACTGATGAGCAAGTGATATCATGTAATGCCTTAAATCTTATTTTATAATGCTTATATTATATGCATGTGTTTGGTTGTTTATCTTTTAGCTAAGACTTATTTCATATGTACTAGGTGTTGTCTTAGTATCCTCTCATCCAGCCTTATCTCTTTTTTATTCTGGAGCCTCACACTGCTTTATATCCCGAGGATTTGTAGAGAAACACACCATTCGTGTTGACTCTCTACCTAATTGCTGGAACATCACTACCGAGAGTGGAGTAGTGAAGACTTCTAGTGGCTGACGATCTTGCCCTATAGTGACCTGTGGACACGAGTTGTTCGTAGATTTTATAATGGTCGACATGCCAAACTTCGATGCGATATTCAGTATGGACTGGTTAGGAAATTTCTACGCTACTATCGATTGTCACAGAAAGAAAGTAGTGTTTGAAATCCCTGATCACCCTGTGTTTGAATTCACAAGCGGAGATCGTTCCCTTGGACCTATCAGAATTTGGGCTAAGCTGAACGAAGTAATCATTGCATCGATGCAAGTTGAGCCCAAGAAGCCTAGAGTAGTTCGAGATTTTGAGGATGTATTCCCTGAAGATATTTCGGGTTTACCGACTGATCGAGCTCTGGAGTTCACCATTGATCATATACCGAACACTCATCATATTTCAAAGGCTCCTTATCGCATAGCCCCTGCTGAACTGGAAGAACTTCGGAAACAACTTGATGATCTGTTGCAGAAGGGATTGATACATCCTAGTGTATCTTCTTGGGGTGCATCAGTTCTCTTGGTCAAGAAGAAAGATGGATCTAGAAGAATGTGTACAGACTACCGAGAGTTGAATAAGGTGACCTTTACGTACAAGTACCCGCTGCCGCGTATTGATGACATCTTCGATCAACTTGGAAGATCGCGAATATTTTCTAAGCTGGATCTTCGAAGTGGTTATCATCAGGTGAAGGTCAGAAGTGAAGACATCCTGAAGACGACATTTTAGACCAAGTATGGGCACTATGAATTTGTAATCATGCCATTCGGTGTGACTAACGTACCAGCTGTATTCATGAACCTCATGAACTTGATTTTCTGTGAGTTCTTGGATAAGTTCGTAGTGATCTTCATCAACGACATCTTGAGCTACTCGAAGAATGATGAAGAGCATGCCGAGCATCTATGGATCATATTGGAGACCCTGCGACATCATCGGTTATATGCCAAGTACAGCAAGTGTGAATTTTGGCTAGACCGAGTCGCTTTTCTTGGGCATGTAGTATCAGGAGATGGTATTTCTGTCGACCTGGAGAAGGTTACCTCAGTCAAGAATTGGCCGACTCCTCGATCAGCTTCTGACATCCGAAGTTTTCTCGGATTGGCTGGCTATTACCGCAGATTCATAAAAGACTTCTCGAAGATTACTGAACCTATGACTCGTCTGACAAGGAAGGATATCAAATTCATCTGGACCAAGGCTTGTGAGAAGGCATTCGTAGAATTGAAGATGAAGCTGATGACTGCACCAGTATTAGCTATACCAGATAGAATTAGGGAACTTGATTTTTTCTGTGACGCATCTGGCAAGGGTCTCGGATGTGTACTGCACCAGCATGGTCATGTGGTTGCATATGCATCCCTGCAACTGAAGACTCACGAGAAGATCTATCCGACCTATGATCTGGAATTGGCTGCGGTCATATTTGCTCTAAAGATTTGGAGGCATTATTTATTGAGTGAACAAGTGAAGATCTTCACCGATCATAAGAGTCTTAAGTACATATTCACTCAGAAGGAGCTTAATATGAGACAACATAGATTGGTTAGAGCTCATGGCAGATTATGACATTGATCTCTAATATCATCCGGGGAAGGTGAATGTGGTACCAGATGCTTTGAGTCGTCTACCAGCGATCATGACGGTCTTAGCTCAGTGGAGACTTCAGCAAGCGATGCCGGAGATGGAGATTGAAGTTATTCTGCCTGAAACTTTAGCGACATGGATGAATATGAAAATTCAGTCTACTATCTAGATCGGATTAAAGCTACTTAGACTGGAGATGTGAAGTTACAGAATATCAGAGAGCAAGTCGAAGCTGGACTTCGGACGGATTTCTTTATTCACGAGGATGGTTCTTTGACATACTGTAGTAGGATTTGTGTGCCTTCCGGTGATGTCAGAGATGAGCTACTAAACGAAGCACATAACTCCCCTTACTCTATTCATCCTGGCGATACCAAGATGTACAAGGATCTTCAACTGAACTTTTGGTGGCATGGAACGAAAAGAAGCGTAGCCTGCAGTGTCACCAAGTGCCTTATGTGTCAGCAGGTGAAGGCTGAACACCATCGTATTGTTGGACTACTTCAACCTCTGCCTATTCCAGAATGGAAGTGGCAACACATCACTATGGATTACGTGATTGGACTACCTCGTAGTACTAATCAGAATGATGCGATTTCGGTGATCGTTGACCGATTAACCAAATCAGCACGTTTCATATCCTTCCGAGTGGGACAATCAATGAAAATACTTGCTAAGAAGTATATAGAGGTAATGATCTATCCTATACCTTTTAAAACTTCTTCCTAGTATATGTTGTGAAGTAATCGTTAATCATGCAGGAGATTGTGTGACTACATGGAGTTCACGTGAGTAGTCTCTGATCGAGACACTAGTTTCACATCTCAATTCTGGAAGAGTCTGTAGACCAATCTGGGTACCAATCTTAGTTTCAACACTGCGTATCACCCGCAGACGGATGGCCAATTCGAGTGTTGCATCCAGATATTGAAAGATATGTTACGAGCCTATATGCTGGATTTCAAGGGCTCGTGGAAAGATCATCTGCACCTGGTAGAGTTTGCCTACAAAAATAGCTACCAAGCCAGCATTGTCATGGCCCCATTTGCAGCACTCTACAGAAGGAAGTGTCGATCCTTGCTGAGTTGGGATGATGTTGGTGATCGAGAATTACTGGGTACAGAGATAATTATGGAAGCAGTGGACGTAGTGCGTAATATCAGGGAAAAACTACGTATTGCACAAGATCGGTACATGCATTGGGCTGATGCCAAGCATCGTCACTTAGAGATTCAACTAGGAGATCATGTTTTCCTGAAGATATCCCCAAATCGAGGAGTGATATGTTTTGGGAGACGAGGGAAGCTTAGCCCAAGATTCATTGGACCCTTCGACGTGCTAGAGCCAGTTGGAGAAGTAGCGTATCGTCTAGCACTGTCGCCTTCATTGCATCCAGCCATTTCTTAGAGTCTCTACTCTGAATTGCTTCTTGGAAGCTAATAGGATCATCTTCAACTAAGATGCTATCCTCAACTCCTCCATCTACGAGAAATCCGTAGTATCTTTCTGGAGCTCGAGGAATCCTATTTGACTTCCTAATAATTGCTTCATGAGCATTAGGCTCTGCCTCTCCCACTGGTTCCGCGATATGTTCATGTGTTGATTCAGTCTCTAGACTTTCGTCCAGTTCTATTACCTCGCCATTAGACTCCTTCACAAGGAATTCCTTTTCAAGAAAGGTGGCGTGTTTGGACACAACAATCTTTTGTTGTTCCTGGTGATAGAAAATGTGTCCCGTCGAGTGACTAGGATATCCAATGAATCTACACATAACAGACCTATCCTCCAGTTTATCTGGATTAAGCTTCTTGACATACGCAGGACAACCCCATACCTTAATATGCTTAAGGTTTGGTTTCTTCCCGTTCCATATCTCATATGGTGTCATTGGCACGGATCTAGATGGAACTCTATTAAGGATATGAGTGGCAGTTTCTAGGGCATAGCCCCAAAGGGAGATAGGTAACCCAGAGTCACTCATCATTGATCGAACCATGTCTAACAAGGTACGATTCCTTCTCTCTGACACACCATTATGTTGAGGTGTGTAAGGAGGAGTGATCTGAGAGAGAATCCCATTCTCTTTTAAATGCTTAAGGAATTCATGGCTCAAGTATTCTCCTCCTCGATCAGATCGAAGAATTTTAATACTTTTGCCCATCTGTTTTTCAACTTCGTTACGATACTCTTTGAATCGCTCAAATGTATCAGACTTGTGCTTCATCAAGAACACATGTCCGAACCTAGAGTGATCATCAGTAAAAGTAACAAAGTATGAATATCCTCCTTTAGATAAAGTAGACATTGGTCCACATACATCAGAATGTACTAGACCCAAGAGTTCACTAACCCTTTCCCCTTTACCCGTAAAGGGAGTTTTAGCCATTTTACCTTTGAGACAAGACTCGCAAGTGTCGTACGACTCATAATTCGAGAGGTCAAGAGACCCCTCTTTATGCAACTTGCTAAGTCTTTTCTCTCCGATATGGCCTAGTCTACAGTGCCAAAGGAAAGTTTCATTAAAACTAGATTCCTTACGTTTTCGTGTGTTAACACTTAACACAACGTCATTAGACAGAGTGTATACACCATTATTCATTGTTCCAAATCCCAGCAATTTATCATTAAAGAAAATGTTCATAACAGATTCATTAATGGTAAATTTATATCCGTCTTTGGCCAAAGCCGAAATGGAAATAACGTTGCATAGAAAATTTGGTATGTAATAACATTGTTTCAAAAACAATGTGGCACCGTTTGCCAAGGTGTGCTTTAGGTCTCCTACGGCTTTAGCAGCTACATTAGCTCCATTACCAACTTGAAGAACTATTTCGTCTTTTCTTAAGTTTCTAAATTTGCTCATACCTTGTAACGAATTACAAATGTGAGTACCCGCACCAGTATCCAATACACATGCGTTAGAAGTTACAGAAAGGACTATACTCTGTATAACTAATACCTTAGAAGTCGAGACATCAATATGTCCTTTCTTCTCTCCGTTAAGCCCAAAGTTTTCTAAGCAATCAATATTTAAACCAGTCAATTTATTATTCAGGATAAGATTCATATTCGTTTTCATGCTGCAAAGGACATAGAATGAATTTAGTGTAATTCATGATAAAATAATATAGTTAATATGGCTTTTAATTAACTATGGTCTCCCACTATTTTACGATCATTCTCGGAAATGAACGAATTTTAATATCTTAAAATATAGTGAAAGAGGGACCCAATCATCATGAACCTCACAACCTTAAGGAGACTCAACAAGTTGATTGGTTCCATGATTGGTAGACTAACTCTTAGTCAATCACATCACATGTGACTCCCTATCGATTCTTACCCACAGTTACTTATGATCTTGAGGAGACTCAACTAATCATAATGACTGGTCTAGTCAGACCCTTGATTTCGTGTTCAGATTTGACTTAGATCGATGCTCGAGGAGACCCGACGCATCGATTTGGGTCAAGTCCAGACTACATCACATGTATGTTGGAGTTTGTTCCTTAAAGAGAAACATGTCATAGCTTGAGGAGACTCAACAACTATAAATGTTTTCTTTGAGTTACAAAGCTCCAAAATCAAGGAGGGATGCGAATTAATCTTTAACAAGATTTATAACGCATTGACTAGATATAACCAAAGCTAACACATTTTATTATCAGCAACTTTGCGGTACAAGCGGGCATGACCAGGGTTAGGGCCGGGCAGGATCACTTGCGCCCAGCAAAGCTGAGTCGATCCACAACACCTTCCCTAACTACCTACCCATACCATTCTCCATTGAAAGTGCTAATGATAAAAAGTGTTATATTGATTTAATCTGGTTGTTATGATTTATTTAACTAGTTAATCCTATCAACTAGTCATAACCTATAATTCAAAATTATTAGGATGTGTTTCATAACTTTTATTAGAAACCTATCAACTATAGGATTTTAATAAATCACATCAGAATTGTTTCAACAAACAAGGGACAATCCTAATCATTCATTAGGATGTGTTATTTAAAATATTGTGAACAACATTTTAAAACATAGCCAAAGCTAGTCATTTAAATTTAATCAGATTAAAGATTTAAATGAATTTTAATGGCTAACCCTACAAGTCTTTCTTTTAGCAATTATCAAATAAAAGCAAAAAAGAAACATAAAGACATTAATTATCACATAATTAAAAGATCTAATCTTGGTTTTCAAAACAATTTTCGAAAAATTTGAAAAACAACATATAGTTAGTTCAAGACTAACTACAAGTTTTAATAACATGCATTTCATAAAAGCAGTATTTAGATAGTCTATGTAGCCTGGCTCTGATACCAATGATGGGTTTTATTAGATCCGGGGCTTACTTTCGACTAGTGTATTGTTCGTCCTTCGCCCTACTTGAGAGCGAAGGACGGACAACCTTGCACAAAATTTAACGCAGCGGAAGCGGAAAAATAAAGAGAAAAATTTTTATATAAACACTTTATATAAACTAGCCCTATCTTCATAAAACCCGAGCCAAGAAAACGCTACTATCCCGGGGTTGGGTCCAGACCAACCCCTAAGGATACTACTATCTAATTAACTACATTAGCTACTGCAATTAAAATAATGCACATGAATTAAAACTAAGGTTGAGAAAACTCAACATACCCGTAACTCTTGCCTTGCAGCAAAAGTGTTACCGAAGGCAATCAATTGCCCTTCCCGCATAAGCCGCTCCGATCCCAGCAACTGCTTGCGCCGATCCCAGCAACTTCTGGTCGCCGAGCCAACCACTTGCTCCAGAAAGTTTCACTTGAATGGATCCAACGTCTAGACTTCAGATCCGATCTGAGTTCCTCCGATGCCTTTCCAGGGCTCGACCGGAACAAAGAATGAGAACGAGAACTTTTAATTTAGCTTCCAGATCAATGCTTGTTCTTAATTTGAACTGCCTTGATCATCGGCTAGTGCAAGTTTCAATGAGGAGACCACCCTACTATTTATAAGGGGAGTGAGGAGCTCCTCAATTGAAATAGTCGATGTGGGACTAAAATTGGGAATGGAATCTTATAGTTCAAAACTATAAAGAGCCATAGTTAATTCATTTCTCAAGCAAAACATACACATCATATATGTAAATCGAGTGCTCGACGAGACGAACGCATAGGAAGAAACGGTAACTCATTTGGACTTTGTTTGACCCTTCAAACTTGAGTTTTAAAATCTGATTCCAAAATTAATAGAGGAACGCGATCTCCCTGGAAAATACCCCCAAAGCGCCACGTGGCGCGCCCGGAGCGCGCCACGTGGCGCACTCCCCTGATGCCACGCCGCCCGCACAAGTGCGGGCGGCAAAAAACTGCTGCTGCGCCCGCAAAAGCGGGCGCAGCAAGAGAGCGGGCCCCGCTGCGGGGCCCGCTGACAGCTTGCGTCAGCTGACGCTGACGCCAGCATGCGTCAGCGTGCTGACGCGGCCCCACGTCAGTGGGCCCCGCGTCAGCGCGCCAGGAAGGGGGGGGGGTTCTTCTCTCTGTTCTTTTACAAAAAGAACCCTGTAATTCCACTAATAACAAAAAGACTCTTTTGAGCATAACTTGCTCATATGATCTCCGATTCAGGTGCGGTTTCTTCCTATGCTCTTCTTAGAATGTCCACAACATTCCTAAGCATATAATATCCCGTTTATTTATTGTATCGTATACAAATGATCTGAGGGCACCATCCCTCAACACATAACACATAGTCCACAGTCCCTTTGAGGTATCTTATTATCCTCTTAACCGCTTTCCAGTGTGCTTGTCCTGGGTTGGATTGGTAACGGCTTACCATACCAACAGCATAGCAAATGTCCGGTCTGGTACACATCATGGCGTACATCAGACTCCCGACAGCACTGGAGTATGGAACTTTTTCCATAGCTTTCTTTTCTTTTGGATCTTTGGGACACATTTCCAAATATAGACCCTCGCCTTTGCTTATTGGAGTATCAATTGGCTTGCAGTCCTGCATATTAAACCGTTCTAAAACTTTCTTTATATATGTCTCTTGAGAGAGAGAAAGAAGTTTCTTGGAACGATTCCTTGAGATCTTAACCCCAAGGATATATGCAGCTTCACCCATGTCTTTCATCTCAAAGACGGATGCAAGCCAAGCTTTGATATCCATGATAAGATGCTTATCATTTCCGGCTATAAGTATGTCATCTACATAAAGAGACATAATTACATACTTGTTTTTAATCCTCTTAATATATACGCAGTTGTCTTCGTCGAGCATGGAGAAACCATACGACAAAACGACTTCTTGAAAGCGCATATACCACTGCCTTGAGGATTGTTTAAGACCATATATGGATTTACGAAGTTTACAAACCTTATGTTTGTTTTCTTCTTGTACAAACCCGTTTGGTTGTTCCATGTAGATCTCCTCATCTAGTTCTCCGTTAAGAAAAGCAGTCTTTACATCCATCTGATGTAACTCGAGGTCCAAACAAGCCACCATTGCCAGAATTAAGCGAATGGAGGTAAAACGCACGACAGGAGAGAAAGTCTCTTCGTAGTCTATTCCTTCCTGTTGCGTGAAACCTTTCGCAACAAGGCGAGCTTTATATTTCTCGATGGAGCCATCAGCCTTATGCTTGATTTTGAGAACCCACTTGTTCCCAATGGCTCTACGTCCCTTAGGTAAATCAACCAAGTCCCAGACTTGGTTTGTTTTCATGGATTGAAGTTCTTCTTCCATTGCCGCTATCCATTTATCTTTAGCAGGGCATGTGACGGCCTGTTTGAAATTTGCAGGTTCGTCATCATCTTGTAGTAATGTCATGAATGTTTGAGGAAATTCATCCTCAAATCTCAGAGTTGTTAACCTCATTCGATTACTACGTCTTGCTTGAGTTTGATCACTCCCACTTGGAATGACATTACTCCCACTTGGAATAATATCACTCCCACTCGGAATAGGATTGGTATCGTTCGTATCATCCATTGGTGAAGTTTGAAACGTATTTTCTTCTTCACCAAGAATTCTCCCACTCGAACGTTCCGATCCTTCTTGATCCCAAGTCTCAAACAAGGATAAGTCTTGACTTATCTCACCCTGTCTTGGAAACTTATTTTCCAAGAATACAACATCCCTCGATTCGAATTCTATAAGACCCCCATTGTCCTCTTGACCGACGAAAGCATATCTTTTGGAGTTTTCAGCGTATCGGATGAAGATACACTTCCTCCCACGCGGCCCAAGTTTGCCATATTTGTGAGAGGATAAATGTGCATAAGAGGCACAACCCCAAGGTTTTAGAATGCTTAAGTCTGGAGTTCTATTGTTCTATAACTCATAAGGAGTAGAATTTACCGACTTCGAGGGTACACGGTTTAAGATGAACGCTGCCGTCAATAATGCATCACCCCAAAAGGTGATAGGCAAATTTGCCTGTGACATCATTGATCGGACCATTTCCATCAATGTCCTATTTCTTCTTTCCGCAACACCATTTTGTTGTGGAGTATAATGCATAGTTATTTGATGAACTATGCCTTTTTCATCACAGAGTTCCTTAAAACTCGTTGATTGATATTCTCCACCCCGATCGGTTCGCAAGACCTTTATCTTGCGATCTAGTTGATTTTCCACTAAACTCATATAGTTTTTGAAGCAAGTTAATGCTTCATGTTTGTGGGAAATCAAATAGATGTGACCGAAACGAGTGAAATCATCAATGAAGGTGATGAAATAGGACTTCCCGCGTCTTGTCTTAACATTCATTGGACCGCAAATGTCCGAATGGATAAGCTGTAATGGAACTTCGGCCCTTGTGCCAGTTCCAAACGGCTTGCGACAAGTTTTCCCTACAAGACAATGTTCGCAAGTTGACATTTCAACTTTTGAAACATTAGATAGCAAGCCACTTTTGGCAAGTCTATCCATTCTAGTTGGTCCAATATGACCAAATCTTGCATGCCAACAAATGATCTCAGATTCAGAGTTAGAAGCATTTGTCAAATGAAAACTTTCATTAATGGAAGAAGAATCATCATACATTGTGTTTAAAACAATTAATCCATTACAAACATTACCAGAACCAATCAAAGAATTATTACAAACAAGGTCAACATATTGTTTATAGAACCTCCACTCATAATCTAAAGACATTAACATGACCACGGATACGATATTTCTTCTAATATCTGGAGCAAAGAGGACGTCGTGCAATAATAAAGTCCGGCCGTTGTCGAGAACTAGCTTGCATGTTCCGACGCCTTTGACTTCAACACGAGTGTTGTTGCCGACATATATCCACTTTGTTCCTTGAGTTATCCTTCGATACTCTACGAAGAACCTTCTGTCCTTCGCTACGTGGTCTGTGGCCCTTGAATCAATCAACCAAAAATAGTTAGATTCAGGAAGAAACATGGAACTAGAAACACATATGTAACTAGCCCTACAAGTTACTGTAACGACCGGTGTTTGTAATGAATATACTTTATCTGATTAATGTTGAATTTCTCCTCCTTGTATGTTTTTCTCGATTAAATCCTCATATTTTAGCTTAATAACGCCGTAATTATAGGGTTTGGACGATCCTAGAAGCCATAGAATCTTTCCCGAAGTTTCGCGCTTCGTTTCGGCACTTCTGGTGCATCTTAGCTGATTCACGAAGGAGAACCAACCGACTAGAATGAGACCTAGTCGGTCGGCAATCCTTCATGGACCGACTAGTTCAACATATTAAAAATAGCTGAGTTACTGTCTGTCGTTAGTCGGTCTAAGTTCAACCTTCGACCGACTAGTTCTCAAACTAGTCGGTCAAGCATTGTACTCAGACCGACTAATTCTGAGTTTCACTGAATAGTAGAGTTACTGTTTGTCGTTAGTCGGTCTAAGAACAATTTCCGACCGACTAGGTTGCAAACTAGTCGGTCAGATGTTGTTCTTCAACCGACTAGTTCTTGTACAGTCCTTCCTACAGTAGTTACTGTAAAATTTTAGTCGGTTAAGAGTTGCTCTTCAACCGACTAGTTCTAATTCTTATCTTTTAGCTTTTGGTTGCCTTTTAGTCGGTCAACGTTGGTCGACCGACCGACTAGTTCTTAAACTAGTCGGTCACCAGTTGAGCTCTGACCGACTAAAGTAGTCGACCTGTACCAGACCCTATTCTCGGTCTGACATTTAGTCGGTCTGCGTTAGGTGACCGACCGACTAGTTCTTAAACTAGTCGGTCAACCACTCTTCATTGACCGACTAGTTGACCTCGAAACCCTAGATCTGTTTTAGCCGCCGTTCTTATTTCTATTTAATCCGTCGTTCCTTCATTTTTCATTCATTTCTTTCTGAGCTAAGATCATTCACAAATCATCCCTAATCTTCCCCAAAACATTTCTTTCACCCTCGGAGGTTATTTCTCACCGTATCTTGCGCCGGACACCGATCTAGGTCACCGAGATCCCGTTTTCGGCCATAGTTTCCCGGGATCGTTCTTCATCACCAAATCTAGATTCGTTTTGGTGTCTTCCATCTGCTGCTCTACGGTTAGTAATCTTATTCTTGTAATCTCTATTAACCCACACCGTAAACTAGAAACCCTAATTAAAAATGGATTATTAGATATAGGATTTCAAATGCAAAAGATTTAGAATTTCCGTCTAATCCTTATTTTTACCATAAACAGCGAATTCATCTACCGTAGGACATCGTTCTCGTTACTCACGACGATCAACAATCCGGTATCAGGCAAGTGAAACTTGCCAACACCTCTTAGGGCCATGTTTTGGGCCAATTCTTTGTACTAGCGTGAAAGAGACTAGATCGTGAAATGATAGCGATCTAGGCGCAACTTTGAGACCTAGCTTGACAACGAAGCTAGATCCGACACCTTGACATATCATTCATGCATTGATAATTGCCATGTTTAAATTCCTTAAGCTGTACGCACTTGAATTGTTAACGGCCATGCATTGCATCTTACATGTCATCCTAGTTAAACTTGCATCGTAGCACACGCTACACTACATGTACAAAATCCATGTTTTCGTGTTACCGGCTAGGCACCCGTTATGCGGGCATAACCCTACGCCATCCGTGTTAAAAACATTTCCTGGCTCGTGATCCAGAAGCGAGCATTCCGTGTTCGGGGGTAAGGCCCTGGCTCGACACACGTGGAGGGGTAGGGATAAACGGTCACTTGAGCGTAAGAGTTGGCCCGTACAGCCACTCTAGCCAAAGGGCGGAATCTCTGTGCACGACGTGATTACAATTCCAGTACTTGTCTTTTCCTTGTTTACTTGCCATGCCATGTCATTTGTCATTTTATATCCATGTCATACTTTACTTTAGAACTGCTAGGTTTCTTTACTTTTATAGTCTCCTTGCACAAGTCTTTTTTTTAGACTTGCTGACATGTGCCCCTTCTCTTTGGGTGACGCATGTTAGTTGCTGAGCCAGAGACAGTTGCGGAGGGTGACGAGTTCGTGGAGTTTGTGCCCGAACCTGTTGGTGACGTGGAGTACGAAGATACCGGTGATCAATCTTAGAGATCTTCCGTACTTTTCTTTGTTAGCTGTGGTTGTCAGTGAGTAGCACCGTTTTGTTAGTTTCTTTTGGCCATGCTGGGCCTTGTACTTTTGACTCTTTTGTTGCCTGGTGGCATTTCTGGTTGTGGACTTTTGTTGGACTATGAGTTGAATGAATGCTATATTATTCGCCTCTTTTGCTATTATTATTATTGTTGTTCTGAGTCACATTACGGGGACCTGCTACTTCGTTTTATTGACGCTTATCGGACTTGCGGCTTTGCAGCTTCAAGTCCGTGCGGACCTTCTCACGCTTCGCCTCCATGTCTTTGGGAAGCGGGGCGTGACAGGTTTCTTTGGTGGCCCATGCAGGTCCAATTTTTTTTTCTGTAACTGTGACTTAATCAGAATAACAATAATAATTATAGAAGGTCCAATAAACAAAATTCAATACCGTGCCTTAGGCAAAGAGTCTGATTCGTTTCGTTTTCCTATGTCAATAGATGGCTGGAAGACGGAATACCCGTGCTGGTGGTGGTGTGCCCCCTCGCGACCAGGAGCCGGACCGAGAGCCCACCACCGGGGAGATGATGAGGATGATGCATCAGATGATGCAGGTGCAGCAAGGAAGTCTGCAGACTGTCCGGAATGTTCCGCCTGCTCGTGCAGCGCCGGCTGTCCAGGCTGCTCCTCGCTTCGAGTCCGGAGCGAAGCAATTTCGGGAGCTGGGTCCCGCTTACTTTGATGGGACCGAGGGACCCCTGGCTACAGATGAGTGGACCAGGAACATGGAAGATAATCTGAAGATGTCGAAGGTCGACCCGACTGGATGGGTTGATCTGGTAAAGCGGCAGCTGAAGGATAACGCGCGGAACTGGTGGGACGCCGAGGAGGAGTTGCTGGAGGAGCCGATTTCTTGGACTACCTTCAAGTCCAGGTTTGATGAGGAATATTTTCCTAAGGCCGCAAGGAGAGAGATGGCTCAGCGCTTCATTGACTTGAAGCAGGGAAATTTGACGGTGGATCAGTACCACCAGGAATTCACGAGGCTGAGTCGTTTTGCACCGAAGATGGTGCAGGATGCGGAGGAGAGAGCCCAGAGGTTTCTGCAGGGTCTTTCGTTGGATCTGCAGAGCTATGTCACTTCTTCTGATGCGGAGACTTACCAGAAGGTTCTGATTGCGGCGAAGAGGCAGGAGAGGATTGTGAATCAGAAGAGGGGACAGATTTCTGGCACTGGGAAGAGGCCTATGGAGCAGGCCAGAGCAGTGGTGAGACCGGGGCACGGGCCCAACCAGCCTGTGCAGTTCAAGAGGCCTGGAGGACCTTCTACTTTGAAGACTTGCAATTTCTGTGGCAAGACGGGGCATATCAAGGATCAGTGCCGGAAGATGCTGGGGCAGTGTTTAGTTTGTGGTGACCCTGCGCACACCATGAAGGATTGCCCGAGGTCGAAGCAGCCGTGGAGAGCACCTGTTGCAGCTCAGCCATTGCAGCAGAGGGCACCTGTTCCTGCTGGTCGTGGAGCGCCTCTCGTTCCGCAGAGGCAGGCGTTTCAGCAGGCTGTCCAGCCAAGACGACAGGCGTTTCTGATGACTGCTGCTGAGACCGAGACGCTGGATGAGGTTATCGCAGGTAACTTTCTAACTAGCTGTTCCTTTCTTAGTTAGTTTGGTTGTTAGATATGACTAGTTGTCTGCATATGTTTGTTTGATAAAATAGAATTTGATTGTTAGACTGTCCGTTAGGTGTGATCTTGGTCTGCGCTTTTCCTGCACGAGTTCTCTTTGACTCTGGTGCATCCATGTGCATCATTTCTCGGAGCTTCGTGGAGAGGCATTCCTTGTCGACTTCCTCTCTTCCCCAGAGTTGGAACATCGTCACAGGGAATGGCGTGATCTCGGTGCATTTTGGGTGCAATTCCTGCCCGTTGGTGGTCTGTGGACACGAGCTGTATGATGACTTTATTGTCCACGACATCATCAACTATGATGCTGTGCTTGGGATGGATTGGCTTGCAAGCTTCTACGCTACGATCGACTGTCGGAGGAAGAAGGTGGTGTTCGAGATTCCCGGACATCCAGTGTTTGAGTTCAGTCGTGGTAGCAGTTCGCTTGGTCCGGTCAGGTTTCGGGCCAAGCCGGTGGAGGCTGTGGCCATGCTGATGGAGCAGGATAGGCCTGCTGTGGTGCGTGAATTTGATGACGTCTTCCCCGAGGAGATGTCTGGTCTGCCGCCCGATCAAGCTCTAGAGTTTTCGATTGACCTGATTCCGGGAGCGCAGCCCATTTCGAAGGCACCTTATCGTATGGCTCCAGCGGAATTGGAGGAGTTACGGAAGCAACTGGACGAGCTTTTGCAGAAGGGTTACATAAATCCCAGTGTGTCCCCGTGGGGAGCACCGGTCCTGCTGTTGAAGAAGAAGGACGGTTCGCGTCGCATGTGCGTGGATTACCGAGGGCTGAATGCGGTGACTGTAAAGAATAAGTACCCATTGCCGCGGATTGATGATATTTTTGATCAGCTCGGAGGATCGAGGGTATTCTCCAAATTGGACCTGAGGAGTGGATATCACCAGCTGAAGGTGAGGAAGGAGGACATTCCGAAGACGGCGTTCAGGACGAAGTATGGTCACTACGAGTTCGTGGTTATGCCTTTTGGTGTGACCAACGCGCCCGCAGTATTTATGAACCTGATGAATTTGATCTTCTACGACTATTTAGATAAGTTTGTCGTTATTTTCATTGACGACATTCTGATCTATTCTAAGTCGGAGGAGGAGCATGCGTCGCACTTGAGGACGGTATTGGAAATTCTGAGGAGGCATCGGTTGTATGCCAAGTATTCGAAGTGCGAGTTCTGGCTGGATAGAGTGGCTTTTTTGGGGCATGTGGTGACTGGTGATGGGATTTCAGTGGATCCCGAGAAGATCAAGGCCATCAGAGAGTGGCCGGTTCCACAGTCAGCGACTGAGATCAGGAGTTTTCTTGGGCTTGCAGGATATTATCGGCGTTTCATTAAGGATTTCTCCCGGATTGCCGAACCGATGACTAAACTGACGAGGAAGGATATACCGTATGTTTGGTCCGATGCTTGTATAGATGCTTTCTCTGTTCTGAAGGAGAGATTGACGACTGCACGGGTTCTAGCAGTGCCTGATCGTAGTGGAGGATTCGAGATCTTTTGTGATGCTTCTGGCAAGGGTCTCGGTTGTGTGTTGCACCAGCATGGGCATGTGGTTGCGTATGCTTCTCGTCAGCTCAAGACTCATGAGAAGAATTACCCGACGCACGACCTGGAGTTAGCAGCAGTCGTGTTTGCACTCAAGATTTGGAGGCACTTCCTGCTGAGTGAGAAGGTGAAAATCTTCACCGATCACAAAAGCTTGAAGTACATTTTTACACAGAAGGAGCTCAACATGCGACAGCGTCGATGGTTAGAGCTCATGACAGACTATGAGATTGATTTGCAGTATCACCCGGGAAAAGTGAATGTGGTTCCTGATGCGTTGAGTAGGCTTCCAGCGGTGATGATGTTGACTGCACAGTGGAGGTTGCAGCAGGATTTCTGTGAGTCTGGTATTGAGATTGTACTTCCTGGAGAGGCTTCGTCGTTGATGTGTATGCAGATACAGTCGACGATCGTGGATCGGATCAAGGCAGGTCAGGCTGGAGATTCGAAGCTGAAGAGGATCCGTGAGCAGGTAGAAGCCGGTCTGCGGACTGACTTTCGGATTCATGAGGATGGCTCGCTGAGGTATGGAGCCAGAGTTTGTGTGCCAGCTGGAGATATCAGAGAGGAGTTATTAGTTGAGGCACATAGCTCACCGTATTCTGTGCATCCTGGTGGCACCAAGATGTATCAGGATCTTCGTCTGAACTATTGGTGGCATGGCATGAAGCGAAGTGTGGCACGGAGCGTTGCCAAGTGTTTGGTCTGTCAGCAGGTTAAGGCGGAACATCAGCGTACGACAGGGTTGCTACAACCGCTTCCGATTCCGGAGTGGAAGTGGCAACACATCACTATGGACTTCGTGACTGGACTATCTCGGAGTCCGAAGCAGAATGACGCGATTTGGGTGATCGTAGACCGATTGACCAAATCCGCGCACTTTATTCCCTTCCGAGTAGGACAGTCCACTGAGGTACTGGCAAGGAGATATATGGAGGTAAATCCTTTTACTTTCCATTTCTATTTCCTTTTCCTAGAATAGTTAGTGATGTAACGTGTTCGTGCAGGAGATCGTTCGACTGCATGGAGTCCCTGTGAGTATCGTGTCGGACAGAGACACGAGATTCACATCTCAGTTTTGGCAGAGTCTGCAGAAGAGCTTGGGTACGAGTCTGAGTTTCAGTACGGCGTACCACCCACAGACGGACGGCCAATCAGAGAGGACGATTCAGATCTTGGAGGACATGCTGAGGGCGTGTATGTTTGACTTCAAGGGTTCTTGGGAGGATCATCTCCACCTTGTAGAGTTTGCCTACAATAACAGCTACCAGGCGAGTATTGGCATGGCACCATTTGCCGCGCTATACAGGAAGAAATGTCGTTCGCCACTGAGCTGGGATGACATTGGAGATCGGGAGCTGTTGGGGCCTGAGATGATCGTGGAAGCTGTGGATGTTGTGAGGAACATTCGTGAGAAGCTGAGGATCGCGCAGGACCGTTTCAAGCATTGGGCAGATGCTAAACGGAGGCCTTTGGAGTTTCGGCCTGGAGACCATGTCTTTCTGAAGATTTCCCCGAACCGCGGAGTTATCCGATTTGGAAAGAGAGGCAAGCTGAGTCCGAGGTACATTGGGCCGTTTGACATCCTGGAGAGAGTTGGTGAGGTGGCTTATCGCTTGGCGTTGCCACCGTCACTGGAGGGAGTTCACGACGTATTCCACGTATCTCAGCTACGTCGATACGTCAGTGATCCGTCCCATGCTGTGGATTTCTCGGAGATCACGGTTCGTCCGGATCTTACCTATGACCAGCAGCCAGTTGATATTTTGGATCGACGGCAGAAGCAACTGAGGAATAAGACCGTCGACTTGGTTCGAGTGCAGTGGCGGCATGGTTCACCTGGTGAGTCCACCTGGGAGCGTGAGGATGATATGAGAGAGCGCTTCCCGCACTTGTTTTCGAGTAGTGGCTGATGTTGATTCCGAGGACGGAATCATTCAAAAGGTGGGGAGGATGTAACGACCGGTGTTTGTAATGAATATACTTTATCTGATTAATGTTGAATTTCTCCTCCTTGTATGTTTTTCTCGATTAAATCCTCATATTTTAGCTTAATAACGCCGTAATTATAGGGTTTGGACGATCCTAGAAGCCATAGAATCTTTCCCGAAGTTTCGCGCTTCGTTTCGGCACTTCTGGTGCATCTTAGCTGATTCACGAAGGAGAACCAACCGACTAGAATGCGACCTAGTCGGTCGGCAATCCTTCATGGACCGACTAGTTCAACATATTAAAAATAGCTGAGTTACTGTCTGTCGTTAGTCGGTCTAAGTTCAACCTTCGACCGACTAGTTCTCAAACTAGTCGGTCAAGCATTGTACTCAGACCGACTAATTCTGAGTTTCACTGAATAGTAGAGTTACTGTTTGTCGTTAGTCGGTCTAAGAACAATTTCCGACCGACTAGGTTGCAAACTAGTCGGTCAACTGTTGTTCTTCAACCGACTAGTTCTTGTACAGTCCTTCCTACAGTAGTTACTGTAAAATTTTAGTCGGTTAAGAGTTGCTCTTCAACCGACTAGTTCTAATTCTTATCTTTTAGCTTTTGGTTGCCTTTTAGTCGGTCAACGTTGGTCGACCGACCGACTAGTTCTTAAACTAGTCGGTCACCAGTTGAGCTCTGACCGACTAAAGTAGTCGACCTGTACCAGACCCTATTCTCGGTCTGACATTTAGTCGGTCTGCGTTAGGTGACCGACCGACTAGTTCTTAAACTAGTCGGTCAACCACTCTTCTTTGACCGACTAGTTGACCTCGAAACCCTAGATCTGTTTTTAGCCGCCGTTCTTATTTCTATTTAATCCGGCGTTCCTTCATTTTTCATTCATTTCTTTCTGAGCTAAGATCATTCACAAATCATCCCTAATCTTCCCCAAAACATTTCTTTCACCCTCGGAGGTTATTTCTCACCGTATCTTGCGCCGGACACCGATCTAGGTCACCGAGATCCCGTTTTCGGCCATAGTTTCCCGGGATCGTTCTTCATCACCAAATCTAGATTCGTTTTGGTGTCTTCCATCTGCTGCTCTACGGTTAGTAATCTTATTCTTGTAATCTCTATTAACCCACACCGTAAACTAGAAACCCTAATTAAAAATGGATTATTAGATATAGGATTTCAAATGCAAAAGATTTAGAATTTCCGTCTAATCCTTATTTTTACCATAAACAGCGAATTCATCTACCGTAGGACATCGTTCTCGTTACTCACGACGATCAACAATCCGGTATCAGGCAAGTGAAACTTGCCAACACCTCTTAGGGCCATGTTTTGGGCCAATTCTTTGTACTAGCGTGAAAGAGACTAGATCGTGAAATGATAGCGATCTAGGCGCAACTTTGAGACCTAGCTTGACAACGAAGCTAGATCCGACACCTTGACATATCATTCATGCATTGATAATTGCCATGTTTAAATTCCTTAAGCTGTACGCACTTGAATTGTTAACGGCCATGCATTGCATCTTACATGTCATCCTAGTTAAACTTGCATCGTAGCACACGCTACACTACATGTACAAAATCCATGTTTCCGTGTCACCGGCTAGGCACCCGTTATGCGGGCATAACCCTACGCCATCCGTGTTAAAAACATTTCCTGGCTCGTGATCCAGAAGCGAGCATTCCGTGTTCGGGGGTAAGGCCCTGGCTCGACACACGTGGAGGGGTAGGGATAAACGGTCACTTGAGCGTAAGAGTTGGCCCGTACAGCCACTCTAGCCAAAGGGCGGAATCTCTGTGCACGACGTGATTACAATTCCAGTACTTGTCTTTTCCTTGTTTACTTGCCATGCCATGTCATTTGTCATTTTATATCCATGTCATACTTTACTTTAGAACTGCTAGGTTTCTTTACTTTTATAGTCTCCTTGCACAAGTCTTTTTTTTAGACTTGCTGACATGTGCCCCTTCTCTTTGGGTGACGCATGTTAGTTGCTGAACCAGAGACAGTTGCGGAGGGTGACGAGTTCGTGGAGTTTGTGCCCGAACCTGTTGGTGACGTGGAGTACGAAGATACCGATGATCAATCTTAGAGATCTTCCGTACTTTTATTTGTTAGCTGTGGTTGTCGGTGAGTAGCACCGTTTTGTTAGTTTCTTTTGGCCATGCTGGGCCTTGTACTTTTGACTCTTTTGTTGCCTGGTGGCATTTCTGGTTGTGGACTTTTGTTGGACTATGAGTTGAATGAATGCTATATTATTCGCCTCTTTTGCTATTATTATTATTGTTGTTCTGAGTCACATTACAGGGACCTGCTACTTCGTTTTATTGACGCTTATCGGACTTGCGGCTTTGCAGCTTCAAGTCCGTGCGGACCTTCTCACGCTTCGCCTCCATGTTTTTGGGAAGCGGGGCGTGACAGTTACCTTATCACTTCCATCCGTACATGTACGGGCGAAGTGACCGTACTTGTTGCACTTAAAGCACTTGATCTTCTTCAAGTTTTTCTTCTTTGAGTGCACATTCTTTTGCCACTTTTTGTTCTTAGTCTTCTTTGAGGTTTCCGGTTCTTGCTTTCGTTCGTTCACAAACCTTAAGCGTTTATTCTTCCGCTTATTTCCCCCATGTGAGGAATTAGCGGCCACGTGCACTTATGCACTAGGTTTTGCGGCTTGAATCCGCTCTTCCTCGAGTTCGAGGTGTTTTGAAACATCGCTTAAAGTTTTAATGCACTCATTATGAGTGAGGTGCATTTTCATGTTATCCCAGCTATCTGGGAGTGAACGAATGACTGCTTGGATCTGCTGTTCGTCAGACAGCGTAACACCCGCATCCTTTAATTCAGATATGAGATTCGCCATGTGGCGGAGATGCTTTTTCATAGAATGATCTCGCCGCATCTTGTACGAATCAAATTGAATATTTAAGGAGCGGAGTTTGGTAACCGAAGTTCCACCAAACTTTATCTCTAGCTCAGACCATATGTCTTTGGCTAGGTCGAATTCCCAAAATAGAGGCATTATGTCATTGTCCATGGCGGACAGTAACGTAATACGTGCTATTTTGTTCTTTCGAGTCCAAGTATCATAAGCTTCCCGGTCCCTCTTGTGTTGGGCCGTATTGCCCAACTCAGGTTCTTCCATTATGTTTTGGAGTGTTTCGAGCACATCTTGCTCCTCCAAAACATATTGGATTTTTATTGACCAAAGTTTATAATTGTCGCCGTTGAGCTTTTCACCTTTGTTAAGCTCTGCGACAATGTTCTTAGAAGCGGTAGACATATTCGATTTAAAAAACTGCAAAGAGAATGAAAAACACGATCAAAATTCTATGCATAAAGTTTCGATTCTTTAAACACTTGATAAGTTCCTTGGATGCGTTGAAATGTTACTCTAGAATCGAGAAGTTCACTACGTTCCCAACTACCATCTAGAAGTAACTTTCAAAGTATCCCTCTTGCTTATCTCAAGTAAAAAGAAATCAAAAATAATACCCGTATGGTATTAGTAGCGGAAAAATACTTTGAAAAACATATCTTTCAAAATGGAATAGGTGAGAGTTTGCGCAAAGAATTTTTAGCACAACAATTGCCAAGCCACGAGACCTGTTCTACACACCCATGGGTTAGATAACCATGGCCGGATCGTGGTAGGACTTGGAATTCTAAATTGCGCTATCCCGATTAAGGACGGGACATAACCTATTTGAAAAACATCTTTTTCAAAAAATTTGAAAAATACATTGGCTAATCTCCGTAGAGTAGAGCACAATGTTATGTGTACATTGGCTAATCTCCGTAGAGTAGAGCACAATGACATGGCTAATCTCGCATGAAGTAGAGCACTATGGCTAATCTTCAAGGAGTAGAGCCCAATGAAAAACTTCATTAAAACGTTAGCCCCGTATGGGTTAGTCGGCACTGTGGTTAGCCCCGTATGGGCTAATCGGCACATTCGAGTTTGACCAATGCCTTTTGTCACCCCGTATGGGTCAGTAGGCAAGTTTGCAATCGACCCAGGCCTTCTGCCAGATTGGTCGACCAAAAACACCAAATTGGTCGACCAATTTTGATCTGCAACTTCTTCCCGGCCAGGGCCTCTGCCCTGGCCGGGGCTTGGCCAAGGGCCGGCCAGGGCCTTTGCCCTGGCCGGCCAGGGGCCCTGGCCCCTTGGCCAGGGCCTCTGCCCTGGCCGAGGCCGGCCAGGGCCGGCCAGGCCCTGGCCGAGGCCAGGGCGTCGGCCCTGGCCTCTGCCAGGGCCGGCCAGGCCCTGGCACCGGCCAGGGCGCCGGCCCTGGCCACTGCCAGGGCCGGCCAGGCCGGCCTGGCCATGGCCGGACATGGCTTGGCCATGGCCGGTCATGGCCAAGGCCATTTTGGGCATTGGCCGGCCATGGCCCCTTTGGCCATGGCCGGCCACCCCCTTGAATGGGGTTGCCGCACACATTCCTCCCCCTTGATGGGGTGGTCGCCGGTGGTTATTGGCCGTAGCCAACCCCCTTCGCAAGTGGAGGGGGGGTGCATGGCCTTCATAGCCCATTTGGCCATGGTGCACATGCACCAAATTTCATCTTACCCGATGGAAATAACTACCATCATCTTCCTCAATGAAGCACCCGTTCGTCGATGAAGCACCCGTTCGTCGAGAAATTAGTTATTTCCTAATGGCCGTGTGCCAAAAATGAAAAATAACATACTACGTGAACGGTCGGTTCTTCCCGTCACGGAGAGTTCCTACCATATCCGTAATGATAGGAGACCCTAACGTGAAAAGAACAACCGCTGCGTTCTCTCCGTCACGAAGCGTTCCTACCATATCCGTAATGGTAGGATACCCATTCGTGAAAAAGACAACGACTCGTTCATAGTTTCGACGGGGCGACGGTTTTGACCGGGGCGAACCCATATGGCTCTGATACCAATGTAGGAACCTGCCAAAACAGAGTTAGGATCGATAATTAAAGTTGAGACTTACGCTTGCGTATGCGGAACGGTAGTCTCGGAACTTTGCCTTCGGATTCGCCACGACGGATCGAGTCTTCTCACGAACGGAGTAAGGCTACTAATCCATAATCTAAATCTCTATTTTAGATTAAGAACTTGGATAGAGGAAGAGAAAGGATTTCTGCAGAGCTTCGCTAGAATGAAGTTGCATGCATGAATGCCATGCAAAAGGTGTAAGAAATGGCTTACCCTTGGGTCTTATTTATAGCCCCCAAGGTAGTTATTTTAGGGTAAATTGTTCCTTTGGAACAATTTAATTAAGGTGTACCATGATACATGGCACATTATAAGCTTAAGTTGTACCATATGCATGGTACAACATAAGCTTAAGATATTCCCCCTTTATTAGCCATATGTCGCATGCACTTATGCATATATAAAGCGACTTTCCTACTCATCCAGAGATCCTCTCCGCAAGGGAACAGATTCCCTTTGCACACGACTTCGTGTACGCGACGTTCGAGGTCCGTATTCCCTCGTACATCCCCCACAAGGGTGTACTAACGTCTTCCATATCCAACACATTCTCCTCGACGATATGCTCATACTCCACCATCTGCCTGATGTCCTAAATGACATCCTCATGGTCGACCATAGACCAAGGAAGAAGCTGTGACAGAGATGGCTGTGGAGGTGGATGTGGAGCGGACCCCTCGTATGTGGTCGTGGTCTCCTCGTCCTCACACACATCCTCCTCGCTGGTATGCATAAGCTCTGTGGTCTCCTCGGTGCTCTTGTAGGACTCATGTGGGGTATCCAAATCAAGACAAGAAGTCTCTCGCACAGATCCTAGAGAAATCTCCTTATCCTCACTATCATCATCAAAAAATTCTTCGTCATCCAAGTGGTAGTGTTGGAAAAATAGGGTATCGGCATGAGATGTGTCTATGGTGGTCGATGAGATGGTGGTCTCAACCATGAAAGTGGGTATATCCTCTCTTTCATCCCCTCTCCTCGGTGTAGGCTCGGTGATTGGTACCATCAAGTTTTGTAATATTTGGCCTTGGTTAAACATGGCACTTTCAAGGAGAGACACGAGGCTTGATTCTTCTTGTGTTGGTGGAAGGATATAAGGTTGAGAAAATGGATGGGAGGTGTTTGGGCTAAGGTTGTGGGAAAATGTTTGGCCTTGGTGTAGAGGGAGGTTCTCAAGCGTAAATGGGCAATCATAATGCACGTGCCCTGCCATCCCACAAGTCTCACAAACCACAAATGAATAAGGATCGTATCCTCCCATCTGAGCATCGAAATTTGGTCTCCACATGGCAATAGCAAAGATACCTGGACAACAAAAATAAGAAAACTAGAGAGGAGCGTCAATAGCACAAGAGAATAACAAAACGATAATATAATGGCGGGGGAAAAATTTCTTGGTTATTTTTTTGTGTGCGTAGTCTAACGAACCCAAGCTAAGCTAATATCAAACCGAACGCCTCCCCGGCAACGGCGCCAAAAACTTGACCGGCGCCCCGTTTACGGTTTGGGCGCGGTGTCATTTTACCGCAAGTGCACGGTTAGTGTAGGGTGCGGGTTTATCGAACTCAGGGAGGTGGATGGCTTGAGTGGCTACTAGCCTCGCCTAGGTTGTATGAGAGCTACGCAGATGATATGGGTGGAAGTGTAGAAATAAAGGAAAGAAATAAAAAGACAAGAAAAGAATCCCCGCTAACACGGGCTAGAGCACTCATGACACTTGGCATTTGACTTGACCCAGGGTGAGACATTTCCCCCCTAAAGGTGGTACCTAGCGTCCCATTGGCCTGATATTCTGGTCGATGCCCAGTACGCTAGGTCTACCCGGTTCCGAACGGTGGGCATTCCCATGTCCATTAACACCCTCCGCAATCGGGAGCATTAAGGCCACAATGATAACTCCCAACATTTCATCCAAGCCATTTCCACGCACGAGGACTCGATGTCAATGCTAGGGGCGTGATCTGTGGCTAGGGGATCAAACGCCACTTTTATTTTCCCTTTGCCCGAAGGTCAGAGGCGATTTTCTCCTGCCAATGACAATAAAACACCCCCGCGTAACCCTAATGCCCAAATAGGTTGAATGTGATTTCTAGCAATACATCAAAGCGGATCTTGACTGGACAAGACACCGGACCCCAATCCCCAACACATCTAGTGTGTTGCCGTACGAATTGGACTCAGATTGCTAGAAATCCCCATTGACACATTCCATCGAACACATACCATGCAATCAAGTCAAATGTAAATCCCAAGCATCAATCCTACTCTAACCCAAATTAGGGTTCATCAAGAACTACTCAATGATGAAGAACATGATAGCGATCAACAAATCCAAACAAACATTCATCATCAAGCAAAATGAAAATAACACAAAACAATGAAATTGAGAGAAAAGATACTTATCTTGCAATTGAATCACCAATCCTTTACAAGATTTATTGAAGTAGAAAACCTAATCTAACCTAACCTAAAGCTCCCAAGAAAGGGGAAGAAAACTGCTGAAAAAATGGGGAATGATCTCTCTCAAGTCGTGCCCAATCTTCTATTTATAAGCCCCCTCAAAACCCCAACGGTTCGGGTCCAAAAACCCAGCAAAACTGCCAAAACAGGCCCACCCGATCGGTTGAAGTGTCAACCGATCGGGTGGGAATAAACAGAGACTTCAGATGCTGAAAATGGCTCAACCGATCGGCCACCCGGACTCCTAACCGATCGGTTGAAGTGAAAATCCAGACGGCACCCACTTTTAGCACACAGCTGCGCTCAGAAAATTCCAAAAAATGTAGAAAAATCGGATTTGGGTATGCGACCTATCGTTGGGAAGCTAACGAGGATACTGATGCTAGAAAAATAAGAGATCACCCAAAATCCCTCTGGAATGATAGCAGATCTTCAATCAATGCATCAGCAGTGCGTGAAAGGGGAAGAAAAGGCCACCCGATCGGTTGAAGCATCAACCGATCAGGTGAGCTGCTTGTCGCTTTGGCCATCGGGCTTCAAAAGCATCAACTGGTCGCTGAGGAGAGCGGGTGGCATGACCGGGTCGTGAATTGTTGATCTTCAGCTTCAGATGAACCGATCGGGTGAGATATCACCCGATCGGTTGGAATTAAGCTCAAAAAGACAGAGAGCTCTGTCGATCTCACCCGATCACTGAACCGATCGGATGAGATGCTCTTCTCTTCAGCTCCTATCTGGCTCGGATACACGTGCATCAACCGATCGGGTGGCTCTGTCCACCCGATCGGTTGCGGGCTGAAATATGGATTTCTTCATCGTTTGGTCCTCTGGATCACGCGTGACTCCTCCCGTTGTTCTGGGGACTCATGATATCTTCTTTAAAAGTCCCCAATGCTGGCAATCTCCTGTATTTACACAAAAACACAAAGAAGTGAAAGAAACCTAAAAATCACAAGAGAAAGGGTACGGAACGACGGAAAACAACGGAAAATCACAAAGAAGACGTGCGTGAATGTATAAAATATAAACGCACGTCACATGGCGACGAACTGGTCACCCTGGTCAGTGTCTCGAAAGGTGATGTTATATGATGTGCTGCCGAAATAAAGATGTTCGGGAGGGGTTGGGGCGTTGTTAGGCAGGGGTAAAGTGGTGGATGATTCGTCAACATTATGGTCCTGTGTGGGTGAGCGTGTATGATGTGTGCGTCGAATAGGCCTAGGGTTGGGTGCGTCGGTGTCGGCGTTTGTGGCTCTTGCACGGTGTGGTGGAATCTTGCAAGTAGTATAAAAATGTGGGGTAGTATGTAAAGTAAATAGGGGAAAGAGTGTACTGACACGAATGATGCGGTGATGTGATCGGTCACGTGACTGGTGCTGATCAGGAGTATCCCCAAGCTATTCCTAGACTTGCCCTTCTATGCAGACGAAACAGACCTGAAAGGGAAGAAAATAACGTCAGGGGAGGAGAATTAATATATAGGGGGTGATGTTTGTCGGAGCTCGACCGAGCATTAATTTTGCTCGGTTGAGTTAGTAGGGTTTCCCTGTAGTCAGGACGGGGGGGGGGGGGGGGGGGGGGTGTGTGTTGGATCTGGATCCTAGCCTAGAGAGGGGGGGGGGGGTGAATAGGCTAATAAAAAATTCTCGTGCAACCCACGAGAAATCACACGCAGTTAAAGCAGCAACAACCAGAGTAAAGATAGACAATCACAGAGTACACACAGATATACCCTGGTTCGGTCGTCCCAACGACCTACTCCAGCCCCCGAAGTAGAACTAGTATTGAATAGCGCAATAGGTACAAAACCACAAGTTAGAGCACGCTCAGAGCACCCTCTACGTCTCTACACTCGCCAGGCTCTCAGTACCCCACACACAGTGTTTCATCTCACTATCAATCCTAGTAAAGCTTTCTACCAGCTAGTCCCAAACTAGCTGGGTCCCACTTGTCTAGTCCCAACTAGACAAGTCCTAAAATAGTCCACAAAAAATATAGGTAAAGTTTCCCCTACGAAGATCTATCACAACTACACAAAATAATAAAGAACAGAGTTTAGGATGCTCAGTTCGTGTAGCGGCGATGTCCTCGTCAATCAGCACGGGTCAGATCTCGTCTGATGTAGATCTAGATGTCTCCTCGACACTAGTAACTCAAGTTATGGCTTCTTGCTCAACAATAGAAGCTCGCGTCACTCTTCTTTAACCTTGGCAGCTTGCGGCAATGATGTCGGTACCCAATGCTTTGTGCGTGGCCTCCCTAGTCAATGCTTTTCTTCAAGTGCCTTAGTGATTGCCCCTGCAAACAAAAGTGGAACACAGAATTATTCTCTTAACAATTAGTTTAAAAAGCTCTTACCTTTGATTCGACTTTTGTGCGGCCTTCTCAATTCTTATACAAGTCCTGCCCAAAGAAAAAGAACACAGAGTTTAAAAGAAATAATTCACAATTCTCAATTCTTACGCAAAGCCTGTGCACTCTTGCGGAATAAAAGTTGCGGCTGCATCCCTACACCGAAACAAAAAAATGTGGCAGTAAAAACAATGGCCGGCCTTTTCAGAATTCCGTGCGCATGGATTTGCTAAGCTAAGCTTAAGCACATAAAATAATTTTCGGCTCCTTGCAATTTTTGTGCGGCTTCTGTGTGAAGCAAGATGTGTCTCCTTTAAAAAAAGGTCTGTTCTCTAAGATTTTATTGGGCGCCTCTTGAGGAATAAAAGAAATCGGCCTGTGAAAATATTTTTGATAAGTGTGGCTGCTGGACTTCTCTTTGACCTGCACACCAACAAACTCAACTTGTGAATAATTGCATGCATTAAAAAAAACCTTAGCCTATGAATTTTAGCCGGCCTTGCCCTTTCCTCTTCAAAAGTTTTGTTCAGAAGTAAAAAAATGGTGGCCGGCCCTTCATGCGGATGTTGAGGCTTGACCAAAAAAAATGTTTGATGAAGAGAACCAAGTATAAAGAAAGTAAGTACTTGGAGATTGCCTTTTGGAATTTTTCAAGCCAAAAAAAACAATTGGCTGGCTTCTCTCTTTTCAAAGGAGAGAGCACTAACTTTTGTGCTCTGTGAGATTTTTTACAAACAAAAAAAAAGAACGCCCATGTGTGTGTTTTTTTATCTCACCTGAAGATTTTTGATGATGTGCCTGGGCTTTTGTGCTCTTCCTTTGGAATTGAGTTTACAAAGAATAATGAAAACAAATGTGCCATGTGGCTCTCTTGTTTCGGCTCTTGGGGTTAAAGGAACGGCCTGTGAATTTTTTTTGACGAGGAGCTTGGGGAAGAATTAATTCGGCTGTGAAGGGTTTGTGGAATTTTGGCCGTTCCGTTTCCTTGGCTCTTGATGAGGACTTATATAGGGTATGCTAGGAGATTGAGATATGGCAAGGAATAGGGTTGTGCCAACCGTTTAGGGATTTGGCCCAATCAATATGGGATTTGATTCTCAATTCAAATTGGAAGAGATTGGAATAGGGAAAAAGTATGCTAGGAATAAATCTCTAATTGATTTGACCAAATCCCAAATAGATTCCATCTCCCTCCATATTGACCAAGTCAAAATACTTTGTGTATAGCACTTTGACCAAGTCCATTAGCTGTGTGGATATCAATTCCTCCACCGGTTGACTAAGTCATCACTTTGAGAATTTACCGCTTTGCCATTCCTGAAACACACTGAGCGCACACGTTAAATAATTCGCACACGTTTGTCATCATCAAACAAAAGATACTAGATCGTTGCGTCCAACAATCTCCCCCTTTTGGTGATGACAAACCGATAAAAGATTTGAGCAATAGATAATGGGTGTGTGAAGTGTATTGAAGGGTGTAATGCAATATGATGTATGGATGAGTCATTGAAGCTTGCAAAGCATGCACAACAAATAGTAAATATAAAAGCATGCGCCCCCTTCTCTCATGCTCCCCCTTCAACAAATAATACCGACTCTTCCATATTTATTCAAGTATTTTTCTCAAGCTCCCCCTTCAACAAATAATACAGACAAATCTTTCTTTTCTTTCTCCCCCTTTGTAATCACCAAAAGTGGATTAATGAAGTCACAAAAATATTCCATGCAAAAATAAACCATTATTAAATGTAGCGTGCAATTTGCATGAGTTTTCCAAGGAATAGACAATTCAAGCTCATGGAATTTCATAACAAGACTTCTCCACCTTTGTGTAAGTGTAATGATATAAACAATAAAGTACTAAGGGAGATTCAATTTTAGAACAATCAACCAAATCAATCCGCATTTTCCAATTTTTCATGAATATCACTAGGATTGATTTTTCCCCCCTCATCAAAGATGAGTTCAAGTTACCGAACCCCAAATCATGGCCTAAAAGGACTTTTAAATGTGGGGTGGCATTGCTTGACGAGTTATATACACCAACGCTAATGATTACCCATGTAGCACAAGTTGGATACTCGTGGGTTGTGTATTAGCCATGAAGTGTATCCATTTTTCATACGGAGCGATTTTCATATTTTTTTTCATTTGCAATTCTTTTGTGCTCAATTTTTATTCATGGCTAAACACTTCATATCCCTTAGAAAATTTCAGAAATTAATCATTCCTACATTCACTTTCCATTATTCTTCAAAAGAATCTCCAAAAGTACTAAAAAGTCAAATATCGTGAAAGTGCAAATGTAGGTGTAGAAGTCAAGTTTAAAACTTATGAGACATGTCATGGCTACTAAAAAGAATAACATCATGTTCATGTAGCTACAACAATAATGAATTGACTTCTACAAGGGATAGATTGATCATTCATACAATACCACTTAAGAGATTCATAAGAGGATAATCAATAATCACAATTTATTTTGATTTTTTTTTCATATTTTTTTTCAGAAATAAAAACATTTAAAAAATATCATGCATGCAAGCACACAAATCAAAATAAGTCAAGCACACAAACAAATCTATGAAGGTATGCAATGAAATGCAAGGATGGGTAAAAATTATACCTTCTCGTCGTCTTTTGACGAAGGAGCTAAAGGAATGAGACATTGAATTTAACGCTCCTCACCAAAACTCCATCACACCTACATGAAAGGTGTTAAGTGTGACCTTGGAATCCAACAAGGTCCACTAGTGTTAGCCAATATAGTTTTAGGAACCCACACTTGTTTAAACTTGATATTAGTAATATGAAGTATGGCCTACACTCTCACAAGTAAAGCACTTTGCATATTTGTTCTTTGCAATAGAGGGTACATTGTGGAATTTCTTGAATTTTTGCTTTTCAACGTTTTTCAGACCAAAACCAAGTCCTCTTCTATTATTGCCATATAATTGATTCTCTAAAATAATGTCCAACGATTGTTTTCCCATAGAGAATTTCTTAATGGCTACTTCAAGATGAGTTACTTTGGTTTTTAATTGTTTATTTTCTTCCACAAGTAATGTGCATTTACTTATAAAAGCTCTCTTGTTTTTCTCTTCCTTCTTTTCAAATTCAATCATTTTTCTTTTAAAATCATTATCCAACATGCAAAATTTATCATTAAGCTCTCTGATCACATAGTCTTTTTCAGTTTCGAGCTTAATCAAATCAAGTTTAAGCATGCTAATATTATTCATCAAGGAAGGACAAGAGAGACAAGGTGCTTTATCATTAAAACTGGACTTTTCCTTTTTCAAAGTGTCAATAGTAGAGTTACGAGCAACAATATCAATTTTGAGTTTTTCAATCTCTTTAGACATTTCATATTCAGATTGTTGCATTTCAAAGTTCTCATTTTGATAGTCATCTATAGTGGATTCAAGCTCTACTATTTTATCTTGCATTTCTTTACAAAGAGTAAGGAGTTCAGTTTTACTACCAGAAATTACCTCATCGTGTACTCCCATCAATGCCATGCATGAGTGGGCTTCGTGTTCTTCCTCCTCACTCTCAGCTTCGCTGTCCATATCCCAAGTTAGCACCTTGGATTTTCCCTTTTCCTTAGCTACCTGAGCTGTCTCATATGGGCAATCCCTCATTCGATGTCCTCTTTTCTTGCATTTAAAACATGTCATTCTATTAGTAGCATTCTGATCATAAGTTTGCTTAAAAGACTGAAAAAAGTTAGAGCGATTAAACCTGGGTGCCATTTCTGTTCTTCCTTGCTTGGTCTGGACATACTTTCTGAAATTTCTGACCATTAGCGCTATGTCATCATCATCATCTTCACTTTCGTCAGCTTTCAGAGCAAGTGTCTTGGTAGCTTTCTCTTTCTCCTCAGGTTTCTCCCTTTTATCCACGTTTTGCAATTCAAGCTCGCGAGACATTAGATTACCTATCAAGTCCTCCACCCTCATCTGCGATAGATCTTTCGCTTCTTGGATGGCAGTGACTTTAGGCCTGAAAGATCTTGGCAGTGCTCTTAATATCTTTCTCACCTGCTCAAGGCTAGAATATGGCTTACCGAGCGAAATAGACTTGTAGACAATGTTGGTGAACCTCGCAAACATTTCTGATATGGTCTCTGACGGTAGCATGCGAAATCCTTCGTATTCCGTGCTCAGAAGTGCAAGTCTAGACTCCTTCACCTGTGACGTTCCCTCGTGCGTCACCTCCAAAGTATGCCATATTTCCTGCGCAGTTAAACAATGTGAGATGCGATTGAATTCAGATTTATCTAATGCACAAATGAGAGCATTCATAGCTTTAGCATTAAGAGAATAAAGCTTCCAATCATTATCATCCCATTTATCATCAGGTTTAAGCATCTCAGTATTTTCAATTTTAATAACAGGTGATTTATAGCCTTTTTCAACAATTTGCCAAGCTTTATAATCAATAGAAATCAAGTAGATTCTCATACGATTTTTCCAATAAGCATAGTCTACTCCATTAAATCTAGGTGGTCGAGAAATAGACTGACCCTCAGCAAAAGCACTATCAATGTGGTCCATGGTCAAACTAGGCTAGATCCTAAAACCTGCTCTGATACCACTTGTTGGATCTGGATCCTAGCCTAGAGGGGGGGGGGGGGGGGGGGTGGGGGTGAATAGGCTAATAAAAAATTCTCATGCAACCCACGAGAAATCACACACAGTTAAAGCAGCAACAACCAGAGTAAAGATAGACAATCACAGAGTACGCACAGATATACCCTGGTTCCGTCGTCCCAACGACCTACTCCAGCCCCCAAAGCAGAACTAGTATTGAATAGCGCAATAGGTACAAAACCACAAGTTAGAGCACGCTCAGAGCACCCTCTACGTCTCTACACTCGCCAGGCTCTCAGTACCCCACACACAGTGTTTCCTCTCACTATCAATCCTAGTAAAGCTTTCTACCAGCTAGTCCCAAACTAGCTGGGTCCCACTTGTCTAGTCCCAACTAGACAAGTCCCAAAATAGTCCACAAAAAATATAGGTAAAGTTTCCCCTACGAAGATCTATCACAACTACACAAAATAATAAAGAACAGAGTTTAGGATGCTCAGTTCGTGTAGCGGCGATGTCCTCGTCAATCAGCACGGGTCAGATCTCGTCTGACGTAGATCTAGATGTCTCCTCGACACTAGCAACTCAAGTTGTGGCTTCTTGCTCAACAATCGAAGCTCGCGGCACTCTTCTTTAACTTTGGCAGCTTGCGGCAATGATGTCGGCACCCAATGCTTTGTGCGTGGCCTCCCTAGTCAATGCTTTTCTTCAAGTGCCTTAGAGACTGCTCGGACCGTGTAGACAGAACGCCGTTTCTTCCATGTTATCACATGCCTGTGCTACTCGACCGAGCAAGTGGTTGCTCGGTCGAGTCGGTGCCCACTCGGACTGAGTAAAGGCTGCTCGGTCGAGTCGGTGCCTACTCGGACCGAGCAAAGGCTGCTCGGGCCGTGTAGACAGAATGACATTTTCGTTCTCTTTTCTTGTGCCTGCACTACTCAACCGAGCAGGTGGCCGCTCGGTCAAGTCACCTGTGACTCTTCCATTCAGCTGTTTTGCCCCTCTCAGCTGTTCTCCTTCCAGCTCTCTCTTCCATTCAGAACATCAATTTGTGTGCCCCCTTACCTATCAACCTACAGAAAGGGAAGGCGCTTTTATTTGGTTTCCCGGATTAGATAAAACAAAAACAAAAATAGAGAGAGATGTAAAAAGTCGGGTTGCCTCCCGATAAGCGCTCGTTTTGAGTCTTGAGCTCGACTCCCTCAAGTTCTTCAACAAATAGTGGGGCATTCCTCGAGGAGGCATGTCTCCTTTCGCCCAATTGGTTCTCCTACTATGCATGGTTTAATTCTCTGGCCATTTACTTTGAAGTTGCCGTTCTTCCCTTCGAGCTCTACGGCACCCCCCGGAGGTAAACTTAATATCTTATAAGGGCCAGACCACATTGACTTTAATTTCCCAGGGAAGAGGCGTAATCTTGAATTGTAGAGGAGTACCTGGTCACCGACATCATGGCGAGCCACCGTGATGTTCATGTCATGATAGGCCTTGGTCCTCTCCTTATATATCTTTGCATTCTCATAGGCGTGTCGCCGAATTTCGTCAAGCTCGTTGCTGTGCAAGGCTCGTCTCGTGGCAGCACTCTGGTAGTCAAAGTTCATTTTCTTTACTGCCCAATACGCTCTGTGTACCAACTCTACCGGAAGGTGGCAAGCTTTTCCATACACTAGTCTGTAGGGGGTTGTCCCGATTGGAGTTTTGAACGCGGTGCGATATGCCCAAAGAGCGTCGCCCAACTTGTGTGACCAATCTTTCCTCGAGGCACTCACCATCTTCTTTAGGATGCTTTTGATTTCTCTGTTGGATACCTCTACTTGGCCACTTGTTTGAGGGTGATAGGCCAGGGCGACCTTGTGATGAACTCCATATTTCTTGAGCATTGTCTCGAACTTCTTCTCGATGAAATGGCTCCCTCCATCACTTATGATTGTTCTGGGGACTCCAAAATGGGGAAAGATTGTATTCTTGAAGAATTTGGCTACTACCCTTGCATCGTTTGTCGAGGTAGCTATGGCCTCCACCCACTTCGAGACGTAATCAACGACAACCAAGATGTATTTGTTGTCGTTACTCGATGGAAAGGGTCCCAGGAAGTCAACACCCCAACAGTCAAATAGTTCTATCTCCAAGATGCCCTGAAGGGGCATTTCATTCTTTTTCATGATGTTTCCCTTCCTTTAGTATCTATCGCATTTTCTGATATATTCATTCGCATCTCTAAATATGGTGGGCCAATAGAAGCCACTTTGGAGGATTTTTGCTGTGGTTTTGGTGATAGCTGCGTGTCCCCTGCATGGTTGATCGTGGCAATGCGATATGATGGAGGTCGCCTCTTCCTTTGGGATACATCATCTGATGATCCCATTGGCGCATGTTCTGAATAGGTATGGGTCATCCCAAAAGTAGCTCTTGGCGTCATGTAGGAACATCCTCCTCGAGTAGGTTGCCAACCCTTACGGGACTATGCCGCTCACCAGCTAGTTTACTATATCTGCATACCAAGGGGCTTTCGAGGAGTTCGTTGCAAATAATTGTTTGCACGTGAAAGAATCATCAATTGGCAAACTGTCATCCCCGTGCTTTTGAATTAACCGCGACAGGTGATCTGCCACTACATTCTCCGCTCCTTTCTTATCTTTGATCTCAATATCAAATTCTTGAAGGAGGAGGATCCACCGTATTACGCGCGGTTTTTCATCCTTCTTGCTCAATAGGTATTTCAGTGCTACGTGGTCCGTGTGGATAATCACTTTAGACCCTAAGAGGTACGATCTGAACTTCTCGATAGAATAAACCACGGCTAGTAGATCCTTCTCCGTAGTGGTGTAGTTCTTTTGAGCATCATCCAGAGTCTTACTAGTGTAATATATAGCATGAAGCTTTCCTTCTTTCCTTTGGCCAAGAACGACTCCCACTGCTTGGTCACTAGCATCACAGATCAGCTCAAATGGCAGATTCCAATCTGGTGGCTGTATAATTGGGGTTGAGATGAGAGCTTCCTTTAACCTGTTAAAGGCTAGCAAGCAGGCGTCAGTAAACACAAAAGGGGCGTCCTTGGCGAGGAGCTCCATGATAGGGCGAGCAATGTTAGAGAAATCCTTTATAAAGCGGCGGTAAAAACCCGCGTGCCCTAGGAAACCACGGATACCCTTAAGGTTAGTGGGAGGCGGTAGACTCTTAATGACTTCGACCTTGGCTTTATCAACCTCGATTCCTTTAGAGGTGATGACATATCTAAGCACAACTCCTTCTGTCATCATGAAATGGCACTTTTCCCAATTTAGGGTCAGGTTATTGTCATGACACCGTTCTAAGATGTTGGACAAATTGGCTAGACAATCATCAAATGCGGTGCCATAAACAGAGAAATCGTCCATGAAGACTTTCATAATGTTTTCGATGAAATCCGAGAAAATAGATGTCATGCACCTTTGAAATGTGGCAGGTGTATTACATAGCCCAAACGGCATTCTTCGATAGGCGAATGTACCATATGGGCATGTGAACGTTGTCTTTTCTTGGTCTTCCCGATGCAATGGGATTTGGAAGAACCCGGAGTATCCATCTAGGTAACAAAAATGTTTGTGTTTGGCTAAACGCTCAAGCATTTGGTCAATGAAGGGCAGAGGATAATGGTCCTTTCTGGTGGCTTTATTGAGTTTCCTATAGTCGATACACATACGCCAACCAGTGACAGTTCTAGTGGATATTAGCTCATATTTATCGTTTTTAACAACGGTCATGCCCCCTTTCTTGGAAACTACCTGCACAAGGCTAACACATTTACTATCGGAAATGGGATAGAAAATGTCGGCCTCTAATAGCTTCAAAACCTCCTTCTTCACTACCTCCTTCATGTTGGGATTTAGTCTCCTTTGAGGCTTAATAGAAGTGGTGTCCTTATCCTCAAGGTGAATCCTATGGGTGCATATGGTTTCACTGATGCCCTTTAGGTCAGCAATGCTATACCCTATTACCTTTCTATGGGATCTAAGGATTTTAGGAGGCTTTCTAATTGGGGCTCGGTGAGGGCTGCATTGACGATGACGGGGTATGTGGAATTCTTACCCAAGAAAGCATACTTCAAATTACCAGGAAGAGGTTTTAGTTCTACCTGAGGGGGCGCTGTACACCCATCATCGCTCACCTGTGAGAAGGATGCATCCTCAGTTGTCGGTCCAGAAGCTGGAAACTCTTCGTTGGCAGATTTATAGGATGAGCAGGGAGACGATGGTACGTCGTGGCAGACATCTGTAGATTCCATTTCCATAGCGCACCTATCAATAGATGTAAAGTACTCAAGTACACATTTGCTATCGAGCTTAGAGTTGGGAGAACTCCCTTGGTCAATGTCGTTTTGTACTGGTTTGGAATCCGTGTATCCCTCGCAGACGTGTTCTTCATATGTCGCAGTTTGTGGGGTGCTATCGTTGTAGAAGCGTAGGGTATCTCCCTCGTATCACGCATAGACTCCATTAGCGATGGGGACGCCATCTAAGGTATCTGCATTGTGGAGGCATTCACAATAAAGACTGAGAGTTCTTGTGTAACCGGGTCGTCTGTAGGGAACTCCACTAGACCATGGGCCCATACATTAGCCACTACACTTTCCATTATACTCAATAGCTGGGAATCGTCCAATGGCTCTAATTGACGTGTCTCTTTCCAGCTTGCGTCAACAGGTAAGGCTTCAATAGTCTGGAGGAATATCACGCCCCCTTCGAAGCTTATGTGAATGTCACCCTCAATGGTACCTGCATCAGAAACCTTGTTCGTTATATGGTTCATGACCAATTGCTGATTTACGTTACCTGCAACATAGGTTCCTGATCCGATAAACCGAACTGCATCAATCAATTCTCTAGCTGCACATTCGATCATGGATTCGTCCATGAGCGAATCCTAAAGACCATGTAGATGATACAGAGAAAAGCTAAACTCATCTGAGTCACTGTTAGACTCACTGGTCCATTGTACTTGCATCACCATCTCCATCACGTCTGATTTCTTAAGTATGATCACTAGCGGAGGGAGATGTTAGTAGCGAGGTAGCAATAAAAGAGAATAAAAAGGGTGGAAAGATAAGGAATGGTGAGATTCGCTAGCAAACTCTTCAAGATAAAAATAAACTGAGATACACTATAGCCGTCCCCGGCAACGTCACCAAAAACTTGACGCACCCCGAACTTACACCTAAATTCCACCTAGCGGTGTCACCGTCGCTAGGCGTAGTATGGCTCCTAGGTGTTAGCTTTGGGGTCTATCTGCAATTGGACGGTGTCAAATTATGGTATAAAAGATGTCGGATCCCACAGAGACGGTGACAGTGTATTTGAGGTCTTAGATTATTTTTAGATCTCGAAGTGAGATAGCTGCAGGTTTGGAAAGTTTAGTTGTGATGGTGTTGTTGACTTGATAATAAAGAAAACTAGGGTCTTAGGGATCACTGCTAAGACCGTCGGAGATCGATGTTGGAATGAGATCCTTACGTTGCATTAGGTTTAGGAGATTAGTCTCTCAATTCATGCCACTCTCGTGGGTTAGAATTTCGAGGTATTTCGGTGGCTCTCCTTGACGCAATGGCGGTAGCCGTCAATGTAGCGATATAGTTCGTCGGTGAATCCCCTCAAGGCACGAGTCGGGCATGGCCTCGAGCCTTGATTGGATCCACTAATTTCCCTATTTAAATCCCGAGGATACTCCTTAAGCTCATCAATTCCACCGACCGTGGGCATGATCTCAGTACGAGTTATCCTAGGGATTCTGATGGATTAACCAAAATACTCCCATTTATTCCCAATACAACCTAGAGATCCAGATCTACATCTCTATCCTAGTGTCTTAGTGCTAACCCATCGACCTTAGAGGAGACTACTCACACATGGTGATTTTAACGAATAAAAATACAATTTTTATAAGAGAAAATATTGTAGCAATTGGATCAAGCAAGAAATGAATAGCTTACTTACCGAAGACGAGAAAGAACAATAACCAATAATAATCCAAGAAGATTCCGTAGAGTCCAGAACACAAGAGCAATTATCTTCCAAAAACAATTCAATTATCCCAAAAAAATAGGTTTAGATCTACCAAATCGTCTCTAATCTCCTCTTCCCCTCCAACATAATTCAAAAAATAACAAAAGAAAATGAGCTCCCATTTGCGTTGCTCAGATCTGCACTTCACTCCCAGCTGCGCGCATCCAGATAGGCCCACGAAGATTTCCATATTTAGCCCGTATTGTCGTCGACTGAGTCAGTGACTCGGTCGAGCAGGAGCTTGCTCGGTCGGGCTGCTCGGTCGAGCAACCCTCTTGCTCGGTCGAGTCTGTCAGTGGATCGGGCTTCTTCAAAAAGTGCCATTCTATCTGCTCGGCCCGAGTGAGCCTTGCTCGATCGAGTCGCCAGCTGACTCGGTTGCTTAAGTCATGCTCGATCGAGCAGGATGTTGATGGAGCTTCGAAAAATGGAAGCTGCTCGACCGAGTCACCATACTGCTCGGTCGAGCAGGGTGCGTATCAGCTTTCATTCATTAGCTGCCTCGTGTATCTGCTCAACCGAGCAGATACTCTGCTCGGTCGAGTCGCCTGGGAAAATCTCACAGCTCCTCTTGCAGCTTCTCCTCTACTCCTGGAAATCTCCTCTACTTCTCCCGTTGGCTTCCAAAACTCGGTGAACTTCTGCAGAGCTTCGCCAATGAGCTCAAAGGCATGCCAGATGTGTCCGTATCCAAAATTGGTCCCGAATCGCTCCAAAATCCCTGAAATTCACAAAACTCTACGAAACTCGAATATGGCGTTAGAATTGCAATATCGTAGGAAAATGCGGGATTTGGATGCTAGAATGGCATGAAATGCAATGGAATGATGCTATGAAAAGATGGAAAATATGGACACATCAACCCCGCTTCTGAGGATCTCATCTTGGAGGACGATCCTGCTGACCAGAGTTACGAGGACGCTGAGGTCCTCCCTGCTAAAGAATAAAGAGAGCTGTTTTAGTTCTTTTCATTAGTGTTATTTGAAGCTTTGCAGGTGTGTTTACATTTCTTTGAATTGTATGGCCATGCTAGGCCTAACTACTTGTGTACTCATTTTGAAAACTCTGGAATAAAAGTGAATCAAATATTTATGATGTTTTGAGAATATTCGCATGCAAGAAACCTGCCCAACTAAAACAAACACTTATTGTGCTTAAGTCAAAGAAGAAAAAAAATGAATAAAAGTATTTTTTCTTTGCTTTAAGCACATGCAGACCTGCTTGCTTCCTCGCTCCCAAGTATAATGGGAAGCATGGCGTGACAGGACGCCAACTATGGAGCAAGGGACGGTGAAGCTCCTCGGATCCGGGAGCTTCTTCGGCAGCTTGTTGCTTCTGAAAAATGATGACGGTTGCTCCGCCAACAAAACCTGCTCCATCTTTATCTTCCTCGTGATTAGTTCCTTCAGGAACTTTGCGTATGAGGGTATCTCCATGCGGGCATCCATGAATGGAATATTCAGCTCCACTCCCTTCATAAGCTCTATGAACTTGGCATACTTTTCTACCATTTTGGCCTTAGCAAATCTACTCGGGAATGGAACTGGAACGGGGCGATCCTTGGGCTTCTCCACAAGCTCTATGAACTTGGCGTACTTTTCTGCCATTTTGGCCTTAGCAAATCTACTCATGAATGGAACTGGAACGGGGCGATCCTTGGGCTTCTCTACGGGCCTTGCTCTTTCCTTGATCACTTCCTCCACTACGGGAGGGCTATCTCTCTCAACGGTGGTAGGCTGCTCCTCAGCCTAAATATCTCCACCATCAATAACCGGTGGGTGTTCACCTATCACCTCCTCAGGTGATGCAGCTGTGGGAATCATCATCGACGGCTCCGGATCCATCGTCGGTAGGCCACTACGGGTGGTGATGGCATAGGCGATCTCCATTGGGTTCTTCTCTGACTGAGCGGGGATCTTGCCTTGTGACCATGACATCTGACTCATCTGCTCCTTCTACTGATCCACCGTGGTAGAAAGTTCCTTGCTGCGGGCTGCATAGTGTAGATTGAGCTTTGCCTGCTCCTTAATGAATCTCTCCAAGGTGGCATCCAAGGAGGATATCTACTGAGTTGGAGGAGGAGTAGGGAAAGTTAGCTAATGCTGACACTGCTGCTGGTACCCTGGCGATCTATAGGGGGCATACGGCCTTGCCCAGACTGCTGCTGCTGTGGCTGCTGATACTGCTGCTGTTGATACTACTGCTGTTGTGGTTGCTGCTGCTGCTGATACTGCTGCTGATGGACTGATGCTGCGCTCTGCTGCTATTTTTGTATTGGAAACTGTAGGATCCTGTCAAAACAGAGTTAGGATCGATAAATAAAGTTGAGACTTACGCTTGCGTATGCGGCACGGTAGTCTCGGAACTTCGCCTTCGGATTCGCCACGACGGATCGAGTCTTCTCACGAACGGAGTAAGGCTACTAAATCCACAATCTAAATCTCTACTTTTAGATTAAGAACTTGGATAAAGAGAGAGGAAGGATTTCTGCAGAGCTTCGCTAGAATGAAATGCAAGGCATGAATACCATGCAAAAGTGTAAGGAAAATGGCTAACCCTTGGGTCTTATTTATAGCCCCCAAGGTAGTTATTTTAGGAGTAATTGTTCCTTAGGAACAATTTAACTAAGGTGTACCATTATACATGGCACATTATAAGCTTAAGTTGTACCATATGCATGGTACAACATAAGCTTAAGATATTACCCCTTTATTTGCCATATGTCGCATGCACTTATGCACATATAATGCGACTTTCCCATTAATCTAGAGATCCTCTCCGCAAGGGAACAGATTCCCTTTGCACACGACTTCGTGTACGCGACGTTCAAGGTCCGTATTCCCTCGTACATCCCCTACAAGGGTGTACAAACGTCTTCCATATCCAACATCTCCCACTCACACTTGAGGGGATTGTAAGAGAACGTCTTTCTCTTAGTTCTTTCATCTATCATACCGAGAAATAGACCGTGCGACCGTCATGCGCGTAGAGTCTGTTGTTGTGCACTTATTAGTGATACACAACGACCTCGAAGGTGCAAAGTTGAGTAGTTCAACGCATGCTTTACCCTAGATTATTTCTTCACATTTCTTATACTTTATATTCAACAATTGAGTCCCATCTGGATCACAATTGGCTGGCCAGCTTTGAATCATTAAAGTCCAAATGCGAATATGAAATCAATCTTCCTCTTCTTGCGAACCTTCTGATCTTGACTTGATTCGCTTTTCTAACGTGCCCCGCCGAGCCGAATTATCATAGCCCATTAGCAACACGCTAAGATAGCGATCATCTCATCAAATCTAAAGGAACCAATTGGAGTCCTTGAGGGTAAGTGTTAAGACCCATATGGCCTTTGAGTCTCACATAATAGCAAACACTATTGCTACTAACTCAGTGGTCGAAATGCATACGTGGTATGAACACGTATTACAACATCACTCCTTTCCCAGGGAGAGTATGTCTTAATGATGTTGTACGGATGAAAGATCAGACACCACAGTGCCTATCTTTTGAGTCCCCTTACTACCCATGAAATATTCCCGGACTCTCATCCTACATAAGACAGATAGGAAAAAAAAATCCTATGAGATCTCCTTTAAATATCCTTGTGATACTGATCTCAGATCTTTTGTAAGCATCCATATGATGAAGATCTTTCATTCGACTATCTTGTTTAAGTCACGACTCTAAATCATTTGTCTAATGATTTTGACTTTAAACTAGTCTCATCTCTATCTTATCCATCTGATAAGATAAGGCGGTTGCTCAAGTGAGAGAGCCAACCTTAATCTGTCCGACATACACACAATAAAATAGCCGAGACTTAAACAAATATGTATAAAATCATTTGTAAGAAACTTGTATGCAATATATAAAAGAACTTCTTCCTTTTATTAAACTTTGATCTTCTATAGACATGGGAAATATTACATGATACAGCTCAGCACCTACGCATTCCCATAGATGATAAGTGTTTGAAGAACACATCTCTGGGGATTGCCTTAGTAAGGGGATCCGCTATCATCTTATGCGTGGATATGTATCCTATGTCTACTTCCTTCCGTTTTGTCATAGTCCTTCGCAAACTTGAATCGAATATCAATGTGTTTGGTCTTACAATGAAATTTAGGATCTTTGACATAGGCAATCGAAGCTTGACTATCACTGTATATAGGAACAGTGCTCGAGTCAGTGGCATCCGTTAGCCTGTCTAAGAATTTCCTAAGCCAAACAGCTTCTTGGACCGCCATGCTGAATGCTACAAATTCGGTTTCCATGGTTGATAGGGCGATGCAGGTTTGCTTCTTGCTGCTCCAGGATATTGCACCATTCCCGAGCAAGAAAACAAAGCCTGAGGTAGATCTTCGCTCGTCGAGATCACGTGCCCAATCAGCATCGGTATAGCCTTCGAGTCTCAAGGTATTGCCTTGATAGCACAACACATAGTCCGTAGTCCCTTTGAGGTACCTTAATATCCTCTTCACCGCTTTCCAGTGTGCCTGTCCTGGGTTGGATTGGTAACGGCTTACCATACCCACATCATAGCAAATGTCCAGTCTGGTACACATCATGGCGTACATCAGACTCCCGACAGCACTGGAGTATGGAACCTTTTCCATAGCTTTCTTTTCTTTTGGATCTTTGGGACACATTTCCAAACATAGACCCTCGCCTTTGCTTATTGGAGTATCAATTGGCTTGCAGTCCTGCATATTAAATCGTTCGAAAACTTTCTTTATATATGTCTCTTGAGAGAGAGAAAGAAGTTTCTTGGAATGATTCCTTGAGATCTTAACCCCAAGGATATATGCAGCTTCACCCATGTCTTTCATCTCAAAGACGGATGAAAGCCAAGCTTTGATATCCATGATAAGACGCTTATCATTTCCGGCTATAAGTATGTCATCTACATAAAGAGACATAATTACATACTTGTTCTTAATCCTCTTAATGTATACACAGTTGTCTTCGTCGAGCATGGAGAAACCATACGACAAAACGACTTCTTGAAAGCGCATATACCACTGCCTTGAGGATTGTTTAAGACCATATATGGATTTACGAAGTTTACAAACCTTATATTTGTTTTCTTCTTGTACGAACCCATTTGGTTGTTCCATGTAGATCTCCTCATCTAGTTCTCCGTTAAGAAAAGCAGTCTTTACATCCATCTGATGTAATTCGAGGTCCAAACAAGCCACCATTGCCAGAATTAAGCGAATGGAGGTAAAACGCATGACAGGAGAGAAAGTCTCTTCGTAGTCTATTCCTTCCTGTTGCGTAAAACCTTTCGCAACAAGGCGAGCTTTATATTTCTCGATGGAGCCATCAGCGTTATGCTTGATTTTGAGAACCCACTTGTTTCCAATGGCTCTACGTCCCTTAGGTAAATCAACCAAGTCCCAGACTTGGTTTGTTTTCATGGATTGAAGTTCTTCTTCCATTGCCGCTATCCATTTATCTTTAGCAGGGCATGTGACGGCCTGTTTGAAATTTGCAGGTTCGTCATCATCTTGTAGTAATGTCATGAATGTTTGAGGAAATTCATCCTCAAATCTCAGAGGTGTTAGCCTCGTTCGATTACTACGTCTTGCTTGAGTTTGATCACTCCCACTTGGAATGACATCACTCCCACTTGGAATAACATCACTCCCACTCGGAATAGGATTGGTAGCGTTCGTATCATCCATTGGTGAAGTTTGAAACGTATTTTCTTCTTCACCAAGAATTCTCCCACTCGAACGTTCTGATCCTTCTTGATCCCAAGTCTCAAACAAGGATAAGTCTTGACTTATCTCACCCTGTCTTGGAAACTCGTTTTCCAAGAAGACAACATTCCTCGATTCGAATTCTATTAGACCCCCATTGTCCTCTTGACCGACGAAAACATATCCTTTGGAGTTTTCAGCGTATCGGATGAAGATACACTTCCTCCCACGTGGCCCAAGTTTGCCATATTTGTGAGAGGATAAATGTGCGTAAGAGGCACAACCCCAAGGTTTTAGAATGCTTAAGTCTGGAGCTCTATTGTTCCACAACTCATAAGGAGTAGAACTTACCGACTTCGAGGGTACACGGTTTAAGATGAATGCTGTCGTCAATAATGCATCACCCCAAAAGGTGATGAGCAAATTTGTCTGAGACATCATTGATCGGACCATTTCCATCAATGTCCTATTTCTTCTTTCCGCAACACCGTTTTGTTGCGGAGTATAAGGCATAGTTATTTGATGAACTATGCCTTTTTCATCACAGAGTTCCTTAAAACTCGTTGATTGATATTCTCCACCCCGATCGGTTCGCAAGACCTTTATCTTGCGATCTAGTTGATTTTCCACTAAACTCATATAGTTTTTGAAGCAAGTTAAAGCTTCATGTTTGTGGGAAATCAAATAAATGTGACCGAAACGAGTGAAGTCATCAATGAAGGTGATGAAATAGGACTTCCCGTGTCTTGTCTTAACATTCATTGGACCGTAAATGTCCGAATGGATAAGCTGTAATGGAACTTCGACGCTTGTGCCAGTTCCAAACGACTTGCGACAAGTTTTCCCTACAAGACAATGTTCGCAAGTTGACATTTCAACTTTTGAAACATTAGATAGCAAGCCACTTTTGGCAAGTCTATCCATTCTAGTTGGTCCAATGTGACCAAGTTTTGTATGCCAACAAATGATCTCAGATTCTGAATTAGAAGCATTTGTCAAATGGAAACTTTCATTAATAGAAGAAGAATCATCATACATAGTGTTTAAAACAATCAATCCATTAAAAACATTACCCGACCCAACTAAAGAACCATTACAAACAAGGTCAACATTTTGTTCATAGAACTTCCATTCATAACCTAAAGACATTAACATGACCACGGATACTATATTCCTTCGAATATCTGGAGCAAAGAGGACGTCATGCAATAATAGAGTCCGGCCGTTGTCGAGAACTAGCTTGCATGTTCCGACGCCCTTGACTTCAACACGAGTGTTGTTGCTGACGTATATCCACTTTGTTCATTGAGTTATCCTTCGATACTCTACGAAGAACCTTCTGTCCTTCGCTACGTGGTCTGTGGCCCCTGAATCAATCAACCAAAAACAGTTAGATTCAGCAAGAAATACGGAACTAGAAACACATATGTAACTAGCCCTACAAGTTACCTTATCACTTCCATCCGTACACGTACAGGCGAAGTGACCGTACTTGTTGCACTTAAAGCACTTGATCTTCTTCAAGTTTTTCTTCTTTGAGTGCACATTCTTTTGCCACCTTTTGTTCTTAGTCTTCTTTGAGGTTTCCGGTTCTTGCTTTCGTTCGTTCACAAACCTTAAGCGTTTATTCTTCCGCTTATTTCCTCCATGTGAGGAACTAGCGGCCATGTGCACTTCTGCACTAGGTTTTGCGGCTTGAATCCGCTCTTCCTCGAGTTCGAGGTGTTTGGATACATCGCTTAAAGTTTTAATGCACTCATTATGAGTGAGGTGCATTTTCATGTTATCCCAGCTATCTGGGAGTGAACGAATGACTGCTTGGATCTGCTGTTCATCAGACAGCGTAAGACCCGCATCCTTCAATTCAGCTATGAGATTCGCCATGTGGCGGAGATGCTTTTTCATAGAGTGATCTCGCCGCATTTTGTACGAATCAAATTGAATATTTAAGGAGCGGAGTTTGGTGACCAAAGTTCCACCAAACTTTATTTCTAGCCCAGACCATATGTCTTTGGCTAGGTTGAATTCCCGAAATAGACGCATTATGTCATTGTCCATTGCGGACAATAACGTAATACGTGCTATTTTGTTCTTTCGAGTCCAAGTCTCATAAGCTTCCCGGTCCCTCTTGTGTTGGGCCGTATTGCCCAACTCAGGTTCTTCCATTATGTTTTGGAGTGTTTCAAGCACATCTTGCTCCTCCAAAACATATTGGATTTTTATTGACCAAAGTTTATAATTGTCGCCGTTGAGCTTCTCACCTTTGTTGAGCTCGGAGACAATGTTCTTAGAAGTGGTAGACATATTCGAATCAAAAAACTGCAAAGAAAATGAAAAACACGATCAAAATTCTTTGCATAAAGTTTCGATTCTTAAACACTTGATAAGTTCCTTGGATAAGCTGAAATGTTACTCTAGAATCGAGAAGTTCACTACGTTCCCAACTACCATCTAGAAGTAACTTTCAAAGTATCCCTCTTACTTATCTCATGTAAAAAGAAATCAGAAATGATACCCGTATGGTACCAGCAGCAGAAAAATACTTTTGAAAAACATATCTTTCAAAATGGAATAGGTGAGAGTTTGCACAAAGAATTTTAGCGCAACAATTGCCAAGCCACGAGACCTGTTCTACACACCCATAGGTTAGATAACCATGGCCAGATCGTGGTAAGACTTGGAATTCAAAATTGCGCTATCCCGATTAAGGACGGGACATAACCTATTTGAAAACATCATTTTCAAAAAATTTGAAATACATTGGCTAATCTCCGTAGAGTGGAGCACAACGTCATAAGTACATTGGCTAATCTCCATAGAGTAGAGCACAATGACATGGCTAATCTCGCATGAAGTAGAGCACTATGGCTAATCTTCAAGGAGTAGAGCCCAAGAAAAAACTTTATAAAATGTTAGCCCCGTATGGGCTACTCGGCACATTCATGTTTGACCAAGGCCTTTTGACACCCCGTATGGGCTAGTCGGTAAGTTCGTGATCGACCAAGACCTTATGCCGGATTGGTCGACCAAAACACCCAAATTGGTCGACCAAAAAAATTGGTCTACATCACTCCCGGCCAGGGCCCCTGCCATGGCCGAGGCTGGCCAAGGGCCGGCCAAGGGCCTCTGCCCTGGCCGGCCAGGGGCGGCCTGCGGTAGCCCTGGCCACTGCCAGGGCTGGCCAGGCCACTGGCCTGGCCAGAGGCCGGCCAGGACTCGGCCAGAGGCCACTGGCCGGGGCCAGGGCCCCTGCCCTGGTCTCGGCCAGGGCGGCCAGGCCCTGGCCTTAGGCCAGGGCACTGCCCTGGCCTCTGCCAAGGTGCTGCCCTGGCCTCTGCCAGGGCCGCCAGGCCCTGGCCGGGGCCAGGGCCCCTGCCCTGGCCTCGGCCAGGGCGGCCTGGCCCTGGCCGGGGGCCAGGGCCCCTGCCCTGGCCTCGGCCAGGGTGGCCTGGCCGTGGCCTGGGTCGGCCCTGGCCTGGCCTGGCCAGGCCGCGGCCAGGGCTCTCTGGCCCTGACCGTGGCCGGCCAGGGCCGGCCGGCCATGGCCCGGCCATGGCTTATTGGCCTTGACCGGCCATGGCCCTTTGGCCATGGCCGGTCTCCCCCCTTTCATGGGGTGTGTAACGGCCGATATTTAATGGTACGTATTTTTGGTTCGTATATTCGGTTTCGTGATTTTTCGTATCTTATACGTATTTGAATTTCGAACGTATTTTAATTAACTTCAAATGCTTAATACATATTTTATTTTAAGTAGCTATATATAAAAATGTTATTATTTGGTTTCATATAAATAGTTATTCAAAATTCAAATGTTTTAAGAATTTCAAAAGGTTTTGAAATTTAAATTCAAATTTATTTAAAAAACTTTCTTTTATAGTCCTAATTAAATAATAACTATTTAGGAAATATTTTACTCATTCAAACCCCTTTATTTCCTCTAATTGTTTTTATTCAAAAACCTTACTATTTAGCTTGCTTTTAATTCTCTCTAATAATTACTATTAAATACGAATTTTTATTTGAATTCAAAAACTTTCCAAATTTAAATCCTAATTAAACCTATTAGTTTCCTTTCAAAATTTTTCCTATTATAACCCATTTAAACCTAATTGAATAGCCCTAAATCCTCCTAATTACCCCACATATGATGGCTTTCCCCTATTATTCTTCATATAATAAACCTAATAAAAACCCTAGAGGCAAACCCACGTGCTGCCCCTACCCAAGTTTTAATAGACTAATATTAAAACAAACCCTAGGGTATGCAGCCTATAAAGTTAGTAGTCTGTACAATTCTTTCAAACAAAAACCTAGGCTAGCCCCTGTCATTTGTTTTCTATATTAAACCCTAGAGACATAGGGTTACTCCACCCCACATCTGTGCAGCCGCCCCCAACTTCCTCGCCACCACGCACCACCCCAGAACGGCCACCACCCCGACGAGGCGCCACCCTGCACCGTCACCACCGGCAGCCGAACCCCGTTTCGAAGCCGACCCTCCCTCAGCCCCGGAAGCCCAGCACCCTCTTCTCCATAGTCCGCCTCCTCCGACCAGCGAACGACGCCGCGGCCCCTTCTCCGAGCTCGTAAAGCCTTCGCCCCTCACGGCCACCTCGACGACGCCCATCTCCCCTCCTTCCTCCCGACGCCGAACAACCCTCCTCCACCCCGAGCTCCCGGCGACCTCCCCGAGCCACCTCTCAACCGCCAGCGCATCACTCGTCCGACTCTCCGACGTCGCTGAACTAACCACACCGCCGGCCAAGCTCGCCTCCGACAGCACCAACGTCCTCACCGTCGGACATCTCCCCATCAACTCCCGACCTCCGGCGCTATCAACAACCGCCCCTGCCGTGAACTCCACCGCTCGGTTGCCGTCGCCTCAGTCGCTGCTGCCGTACGGAGTCGCCCATCGCCAGTTGCCGGTCGTCTACAACCGCAGTGCCCATCTTCCGACGTCCCTTCTCCCTTCAGTCACCGCTTCGCCTCTCTCGACAACCTCCGCCAGCCGCTAGTCGCCAGTCGCCGCCATTTGCAAAGTGTCGCAACGGGCAAACACGTGAGTAACTGCTAGTTAGCTGCATTATTATTATCATATGAAAGTAACATCGTATAATGTAATATTATTATATTTAATAGGTGGGGATAAGTGGTAGTGTTCGTCCTCATATTTCAACCGTTGGTAAATATTAGCTGTTAGTGATAAATTTATATAGGTCAGGGCAGTATAGGCCTATTTTTATAAATTAACCAATGAACGGGCGTTGTTAGTATAACCAGTACTCCATTATTATCATGACAGGAGGCCGATGCATATAGATATATTCTCATATCATATATGTTTAACAGCCTTGTTAGTAAAATAAGTAAATAAGTGTGAATACATTTTTATAAATTAGTATGCATGCTGCGGGTACTAATATAGTTGGTATGTATGACTTATAAAAACAATAAGCAGAATAGCATACTTGATGTAACTAATATGGTTAACTTATAAGATATAATCTTATAATTAGTTTAGGACCCTTTAGCTGATATTACGAGACCCTTGACGCAGGAAATTCGTGCCTCCGTGACGAACGCGTGTACACCCAAAACATTTCAGGCAAGTATACTGTTTCTACAACTGTTTTCAAAGACGCAAGTACTTACCCCTTGCCAAGTATACTGTTTTTCTACAAACTTTTCAAATACGCAAGTATTTATCACTCACAGGTTTTTAATTATATTGCTCGGAATTTTGTGGTTGGGACGAATAAATATTGCTAACAAAAACTCGTAAGAATGTTGCTTGAGCTTAACGGACTTAGCGACGTGTTTTGGTTATTTTTACTCTCAAATATTGGTGCTATTGAAATGACAACCTATGACACTCTCATCGCTTGCTGTGCTATTAAATTGTGGACCGTCCACCCTATTGAAATGTGATACTGGGCCCTTGGGGCAAATCTATAGACTATTGTGCCTTTGGGCAAATTTCTGATTATTGGGCCTTCGGGCAATTACGGACTAATGGGCCTTCGGGCAATACAGATATTGGGCCACGGGCCATTTACGGAATGTTTTGCCACTCGGCAAACATTAAACTACAGATTGACTTATGGACACTTGGGTGGGGTAGTCTAGTGTAGTAGAGGCTGGAAAGCTGGATTGCACCCGATTGGTGAACTTGACCGACACCTGGCCGGGTCGGTGAGTAGAGAGTCACGGGTAGCTCCCGTTGGCTTGGGTGTGATGCTGGTCACCTCCCCCTCGGACACTGGGCTTTGTCACTAGATAGGAGATTGATTGATTGATTGATGCACCCTTCTCTTTACCTCGGCTGATGCTACAGTGTAAACTGCTAAAATTATTGTCACGATTGACTTTTGCTGTGCACACTACACTTGTCCATACATATTGCTGTACACACTACACTTGTCACTACTTTTACTGTGCACACTACCCTTGCCATGCTGGTTACCTTACACACTACACCTGGTTGTGCCCCTACTTTACGCACCACACTCCGCTTGCACTACTTTACTCACTACACGATGTTATGTTCCCATGTTGCTTCATGCTGCCATGTTTCATCTTTTTGGAAATATATTGTGTCTTCCATTTCTAAAGTTTTGTAAATTATATTAAATCTTGCCGAGGGTCCTTCTTTCTACTAACGTTTTTTAAAGCTTGCCGAGCGACCCTCGCTGACGTATATTTCCTTGTTTGTGAAATATACGTTAGGTCCCCAGCGGAGTTCACAGTGAAGTTCACTTGGAGATTGAAGAAGGTGACCAAGAGAACCAAGAGCACGAGATCCACTACTGAAGACGACGAACACTGCGCAGCTTGCTAAATTTTAATAATTGTTGTATTCATTTTCAGGTGTATTTTAATTTCCTTGTAACTGTTGTAATGGCCATGCTAGGCCTTCTAATTTTTGTGTACATGTAATCTGGAAGTCAAAGTCTTAATGATGACACCATATTATGTTGTTCCGATTATTCGCAAGCAAGAATCTGCCAAAGTAGTCATACACAGACGCTTATTGGGTTGGGGCTTCATCGCTCCAACCCAAGCGGGCCCGTTCACGTCCTCGCCCCAAGTATAATGGGAAGCGGGGCGTGACAGGTTTTAGTGGTGGCCCATGCAGGTCTGCTTTCTGCGAAATTCTCAGAACAACATAGATGTCATTATTAACTAAACTGTCTGGATAAATCTTGTACGCAAATGTTTACCTTGTTTGTTTGCAGCATGGCAGGAAGACGTAACACTCGACGAGGATTCGGAGCTGTTGGAGCCGGAGAGGACGATATTCGACAGATGCTTGGAGTCATGAGAGATATGCTGGAAGTTCAACACCATTTAGTCCAGCAAGGATGTCAGACTGCGCCAGCTGCGCCAGCCGCACCAGTTGCACCAGCTCCGGGAGCCAAGCAGTTTCGTGAGATGCATCCGAAGAGCTTCTCCGGACGAGAGGGCCCGCTAGCAGCCGAAGAATGGCATCAGAGCACTGAGGATGATTTGGGCCTCGCTCGAATCAATAAAGACGAATGGGTGGAGCTTGCCAGGAAGCAGTTGACAGATAATGCCCGCAGCTGGTGGAATGCGGAGGAAGCCAGGCTGACCAAGCCGATTTCATGGGATACCTTCTGTAAGAGGTTCGACGCCCAGTACTTTCCCAAGTCTGCGAAGCGAATGATGGAGAGTCGTTTCATCAACCTGGAGCAGGGCTCTATGACTGTTGATGAGTACGAAGCCGAGTTCACGATGATGAGTCGCTATGCTCCTGCCATGGTGAAAGACCCTGAGGATTGTGCACATCGCTTCCTACAGGGCCTGGATCTAGACATCCAGGGCGTGCTGTCCGGGAATACTTTTACCACTCATGAGGATGTCCTAGTAGCTGCGAAGAATCAGGAGCGGATTGCTAATCAGAAGAAGGCGCGTCAGACAGGCAAGCGTCCACAGGAGCTACCAAAGAACGATCTCCGACCGACTCAGACAACCAATTTCAAGAAGCCTGCAACTCCAGTTGACCCCAGATTTAGAGTGGTATGCTATCATTGTAACCGGGTTGGGCACATCAAGAAGGATTGTCACGTGTTGCTGAACCAGTGCTTGGCGTGCGGGGCACCTGATCATATTTCCAGGAACTGCTCTCGTCGAGCTAGCAATTCTGCGACCCAATAGGGACCGCCTCTAGCTCTCAGCGTTAAGTTCCTCATCAGGCCAATCTCGAACGTAATCAGCGCTAAAATTTCACTATGGTTGCTGAGGGAGTTAGGGACGACGAGCCAGTGATGAACGGTGACGTCTGAACCCCGACCTATTATTGCACTTAGTGATTCATATCTTGTGCTTATCTTTGTTTGTCGCTTCTTAGTCGTATCTTTTCTACTATTACTATTTCACCTACTTCTTGGTTATATTCTAGCTATTGTCTTGATAATAATTGATTTGGTCGTAGACCCTCTTCATTTCAGAAGTTTTCCTTTCCTCTATCTGTCTCTTCCTTCTTTGCTACCCTGACCCTTCGTCTATCAGGGTTTCCTCGATCCTACCTAACTTAAGAAATTCCGAGGACGGAATTTTCTTAAGGTGGGTAGGATGTAACGGCCGGTATTTAATGGTACGTATTTTTGGTTCGTATATTCGGTTTCGTGATTTTTCGTATCTTATACGTATTTGAATTTCGAACGTATTTTAATTAACTTCAAATGCTTAATACGTATTTTATTTTAAGTAGCTATATATAAAAATGTTATTATTTGGTTTCATATAAATAGTTATTCAAAATTCAAATGTTTTAAGAATTTCAAAAGGTTTTGAAATTTAAATTCAAATTTATTTAAAAAACTTTCTTTTATAGTCCTAATTAAATAATAACTATTTAGGAAATATTTTACTCATTCAAACCCCTTTATTTCCTCTAATTGTTTTTATTCAAAAACCTTACTATTTAGCTTGCTTTTAATTCTCTCTAATAATTACTATTAAATACGAATTTTTATTTGAATTCAAAAACTTTCCAAATTTAAATCCTAATTAAACCTGTTAGTTTCCTTTCAAAATTTTTCCTATTATAACCCATTTAAACCTAATTGAATAGCCCTAAATCCTCCTAATTACCCCACATATGATGGCTTTCCCCTATTATTCTTCATATAATAAACCTAATAAAAACCCTAGAGGCAAACCCACGTGCTGCCCCTACCCAAGTTTTAATAGACTAATATTAAAACAAACCCTAGGGTATGCAGCCTATAAAGTTAGTAGTCTGTACAATTCTTTCAAACAAAAACCTAGGCTAGCCCCTGTCATTTGTTTTCTATATTAAACCCTAGAGACATAGGGTTACTCCACCCCACATCTGTGCAGCCGCCCCCAACTTCCTCGCCACCACGCACCACCCCAGAACGGCCACCACCCCGACGAGGCGCCACCCTGCACCCTCACCACCGGCAGCCGAACCCCGTTTCGAAGCCGACCCTCCCTCAGCCCCGGAAGCCCAGCACCCTCTTCTCCATAGTCCGCCTCCTCCGACCAGCGAACGACGCTGCGGCCCCTTCTCCGAGCTCGTACAGCCTTCGCCCCTCACGGCCACCTCGACGACGCCCATCTCCCCTCCTTCCACCCGACGCCGAACAACCCTCCTCCACCCCGAGCTCCCGACGACCTCCCCGAGCCACCTCTCAACCGCCAGCGCATCACTCGTCCTACTCTCTGACGTCGCTGAACTAACCACACCGCCGGCCAAGCTCGCCTCCGACAGCACCAACGTCCTCACCGTCGGACATCTCCCCATCAACTCCCGACCTCCGGCGCTATCAACAACCGCCCCTGCCGTGAACTCCACCGCTTGGTTACCGTCGCCTCAGTCGCTGCCGCCGTACGGAGTCGCCCATCGCCAGTTGCTGGTCGTCTACAGCCGCAGTGCCCATCTTCCGACGTCCCTTCTCCCTTCAGTCACCGCTTCGCCTCTCTCGACAACCTCCGCCAGCCGCTAGTCGCCAGTCGCCGCCATCTGCAAAGTGTCGCAACGGGTAAACACGTGAGTAACTGCTAGTTAGCTGCATTATTATTATCATATGAAAGTAACATTGTATAATGTAATATTATTATATTTAATAGGTGGGGATAAGTAGTAGTGTTCGTCCTCATATTTCAACCGTTGGTAAATATTAGCTGTTAGTGATAAATTTATATAGGTCAGGGCAGTATAGGCCTATTTTTATAAATTAACCAATGAACGGGCGTTGTTAGTATAACCAGTACTCCATTATTATCATGACAGGAGGCCGATGCATATAGATATATTCTCATATCATATATGTTTAACAGCCTTGTTAGTTAAATAAGTAAATAAGTGTGAATACATTTTTATAAATTAGTATGCATGCTGCGGGTACTAATATAGTTGGTATGTATGCCTTATAAAAACAATAAGCAGAATAGCATACTTGATGTAACTAATATGGTTAACTTATAAGATATAATCTTATAATTAGTTTAGGACCCTTTAGCTGATATTACGAGACCCTTGACGCAGGAAATTCGTGCCTCCGTGACGAACGCGTGTACACCCAAAACATTTCAGGCAAGTATACCGTTTCTACAACTGTTTTCAAAGACGCAAGTACTTACCCCTTGCCAAGTATACTGTTTTTCTACAAACTTTTCAAATACACAAGTATTTATCACTCACAGGTTTTTAATTATATTGCTCGGAATTTTGTGGTTGGGACGAATAAATATTGCTAACAAAAACTCGTAAGAATGTTGCTTGAGCTTAACGGACTTAGCGACGTGTTTTGGTTATTTTTACTCTCAAATATTGGTGCTATTGAAATGACAACCTATGACACTCTCATCGCTTGCTGTGCTATTAAATTGTGGACCGTCCACCCTATTGAAATGTGATACTGGGCCCTTGGGGCAAATCTATGGACTATTGTGCCTTTGGGCAAATTTCTGATTATTGGGCCTTCGGGCAATTACGGACTAATGGGCCTTCGGGCAATACGGATATTGGGCCACGGGCCATTTACGGAATGTTTTGCCACTCGGCAAACATTAAACTACAGATTGACTTATGGACACTTGGGTGGGGTAGTCTAGTGTAGTAGAGGCTGGAAAGCTGGATTGCACCCGATTGGTGAACTTGACCGACACCTGGCCGGGTCGGTGAGTAGAGAGTCACGGGTAGCTCCCGTTGGCTTGGGTGTGATGCTGGTCACCTCCCCCTCGGACACTGGGCTTTGTCACTAGATAGGAGATTGATTGATTGATTGATGCACCCTTCTCTTTACCTCGGCTGATGCTACAGTGTAAACTGCTAAAATTATTGTCACGATTGACTTTTGCTGTGCACACTACACTTGTCCATACATATTGCTGTACACACTACACTTGTCACTACTTTTGCTGTGCACACTACCCTTGCCATGCTGGTTACCTTACACACTACACCTGGTTGTGCCCCTACTTTACGCACCACACTCCGCTTGCACTACTTTACTCACTACACGATGTTATGTTCCCATGTTGCTTCATGCTGCCATGTTTCATCTTTTTGGAAATATATTGTGTCTTCCATTTCTAAAGTTTTGTAAATTATATTAAATCTTGCCGAGGGTCCTTCTTTCTACTAACGTTTTTTAAAGCTTGCCGAGCGACCCTCGCTGACGTATATTTCCTTGTTTGTGAAATATACGTTAGGTCCCCAGCGGAGTTCACAGTGAAGTTCACTTGGAGATTGAAGAAGGTGACCAAGAGAACCAAGAGCACGAGATCCACTACTGAAGACGACGAACACTGCGCAGCTTGCTAAATTTTAATAATTGTTGTATTCATTTTCAGGTGTATTTTAATTTCCTTGTAACTGTTGTAATGGCCATGCTAGGCCTTCTAATTTTTGTGTACATGTAATCTGGAAGTCAAAGTCTTAATGATGACACCATATTATGTTGTTCCGATTATTCGCAAGCAAGAATCTGCCAAAGTAGTCATACACAGACGCTTATTGGGTTGGGGCTTCATCGCTCCAACCCAAGCGGGCCCGTTCACGTCCTCGCCCCAAGTATAATGGGAAGCGGGGCGTGACAGGGTGGCCGCATACCCCCACCGGAGGGGGTTGCCGTGGTGGTTATTGGCCGTAGCCAACCCCCTCCGCATGGGGAGGGGGGGTGCATGGCCTTCATAGCACATTTGGCCATGGTGCACATGCACCAAATTTCATCTTTCCCGATTGAAAAAACTACCATCTTCTTCTCCGGTGAAGCACCTGTTCGTCGAGGAAGTAGTTGTCCTCCAATGGCCGTGTGCCAAAAAATAACCCTCTTCAAAAAATTCGTAAACTACGCGCTCCACATGAAGAGAGCACCCATTCCCTATGAATGGAGACTTAGCATCCATGAAGAGAGCGAGTTTGACGATATGAACGGTCAGTTCTTCCTGTCACGGAGAGTTCCTGCCATATCCGTAATGACAGAAGACCCTAATGTGAAAAGAACAACCGCTGCGTTCTCTTCGTCACGAAGCGTTCCTACCATATCCGTAATGGTAGGATACCCATTCGTGAAAAAGACAACGACTCGTTCATAGTTTCGACGGGGCGGCGGTTTGACCGGGGCGAACCGGTATGGCTCTGATACCAATGTAGGATCCTGTCAAAACAGAGTTAGGATCGATAAATAAAGTTGAGACTTACGCTTGCGTATGCGGCACGGTAGTCTCGGAACTTCGCCTTCGGATTCACCATGACGGATCGAGTCTTCTCACGAACGGAGTAAGGCTACTAAATCCACAATCTAAATCTCTACTTTTAGATTAAGAACTTGGATAAAGAGAGAGGAAGGATTTCTGCAGAGCTTCGCTAGAATGAAATGCAAGGCATGAATACCATGCAAAAGTGTAAGGAAAATGGCTAACCCTTGGGTCTTATTTATAGCCCCCAAGGTAGTTATTTTAGGAGTAATTGTTCCTTAGGAACAATTTAACTAAGGTGTACCATTATACATGGCACATTATAAGCTTAAGTTGTACCATATGCATGGTACAACGTAAGCTTAAGATATTACCCCTTTATTAGCCATATGTCGCATGCACTTATGCACATATAATGCGACTTTTCCATTAATCTAGAGATCCTCTCCGCAAGGGAACAGATTCCCTTTGCACACGACTTCGTGTACGCGACGTTCGAGGTCCGTATTCCCTCGTACATCCCCTACAAGGGTGTACAAACGTCTTCCATATCCAACAGAAACCAGGGTGATTTCTCCTGGACGGGTTCCCATAGGCTCCCCTGTTTCCTCCTCTGTCATCGGAGGTTTAGTTTGCCGCCTCTATTGTGGCAGGAGGTGCCTGGTAAGAGTAGGTCCCGCCATTGGGTCCTTGATCTGCGCACCTCTCATAAGCATCATATGTATTGGCCGGGGGTGAGCTGGGCCTAGCATCGAGTCGGTGCTCCATTCGGGCCATCTGCTGGGTAAGGAAATCGAGACGGCTATCAAAAATTGCCGCCTCACTGACTTCATATCACCCTCCTCCTGGGCCTTGGTAATAGTCGGGGTAGACCCATCGTCCCCCCAATGTTGGTTGTTGGCTGCTATGGCACCAAGGATCCTCATGGCTTAAGCTGGCTCTTTCCCCGTTATGGCTCCATTTGTCGTAGCATCCACTATCATCCTCGTGTCCGAACGTATTCCATTGTAGAAAGATAGGACTAAGTCCCACGTGGTGATGCAGTGGTTTGGACACTGATGCTAGAGGTCCTTGTATCGTTCACAGGCCTCATACAAAGACTCCTGGCCCCCTTGCTTGAAATTGGTGATTTGGTTCCGAAGACGCAACATCTTTGAAGGGGGGAAGTATTTGGTGATTAAGGCATCTGCCAGCTGCTCCCATGTTGTGAAGGTGCTGGGTGCTTAAGACGTCAGCCAATAATAGGCCTTATCCTTCAAGGTGAAGGGGAAGAGTTGCAACCTGATCGCATCATCGCTGATCCCTTGCATCTGGAATGTGGAGCACTAAGCTAAGAACGACTCCACGTGCTGGCTGGGGTTCTCATTTGAGAGCCCGTAGAAGCAGTCCTATTGCACAAGTAGGATGAGCCCCGTCTTTAGCTCGAACTTACCGTCGTGGATCGATGGTATGGCTGTCACGCCGCGCTTTCCAAAACGACAAAAGCGAAACGTGACTAATGTCCGCTCGGGCCGGAGCCATGAGGCTCGGACCCAATAAGCGTCTGTAGGGTTACCATTTAATATTACATGTGCTTGTATTTTTGAAATTCGAAACAACAGAAGGTAGAGGAAGAAAGTTGCATTCATTTATATAAAGAGATAATATCCAGCGTGTACAAAAGTCTAAAAAGAAGCCCAGCATGGCAACAACTACAGAGAGAAAGTAAACTAAAAGTAGTAATCTGAAAGGCAGCGACGAAAAAGACCCCTGCGTCTGGTCCTCGTCAGGAACATGCTCCGGGTCGTCGTCCTCTGGCTCCAAGTACTCAGGTATGTCTGGCTCGTCCACGTACTCTGGCTCAACACCTTACGTACAACACCCAAGAGAAAAGGAACTTTACGTCAGGTAAAGTCTACAAGAAAGGGTTAGACTCTACTGCAAGTGTAAGGTAATCAAGAGCAACATTTTACTGGTTGATTAACATGTTGTTGTTATGACATGACAGTTATACTATGCAGAAAGTAAAGCAGTGCAAGAAAGTAAAACGTGACAAACGTAGCCGTAGGGTGTGCTACCAGCTACGGGACTAACCTAGACGGGACAGGACAAGAGAAGACAAGACAAGACTAGACCCTCTCCCCGTGCGACTGCTCAACCCTACCCTAAACCCAAGTGCTCAAGACAAGATAAGACATGGATCACTCTCGCTTGGAGAGCATCCGAAACGCCAGGAGGCTTTTTGTGTAACAGGGATCACTCTCGCTTGAAGAGCATCCGAAACGCATGTAGGCTTTGTAATGCCCTACCAGCTACTGCACAAGTACTAGAGGGGGGGGGGGTGAATAGTACTTTAAAATAATAAGGCGTATAATTCCAAATTAAATTGCAAACAACCACCAAATCAATTTGCGAAAGCTTAAATTGATTGACAACAATGAAATAAACAAAGCTAACAAACGATGTTAATGGGTTCGGATCCACCCAAGTCTCCCCGACTTGTTCCCGGTGATCCTACGTCCCAACCACCCGGATCCCCTCCGGATACTTGAGTTAGAAACCCTAACTCAAGATATCCACTATGAATATCTTGTGAAAAACCTTCACAAGATCAAATCATACATGCAATGGCAAAGTGAATCCCACAACCCGGGATCACAAACTTCTCTCACAACCGAGAGAGCCAATAAGCAATATAAAGAGTTTAAATGAAATAAATACTCTTACCACAAAATCCTATACCTTGAGTTTTTCTTACCCAATAGGTGGAATGAAGGATTTGAGGAAGATGAAGTCACCAAGCCCTAGCACCAAGGAAATGAGCAGCAATGGGTGCCTAGGGAAGAGTTGGAGACTTGGATCAAGCAATAGCTTGAAGAGCTCACCAAGAACAAGCTTCTCTCTAGATCTAGAAATGAGAGAGAATGGCTTTCTTGTGAGGAAGAGAGCTTTAGATTTGAGGGAGAATGGCTATCTCTTTAGGGCTCAATGAATCTCTTAATGGCAGCTCTCCTTTAGATAGAAATGACCTAGGTTCGTATTTATAGGAACCCAAAAACTTAAGTTAGGTCAATCTCCAACGGAAAGAAATCTGGGAGAATTAGTCGGTCAAAGAACAATCACTGACCGACTAGTTCATCAACTAGTCGGTCAGTCACAAAGCATGGACCGACTAAGAGCAGATCAGAGAAGAGATAGAATTTCAGACCTAGAAAACTAGTCTGAAGGCAAGTTGACTTAGTCGGTCCAAGAACAAAAGTTGACCGACTAGATTGTCAACTAGTCGGTCATCAAACGTTCTTAGACCGACTAACGGAAAACAGTAGCTTAGGAGAAATTTGGCATGTACAGTAAATCACAACTAGTCGGTCAAAGAAGCATCACTGACCGACTAGTTCACAAACTAGTCGGTCGGTGAGTCAACGTAGACCGACTAACTGTAAACAGTAAAGAACAAAGATTTAACTGACTGAAACTAGTCGGTCCAAGAACAGTGGCCGACCGACTAGATCTCCATCTAGTCGGTCAGTACTTGTTCTTGTACCAACTAACATGCACAACAAGGTCCAAATCGAAGCGCGACGCTTCGAGGAAATTAGAGTGAACTTGTGCAAGAATCCTAGAGCTACGAAATGAGCGAAATGAAGATAGAAACGTAAGATATACTCAAGGCTTAACATTCTATCAATCGAAACTAAAAGACTATAAATAAAACCTTAATAAACGGTCTTTGAGAGCTTCGATTGAATCTTCATTATTTCCAAAGCGTTGCATGAGCTTCAACGAAGCTTTAGGCTTGAATACGAGCTTTTGGAAGTGTTGAGATGTCGCTTTGAATATTCTCGTGAAATTGGCGACGATCTCCAATACTGCGCTCACAAATTGTTAGTTCATGAATTATTTATGTTTGCTCATCATCCAAAACCAAATCCGGGGAGTCCAATATTCAACATTCTCCCCCTTTTTGGTGATGACAAACCAACATAAATAATAATCAAAGATAATAATTCAAATGTAAAATACTTACTCCCCCTGCATTGATGACACGTTAATTCCAAAATGAATATAAATGAATTGTATCAAGCAGACGAGTAAGATAAATAAAGTGAATTGATTTTTGAAATATCGGATTTTGAAAATCCTTATTTGTATCTTAACTCCCCCTGAATCTAACATATCAAACTAGATTCTTGGAAATTGAGTTAAATTTTTCATTTGCGCTATTTATTATCATTATCTCTCCCCCTTTGGCATTATCCCAAAAATGGGGGGCATACAACGACAACAATTAGGAAATGTAAAATCCAACATCGGGAGTCGTAGACGAAGACAATGGACCAACTTGACACCAAGGGAAAAATGTGGAAATCAAAACAAGGTGTGTCAAATTTTCCATTATCAATAAAAATCAACGATAATCAAAATCATCAAAAAAATACCAAATGTTTATTCATGTCTTGAATAAAGAAACATACTCTTCAATATTCAATATTCTTGGTTAATTTTGAGCATGGAAAACAATTCTATAAAATCCATTTAACCAACTTTTTATGCGTCGATTCGATATCACATTTCAAATATATTCAACGAATATTAAATTTGCACGACGAATAAAAGATAAAGTGGTCGATGATGAACATATATATACATAGAGACAACATGAGTACATCCAAAAGATATCACATCGAATATAAGAGATACATCATATCAAGTGCTACATATCATCAAAAAGAAATACATCATCATCAACATATCATACAATCCAACACCGACAATCAGAAAGCACAAAAGCAATACAACAAGGCAACTCTCAACCCCATCCTAACCCAAAACTCTCTCACTAGAATACATCATCCAAAGTGTATATGGAGAGTCCTCGGAACAACGATCACGAGGAGGAGGCAGGATCTGCAGCGTCCGTGGGTCCAGTCGACGGAGTGGACTCAGGATCTGCAGGGAGCAGAGGTGTCTCAACAGATGGAATCGTCGGGGCAGGAGTCGAGATCTCAGCAACAGGCTCAACAGCAGCAGAAGTCTCGACAGAAGCAGCAGCAGATACATGAGCAGGCTCGGAAACTGGATCAGCAGCAGATGGCTCTGGAACACCGGAAGAGGTGGCAACTCCAGGAGCAGAAGTGGAAGTACCAGCAGCAGCAGAAGTGCCCTTGGGGGCACGAGTCGAAGCACGACAGATCTCCTCAACGTCCTCATCATCCATCTCATCCATCTCCTCTCCCTCAGACACGGAAGGAGGAAGCTCAACACCCATCTGACGTGCCATACGGCAGACCACCTCCTCGGTACGAGCCAAGCGGGACTCGTGACGAAGAAGTATCCGGACGACGTCATCAAGGGTGGCAACGGGAGAAGCAGAGGCAGTGGCAGAGGCAGGGACAGACGCTGAAGGAGTCGTCCTCTGAACGTGACGAAGCGCCGCAAGAGATTTCTTGACGGCCGTCGCATTCAGCGGAGGACCGAGGGGACGCTCATCGTCACGAGGCAATGTGACACGAAAGTGACGAAACACGAGGGTCAACATGCAAGGAAAAGGAATATGAGCCGATTTATTGGACTTTCGAATACACTCGAAAGAATCAATCTTGTCGAGTATAATTCGAGCCCAATTAATCGAGCTCCCCATGAAGATCGCATAGATAAGCTTCAAAAAAGTCTGGGATGGCAAAGATGAGGAGCCGTACTTGGGAAGCAAGCACGACTTCAGAATCAAATTAAGGACCCAAGCATATGGCTTAAAAGATTTAGAGGGCACGCCAATCATAGCAGGAGGAATCTGATGGAAAATCTCTGATAGGATGGTCTGGTCAAGAGAGGAAATATCATCTACCGAGATATCAGAAGGAAGAAGGCCAGACGAAGAGATACCCAGAATCTCTCCTAAGATTTCCGCAGTGAGGACTATAGGAGTCCCCAAAACGGTCGTCTCAATAGAGTGGGTCTGATAGAACTGACCCCGGATCCTATTGGCATAGAAAAGCTTCACTAATCTAGGATAGGGGCGAGGATTCGCCTTCGGGTCAAATCGAAGGTAATCGAGAAGACCCGACGACGACAGAAGATCAGCTAGCCCTATGAAGTCGCTGAACTGGACGAAATGCTCCAGAAGCAGCGGACAATGTTCGATACGATTATATGCCGCAAGACACAAAGGGTCATCGCGACATAAGGAAATATCGACACCGCCCACCGGCATCGGAGCCTTTCCCTTAGGCTTTCGAGAAGACGAACGAGGGTGGGTGCTAGACTCGGGATGAATAGGAGGAGAGGGTTCCCTATGAGTCTCGGTCTCGGGATTATACTCCGTATCGGAATCGGTAGGAGTATGGAACGAAGAAGGAGAGACAAGAGATTTGGCCTTTGGCTTAGGTTTGGGCTTGGGTTTGGGTTGACCTTTAGGTTTAGCGGTCGTCGTCCTCTTCTTCTTGAGAGGAGGCGAAGACGACGAAGGATGGGTGGTCTTGGCTCTACGCTTCGTAGGGGTTGGATGCTCGGGATCCGAAGAGGTTGGATCAACGGTCATCGGAGAGGGGTTAGAGGAAGGGATCGGAATGCGTGTTCTTGCCATAGTCGAAGCAAGACACGAGATCAAATCAACGAATCCTAGCACAACCCTAGAAATCCGAAACCCTAGAGGAAGAACTTTAGAACCCTAGGCAGAGAAACCTAACCCTAGAGCTGAAAACGAAACCCTAGATAGGAGAGGGAGGAGGTAGGTTTACCCTAGGAGGAAGAACGACGGCCGGCGACGGCGGAGATGATCGGAAAGAGGCCGGAAGTCGATCGGAAGGGGAAGGGTCGGGGTTTTGAGCGGAGTGAACTGAGTTTTCGATCGATTAGAATGGAAATCGATCGACTAAACTGAGTTTAAGTCGGTCGATTTCCCAAATGACCAAACAGCCCCTGGCACAACTAGTCGGTCACAGTTCAAGCACTGACCGACTAGTTCACAAACTAGTCGGTCGGTAAATGAGCTTGAACCGACTAGGTGCAAACAGTGGCTGAATCCAAGAAGACTGACAAGATTTAGTCGGTCTGCGTTCGATTACTGACCGACTAGATCTCAATCTAGTCGGTCGGTCACTGAACATGAACCGACTAAAGAGTCAAAAACTTGAAAATTAAGTTCTCTCCATAATACGCTTGGACGAAAAATCTCAAAACTCTCAATAGACATCTAAACTACCCCATTAAACATCGAAAAACAGAAATTTGACGATTACGCACAAATCGAACGAAAAATTAAGATAACACTTAAAAATTCTCGAAAAATCCAATAATTCTAGCATGAATGAGATATTGTCAAGAATAATAGCATGCAAAATTATTGAATGAAACATGAATCCTATATTTCGGATTCACCCATAATCCCCAATTCTCGACGCAACCGCACAAAGGAGTCCTCCTTTAGGGGTTTCGTGAAAATATCGGCGATTTGCTTTTGGGTTTCAACGTACACTAGAATGATGTCCTTTTTAGCAACATGGTCATCTAAAAAGTGGTGGCGGACATCTATGTGTTTCGAACGGGAATGATGTACCGGGTTCTTGGAAAGACATATTGCACTTTGGTTGTCAACCATGATAGGGCAAGTATCACAATTTATACCAAAGCCTTTAAGTGTGTGTCTCATCCAAAGAACTTGAGCACACGCGGCACCGGCGGCAATATATTCCGCCTCGGTGGTTGAAAGTGATACGGAATTTTGCTTCTTGGAAAACCAAGAGACAAGAGAATTTCCTATAAAATGGCAAGTGCCACTAGTACTTTTCCTGTCGGATTTGCATCCCGCATAATCGGCATCACTATATGAGATTAACTCATATGTGCTAGATCTCGGATAAAGTAATCCAAAATCTAAAGTGTAACTTAGATAGCGAAAAATACGCTTTACCGCTACTAAGTGAGACTCCTTAGGTTGAGACTGATAACGAGCACATATACATACGGCAAACATAATATCGGGCCTACTTGCGGTAAGATAAAGCAAACTACCAATCATACCTCGATATAAACGAATGTCTACATCCTTACCGCCCGTATCCTTGTCAAGATGCGTAGTCGTGCTCATTGGAGTCTTTTTCCCGGAGGTATTCTCCATTCCAAATCGCTTTAGCAACTCCACCGTGTACTTCGTTTGGTGGATGAAGATTGCATCGTTCATTTGGCGAATTTGGAGTCCTAAGAAATATTTGAGTTCGCCCATGTGGCTCATCTCAAATTGTTCCTTCATAACATTAGAAAACTCTTCGCAAAGAGTGAAGTTAGTAGCACCGAAAATGATATCATCAACATAAATTTGTACTAATAAAATATCATTATTCGCATGCTTAACAAAAAGAGTTGAATCGGCTTCGCCCATTTTAAAATTCAAATCCAAAAGAAAATTCTTTAGGCGATCATACCAAGCTCGAGGAGCTTGTCTCAAACCATAAAGAGCTTTCTTTAGTTTAAAAACGTGATTTGGAAATTTTTCATTTATGAAGCCCGGAGGTTGAGAAACGTAAACTTCCTCAACGACATCTCCGTTTAAAAAAGCACTTTTAACATCCATTTGAAATAATTTAAAATTCTTATGGCATGCAAAAGACAAAAGTAATCTAATTGATTCTAATCTAGCTACCGGAGCGAAGGATTCTTCGAAATCAATACCTTCCTCTTGTCGATAGCCTTGAGCTACTAACCGAGCTTTGTTCCGGACGACGACTTGGTTTTCGTCGGTTTTGTTCTTGAAAATCCACTTTGTCCCTATGACGGTGTGGTTCTTCGAAGGCAATGGAACAAGCTCCCACACTTCATTCCTCTCGAATTGAATGAGCTCCTCCTCCATGGCAAGTATCCAAGCACTATCTTCGCATGCTTCAACTATATTCTTTGGCTCTATCGATGAGGCAAAGGCACAATTGGCGAAGTGGTGAACTTGTGATCTTGTCTTGACACTATCTTGAATATTGCCAATTACTTGCTCATGGGGATGGTCGCGAATGACATGAAGTCGCTTGGGAATACCTTGATCACTTGGAACATTCTCAACAACTTCATTAGTCGGGTTAGTCTCAATAGAATCAATAGACTTAGAATTATCAAATGAATCACATAAAACATCCATAGAATCATTATCATTTGAACTTCTAGTTGGAACAAATCCTTCATTAAATGAGACATGAAGCGACTCCTCGATCGTCGAGGTTCGTTTGTTGAATATCCGGTAGGCTTTGCTACGCGAAGAATATCCCACAAAAATCCCCTCATCGGATCTCGGATCGAATTTGTCCAAACTACCATATGTGTTCTTAATAAAACATTTCGAACCAAAAACACGAAAATGTTTAACTTGAGGCAACCTACCAAACAACAATTCATAACAAGTTTGTTTAGTGCCGGGCCTCAAAAGTATTCTATTAAACACATAGCAAGCGGTGTGTACCGCTTCCGCCCAAAATTGATGGCCAAGTTGGCTATCATCAAGCATAGTGCGAGCACACTCCACTAGCGTCCTATTCTTTCTCTCAACTACACCATTTTGAGGCGGTGCACGAGGGAAAGAGAAGGTGTGAGTAATACCAACTTCATCACAAAATGTCTCAAAAGACTCATTCTCAAATTCACCTCCATGATCACTACGAATAGTGACAATGGTGTTTCCTAAGAGATTTTGTACTTTCTTAACAAAAATTGTGAAGTTTTCAAAAGCTTCATTTTTATTGCACAAGAAAAATACCCAAGTAAATCTTGAATAGTCATCTACGATGACAAGTCCATACCTTGCATTTCCTAAGGAAGCTACTCTAGTTGGCCCAAATAAATCTAGATGTAATAGCTCTAGTGGCCGTTTTGTAGAGATGCTTTTCTTAGGTTTAAATGAAGATTTAGGAAGCTTGCCGCGTTGACAACAATCACAAAAACTTTTCTTTTCAAAAACAAGCTTCGGAAAACCTTTAATAGAATTCAATTTTGAAAGCTTATATAGTGTTCCAAAGTTCACATGTCCAAAGCGTCGATGCCATAAGTGTTGTTCACTTGTGTTGGCAACGAGACATTGTTCATATGACTTAGGAAGATCCAAAATATAAATGTCTTTACGACGAGTTCCGGAAAATAATAATTTTTCATTATCCTTTCTTAAAATATGACACAATCCTTTCGCAAAGCTAACTTTGTAACCTTTGTCACAAAGTTGACTTATTGAAATAAGATTATGATTTAAACCACTAACAAGATACACATCACTAATTAATGGTTTAGAAGGGTTACCGACATTACCAACACCTATGATGGTTCCGCTCTCGTTGCCTCCAAATACGACGCGGTTTCCATTCACAATGGGAACCACTCCGGAGAGCAATCGAGCGTCACCCGTCATGTGTTTGGAGCACCCGCTATCGAGTATCCAATTCCCTTTGGAGCTAAATTTAAATTTGTTGCTCCTTTTCTTTTTCTTTTCCTTGAGTACCTAAAGATAGATAAGTTTCATATCATGGTACCCAAGGTCATTGGGTCCAAGGGATTAGACCTTTGGAAGCCAAGTCCAAGTGGACTTAGACTTCCCCACATAATTCTTACTATGCACAACATCCGAAAAATAAGCATTCATATATATTTGTTTTTCGTCCATGCTTGTGTCCTTTGGGCTCCAAATCGTGAAAACTTTGGGAGCCATCATCCTATTGGGTGCATGCATGCGACGTTGATTTCTACGTGATGCATGTTGTGGATAGGCATACGGGACATGATGGAATGGTGCACGACGAGAATTATTCATATGATGAGGTGGGTGTACATATGCATGTGTGGGAACACGTGCGTGAGGGTGTCTCACTTGGTGTGCACGTGCCCGAGAATGTGTTGCATAAAAATCATCATAAGTGTGAGATGGTGGAGTAGGACGTGTGTTCCTACGTGGCATGGAATTGGTGTACATATAAGCATGCCCCTTCTTTGGAGGTCCACCCAATGTGGGTTTCTTTCCGAAAGAGGGTGTGGACGAGGTGGAAGCACCATTGGTAGATGAACTACCAATAGAGTGTTTGCTCCCACTCGTTGAGGCTTCGGAAGTTGGCCTAACAAAGGTAGTGACCGACTTGGAAGAATTTCCCATCATATACCCCAAGCCAATGTGGTGCTTGGCCGGAAGTAAATCTTTTAGGATATTATCCAAATGGCCTTTACCCTTGTTGAATTTGTTGATTCGGCCCAATGTGTCCTCATATTTCTCTTTGAGAGAACGCAAGGAAGTATCCAAGGTGGATATTTGCGAAGTGAGCACATAAACACGAGATTTAAGATTCTCGTTCTCAATACTCAAAGTCGAGTTTTGAGAAGTTAAATCCGCTATCTCATGTTCTTCCGCATCCTCAATGCTAACATGTTCAAGTTTAGATTTGAGATTTACTATCTCTTTTCTTAACTCTTCAACAACGGTGTCGTTGTTGGTGATGATAGTCTTAGGCGATGTTTGAATGCTAGCTAGGTCATCTTTTACCTTAGTATATCTATTTACTAACTTAGTATATTTTGACCAAAGTTGAGTGTTAGCATCCCTAAGATCATCCATCGTTACCTCATCGCTTTCTTCATCACTATCATCGGAAGAGGAGGATCCTTGATCGTGCTCCTCTCTTGCCATGAAACACATGTGTGCTTGCTCCACGTGCTCATCGTCCGACTCTCCGCTTGAGGAATCCTCGGAGTCGGTGAAGGTAGCTCCGACAAGTCCCTTCTTGTTTCCTTTCGTGTACTTCTTGGACTTGTCATACTTTGGCGCCTTCCACTTCTCCTTTTGCTTGTTTTGAGGACAATCCGCTTTGATGTGTCCTGGCTTATTGCATTTAAAGCACAAAGGTGGAGAGGCGTTAGTAGATGTAAACTTAGATTTGTGTTTGAAGTTACCCTTTCGGAAGAAGCGATTGAACTTCTTTGCCATGAGTGCAATGGATTCCATGTCCATTTCTTCTTCCGAGTTCTCATCATCGGTAGAGGTGGATGAAGCCGCCTTGAATGCAATCGCCTTTTTCTTAGGCGCATCTAGGTTCAAATATGACTTCATCTTTTCTTGTAGCTTCACCTTGCTATCTTTGCGTACCTCATATGACATCAAAGTACCCATTAGTTGAACTACGGTATATTTGTCCATGTCATTACCTTCCTCGATGGCGAAGGTACGTTTTTCCCAAGAAGAGGGAAGTCCTTCAATAAGCTTTAAGCACTTCTCCTTTTGAGTGTAGATCTTGCCGAGGGCCTCTAACTCGTTTATTATATCAACGAAACGAGCGTAATATTCTTTCATCTTCTCGCCCTTTTGCATATGAAACATTTCGTAATCTTTGGTTACGACTACGAGTTTAGAGTCTCTTACCCTACTCGTCCCTTCGTGTAGAATGAGGAGGGAGTTCCAAATTTGATATGCACTCTTACATGTGCATATCTTATTGAAATCCTCGGGCTCCAATGCACATTGCAAGGCGTTCATTGCCTTGGCATTGCTTACCTCCGCGGCGACCTCCGCGGTAGTCCATTTCTCAAAATCTTCTTCTTCGGGTTCAATATACTCCTTCATTGTAGTTCTCCATAAAGATGCACTTCGGAGGAAGGTTTCCATCCGACACTTCCAGTACCCGTAGTTGGTACCGTTGAAGAATGGAGGCCTCGTAGAGGAATGTCCTTCCATCACGGAAGATGCTCCTTCACGGTTCCTGAAGGTGTCATAGTTGGAAGGTGGACGCACGGTCTTGTTGTCGTTGGCAGACATAGCTGAGAACCTTGCTTTGATACCAAATGTAATGCCCTACCAGCTACTGCACAAGTACTAGAGGGGGGGGGGGGGGTGAATAGTACTTTAAAATAATAAGGCGTATAATTCCAAATTAAATTGCAAACAACCACCAAATCAATTTGCGGAAGCTTAAATTGATTGACAACAATGAAATAAACAAAGCTAACAAACGATGTTAATGGGTTCGGATCCACCCAATTCTCCCCGACTTGTTCCCGGTGATCCTACGTCCCAACCACCCGGATCCCCTCCGGATACTTGAGTTAGAAACCCTAACTCAAGATTTCCACTATGAATATCTTGTGAAAAACCTTCACAAGATCAAATCATACATGCAATGGCAAAGTGAATCCCACAACCCGGGATCACAAACTTCTCTCATAACCGAGAGAGCCAATAAGCAATATAAAGAGTTTAAATGAAATAAATACTCTTACCACAAAATCCTATACCTTGAGTTTTTCTTACCCAATAGGTGGAATGAAGGATTTGAGGAAGATGAAGTCACCAAGCCCTAGCACCAAGGAAATGAGCAGCAATGGGTGCCTAGGGAAGAGTTGGAGACTTGGATCAAGCAATAGCTTGAAGAGCTCACCAAGAACAAGCTTCTCTCTAGATCTAGAAATGAGAGAGAATGGCTTTCTTGTGAGGAAGAGAGCTTTAGATTTGAGGGAGAATGGCTATCTCTTTAGGGCTCAATGAATCTCTTAATGGCAGCTCTCCTTTAGATAGAAATGACCTAGGTTCGTATTTATAGGAACCCAAAAACTTAAGTTAGGTCAATCTCCAACGGAAAGAAATCTGGGAGAATTAGTCGGTCAAAGAACAATCACTGACCGACTAGTTCATCAACTAGTCGGTCAGTCACAAAGCATGGACCGACTAAGAGCAGATCAGAGAAGAGATAGAATTTCAGACCTAGAAAACTAGTCTGAAGGCAAGTTGACTTAGTCGGTCCAAGAACAAAAGTTGACCGACTAGATTGTCAACTAGTCGGTCATCAAACGTTCTTAGACCGACTAACGGAAAACAGTAGCTTAGGAGAAATTTGGCATGTACAGTAAATCACAACTAGTCGGTCAAAGAAGCATCACTGACCGACTAGTTCACAAACTAGTCGGTCGGTGAGTCAACGTAGACCGACTAACTGTAAACAGTAAAGAACAAAGATTTAACTGACTGAAACTAGTCGGTCCAAGAACAGTGGCCGACCGACTAGATCTCCATCTAGTCGGTCAGTACTTGTTCTTGTACCAACTAACATGCACAACAAGGTCCAAATCGAAGCGCGACGCTTCGAGGAAATTAGAGTGAACTTGTGCAAGAATCCTAGAGCTACGAAATGAGCGAAATGAAGATAGAAACGTAAGATATACTCAAGGCTTAACATTCTATCAATCGAAACTAAAAGACTATAAATAAAACCTTAATAAACGGTCTTTGAGAGCTTCGATTGAATCTTCATTATTTCCAAAGCGTTGCATGAGCTTCAACGAAGCTTTAGGCTTGAATACGAGCTTTTGGAAGTGTTGAGATGTCGCTTTGAATATTCTCGTGAAATTGGCGACGATCTCCAATACTGCGCTCACAAATTGTTAGTTCATGAATTATTTATGTTTGCTCATCATCCAAAACCAAATCCGGGGAGTCCAATATTCAACAGGCTTTTTGTAACACGGGGATCACTCTCGCGTGGAGAGCATCCAAAACGCTCGCAGGCTTTTTGTAACACATGGATCACTCTCGCGTAGAGAGCATCCGAAACGCCCACAGGCTTTTTGTGACACAGGGATCACTCTCGCGTGGAGAGCATCCGAAACGCCCGTAGGCTATTTGTAATAGGGACCATGACACGACAAGTAACAAGGAGTTGTTCATTTTAGGGGGTCCACACGCACGCACACCTAGGTGGAACCTATGGTAGCAGTTGTTGTTGTTGTTGTTGATTCTAGGGGGTCCACACGCATGCATACACAGAATAACCCTAATGTGTCAGTTGTTGTTGTTGTTTGTGCTCAGACTTCGTCGTCAAGTCTAAGCTCTCAAGGAGGGTCCCGGGCGCTATCATTTCACGCCCGGTTCTCTTTAAATGTACTTTAACTTTCTAAGAAGGAGATGGCCTAAACGTGGCCGAAAGTACACAAGTGTAAACACTTGCCTGCGGTGGTGAGTGCGTCGTCGGTCCAGAACGTCTCGTCGAAGTGGTGCGTCAGTGAGGGTCCGTCTGAAACGGGTCAACGGCGATGTCAGGACACATTTTTCATCATTCCTATTAGAGTTCATTTCTAGGTTCAACATGGTTATCCTAGCAGTCAAAGTAACGTTTTCATTTCAGTTCAGCCTAATCGACGATCTATCCTATGTGCACAGAAATTCAGTCCTTCGTCGATGTCTAATATTTTGCAATGTTTTAAAGGAGCAGAAATGAAATTTAATTGTTGGTTGACAAATTTTAGATTAGGTTTTCGATTGGCTACAGTGGGGTTCTTACTACGTGTTAGAGGACTAACCTTTTGACGTTGATCGAAAAGCGGATGTCGGGTCTGAACGACGATGGATCGGCATCGTCTGCAACGTCTCGGCCATGGGTAGCATAGTGAGACACTTCCGAATAGCGAGGTGAAGGCACGAATAGCGAGCACACGTCGAGGTCTCTCCCGTTGCGGGTAGCGTAACAGATCTTCACGGTGGCGGTAACGTCGGGGGAAAACACGCGAGTTCGACAACGTGCGTGAACTCCTATGATCAAAGGGGGCTGCCGGTGATTGAAGGAGGTCAGTGGGGGGTTGTGTGGCCTGAGGAGTGGCCGGAGCAACTGTCGGCGGCGATGAACCGGGCGTTTTGCGGAGAAGAGGACAGATTTGGAAAACACGGGTGCTTGGGTTCGTAGCGGAGTTTGCTGCGGCTTGGGGGAGTATCAAAAGGGGTACGGTAGGTAGAGGGGGCTGTGGGGAGTCTACGACAGTGAGGGGGGTCGCCGACGGTGGTCGGAAGCCGGAGGGCACGCGTTTGAAGACGAGAAGGACAGATTTGCGCAACAGTCGTTGTCGCGCGTCACAACGGAAAATCGATGACCAGAGGAGTCAAAGGGGACTTGCAGTAGATAAAAGGGTTCAAGGGAGATCTAATGGTGGTGGAGTGGTTGTCGGAAGTGGTCGGAAGTGGCCGGAGATGGCCGGGCGTCGGTGTTGAAGGGCAACACACAGATCTGTCAAAAACAGCCGCTAGGGCTTGGTTTCAACGGATTTTCGAGGAGTTAGAGACGAGGGAAGAGGAAAAGGGAAGTTGTAGATGATAGAGGGGTTCGAGAGGAGTCCAACAGTGGTAGGGTGGTCACCGACGGTCGCTAGAGGTGGCCGGGTACGGCGTTTTTTCGGCGATGGACAGATCTGTCCAAACTGCCGTTTGTGTTGTGTTTGAGAGTGTTTTGAGGGAGATAAAGAGTATAGGAAAGAGGAAGGAGAGTTGCAAGTGATAGGAGGACTTGAGGGGAGTTCGAGAGAGGTGGAGTTCACCGGAGGGTGTCGACGGAGTGGCGGCGGTGGCGGTTTTCCAGCGGGCGGCCTGGGCAGTCAAAAGCTGCGGTTGGGCTGTGTTTCTTGCGGGTTTGAGGGCTCTTAAGAGGGGGAGAGGGAGGAGATGAAGGTGGAGGAGATGGCTGGAGTTGAGGGGGGTCCGGTGGTTGCCGGCGGCGAGTGGGTGGCGCATCAAAAAGAAGAAGAAGAGGCGGCCGAGTTGGGTTCCAACGTGAGGGAGAGGGCTTGGGAAGGGTTTGTTATAAAGATGAGATATATTGCTATATGTATTTTGGAAGGGGGTATAAGTTGTGGGGTGACTAGGAGAGAGGGTGAGTGAGGGGTGTACAAAGTGGGGAAAAGTTAGGTGTGGATAGATGATGAAATCCCACATGCATGATACGTAGGGAATCTATCAAGATTTGATTAATTTCAAATTTGAAATTGGGTTAAGGCTAATTGGGCTTGAATTTGTTTAGTGATTTCGTTGGGCTAGGGATGTCAGAAAAATACGAAAAAATATCAGGATGACCGTGACGAAGCGAGGCTCGGGGGTGCGGTGGCCAATCATGCGTTTGGTCCACGAAAAATGAACAAAAATAAAATAAAAAGATCCGGCGACTAAGTCTAAAGCTACGGTGATCCTGCTATCAAACCTGATTTGTGGGAGAACGACCCATGAAATGACGTTCACTAAAAATCCCACAAATAACTACTCTTCCATACGGTCACAACGACATATCACATCGCATAGTCCGAACCCAAGAAGAGGCAAAAATAAATACGCACACGAAAAGAGTCGTACGCGTAGACAATATGAACGGTCAGAAAGCGGCCGTTACATCACGGAGGAAGCTAAGATGGTGCCAGGCTTCATGAAATCCTGGATCAATTTTGGTGGAATGAGAGGAAGTGGTCCTGTGGGAGTCTCAGCCATCGCTACTCTTCTCTTTCTATCTGCTGCGAGTCTCCTTGCAGTCGCCTTTATCTCAGGATCCAAGGGCAAAAGATCTTCTCCTCCCTGAGAACATGTCAGCATGCAAAATAGAGGCACTTAAGAAAACCGTGGAACTCGTTAGCAAAAGGGAGAAAACATAGTAATAAGAGAACAGAAAAAAAAATAAAAGGAAGTGGTGGGGTGTCGAGTGTGGATGGAACCAACACTCTCCAACCAAAAGCTAAAGTAAACCGTTGCCTCCCCAGCAACGGCGCCAAAACTTGTTCCTCGCCCGCGATGCACGGACGAGAACACTATAAGTGGACGGTGCGTTATAGTATGTATAGAATGTCGAACTCTAAGGAGGCGGTCATCTAATGCTTAGGTTTTTGTTGAAGGAGGAGAATGTGTGGTTAGGGTTGTCACGTGTGATTTGGTTGGTTCGTTAAGGAAAGTGGAATTGACTAAATATTAAATGTTTAGGAGTCTGCCAATATGGCTCTAGGGCGAGCACAGTGATCGCTCGCCTAAGCGCCCCTATGAGAGGCGTTGTATTAGGCTCCGCCTTGGCATTTGAAAAGGAAAGCCCGCTTGGGCGAGTGACTTGAGTCACTCGCCCGAGCATCACCTCGCTCAGGCAAGTGATGGGAAATCCCAAAAAATCCAGAGAGCTCGCCTTGAAGAATGGGCTTTATTGACAGCTGACTTGGGCGAGCAACTTGGGCGCTCGGGCAAGCGACCAAGTTGCTCGCCTGAGCACCCTCTTGATGACTTGGGCTGATCCTTGGCGTGTCACAGCTCGGTCGAGCGCATCTTGCGCTCGGCCGAGTGATCTGGCATGAATCCCCCAAGCTTGGGCTGCTCCTTCTCTCCTCTTCTACTCATCTCCTTCACTTCTTTGGCCCCATTGGGTCGCTGTGGCGAGGCGAGGCGAGGCAAACTTCGGCGTCCAGGTTGTGTCCAAAGTCCTGTATCGCTATGAATCGCTCTGAATTCCCTGAACATATAAAACAACGAAAGAATCAAGAATATCGAGAAAAGCGTGACATAATATGAAAATATGGATTCGGGCGATCAAAACGACATGGAAATGTAGCATGGTAAAAAAGTAGAAAATATAGTCACAACAAGTCTACACGCTTTCTCTTTGCTCACACTGACCTCGAAGCCGTCTGGCTGAGCCATGTGAATTTTCTCTTCTAAAGCACCATTTAAAAAAGCAGCTTTTACATCCATCTATCAGATTTTGTTGTCATAATAGGCAGTGATAGCGAGTATAATCCGAATAGACTTGTGCATGGCTAATGGTGAGAAAGTTTCGTCCTAGTCTATTCCTAGAATCTGACGATAACCTTTTGTAACTAGCCTAGCTTTGCATGTTTCTATCTCTATATGCACCGATCTTTTTTGCTTGAAGATCCATTTGCAGCCAATGGGAACATTTCCCTTGGGTGTGCTTTCTAAGGTCCATACCTTATTAACGCACATGGAATCCATTTCGAATTTTATTGCATCAAGCCATTTCTTAGAATGAATAGCTTCCTGAAGTTAACAGTGTCATCATCAACTATGATGCTATCCTCGATCCGTCTATCTACGAAAAAACCATAGTACCTCTCGGGGGCTCGAGGAATCCTGCTAGACTTCCTAACAATTGGTTGGAAAAAATCGAGATCTACCTCTCCCACTGGTTCCAATACCTGTTGAAATATATGCATCAGTTTCTAAGGTATAACCCTAGAGAGAGGTTGCCAACTCAGTGTCACTCACCATGGATCACACCATGTCTAACAAAGTATGATTTCTTCTCTCTGACACACATTATGTTGAGGTTTGTATGGAGGTATGACCTGAGAGAGACTTACATTCTATTTTAAATATGCAAGAAACTCATGGGTCAAGTACTCTTCTCTTCAATCAGATGGAAGGATTTGATACTTTTGTCGGTTAAGTTTTCTACTTCGTTATGATACTCTTTTAAACGCTCTAAAGTATCAAACTTGTGTTTCATCATGAACATGTGTCTATACCTAAAGTGATCATTAGTTGATGTAACAAAGTATGAATACCCCTCTCTAGCAAATATAGACATGTGTCTACATACATCCGAATGTATGTGACCCAAGAGTTTAGTAACTCTCTCCTATTGTCCTTTAAAAGGAGTTTTGGTCACCTACTTTTGAGGCAAGACTCGCAAGTGTCATATGACTCATAATTCGAGAGGCCTAAGGACCCTTCTATTTTAACTTTCTAAGTCTCTTCTCTCCGATATGACCTAGTCCAGTGCCAGAGAGATTTCATTTTAATTTGTTTCCTTGCTTTTTCGTGTAATAACACCGTCACACATAGTATATACACCATTATTCAGCATCCTAATCCCAAGCAATTTACCATCAAAGAAAAAAGTTCACACTTTTCATAGATTGTAAAATATATATATCTTCCATAGAAAAAGTGGGACAAAATAACATTGCTTCAGAAGCAAGTTGGCATCGTGATCGCTCCAAAATTAAACTCCAGAAATATACCGCAAGTGCACGGTGTCAAAGCTTTGTAATATAGAAAGATATCGATCCCACAAGGAGGCGATTGGTTTAAAGTCTTGAGTCTATTCAAAATCATGAAAAAGTGTCTGTTATAGGCGTGTTCTAAAGGTTGTCACAAGTATTCCTTATCTCAGGTTAACAATATAATGAAAGCTAGGGCAATAGGAGTCACCACTAGGATCGTCGGATGTCGATGCTAGGTTATAATTTCTATGTTGAATTGGTTTTATAGGGAGAGATTTTCGCATCTAAAATGTAGAATTAATGGCCAACTATCGTTGTACCCCTCATCTAACGTATAATGTACTTAGCCCCACCATCGTGGATGGCCATGCACATGATCCGTGCATTACGAACGACATTTATTCTCAATCTCTACTCATGCCACCATCGTGGGTTAGAGCTTCAATCTGTGATTTGATGGCTCTCATTGACCCTACTATCGTAGATCATCAATTAGTAATATATGATGCTAGTGGAAACCATCAAAGTGCGTACCACTATCGTGGATCACGAACTCCAATTGAATTCACTAACGAGTTTAATTAAGTCCATAGGATAATATATTTAGGATGTGTGCCACCATCATGGATCACAAACCCTAATTAGGATCTCCTACAAACTTAGCAGGATCAACCAAATCACATCCCTTTTATACCAAAACAACATAAAAATCGTAACTTTACATATAAATCCTAAGATCATAGGGCTTATCTATTAGTGATCGCTCCGGAATGTAACCCAAAAGTGCGACCGTGTAGTTTTACCGCAAGCGCACGGTGTAGCGGCGAGCGAGTTATCGAACACAGGGAGGATGAATGAAAGTGCTTGCTCCGAACAGCCTGGCTATTAAGAACGGAAGAGAGAGAATTTGCCTTTGGCGATCCTGTCACAATCGTCAGACAAAGTACGAAGATATCAAATCAAATAAAGACGCCTATGGAATGGGAAATTCCCGCCACTCACCGTATTTCGTCAATGTGGTTCATTAGTATCAAAATTGCTAGAATAAAATTTTGGATGAACTAGTTGCAACTGAATGTAATACCTAGCTCACGCTCTCGCGCTGTTGCCGGTCTATAGATATCCTAGGTTCGAGTCCAATCTCTTGCAAACCCTAGCCTAGGCAAGCTAGCATTAGGATCAACATCATCGTTCAATCACGCCCCGAGCCCACTCTCGTGCAAACTCGGTCCACGACCTAGGTTGGGATAGTTCCTACCCGTCCAATCTCTTACAAACGGGTATTGGCATGGAATTGCAACCGAGAACCCTAGTATCGGTCCAATCTCTTGCAAACCGATACTACAGAAATTCGATTCCAACCCAATTCGGATTTCTAGGGTTTCCTACCGAATTGGGATCCAATCTCTTGCAAATCCCAATCGATATGAATACCTAGCCATCCGTATTAAATCGATCCCAAACTAACCCTAATAGCAGTTCTAGCAAAATTCCTATCACAAATCTGAATTGGGCTCGTAGGGTTCATCCCCACGCCCCAAGACGTAAGGACTACTCACAATTCATAGCACAAATACAAAAATAATCAATGAAATTAACAAGAGAATTCATCACAATATTGAGATAAGCAATAAAAATAGTATTTTTAGAGGAGAGAGACGCAAACCAATGGAGTTCTTCCAATAATCCAACAAAAATCCACTTTTGTCTCCTCTCCAATCACAAGAATAAAAGCTAAAAAGTTAATCTAAAAAGCTGCAAAAATTAAAGAGAAAAAGCTCTCCAACCTAGGGTAAAAACACGGGTTAAATACCCCCCAAAATCGTCCAAAAACTGTGACCAAAATGCCCCTGCGCAGCCTGAAATCCGCAATTTTCGCTACAGGCAGCACGTCGCACTCGGCCGAGTGACAAAAGTCGCTCGGCCGAGTGACAAACCCTGTAAATTTCCAGTAAGTCTGGGTCTTCGGGGGTCTTCACTTCGGGGGCCGCTCGGCCGAGTGAGTTGTCGTCACTCGGCCGATGGCTTCTTAGTACTCGGGCGGTCAGCATTTTCCACTCGGCCGAGTGGGTCTTCTGAAGCTCAGGCAGACGAAAAACAGTAAGTTGGCAATTTTTGATGGGCTTCGTCTGAGTGCCACTCGGGCGGACGGGATCTCGTCACTCGGCCGATGTGGCTTCCGATGCTCGGCCGAGTGCACATATAAAACGTGTCTGATCCGGTCAGCCGAGCGGTGTCTCGCTGGTCGGCCGAGTGACTCCTTCACTCGGCCGAGTGAGACACCAAAAATGCCCAAACAGCTTATTTTGGCCTCCTCGTCGCTTCTGCGACGTTCTTTCTTCTTCCTTTCCTCTCCAATGGCAAAATACCCCTCGGGGAGGTCGTCGGTGACACTCTGGAGTAAGCGTATCTCGAGATCACTCCAAATCGCTCCAAATCACCTGAAATACGACAAAAACAACAAATCGTGAAAAGCATCGTAATTTCGGCGATATATCGTGAAAAACATGATTTGGGCGATCTAAATGGCATGCAAACATGTGGGAAAAAAGTGTAAAATATGGAGTGATCAAAATCCCCCAAGCTTACCTCTTACTCGTCCTCGAGGAAGATAAGTAAAAGGCGAACCCGGTGGATTTCGAAAACGAAAACGGCGAAAAACGAAAAATGAAAAATGAAGAAAAACGAAAAACGAAATAAAAACAAAGAAGAAAGAAAGAAGCGAAGAGGGAAGCTGCTAGATCATTTTCTCAGGACGTGGGTTTTGCTTACTCATATAGCATGCACCGAATGAAAAACACATGTCAAAGAATTTTATTTCGATATCATAGTATAATAGTGCAAATAGAAATAGAAAACCCACGAACAATGATATAATCATGAAAAACGGAATAATTTTAGAATTAACATTGTCTGAATCATTTAAAGCGGTATACAAATCGCAGATCACACACTTTTCAATTGAACGCTTTCTAAGAGGAGTATAAGAATATCACACCGTAGAATAGAAAGAATAGAAAAGCATGGATTTCATGAAATGAGTGCTAGGCATAGATTTCTGGACTTCGTAAAGCTAAAAATAATCTCACCGAGTATAGAATATTACTTAGCCTAGGTTGTCGTGCAACGTCAAGTAGTCACTCTCTCACACATCATTGGATTCTCTCCCCCAAGCTTATCTATAAGCGTGGTGGCATAAAAAATATTTACATCCCCATTTCTATAAAGCTCCAACAGTAATGGAAATAAATACAAAAAGAGAGAAGAAAGAGAGAACATGAGATGGGATTGTTTGTTTTTTTCTCTTTTCTTTTCTTTTCTTTTTTTTTCTCTCTCTTTTTTTTATCTTTTTTTATCTTTTTTTTTCAAATGGCATATATGCACAATGATCCCAACTCAAAGAGAAATAAGGATATACAAGAATTTTTTTCTTTTTCTATCTTTGATTTTGGGAAATTTGGAGCTAGGAATTAATAGCGGGGGAAATGCCATATAATAGAATCGCTAAGGGGAGATTCACCAATGATTTTAAAATAGAGAAATGATGTTCAAGATTTGTGGAGAAAGAAATAAATATATCTCTCGGTTCACTCTATAGGACGTGCACGACAACTTCAGCAGGGTAATCTAATCTACTCAGTTTCGATCACAAAAAAGCTAAACTAATCCAGATTTATCATAGCTAACATCATTCAATCATCCTGAAGTGAAATGTACAAATCATGCATATAGAAGTGATATAGGAAAAGAAAACAGTACTCTAGATATAAGCATTCAATGCGTGAATCTTGGTGTGTTTTCTGCGATAGCATACATAGGAATATTCAGACTCAGCTAATAATAAAACTTCATCCATTTTCATGCGAAAAAAGTGTGGGTTACTATCTCTAAATGCAAAGCAAGTCATAGCATATGATATCAGAAATAAGATCTAAGACATGACAAATATAGCATGCATATATAGAGAAAACTAACTCCACGTCATCATCATCACAGAAAAGTCATCTCTAGCATGAGATGAAAAAGAAATAAAGATAAAGGGAAAAATAAAGCTATTTACAATGCAGCACACAAAGAAAATAGGAAAAACGTGATGCATGGTAAAAAGAAGAAAAAATGATGAAGATGAGTGCAAATGCGGAAAATTGCGCGAAAAACTAAAATAAAGGTGGTAAATCGAAAAGAACGTGAGAACTCACTCCCCCAAGCTAAATGGCACAGTGTCCTCAATGTGCGAAGTGTGGCACACCGAGAGACAAGTAATGTGAGGGGTAAGTGAGGATGCATGCATGGGGAAAAAGAAAGTAAAATAACAAAAGGAAAATAAGAAATAAAAATATGATGCAGACATGATGCACGCAGATATACGAGTGATACAGATATAAAGGTGTGACACCAAAAACTCTCCCGCTCTCCCAAAAATGATATATAAATATATGATCAAAATGTGTATCCAAAAACAGTGAGGAGAGGGTGGGGTGGGCAAAAGTCATCAGGACCCAGCAGAGACGGGCAGCACAACGGCAAAAAGAATCGATGGCATCAAGGGTGCCTAAGAAGGTGGTGCTGCACCGTCCCCGTCCTGAGGCGGAGGATGAGGTGGTGGTGGAACAGACTACTGAGAGGGTGTGGGTGTGGAAGTGGCAGCAGGCTGGGTGTGTGCAGGAGTGGGGGTGGGGACCTGCTGGGTGGGTGTGGGTACGCGGGGGAGTCGCTCTAGGACCTGGGTAAGGCAGTAGTGAATCTGCGGAAGCAGGTCGAAGCGGCCAGCCATCGCAGAGACGGTGGAGGACAGGGTCCTAAGGTCGCCTCTGAGACCACTTACCGCCCCCTCGAGAGCACGAATGCTCTGAAGTACAGTGTCTGGGGGAGGTGGTGCAGAGGGACGCACCGGTCTGTGCTGTGCAGGTCGGGGCTGGCGTACTCTGGTCTCGTAGGTGATGGGCTCAGCAGGGAAGGGAATGAAAGGTGCTGCGCTCGCAAATGTGGGCCTGGCCTCAGTGTGAGGCCGGGGCACCGGCTGGTGAGAAGTGGAGGCAGCAGCAACGAAAGAGGAGTACAAAAGTGGCAACGAGGCGGACAGAGAGGTCGGTGACACAGACGTGTGGACAGACGCCACGACACTCTCAGAGAATACAGTAACGGTGGAAACAGAGGTGGAGACCAAGGTCTCTACGGCGGTGGCAAAAGAGGGCTCTCCGCACTCAACTATAGTCGGCGGGTGCTCGGGTGGGGCAGAGGAAACGGGCTCGGCAGACAGATGGCTGCTGGTGGTGGTGGTGGTGGGCTCAGCGAGGGTACTCCCGACACCGGCAGAGGTGTGGACAGAGGTGTCGGGAGCAGCAGAAATATCAGGGATAGGCTGAGGGGCCATGGGGTCAACAGGGGCAGCAGGCGCAGCAGGTGAAACAGGCTCTGCGGGGGCAGCGTGGGCAGCGTGAGCCTGCTCGGCCTCCTCGGCCTCGAGCATGTATGCGGCTGGGATCAGAACATCCATCGCAGGGAGCCAGTCCACCTGGGCCGGTGCAATCTGAGTCCGAGCTGGGCTCGGAAGAATCATGTAATCGGCACCGAAGGGGCCGTGCAGCCAGACCTAGTGTCGCTCACCGTGCAGACGAAGCATCTTCATCCGGGCCATAACATCAATGGACAGTGAAGTGGGGCCCGGTGCTCGTCGCAGGTCATCTGGAAAATCCTCGCCGGTCATAAGGGCGAGCAAGGTGATCAGGCCGCCGCAGCATATCGGTCAACGAGCGCCCACCGATACGATGATGCGGTCCAAAAACCAAGCCGCGACATCAATCACGACGGCGGGGACCAACTCATCGCCCTCCCTAGATAGAGCTCTGGACCGTGTCATCGCGTAGAGCATATAGAGCTCCGGCGTGGACATCGTACCCGGCTCATATCTGGCCAAAAAGGTAGTCGCCATGAGGCGCTGAGCTATACGGAGGCAAGGGTGGACGATGGCCGAGGCCTTGGCCCTACTAGGGTCAAAGGCAGCGTGAAGACCTGTAATCCGGGACCAGAAGGCGCCGGCGTCGAAGGAAGGTGGGGGGATATGGGTGGGGGTGTAACCACGGTCGGCCCCGGGGACATCGGGCCACGAGAAGAAAGCTCTCATCATACCGAGAGTGACCTGGCACTCTCGGTCCATGAACCGAAACGAGCATCCCTCGTCGGTCCGGGCGATCGAACTAAGAACCTCAAGTGTCAGACGGATAAACGTGTCCGCCGACACCTGGAAAAAATCTCGCCAGCCCACGTTGTCGTACAACATGAGCATCCCCTCGAGTACCCCCAGGCGTCCTAGGTCTGCAAGGTGTGCGAACCTGGAGGGTACGATCGAGCGCTGGGAGATACGCTCGAAAGCGACGCGGTGTGCGTCATTCCGGAACGTGATCCCCAGCGGCCCGACAAGTGGAGCCGGAGGTGGTGGCTGTGGAGCGGCAGGGAGTGGCTGTGCGGGGTGTATGGGCTGTACGGGCTCTGCAGGCTGTGCGGGGTGTGCGGGGCCTGCAGGCCGTGCTGGGTGAACGGGGTGTGGTGGAGAAGGCAGAGGAGATTCCTCCACCTCGTGGGAGGGGCCGGCATCATCCGACCGCTTCCGCTTGGCGGAAGCTCTCCTCGACCTCGGCCGTGTCCGGGGCGGCATATGGGCCCTGAGCGCTCACCAAAACCAATAAAAATGCGGCGTGCGTAAAATAAAGGAAAGAATATACCACGAAATGCCGCGAGAGCAGAGCGATGGAAGCGTGCGAAGACGACGCCTCCACGTAGCCCAAATCAGTCCCTGGAAGCTCCCCTAAGCTCCCAAATATAACCTGCGCATGAAATGGAGATATCAGCGAGTAATATTCAATACGTATGGGGCATTAGGGGTATAATAGATAGAAATTGAAATTAATTTGGGTTTGGGGTTCGTTAGATACATGGATCCTCGAAAAATACACAAAAGAGGAGAAAATAGGCTTAAAATGGGGTTACCGGAGTCGGCCGGAGCAGTGGCCGCCGGCGGCGACTCGGGCGAGGGGCGGCGGCGGCTCGGCCAGCGGTGGGTGGCCGAGCGGCGGCACGGCGTGAGGGATCGGGCGAGCGAGGAGGAAGTTCGGGCGTTGGGAATGCGAAGAGTCGGGCTGCTGCGATTTGGTTCGTTTCGAAAAACGAGCCCGACCCTCGCCCCTATTTATAGTAAAAGTTACGACTCGGCCGAGTGACTGGGTCGCTCGGCCGAGTGAACTCAATGGAAAATTCCTTCCCGCTTACGCTTCGGCCGAGTGGCCTTGCCTCCCTCGGCCGAGTGGAGTAAGTCCATTCGGCCGAGTGGCTCAAGCTACTCGGTAAGACTCGCCCTAGGAGCGTATCAGTTTTACTCGGCCGAGTGAACATATATACTCGGCCGAGTAGCAGTTATACTGAAATCAGGAAAATAAACAGAGAGTTGGGTACAACAGACTTCCCTCGTTCGTGAGCGGCTCCGCCGGACGAACTTGTGTGCTCGGCCGAGTGACTAGTATACTCGCCCGAGTGAGCCTTGTTTTCTGCGGTTTGTCTTCGTTTGGGCTCTAAACTCTGTTTTTCTTCCTCCAGTTGATTTCATCTTCCTCCTAAGCATCGAGCGCCTTCCTGGAGCGCTCCTTGTCTCCTCGTTCATCCTCCTCATGATGGATTTCCCTATCTCCTCTCCTGTCAGGAAAAATAGGACCCGTTATCACAAAATAGGACCCGTTATTTTGGATGGACGACTCAAAACACTAAAAATTTCTAAAATAAAAATAAAAGAAAAGTAAAACTAAAGCTATAACCGTCAGGTTGCCTCCCGACAAGCGCTCGTTTAAGGTCGTGAGCTCGACCCTCTATGATTTTCAATTAATGCGGGATGTTGGGTGCATATGGGATGCACCCGTCAAATTTTCCGGGGAGAACGCTTGGATTCGGAAGTTGCGGCGGCGTGTTCTCCCTCGGTGGTCTCTTGTCTCGAATAGTGTTGGGGGAGGCTCCCCCAAGCTAGCGTTTAATCCGGTCTTCGGTTTCACCGGTGACACCGATTTCCGTACCGGCGGAGCTTTCTTCGGAGACTTTAATTTCGAGAGCTTGCAGAGCTCTCGAATCCTTGCGACATCAGCGTCGCCTTCATCAATTTCAGCGGAGAAGTCGGGGGATTCATTTTTCTTCTCTTCTTGGTCCAAATCCGGGCCTTCTTCGAAATCTTCTTTGAATAGAGCGCCGATGGAATGAGGGATCGCCTCTTCAATAACCTCGTCAAGGAGGTCCATGTAGTCCAGCTCCTCGTGGTAAGGCATATGTTTCATTGCCTTAGGAATATGAAGCTCCACCTCGATGTTGCCGACGTTCAATGTTAGGGTACCTTCTCGCACGTCGACAATGACACCGGCGGTGGCGAGGTACGGGCGTCCAAGTATCAATGACGTATCTCCCTCCTCCTTAACGTCCATGATCACGAAGTCACATGGCAAGCATATGCCCCCCGGGACTTGTAGCGGGATGTCCTCTGCAATCCCCACCGGCCTTGTGATCCGTCCATCGGCTAATTGTATCCGCATGTCGGTGGGCTTCAATTTTGTGTCGGTATTTAGCCTTAGGAACATAGAGAGAGGCATGAGGCTAACGCTAGCCCCTAAATCCACCAATGCCTTTTGTAGAGGGACACCGCCCAAGGTGCAAGGAATTCGAAAACTCCCAGGGTCTTTGAATTTAGCCGGCTCCTTCTCTCTCTTGGTGAACCAAGAGCCCTCCTCGGCGAGCATAATCTTTTCCTTCCTCTTTCTCCCCGAAATCAAATCCTTTAAAAATTTAGCGTATGTCGGGATTTCCACGATGGCGTCGAGGAAAGGAATGTTGAGGCTAACCCCTCTCAGATACTCGAGAAACTTTGCTAGCCGTTTCTCCATTTTTGCTCCAGCAAGCCTCTGGGGGAATGGGACCGGTGGCATAAAGCGCCTCTCTTCAAGCAATTGCTCCGCTCTAGATTTCTCTTTTTCTTGCGGCTCTTTCTCCCTCTCAACTTCAACTACCTGCTCAATTGGCTCTACATTCTCCTCCACGGGCTCCTCGATAGGAATCATGGCGGGGGTGGTATCCTTCCCGCCTCTAGTAGTAACGGCAACGACGACATTGATGTGGCCGGTGTTTCCCCGTGGGTTTTGCTCGGGTTGAGCCGGTAATTGTTGAGTATTCCGATTGAGCAACGCCAATTGCTCCGAGATTTGAGCTACAACGGTCGTAAGGGAGTGGCCCGCCTTCAAGGAAGCATTGACCTTCTTTTGCTCGACCATAAACTCCTCCACTCTAGCTTCGAAGTCAGATCATTGTTGAGCTTGTGGAGGGTTTTGATTTCTCCACCCTTGATTGTATCCGGGCGGCCTATAGGGTGGAACTTTTTGCTTCGGTTGGAAATTTTGTTGTGGAGGCCCCCTCGGCGGATAGTGTTGTTGTGGTGGTGGTGGTGGTGGTGGTCGAGCTTGTTGAGGTGGTTGTTGCGGTGGGTTCAAAGCTCCTTCATTGTTGGCATAAGAGAAACCGGGATGATTTCTAGTGGCCAGATTAGCCCAATATCCTTGATTCCCCGCGACATATTGAACTTGCTCCAAGGATCCCTCTCCTTGTTCTCCTCCCAAATATGTAGCTTGAGATTGGTCTTGCCAATCACTCATTTGATTCGTTGGTACGGATGTGGAAGGGGTTCCTTGGGGCTCTGTGATAAACTTCTCCAGTCTCTCCACTACCTTGTGGAGAGAATCAAACTTGCTTGTGAGTTCCGCTACGGCCTTCGCCTCATAGATGCTAGTTGGCTTCAAGGAGGACGTAGAGTGTCCTCGCTCGTCACCCCATTGTTGATTATTTGAGACCATCTCCTCAATTAGGGCCGTAGCTTCTTCGGGAGTCTTGGATAGGATAGCACCATTTGCCGCGGCATCAATAATTTGCTTGGTCCCCGGTTGGAGACCATTGTAGAAGCTATGAACTAGCTCCCAATCTTCAATGCTATGGTGCGGGCATTGATGCTGCAAATCTTTGAAACGCTCCCAAGCCTCATAGAGCGTCTCTTGAGGTCCTTGCTTGAAGGACATAAGAGCACTCCGAATCTTTACCGTCTTGGAGGGCGGATAGAACTTGTCAATGAACGCACACGCCAACTCGTCCCATGTAGTAAAGACTCCCTCAGCTTGCATCCTCAACCAATAAAGTGCTTTGTCCTTTAATGTGAAGGGGAAGAGGCGCAGTCTGATGGCATCGATGGAGACCCCCGTCATCTGAAATGTGGCGCACTTCGACAAAAATAGCTGGATGTGGTAGTGGGGATTTTCATGGGCATTCCCATGAAATGGATCCTGCTGCATCAGAACCACTAGTCCAGTCTTCAGCTCAAAGTTCTTGTCAGCCGCCAACTCCGGCATGGCAATGGATGAGGTCGTAAAAGAGGTCTTAGGCCGGAGCCTATCTCGAATAGAAATAATCCTCGCCATTCTTGCCGCTAATTGTTCCGTAGTTTCCGGGTTGGTCATAAACCTCCCTTCCCGATCTTGTCTTCTCTCCGCTCTGATTCTCCGCGCAGTACGCTCAATCTCGGGATCAAATAATATAGCTTCAGGGTCTGCCGTCGATCTCGTGTTCATGCACGGGAAAACAAAGTTTCAAAGAAATGATTAGCACAGTGGAAGGGTTAGATAAAAAAAATAAAGAAATAAAAACAAAAAGAAGAAATAGCTAGGGTGAAAAGATCAAACGCAATCGCCTCCCCGGCAACGGCGCCAAAAACTTGATCGCTCCGGAATGTAACCCAAAAGTGCGACCGTGTAGTTTTACCGCAAGCGCATGGTGTAGCGGCGAGCGGGTTATCGAACACAGGGAGGACGAATGAAAGTGCTTGCTCCGAACAGCCTGGCTATTAAGAACGGAAGAGAGAGAATTTGCCTTTGGCGATCCTGTCACAATCGTCAGACAAAGTACGAAGATATCAAATCAAATAAAGACGCCTAGGGAATGGGGAATTCCCGCCACTCACCGTATTTCGTCAATGTGCTTCATTAGTATCAAAATTGCTAGAATAAAATTTTGGATGAACTAGTTGCAACTGAATGTAATACCTAGCTCACGCTCTCGCGCTGTTGCCGGTCTATAACTATCCTAGGTTCGAGTCCAATCTCTTGCAAACCCTAGCCTAGGCAAGCTAGCATTAGGATCAACTTCATCGTTCAATCGCGCCCCGAGCCCACTCTCGTGCAAACTCGGTCCACGACCTAGGTTGGGATAGTTCCTACCCGTCCAATCTCTTGCAAACGGGTATTGGCATGGAATTGCAACCGAGAACCCTAGTATCGGTCCAATCTCTTGCAAACCGATACTACGGAAATTCGATTCCAACCCAATTCAGATTTCTAGGGTTTCCTACCGAATTGGGATCCAATCTCTTGCAAATCCCAATCGATATGAATACCTAGCCATCCGTATTAAATCGATCCCAAACTAACCCTAATAGCAGTTCTAGCAAAATTCCTACCAATTCATCACAAATCTGAAATTGGGCTCGTAGGGTTCATCCCCACGCCCCAAGACGTAAGGACTACTCACAATTCATAGCACAAATACAAAAATAATCAATGAAATTAACAAGAGAATTCATCACAATATTGAGATAAGCAATAAAAATAGTATTTTTAGAGGAGAGAGACACAAACCAATGGAGTTCTTCCAATAATCCAACAAAAATCCACTTTTGTGTCCTCTCCAATCACAAGAATAAAAGCTAAAAAGTTAATCTAAAAAGCTGCAAAAATTAAAGAGAAAAAGCTCTCCAACCTAGGGTAAAAACATGGGTTAAATACCCCCCAAAATCGTCCAAAAAACTGTGACCAAAATGCCCATGCGCAGCCTGAAATCCGCAATTTTCACTACAAGCAGCGCGTCGCACTCGGCCGAGTGACAAAAGTTGCTCGGCCGAGTGACAAACCCTGTAAATTTCCAGTAAGTCTGGGTCTTCGGGGGTCTTCACTTCGGGGGCCGCTCGGCCGAGTGAGTTGTCATCACTCGGCCGATGGCTTCTTAGTACTCGGGCGGTCGGCATTTTCCACTCGGCCGAGTGGGTCTTCTGAAGCTCAGGCAGAAGAAAAACAGTAAGTTGGCGATTTTTGATGGGCTTCGTCTGAGTGCCACTCGGGTGGACGGGATCTCGTCACTCGGCCGATGTGGCTTCCGATGCTCGGTCGAGTGCACATATAAAACGTGTCCGATCCGGTCGGCCGAGCGGTGTCTCGCTGGTCGACCGAGTGACTCCTTCACTCGGCCGAGTGAGACACCAAAAATGCCCAAACAGCTTATTTTGGCCTCATCGTCGCTCCTGCGACGTTCTTTCTTCTTCCTCTCCTCTCCAATGGCAAAATACCCCTCGGGGAGGTCGTCGGTGACACTCTGAAGTAAGCGTATCTCGAGATCACTCCAAATCGCTCCAAATCACCTGAAATACGACAAAAACAACAAATCGTGAAAAGCATCGCAATTTCGTCGATGTATCGTGAAAAACATGATTTGGGCGATCTAAATGGCATGCAAACATGCGGGAAAAAAGTGTAAAATATGGAGTGATCAATTAGCCCTAGAAACGACTATTTGCAATCCATGGAAATATCAACAAAAGTAATAACAATAGCAATAGTAGTCAACATCGCAATAATAGACATCAAAACGATAAGGAAAGAGATAATAGATCATTTCCAAATCAATGAAGACGAAGAAATAAACTAAGAGAATTAAGATTCAAAGATTCCAAAGCAAATGCAATAATAAAAATCCAATCTTTGTCTTCAAAGCAATAACGACGGCTCAAAGCTCTCTCTAAAACTAAAACTAGAATAGGAAAGTAAGTTCCCTAAACCTAGGAATTAAAATAGGGTTATATACAAGTGGGATGGGTCCCACCAAACTTTTTTGCAAAAGCCCAACAAAACCCAGGAAAATTCGGCTGCGTCGCCGAGCTTGGTTGAGCGGCGGTGCCGCTCGGTCCGGGCTAGGGCATCGTCGTCGTCTGCTTTGTTTGAACTTTGGCTTGGGGTGCTCGGGTGCTCAGATCGAGTAGTCCTACTCGGTCGAGCTGCAGAGGCTTATGCTTGGCCTTGAAAAGTTGCTCCACCTTTAGTTTAGCTCGATCGAGTAGGGAAGTTACTCGGTCAAGCTATAAAAGGTTGGGAAGGCGTGAAAATTTGTCACTATGCTATGCGTTCAGCTCGGTCAAGTAGCGGGTCTACTCGATCGAGCAGTTTCTTCGCCTTCGCTCAGTGGCTAAGTGTTTGAAGTCTCGTCTTTAGCGCATCTGCTTGACCGAGTAGGGGAGCTAATCGGTCAGCTCTTGGAACTTTGCCTAGGAATTGCGTAGCAGCCGTCGAGTTTGATTGACCGAGTAGTGTGGCTACTCGGTTCGAGTGGTGCAGCTGCCTTGGCATTGGAGTCTTTCTTCAGATATGGCTGCTCGGCCTGAGTAGAACATCTACTCGGTCGAGCTGAGTGTAGAATCTGATAAGCTATGTGAGGGCTCCATCTCCAAGCTCTCTATCTCCTTCTTCTCTCTTCTCCTCCTCCAATCTTCTTCTCCACCTCATCAAGCACCTAGTGGACCTTGTCATTGATGCTCTGGCTAGCTTGTATGTGTCAATGTCTAAGATTTGCTCTGAATCACTCCAAAGTTCCTGAAAATCCACAAATCTCCACGAGAGTCAAATATATCGTGAAAAGCACGATAATGTATAGAAAAGTGAACTTTGGATGATGAAAATGGTATGAAAATATGCAGTAAAAGTATAGAAAATATGGACACATCACACCGCTCACCAAGGTTTGTTCGACATCTCTTACAGCCCCAGCAGCAACACTTGCTATGTTGCTGACTTAGTGAATGACATCTTCCTCTTTCAGCCTTTTATTCTTTCACAACTTCTGAAAATAATTATAGATGTGAGAATCCGCACCGGTATCAAATACCCATGCATTAGAAGTCACATAAAGGATTATACTTTGTATAACCATTATACTTGAATTTGAGGCCCCTTCTTCTTTTCCTCCAAGAACATCTTAATGTTCCTACTCCAATGCACTTTCTTATGGTAGAAATAACACTCTGCCTCTGTTGATGCCCCTTTCTTTACTTTCCCCTTTTCCTTGTCGATTGCCTCGGTTGGTTGAAGGGCCTTCTTCATCTTTCTTTTGCCCTTAGGCGTGGCGAAAGAAGAAGAGCCGACTACCAAGACTTGCCCTTCAAGCCATCCTCAAATTACCGAAGCATGATGAGGAGTTCTAGAAGTTCAACCTCGATTTTGTTCATAATAAAGTTACTTATGAACGAGGCAAACTTCGGGGGTAAGAGAATTCAAGATTAGGTCCATAGACAATTCCTGACCCAGTATAAAACCAAGCTATGCAAGCTCTTAAATGCACCAAATCATATTGAACACATTATTGAGTATTGGTTCCCCGGATTTGGTTTTGATGATGAACAAACATAAATAACGTAAACTAACTCCTTGTGAGCGCAGTTATGGAGATCGTCGCCAAACTACTTCGTACATCTAGAGCGACGTCTTGAGACTTCTCAAAGCGCGTGATCGTGTGCCTGAAGCTTCGTTGAAGCTTAAGGACCATTATTGAAGTCAAGAGTTTCGGATTGAAGCTTTGAAGACGGTTCATCAAGTTTTATTTTATAGTCTTCTAGCTTCATTTTGTATAGAATGTTAAGCTTTGAGTAGGTCTTACATTATTAGAGCTAGGATTATCATAGAAGCCCATAGAAACTTTCCCGAAGCTTCGCGCTTCATTTCGCGGCTTCTAGTGCATCTTAGTTGGTTCAAGAAGAAGAACCAACCGACTAGATGGCAATCTAGTCGGTCAGCAATCCTTCATGAACCGATTAGATCCTACTCAATTTCAACTCATTCACTGTTTACAGTTAGTCGGTCCAAGAAGGTTCATCAATCGACTAGTTGTCAAACTAGTCGGTTAGGAATCCTTCTTAGACCGACTAGTTATGTCTTTCATTTTATAGCCTGAGCTACTGTTTATCGTTAGTCGGTCAAAGAACAATCATCGACCGACTAGTTGAGAAACTAGTCGGTTGGAATTTGTTCTTAGACCGACTAGTGCTGCTTGATTTCAGCCTATCATGTTTCAACTCTTAGTCGGTCAAAGAACACTCACCGACCGACTAGTTGTCAAACTAGTCAGTTGGCAAGTCTTCTTAGACCGACTAGTTCTCTATCTCCTGAAATTTTCATATTGGCTGTTCTCCAGTTAGTCGGTTCATGTTGAATCACCGACCGACTAGTTGACAAACTAGTCGGTCAGTGATCCTTCTTTGACCGACTAGACTGCTTCAGAATAGAGCCGTTGGATCATTAAATGCCACGATTTTTGCTCTCTCTTTCCTCTATCCTGTATATACTTGAAGGGCTTCTTGCTAAGCATTCAAGGCTGATATTTTTGAGGTTTAGAGAAATCAAAGAGGAGCCATTCAACTCTATTTCAAAGCTCTCTCTTCTCACAAGAATCTATCCCTCAACTTCTTGAGCCCTAATTCCTCAAGAGAGATTCTCTCCATTGTGAGCCTCTTAAGCTAAGAACTTGATTCAAGGTCACCAACTCCTCCCTAGACATCTATTACTGGTCATCTACTTGGAGCTAGGGTTTGGTGCCTTCTTCTTCCTCAAAATCCTTCTTGCCCTAATATTGGTAAGTTTACTCAAGGCATATGATTTTGTTGGTAAGCATTTCGTATTTCATTTACTTTGAATATTGCAAGTTTTAATCTCGGTTGTGAGAGTTGTGTGTGATCCCGGTTTGTGGGAGTCACATTTTTATTTGTGTATGATTTGATCTTGTAGAGGTTTTCTACAAGTATTTCATAGTGCAAATTTGAGTTAGAAGTTTCTAACTCAAGTATCCGGAGGGGATCCAGGTGTTTGGGACGTAGGATCACCGGGAACAAGTCGGGGAGACTTGGGTGGATCCGAACCCGTTATATCGTATTGTTTGCGTTGATTAATACTTGTTGTTTGTAGTTATTCCGCATTGTTGTTTGTGTTTTACACAATAATTAGGAATAACACTCTTGATTATTTTAAAGTACTATACACCCCCCCTCTAGTACTTGTGCAGTAGCTACGCATGGCATTACACACATGGTCTTTGATATGCTCATATTTTGCATGATTAGTCGCATATTTCCATGATGCAGTTCACCCTCCAATTCCTCATTTTATACGCTTTTATACAACTATTTGGGACTATTTGACTTGGAGAGCGTTTGTTCTTATTTCAGGGATTTGGAGTGATATTGGAGCAATTTGGAATCAAGGGGATGATCGACGATGCTGGAGCACCAAGAAGACTCATGATGACATATTTGAGGTGCCAAAGAAGAAGGCCAAAGAAGAGGGCCAACGAAGAGGAATGAAGTAGAAGAGAGCAAAAGAGATGAAGCTTCACGACCCTGTCAGCATTTCTAGGATACATGGCTGAGTGGTCATCCCACTCGGTCCGAGTAGGTGTAAACGAAGAGTTGGAAAGAAGATGACATAGCAGCTGATGAGCATACAAATCTGCTCGGATCGAGTGAACTTCCCACTCGGTCGAGTGAAAATCAAGGCAGAACAACATTTCCAAGCCAAAGTCGAGGCTCTGTACTCGACCGAGTCACTTGGTCACTCGGACCGAGTCACCTAGGCACTCTATCCGAGTGACCACTATTCCAGCCGAGAGACTAAAGGAGCTGGATCAAGATTCAAGCTGTTTTGGGCCGACTCGACCAAGTAGCCTTGTCCATTCGGTCGAGTCGGGCGGGTCGCCAGTGCTGGAGTGAGTTCGTCATTGGGTTTTGTTGGGTTTAATGGGTCTAAAAACCCACTTGTATTTAAGAAAACACTACCATAGGGTTTAGGGAGGCTGAAAAATAGAAGGTAGCAACCACATCATTTTAGGGGTTTCTCCCTCCTTTTTTATTGTTTTATTGTTTTTAGGTTAGTTTTAGGGTTAGCTCGTGTTCTTAAAGCTCTTTTTGGGAGCTATGCCATGCTGTAGTCCTCTCCTTCATTGTAATCATCTAAGTACCCTAGTTATTTCTGATTTTAATCAGTTCTTTGTGTTTTCTATTATGGTAGCAATGCTTTCTAATGTTTTCATGTCTATTGCTACGCTAGAGTAGTTCTATTGCTAGGGTTAGGTTGAATCCTATTGCTAGGGCATCATATTTGATGGGGATGATGATCCAAGATATTGGTATCAAACCCATCTCGAATTTTTGGGGTTCTTTGAATGTTGGGAAATTAGTCTAGGGAAGGGATTTGACCACAATCGGTTCTTGGAATCGACAACCCTAGAACCCTTGAATTGCAACCATTGGTGGTTGATGAACTCACCCTAGGATAAACCCAATAATCAAGGTTATTCCGTATTAAGATGATACACGATGGTAGCATCGATAGCGATCCAAGATATTGGCATCACTACAACGTGGACTAGAATCGAGGGAGCCGTAGAGTTATGTTGTGGTTTTTTATCATCGAGGTGACGTGAATTCGATAGACATGGTGATCTATGAAAGTGGCCCTCGTCCTGAGAAGTCCTCTCATGTCCGAATAAGGTTGTAACATCGTCGATCTAGGCACGGTGGTCCATGATAGTGGCATCAACCTTAGTCGTTCGTTACACCCCTATATTGCTTACTAGGTGATCCACGATGGTGGCACTGAAGTAAAGAGCCCGCACAACATATTTTTGACTCGTCAGACAATTCAATCCCTAGACACGTATGAGCTTCATTCGTGCCCGAAGTAGAAGGGAGGATACCGAAACCCTAGTGATATTTCTCTCATTTGTTTTCTCTTTGTTTTAATTCTTTCTTTGCAGAGTCAGTTTGTGATATCGAGTGACACGACCTTCACATCCATCACCATTATGACATTTCGTAATCCACCTCTACCAATAAAATTAGCAAGTCTAACTCAACCTGGGAATCGATAGGTAGTGTTGGCACACAACCTCCCAGTGTTCGATATCTGCTTGTCGCTATATCGTGCCCTTACGGTATGATGACATCCGTCCTCAGGTTGCATTCCAGTTTCGATCTAGTTATCAGCATTCGTACTGTAACGAGGTAGTTTTCGAGGTACAAATCGGGACGCATCAAGTCTTTGGCACCGTTGCCATTGAGGCTATTCGGTCCCGCAAGTGCACGGTGTCCAGAGCTTTGTAGTATAGTAAAGGTTGTCGATCCATAGGGAAGGCGATTGGTATAAGCCTTGGGTTTACAGTTCAGAGTGGTGTAATTGTGCTAGTATGTGGGTGTACCCAAGAGTTTGTCACAGTTATCTCTTATGATTTCTAACAATAAAGGGAAAATAAGGCACCAGGAATCACCACTAGGATCATTGGATGTCGATGCTAAGTTATAATTCTTTGGTTGAATTAGTTTCAAAGAGCGAGATTATCGCGTCTTGAACGAGAAATTCGTAGCCAACTATCATTGAACTACTCATCTAATGCATCTACTCATCTAACGTATCCAGTGCTTAGCCCCACCATTATGGATGGCTTTACACACAATACGATCATTACGATTGACAATTGATTCTCAATCTCCGCTCACGTCACTATCGTGAATTAGAGCTTGGATCCGTGATGTGATGGCTCTTATTGATGCTACTATTGTAGATCATCAATTAGGGATACAGAGGCATTGGTGGAGACCCGTAGAGTGCGTCCACTATCGTGTATCATGAACCCTAAATGAATCAACTACTGATCCTAATCAAGCATATATGGCAATTTCTACGGCACGTGCCACTATCGTAGTTCACAAACCCTCGATGAGAACCCTCTAGACTTGGGTAGATCAGTCACATCACAACCTTATTCACCAAATTAACCTAAAAATCATAGCTTTAACATCTAAACCCTCAAATCCTAGGGCTCATCCATTAGCCCTAGATGAAATTACTCATAAATCATGGTAGAAATAATAAAAATGATAAAAATAATAAGATTAAACATCATCGCAATAATTGATAATCAAAACAATAAAGATGGAGAAGAAAACGATACTACACCAATAGAAAAAGAGAGAGCTCTTCAGAAAATTAAGAACCCGTAAGTTTCCAAGCAAAAATCTCCTCCAAAAGCCTACTCTCTTCTCAAGAGAATATGAGGCTACTCTAAAAACGAAATTCCACTTAATTTTGGATCCCATTAACCTAGGAAAGTTAATTACTTTATACACAATCAGGTTTGAACCTGTTAAAAACAAAATAAACTCCTCAAATCGAGTCGGCTTTTACGCCTGCAAGAGAATATGAGGCTACTCTAAAATCTCCTCCAAATAAACTCCTCATATTCTCTTCTCAAGAGAATATGAGGCTACTCTAAAAAAGAAATTCCACTTAATTTTGGATCCCATTAACCTAGGAAAGTTAATTACTTTATACACAATCAGGTTTGAACCTGTTAAAAACAAAATAAACTCCTCAAATCGAGTCGGCTTTTACGCCTGCAAGCCACCTGTCTCGATCGAGTGGTGATGCCACTCGATCTAAGTCGGTTTTTGAAGCCCTGTCGTCTCAATCTAATGCCTTAGCTTCGTGGCTAGAAGAGTTTCCACTCGGACCGAGTGGATGGTCCACTCAGTCAAGTTTAGAACCTCGATCTTGGCTCAAATGACGTTCTGCCTTAATTTCTGCTCGACCGAGTTACCTAGGAACTCGGTCGAGTGAACAAGTCTGCTCAATCGAGTTCTGGTTCTCGATAAACACTTGAAAATGGCCGTTCTGTCAAAATTTCTGCTCGAACGAGTAGCAAAGCTACTCGGTCAAGTGACTTCTTACGCTCTCCAAAAGGCTAAGTGTTGAAGCTGCTCCTCTTTTACCTTACCCACTTGAACTGAGTGGGATTGCCACTCGGATCAAGTGGTCTGGAATTGCTGAGGGATGTTGAAGCTTCATTATTTCTTTGGCCAAAACCTACTCGGACCGAGGGGACACGTCCACTCGGTAGAGTCACCTGGAAATGCTGATAACATTGTGAAGCCTCATCCCTCTTACTCTCTTCTCATTCCTTCCTCCTCTTCTCCTCAAATCCTCTTCTCCACCAATTTGAGCACCTAACAGGCTATGCCGTTGATGCTCCTGCCACCTCGGATGTGTCCATAACTCCAATTTGCTTCAAATCACCTTGAAACTCCTAAAAATGGAATAGACGCTCTGAAAGCAATATAATCCAATAAACGACCAAATAAGCGATAAGAACGAGTTTCGAGCAACTAAAATGGCATGACTTGATGCAATAAAAGTATGGAAACTATGGACACATCAAAATCTCCCAAGCTTACCTCTTACTCGTCCTCGAGGAAGACAAACGAAAAGCTCACCGGAGGATAAAAATAAAAAAGTGGAAAAGTCGAAGTTAAGAAAGAGCGACTAAATCATCTCCTCATTTCATATGCATGTGGAGACACTTTAACTAAGCAATTAAAAGCACACGACTCACAAGAACAGCATCAAGTCTAACATCGATTATATACCATGGATTTTCAATGAATAAACAGAACTTCGTCAGGGTGAACCCATCTCGCCTTTCCTCTTCGTCGTTATCATGGAGGCCTTCACTCTTCTCATAGACCTGGCTTCGTCTTCTGGCGCCATTCGACACCCAAAGAGGGGGGGGGGGTCTGGGTATTCTCTCCCATCTCCTTTTTGCTGATGATATGCTTGTCTTCTGTAAGGCCGAGGTCTCTTCTTTTGAGGAGCTTGGTAGGTTGCTTGGCTCTTTCCATCTCCTGACGGGCCTCGAGGCGAATAAGGGAAAGAGTAAGTTGATGCTAAGAAAAGGTTGCAGCAATGCGGATGAGCTTTCCACCATTCTTGGTATCCCTGTTGCCCTCCCTCATGTGAAGTATCTGGGTCTTCCCCTATCGTATACCTACCCCTCGGTGAGACTCTTTTTTGGGCTCATTGATAAGTGCACAGCAAAGATCTCTTGTTGGTCCTCTAGGCTCCTCTCCACTTCTGGGTGCATCGAGCTTGTGCGCATCGTCATTCATGGGTTTGTCTCCTACTGGATCCAGTCCTTTCACATCCCTTCATCCGTTCTTCGGGAGATTGATCACCTTAGCTGTGACTTCATTTGGGGATCCAGACTTCACCTTTGGAGATGAGAGGATGTCTGCCTTCCTAATCGTGAGGGGGAGGGGGGGGGGTTGGCATGCGCTCTTTGGGGGAGGTTGGCGTGGCGGCTGGTGCAAAGTTGTTGTGGCGTCTTCTTCACTCTCCCTTTCCTTGGGCCTCCGTATGTGGGACAAGTATATGAAGCATACCCCTCTCTTTCAGTGTGAGGCGACGGTCTTTGACTCGGGCTCCTGGAAGCATGTCCTTCGCTGTCGTGATTCTACTGTTTCTTGCTTTCATAGGGTTGTGGGGGATGGTAGATCCTCGTCTTTCTGGTTCGACCCATGGCTCCTATGTGGCCCCCTGGCTGGACTGTGCTCAGATGCCCACTATCTGAGACATCGACAGGTTGCTGATTTCTGAGATGGTGAGTCCTGGCGTTTCCCCGGTAGCATTGCCCACCTCGTCCCTCATCTCGCATCTACTCTCCTCCTGGGTGGTCCTGATTCTTGGTCCTGGACTTTGTCTGAAGGCTGCTCTCTTCGTGCTGCCTGGTTTAGTACTCGCCGATGCTCTCCTCCATCTCGTCTCGTGCCCTTGATCTGGTTTTCGGGGCACATCCCTAAGTTTTCTCTCACTCTGTTGTAAGTTCTCACTGATAGAATCCCTACCACCCACCAGCTTGCCAGGCGTGGCATCCGTGCGTAGGCCCCTTGCGTCCTCTGTGGCTCCCATCCGGAGACGACTCGTCACATCTTCTTCCGCTATTAGTACAATTCTTTTGTTTGGGCAGTGTGCAAACTCCACCTTGGCCTTTCCTCCTACTCCAGATCCATCACTGTTAATGCGCACTTGCTTCGGAGGATGTCTGGAGCAATGTGGAAAACCACCACCCGGGGTAAGCTTACCATGATGGTCTTCTCCGCTGCAGTTTGGCACATCTGGAGGGAGCAGAACACCCGCATTTTCTGCTCTAGGGAGTCTGCCAGAGATGTCCTGCTCTCTAGGATTTCATCTGATGTTTTTGATGCTATGGTCGCCTGTGACCTTGAGGAGGTTGATTTTGTAGATCGCTCTATTTTTTAGAACTGGGGGATCTCATAGGACGTTTTTGTGTGCCTCCCCCTGCTTAGTTTTTTTCCTTTCTTGGAGTGTGCCTGGTAGTCCTGGTGTAAGGTGACTACTTCCCAGCCTCTCCCGTGCCTGCCCTTCTAGTTGGTGCATTCCATGATGTAGATGCTTGTTTATACATATATATACATACTCACTTACCTTCCAAAAAAAGAATAAACAGAACTCGAAATTGAAGATACGAGATGAAATTGGAGAAAAATTTCCTATCATAGTTTACTAATCAATATACTAAGTCCACAATTTGAATCTCAAATCTCCACAACTCATTATCTATCCAGCATACAATGTCATGATTAATTTTTCAAGCATGCAAGATAATTTCTTTTTAATCGACTTTCATAAGCAAAGATAGTAAATTCAATTAAAGTTGGAAATAACCACACTAAACTTTTTCACGAATCCTAGAAAAACTTCAACCTTGCCATGCCCTTATTCTCTATAGAAAATGGGGTAGGGATATGAGATTTTCCTTTTTACGATTGTTTTTTGGTTATTTTCTCTTTTTTTGGTGTTTCTTTTTATTTATATACACGAGATAACTCAATATATATAAAGGCGGCCTATGCATCCTAGACCAGTCGATCTTAGGGCACCGGGTTACGAAGAACCCCTCGGGCCTTTTATTTAGATATTTTTGAATTTTTGAATTTTTGATGGTTTTGGGATTTTTACAAACTCACGTAAACGCGATGTAATGATAATCACGATCAAAGATCATTATTGGCTATATACAAAAGAAAAATAAAAAGATAGAATTTGGGACATGGTTTAGCATCGAAATTTCTGATCAACGCTACTCAAGCGTCATGGGTTATCCAAATCCTTTTGAATTATTACTCATTATGAAAAATATCGCAAACATACAATCAAGTAATTATTCATTCAATCTTCGATTAAGTCGTGCAAATTCAGCTTAACTGTTTCGAGAATATTCATTGTGGAGAAATATGAAATCAAATCATGAAAAAGCATAATAAACTAGCATCCTAATCAAGGAATTAACTCCAATTCATCAAGCAAGGAGTTCAGAATAAAAATCCATCTTATATAGTTCAATTAAGTATAATAGACTCAGAAAATGCTATGTGAGAGTGAGAAGAAATAGTTGAGTGCGCGTAGCTTATAGTGCAATCATAGGAGAATCATCTTTAGTCTAAAGAAAAAGAAAAGAAAAGAAAGAAAAATGAGAAAACAAGTATGCAAGCACTCAAAATAGAAAAAAGAAAATGATGATTCTAAAAAGAGGGAAATGAGTAGAAAATGATATGAAAATTAAAGAAAAGATGAAAAATAAAGAAAGTAAAAAGCGAAAGCGACACTCCCCCAAGCTAAACGTAGCACTGTCCTCACTGCTGAGAACAACAACCAGTCGGATGGTGAAATCGAGGGGTGAGGGGTGGGTGGGTAAAAAGAAAAATAAAAGAAAAAGAAATAAAATCCTGGAAAGTAAAAATAATAAAGGAATAATGATCCAAATGCAACTTTATGATCCTAAACTTGAAATGCAAAACATGCATACAAATGATGCAATGGAATGGATGCAGTTAAATGTGTTCTCCCCCAAGCTATCAGAAGCGGTGCCCTGAAAGTGTAGACAACTATGCACATAAATAATAAGGGGAGAACCGGAGCAAAATATCAAATCAGACAGCAGCACCACCCTCTGGGGTAGTGATGGGTCCCGCTGCTGTGGACCATATGTGGCATCAGATGGTGGTGCTAATGATTGTCACGCCCCGCTTCCCAATATACTTGGAAGTGAGGACGCGAGCGGGTCCGCATGTGCAAGCAAGGAGGAGGTACTTTTGTTTTTCTTTCATCCTTGACTTAAACACAATAAGCGTCTGTGTGAAATCTCGCAGGTTCTTGCATACATACTCAAAACAACACAGATACTCAATTTTACAACTCCAATACCCAGATTATATGTACACAGATAAATCCTAGCATGTCCATTACAAACAGTTACACGAAAATAAAGTACACCTGAATAAAGTACAACACAACTATTTAAATTATAGGGGCGTTGCGAAAACACGTCGTTCCTCAGCAGTGGATCTCAGCGTCCGGATACCCCTGGTAAACTAGCTCAGTCTCGAAGTATACTCCTCTGTAAGATCTGTCTCAAAACCTGACGTATATTTCACAAGATAACAAACAGGGAAATATACGTCAGCGAGGGTCGCTCGACAAGTTTTAAAACATTATAAAGATGGACCCTTGGTAAGATAATATAATATATATAGTTTGTAAAATTGTGAAAATGAGAAACACATTATGTTCACAGTATTAAGTGTAGGAGCAACATAAGAAAGCATGACAAAGTGTAGTAAACATAGTAAGGAGTATGACAATGTGTAGTGAGCATGGCAAAGTGTAGTGTAAAGAGCAAAGTGTAGTGAGCATGGCAAAGCTAGTGTACAAAGTAAAGTGTAGTGAGGATGGAAAACGAGCAGGTAAGTGCGTAACTAACAGTTTACATAATTTATGATAGCAATAATAGAAAGTAAGGAGAGTGCCAATCGATTACTTAATCTAGTGACAAGCCCAATGTCTGAGGGCTGAAGAAACTACAAGTACACCCAAACCAACGGAAGCTACCCGTGGTTCTGTACTTACCGACCACATCCAGGCGATGGTCATATTTATCTGTGGGGTGAAATCTAGCATTCTGACCTCTACTACAATGGACTACCCCACCCAAAAATGTCATTGTGTATCTGGATATTCAATGTTTGCCATGTGGCCAATATTCCATAAATGCCCTGAGGGCCCAGTATTCCGTATATGCCCTGAGGCCCAATATCACAATGCATAAGGGTGGACAATCCACAGTCAATGGTATAACAAGCAATGAAAATATTTTATGCACATTATTAAAGTGATATCAACATTTAATCTTTCCCATGATACTGTGAATTAATGGCATTTGATAGTAAGGGCAAACCAATATGTATAATTAAAACTTATCGCCAGGTCTGTTGAATTAGTTCAAATGTTATTTAGGCAACAAACTTATAAGCGGTTGTTATTTTTACAGTACTAACGGCGTGCGTTGTATCTTAAGTTTGTATACGATAAAAATAGTTGCCTGATTGAGCCGATTTTGGTGTCCATGTGGTCTCAACGAGATGCGTGATTTATCTGCGACATTAGATTTAAATAATTAGATAAAGAATTTGGTTAATGATTCTATCCCAAACTTATATCATACTGGTTATATGATATATATATATATATATATATATATATATATATATATATATATATATATATATATATATATAGCGATCTTCCGTTGCGAAAAAACCCATGCGAAAGCCGTGCGAAAACATTTTTTATATTTTTTTGAAATTTTTTTTTTCAAAAATTCTTTTTTTGATGTTTAATCCATACAAATATATACCCCAGGGAAAATAATGGGTGAACCCGTTGGGCATTAGAGCACCCATCCACCCGTTACAAATTTAACGGTCTCAAATCGTGCGAATTTGATGAAATGCCTTGATCGAAGACCAAATGACATTATTTCTCAACCATTATTTTTTGAGGGGGGTATAACAACATATAATGAGGGTGGAAAAAAGAATTTTTGAAAAAAAAAATTTCAAAAAAAAGATAAAAACATTTTCGCACCGTGCGAAATGTTCTCATTTGAAAATTTTCCTATATATATATATATATATATAAACATGAGAGGCGGCTCCGAGCTTTGCGGAGGCGATCAGGAACTAGGGTTGGCGAAAGGAGGCGGCTGCGTGACGACTACTGAATCAAGATGGATACTGCTAGGAAATGGAGTGGGAGATGCAGGTGCCGGCGGTTCAAAGGATGCTTGCCCTGCGTCTGGGGTGGATGCGGGACGGAACGCGCATGGGATTTCACTTCCTGGGGCTGCGTTGGGAGCGGGGGATAACACGCCTGTGACTGGGCAATCTAATGTTAGGGTCTCATTGGGTCGGCCAAATATTTTACGGAGGATGACTGCTGATGATGTTGGTGATTGCACTGCTGACGGCGAGGGATGGCAAGAGGTTCGTAGATCACGGCCTCGCCTAGGAAATACACGCGCTGGAGGTCCGCCAGCGAGACCACCTCTGGGTAGGTGGCGGGGTCCTGCTATGGAGAGGCAACGGGCACATCACCTCTCATCAAAGAAGACTACTATAAAGTCGGGCCCAACTGCCAGACATGTGTTCGATAAAATTCCCCAGAGGCCTACAGCTCCATTAACGATTGACACAAGTGTTGGGAAACGATCTTGGATCGATGTATGTGCTGAAAGACGTTCCTATGGATCGGGGTTGGCGATGACCTATGTGGCTCCCGTTCCCACTGCGGATGGCTCACCGCGTGCTCGGGTTCCTAGTTCATTGGTGGAGAGGGGTGCTGAGAGGTGGAAACATACCCTAGTTGGCTATGTAGTTGGTGATATTCCTTATTATGGTCAAATAGTAGCTTGGATGGAGAGGTTGTGGAAATTAAGGAAGAAAGTTCAGGTCTATAGCAAGGACAATGGCTTCTTCTATTTCAGATTTGAGGCCCCTGAAGAATGCGAGAGGATTCTCAAAGGGGGTCCTTGGTTGTTTGATGGGCGCTTGGTGGTGTTGAAAAAATGGAGCCTTGATCTACAGCATGATAGGGATATACTCACCTCCGTCCCAGTATGGATACAATTACATGGCCTCCCACTCTATTTGTGGAATCTGGAAACTCTCAATATCATTGCGTCTGTAATTGGTACCCCTATGTGTCTGGATCGAGCTACAGCAAATCTGGAAAGGCTCACATATGCACGGTGCCTAGTCGAAGTGGAAGCAAAAGCCCCGTTGCGCAAATCAGTCGATGTGGAGCTAGATGGGGGTGTGCTTTTAACTGTAGAGGTGAAGTACGAAGGAGAGCCACCAAGGTGCAGTAAATGCACCAGCTTTGGACACACGGATTACCAGTGTCCTGCCATTGCGGATTCAATCCAAGACAATAATCCACCATGCGGCCAAGATATTTCAGGAGGAAAGGTGAATGATCATAACACAACAGCATTGGATGCCTCAGGAGATGTGAATGAGGATGACAATCTTGACCTGGAAGTACATGTGGATACTGTGAATATTCCAACGGAGGGAACAATTCAAACTACCGTGACTGAGGGTGGTGAACCCTTGGATGCGGGGATAGCTGTTGGCAATGTGCGCCTAGAAACGGAAGACATTTCAGGGGAGGCCTTACATGACAGGGCGGAACAAATTGAGACGGGGGATCAGGGAGCGTAGGGTGACTCTGAGAATGGTGCAGGCGTTGGAGATGGCCGAAAATGCATACCAGCACAAGTTTCACCCGTGTCTGCCTCTAATGCTACCAACAATGGGCGATTGAGGCACCCTGCATTACCATCGCTACTGGATACCTCAGTTGAGGGATTGGATAGTGTGCCTAATGTATTGGCGGTAGACAACCCAGTCTGGATTGCAGAGGAGCTGAGTCTTCAACAACTCAAGGAGGAAGTCAAGAAAGGAAGGAGGAAGATTGAATGCCCTGTGGATTCCAGTGCTAGGCACAGCACAAGGATTCAGGGGAGCGTTCTCAAAACCACTGTTGGTTAATGACAGTGCTCATATGGAATACACGGGGGTTGAATAACCCTGTGCGTCGTAGGGACCTTCGCGATAGGATTTCTTCGTCAAAGCCAACAGCTATAATCCTATTGGAAACAAAGCTTAAGTCAACGGTAGGCGTAATTCCTAAAAACTGGACGACTTTTGACAATCTGTGTATTACTAGGGGTGGGCGGGTTGTCATGGCCGTGGATTCTTCAATCTGGCATGCCACTCTTTATTCTTCTTCACAGCAGCATCTAACCATTTCCTGCACAAATCTGGGAGGTTTCTCTTTCTCTTTAACTGGAGTTTATGGGTGACACACACTAGGGGAAAGAAAGGAGTTGTGGGATTGTCTGAAAGGAGATGCGGCCACGTTAAATGGGGGTGCGTGGTTGATAGGGGGAGATTTTAACACTGTTCTGAAGGCCTCGGACAAAATTGGGGGAAGGAGGCTGAATCAAAACTTGCTGCTAGACTACAATGAATGCATCAGTACTTGCCAACTACATGAGATTAAATGTACGGGAGAAAAATTCAGCTGGTGCAATAATAGAAGGGGCGAAGGCCGGATTCATGCTCGTCTGGATAGAGTCTTTGTGAATGGCAATTGGGTGTCACTGCTATCTGATTCATATATGGAGTACTTGGACCCGCAAACAAGTGATCATGCCCCTATGGTTATACATCTTCACCCTAAGGTACATTCTGACCCAAAACCATTCAAGTTCTTTAATTATTGGACCAAATGCCAGGGAATTTCTGAAGTTGTGGAGAGGAGTTGGGGGGTCTAAGTTGCTGGCACCCCTATGTATTGTGTGACCCAAAAACTTAAAAGACTTAGGCCTGTTTTGCGAAAATTGGGCCGCATCTATCAATGCTACCAAGCTGGTCAATTCAAGCCGTGCCAAGATGGAATCTATAAGAGGCAATCCCATGTTACATTCTGATGAGTCTATCCAAGCTCTTGAACAAGCTGCCATGAAGGATCTAGCAAATTCTATGGGGCTGGAGGATGAGATGTATCGCCAGAAAAGTAGACAGGAGTGGATTTCGTTGGGGGACCGTAATACAAAATTTTTTTATAGCGCCATGAAGTCGAGGCAAAATCACAATAGCTTGAGCCACTTTGTGGATTCTATGGGTAGGCGATCCATGTGTTATGATGCTCTGAAGAAGGAAGCTACAGATTACTATATGGGGCTCTATAACCAAAATTCCTATGCTCGATCTTTTTCTACTCTCAATCCTAAACGCATTCTAACGGAGGAGGCTGCAACCTGGCTGACTAGGAAAATTTCAAATGAGGAAATCAGGGCTGCTTTATTTCAGATGGGGCCTGATAAAGCTCCTGGACCTGATGGGTATAATGCACATTTCTTCCAACATTTCTGGTACCTGGTGGGTGAGGATGTCTCTTTGGCAGTAAATTCTTTTTTTATCTCAGGCTCTCTCCTAAGGCAGGTCAACCACACTCATCTTACTCTTGTACCTAAGACTTCTAATGCTACTACATTGGGCGCCTATAGGCCTATTGCCTGTTGCAATGTTTTATATAAAATCATTACTAAAATTATCTGCAACAGGCTAAAAGTGGTGATCCATGAGCTGATTTCCCCAAATCAGGCGGCTTTTCTTAAGGGAAGGTTGTTATCTGACTGTACCCTTATTGCACACGAACAGATAAGAGACTTCAGTAACCTTATGGGAGGGCGGGCTTGTATCAAGTTTGACTTGCGGAAGGCATTTGATTCTGTTAACATGGAATTTATTCTTTACTTCATGGCGCAGATGGGATTTCCATTTGCTTTTATATCTTGGATCAGAGAGTGCATCTCTACTCCCACATTCTCTGTAATGATACAAGGAGCCCCCGTGGGTTATTTTGAAGGCAACAGGGGGATAAGGCAAGGTGATCCTCTCTCACCATACCTATTTGTTATTGTAATGGAAGCTTTCTACATCTTAATGTCTAAAAGTATTGGTAGTGGTGCCCTCCAAGCCATGAAACGTTCGGGTACCATTTCTCACCTACTATTTGCAGATGACCTTCTGGTGTTCTGCAGAGCAAATATCAAATCTTTTATGTCCATAAAGTCCTTGCTCCATGAATTTGAGAATTATACTGGCCTCCAAGTTAATTGTGATAAAAGTGCCATGCTATTCAGCAAAGGTGCCAAAAACAGGTCTGTTCTGGCAGATTGTTTGGGCATCAAAATATCTACTACTATCACCACATATCTTGGACTTCCTTTATCATCAAAATACCGCAGAGCTCCTATGTACAGCAGGCTGGTAGATAAGTGCCGGAAGAGGCTTATGAGTTGGTCGTCTACTATGTTATCTATTTCAGGGAGGATTGAGCTAGTCAAATCAGTCATATACGGTATGGTAGCTTTTTGGCTCCAGGCCTATCATATGCCATTTACTATTGTGCGGGAAATTTCATCTCTCTGCAGGCGCTTCATTATGGGTTCCTCTGTGCTTGGGCGTGGAAGGACATCTGTACTCCAAAATCTGAAGGTGGAGTGGGTTTACGTTTATTGGAGGATCTTAATGTAGCGGCAGGGATAAGACTGACATGGAGATACCTTACTTCTAATAGCCTATGGGCCAAGCAAATGAGAGCTAGATATGATGGGGCGAGGGGTTTTTTTGTTGCTAAGGGGCTAGTTACACACTCTGGCACTTGGAAAAACGTGTTGAGCTGTAGGACTGTGACTAACAGGTTTATTAAGAGAGTGGTGAAAGATGGTTGTTCTACTCTATTCTGGCACGACTATTGGCTGGATTGTGGACCCCTGAAGAATTTAGTAGCAGTGCCTGAGGAATCCTCTATGAAGCATGTTTGTGATTACTGGGAGAAGGGAAATTGGGTGAATGACCTCGAGCTGGACCACGTGTGGCAACACATTGCTACAGCTAAGGTCACGCACGGCAATGACCATTGGGTTTGGGCCCCTGCTACTAGTAGCCGTAGGCCTGCAATTGCATCTGTTGGGAGGTGTGGGCAAGCATCAGGTGTACATGATGATATGTTCAGCTTTAAGGAGGCCTGGGAAGGGGTTCGGCAGCGGAATGTACCCTTCCATTTCCACAAGCTTGTTTGGTTTCCAGGCCACATACCCAAATGGTCCCTAACTCTCCTCCGGGCGCTACGGGGCAAGCTCCTTACTAGAGATATTATTGGCAGATGGGATTTTAACAAGCCAACAAATTGCGTTCTCTGTGAGGGTAATCATATTGAAAGTGTTAATCATTTATTCTTCAATTGCAATTACTCCCGTTATCTTCTACAGAGGTCTTTACTTAAGTTGAAGGCCATTACCCAATTGGACTCTCCTATAACAGAAATTGGGAACTTTTATATGCACAACTATGGGGGGAAGAGTACTTTGTGTAGATTGGCGAGAATAGTTCTCTCATGCATGGCTTGGCATATTCGGCGTGAAAGAAACAATCGAGTTTTTGAAGGGAAAAGTAAGGGGAAAACGGAGATTTTTGAGGTGATGGCAGCAGATGTCCGCTTGGCTATGAGGGGTATTGAACCAACTACTGCAGAGGAGGCTACGGTCTATGCTAATTGGGAATTCAGAGATTTGGGATAATTTTTTGGTTACCATATTCATATTCATTGCCATGTATAGATTCCTTTAGGGTGGGGTTCCTTTGTTAAAGAGTGACGGCGCTTGTGCCCTATCCTCTTTACATCTGAACCTCAAGCCTAAACTATATAGAGCTGTATATTACTCATTCAATAAAGATTCACTAACTCTTCAATATATATATATATAATAAAAATGAGCGAAAATAACAGAGCGAGGGACTATGGCGATCCAGGCGGCGGCCAGCAGAACCCTTCTTCAGGCGGTGGATCTAGAGACTTGGGTAAGGGCAAGGTTCCCGGCGGTGGATCTAGAGACTTGGGTGATGACAAGGTTCTAGGCGGTGGCAAGACAGGTACTTTTAGGGAGCGAGGGTCTTTGTCAATCAGGGTTCAGGGCGATCCGGGCGCTGGGTCTTCCGGCGTCAAGGAGGGTTGCGACTCCGGTATACAACCTTCCATCCTGCATCAGGATGTTGCTGCGACGTCTATCAACGGGGTCTCCGGCCATTCTGAGAGATCTGTTGATGGGGTTTCAGCGGTGAAGATTCCTACTTCGGAGCGGGATCTCAAGGCGACTGGAGGGCTTTATGGGGTGAAGTCCTCTGATGTGGGGCACGGGTTGGAAGGGGACTGGAAAGTTGTTACTCGGAAGAGGAAGACAGGGGGATTAGGATCGGGGCTGGGAGGCGTCGGGAAGATGAACGGCTGATCAACGTCCACCTTTCGTAAGGGCGACTACGTTGATGCCAGACAACGTTTTGTGAAAATGAAAGGTAACCAAAATTCTTTCAATCACTTCGAGAAATCTGGTGTTGCTCAAAGGGTGCTTGATAAAATGCATGTGAGACCGAAGGTGGATATTAAGATTGATACTAAAGGGGGACATCACTCTTGGCTCGATGTTTGCTCCAATAGGCGCAAGTACGATGCTGAGTTGGGCATGTCATTTGTTGCGCCTCGGGTAAAGGAGGATGGTACCGAGGTGGGCTGGGTGCCGAGTTCGGCCATGGCTAGGGGTAATGACCAGTGTAGAAATACTCTGGTTGGGTATGTGCTGGGGGATGCACCGTACTTTGGCCAAATAAAAGCGTGGGTTGATAGGCTTTGGTTCCTCAAAAAGGGCCTCAGGATTTATGTACGTGACAACGGTTTCTTCTGCTTTAAGTTCGAAGATAGTGCCGAGTGTGACAGGATTCTACATGGAGGACCCTGGATGTTTGATGGTAGGCTCGTTGTCCTGCAACGTTGGAGCGACACGCTCAAACTTGAGCGGGATATTCTCTCCTCAGTACCCATGTGGGTGCAACTTCATGGGGTGCCATTGGGAATGTGGACTTTAGAGATTCTAAATGTTATTGCTTCTCTGTTGGGTAAACCGCTTTGTTTGGATAGACTCACCGCGAAGAAAGAGCGCCTAACCTATGCTAGGTGCCTTGTTGATATTCATGCGGGGAAGGCTATCCCTAAACATGTTGCTATTGAGACTGAAGATGGGCACACTGTCAACATTGAGGTTAAGGTTGAAGGAGAACCTCCCCGTTGTTCCAATTGCGTTTGTTTTGGACATTCTGTGGTGCAATGTCCTGACTCGCTGAAGCTCCATTCAATCCAAAAGGAAAACACAGTTGTCATTGGTAAGGAGGCCACAAATATTGCAAATACAAATGCTGCGAGTGCATCCACTATGCCAGTAGAGATAAATGAGCAACTGGAAAATTCAAGTGTTCTTGAACCTAATGAGGTGACCCTTCCAACTAATGTAGAGGTGAATATGGAGGTCCCTGTCATTGTAAATCAAACTGCAGGCAAGGAAGGGAATTGTCATGTTCACAGTAATACCTTGCCGGCATTTACTGATTGCTCCAATGCCCAACAGGAAATTAATCAAAGCTCCAGTACCCTTCATTCGAATGAAGATACTGTTGTCCACATGGTGCCGTCTTGCGAAAATGAATATGACAAAGTTTCTGGAATCATGAAATCACCTAATTTTCAATGCTCCAATACGGAAATTAGTGGTTCTGTTAAATTGAATGTTGCTAATCCCTCTGTACACACTGGAAACCGAACTGGGTTGGATCCTACGGAGGGTATCCCGAAGCACCCCGACTTTGGGCAGTCCTTTGCCATGCCGTCCTTGGTTGAAGAGAGTATACAGCCTGATGTTGATAGAATTCCTACAGTGCTTGCAATTGACAATCCAGATTGGGATGCTAAAGAAGCTGCCCAACTCCTATTATCAAATGAAGCCTCGGCTGTTATGAAGAAACCGGAGGCGAAGCGTTTGTCTAGTACTCGTAAAAGCTCCAGGTTGCAGGCTAGCAACCATACACAAAAACCCTCTCAATAACTGTACTTATTTGGAACGTTAGGGGGTTAACTAACCCAACTCGGTGAAGGGATTTGCGTGATAGGATTCAATCAACTAAGCCTTCAGCGATGATAATTCTTGAGACTAAGCTGAAGTCCACCTTCATCAATAAAAAGCCGATTTTTCCTAAAGATTGGATATTGGTAGACAACTTCTCCCTGGCAAAGGGTGGAAGAATAATTATGTGCTTTAACCCTTTGGTATGGAATACTACTTTGATCTCTAGCTCAGACCAACATATTACTATCCACTGCTGTAATAATGGGGGTTTCAGCTGCGCTATCACTGGAATCTATGCCCGTAACACTATTGCCGAACGGAAGGGTCTTTGGGAGTGCCTAAAGAAGGATGCCATGACTGTGGATAGGGAGGCATGGTTGGTAGGTGGTGATTTCAACATCGTGCTTTTCAGTAAGGACAAAATTGGGGGCCGTAAGCTTGATGAAAGAATGTTAAGGGATTTTAATCACTGCATTGTTGATTGCCATCTACATGAACTGAGGAGCATTGGAACTAAATTTAGCTGGTGTAATAATCGTGTGGGAGATACGCGCATCGTGGCTCAGCTGGATAGAGTATTTTGCAACGCAGCTTGGATAAATCTGTTGGCAGAATCTTACTTTTGTTATCAGGACCCACATTCTAGCGACCATTCAGCCATGATTGTTCGTCTCCACCCTGAGGTAACATCTGAACCAAAGCCATTCAAATTTTACAATTACTAGACTAAAATTGGGGGTTTCAAAGATCTCATTGAATACAGTTGGGAATTTCAATCGGTCGGCACTCCTATGTTTTGTTTAGTCCAGAAACTAAAACATCTGAGAGCTAGGCTCCGGACCTGGGGCATGGAACACAATGCGGCCAAGCTGGTTTTTGAAATTCGCAAAGAGCTAGAAGACATCCGTATGTCACCATACCTACATTCCGATGTCACCTTACAGGAAAAAGTGCTGCAACTTACAAAGAATTTGGCCAACGCATTGAGTTTAGAAGAAGACATGTACAAGCAAAAAAGCCGCCAAGACTGGTTGACATTGGGGGACAGGAACACAAAGTTTTTCTTTACGGCCATGAAAGCAAGGGTGAGTCATAATAATTTGTATCACCTTGTTGACGCCAATGGAAATCAGGATAGATCTTATGAGCTATTGAAAAAGGAAGCTCCTATTTTCTTTGAAAATCTTTACACCCAGAGAAACTACAAGACTCAATTTCCAAAGCTTGTTCCTAAACTCATTCTTACAGAAGATGCTGGTCATTGGCTCTGCAGAAGGGTGACTGATGATGCGATCAGGGCGGTTGTTTTCCAGATTGGGCTAGATAAGTCCCCAGGACCTGATGGCTACAATGGTTATTTTTTCCAACACAACTGGGCCCTGATTGGAAATGAGGTAACTACTTCTGTGAAATCGTTTTTTAGATCAAGTAGATTACTGAGACAGATTAATCATACATATCTAACCCTGGTGCCAAAGAACTCCAAGTCAACCAATTTGAGTGATTACAGGCCCATTGCATGCTGCAACGTGCTATACAAGATTATTAGTAAAGTGCTTTGTAACAGGGTTAAAACTGTAATTCATGAACTAATATCCCCAAATTAAGCTGCTTTCCTTAAAGGCAGACTACTTTCAGACTGTAGCCTCATCGCCCACGAACAGATCAGAGACTTCAGCAACCCTATGGGGGGTAGGGCCTGCCTCAAACTTGATTTGAGGAAAGCATTTGATAGCGTGAATCGTGATTTTATCTGCTACCTAATGCACCAGATGAGGTTCCCTAATATTTTCATAAGATGGATCAGAGAAAGTATTACAACTCCTACTTTTTCGGTGATGGTAAATGGGTCTCCTGCAGGATATTTCGAAGGTAATAGAGGTATTAGACAAGGGGACCCCCTTTCCCCTTATCTATTTGTAATTATTATGGAAGCTTTCTCTATTCTCCTTGCAAAATATATCAACATCCACTCTATCCAACCCATGAGGCGTGCAGGAAATATCTCTCACCTTCTTTTTGCAGATGATCTGCTCCTGTTCTGCTGTGCCAATACAAGATCCTTTGTTGGTATTAAGAATTTATTGGCAGATTTTGAAAATTTTACTGGTCTCCAGGTAAACTGGGACATGAGTGCTGGCTTGTTCAGTAAAGGAGTTAAAAACAAGAAATCTTTGGCAGATTTCTTGGGCATCAAATTGGTCACCACATTAACCACATACCTTGGTCTACCTTTATCTTCCAAATATCCAAAGTCGCCTATGTTCAGCAGATTAGTAGACAAGTGCAAGAAGAGATTGATGGGCTGGTCGTCATCCTTATTATCTATTTCTGGAAGGGTTGAGCTTGTTAAATCAGTGATCTATGAAATGATTGTTTTTTGGATGCAGGCTTTCCACATTCCATTTACTACATTAAGGACTATTACCTCTATGTGCCGAAAATTCATTCTTGGAAACTCAAGAGCTTGGAGTTGGGAAGATATGTGTACCCCTAAAACTGAGGGGGGGATTGGGATCAGATTATTAGAAGATCTAAATGTGGCGGCAAACGTTAAACGCACATGGAGATTTCTAACCTCGGGTAGCCTTTGGGCAAATCAAATGAAGAGTCGTTATGTACACATGGATGCCTTATTTGCTGCGGAAAAGAATGTTTACCAATCTGGCACCTGGAAACACATGCTTAACAGTCGAGGTTGCTCTCAGAAACTTATCAGGAGGAAGGTAAAAGATGGAAGAAATACTTTATTCTGGCAGGATAATTGGCTTGAATGTGGACCTCTATTCCTCCTTACGGATGTCCCTGCGGATTCAATGAAGAAGAAAGTGTGCGAATATTGGGATGTGGCAGGTAAATGGGTAGATGATCCGGCCATTTCCCAATTCAAGTCCTGGCTTAGCAAGGTGCGGCTTCAAGCAGGATTGGATAGCTGGAGTTGGGCGCCTGGAGAGGATTTTCATTTTTGGCAAGCGTGGGATGGTATTCGCAAGCATCGGCCTGCATTCCTTTACTATAAGCTTATATGGTATCCCATCACACCCCCAAATTCTCCTTGTCCTTACTACGTGCATTTAGAGGTAAGCTTCTTACTAGGGATGCTATACGGAAGTGGGATCTAACTTCTCCTATTTCTTGTGTCTTATGCAATGAGAACTTGGATGAGAATGTCGGACATCTCTTCTTTGAATGCAAATACTCCAGTTATATTCTTCAAAGGGCTCTGCTTAAGATGCATATTACTCATCAGATTGAGCCTTCCTTAACGGCGGTTGGGAACTATTTCCTTACATACTATGGGGGTAAGAACATGCTTAGCTTCCTTGCAAAGAATGTTCTTGCGACATCTGTCTGGCATATTTGGAGGGAGCGGAACAAGCGTATTTTCGATAATGAAGTAAAAGGTGCTACATTGATTTTTGAAGAGATTGTGGCTGATATCAGGATCCTGATGAGAAACTATGACCCAACATCTAAGGAAGAGACTGCGGTTTTGTCCAATTGGGCAAATGGTTGAATTCATTTGCTGTTTTTCTTTATGTCTTTGAGCTGTATAGTGACTTTAGTCTGAGGAATTAATAGTAGGGAGTGACGGCGCTTGTGCCCTATCCTTCCTCTATTAAAACCTCATGGCTATCTTAGGATGTACCACATTGTGCAGTATTAATAACGGACCAAACTAACCTTGCATATATATATATGAGGTTAATGGGCCAATGCTGACAGCGCTGGAAATTTTTCCAGCGCTGTCCGCATTTTGGGCCCCCTAAAAGTATTTTTTTTTGAAATTTTTTTTTGCAGTAGTTAGATATACTAGTTGGGAAGCTCCCAACAAAATTTCAGCTCGATCCGACACCGTTTGAGCATCCGTTCATCGATTTCAAAAACGTTACGCAAAACTGTGGACAGATTTGCGTAACGTTTTTGAAATCGATGAACGGAGGCTCAAACGGTGTCGGATCGAGCTGAAATTTTGTGGGGAGCTTCCCAACTAGTATATCTAACTACTGCAAAAAAAAATTTCAAAAAAAAATACTTTTAGGGGGCCCAAAATGCGGACAGCGCTGGAAAAATTTCCAGCGCTGTCAGCTCTTCTCCATTTTTCACTATATATATATATATATATATATATATATATATATATATATATATATATATATATATATATATATATATATATATATATATATATATGACAAGTAAAGGTATTCTTTATTGATATGAATGTAGAATTTACAAATACACAATGCAAGTTAGGAATACCGATGATAAAATGAGAGGGGAGGGGCACAAGCGCCGTCACCCTCTACAAGTTACATCAAGTATAATAACTCACATAAGAAGGTCTATAAAGGAAGATTCAAGAACAAAAATCTCTAAGGAAGGATACCCCAATTCGCAAAAGGGGACGGATCCGTAATTCCCTCAACTTCCAAGTTGCATAGCAAAATTTTGATATCCGAAGCTATATCATCAAATAGAGATATTTTTGGTGTGGAAATCCTCTCAAAAATACGTCTATTCCGTTCTTTCCAAATATGCCACACCATGCAAGAGAGAGTAATTTTGGCTAGCACTCCCAACGGGCTCTTCTTATTATATCTGGAGAGAATTAGATCGCATACGCCTGTAATAGAATTCGGAATGATACCTTTGTAACCCAACTTGAGGAAGCTCCTGGAGAGGATGTAGTGTGAGTAGTCACATTCAAAGAATAAATGTCCAATACTTTCTTCCAAGTTGTTCGCACACAATACACAAGTGTTGCCGGCAATAATCCCCAGTTTATGGAGATGATCCTGAGTTGGTAATTTCCCCCGAATAGCACGCAACAGAGAGATTCCCATTTTTGGGACCTGATGAGTGCACCAAACTATCTTGGCATAGGGAAAAGCACAACCTAGAGCACGTGTGGCCTCCCATGCACGACGGAAAGTAAACTGTGGCCCAGCACTCCAAGTCCAATCATCGTTGCCAGATACAAGGGAGATACCATCAAGTAGAGATCTGATAGGGGAGATGGCCGGATCATCCACCCAGGCCGAACCATTCCAGAAATCGCCCAGCCTTGCATGTTCAGAACCTGGCGTTGGTTCATGTAGAAGATACAGAGGACCTAGAGCATGCCAATTATCGAACCAAAGGGAGGTGGACATTCCGTCTTTAATAGTACGTTTAATAAGATGTTGAGATATATCCCTACAACGGAGGATGAATTTCCAGGAACCCGACTCAATAGCCCTTGATTTTGCAAAGTACAATCCATAGTTAACAGAACCATATCGAGTTCGCATATAGCTTGCCCACATACCCTTATTAGAAAGTAATCTCCAAGTCAGCCGGACTCCAGAAGCAACATTCAAATCCGAGAGTCTCCTCAAACCTACCCCTCCCTCAAGCTTTGGCGTGCAGACATCCTTCCATGCCCAATTACTAATCTTGCCCCAAATGAATTTACGGCAAGCGGAATTAATGGTTCGTATAACCGAAGGGGGAAAGCAATAGGCTTGCATCCAGAAAGCAACCATGCCATAGATAACAGAGCGGACGAGTTCAATTTTACCAGCTATAGAAAGTAGCATGGAGGACCAACCAAGCATCCGACTTTTACACTTATCCACCAGTCTAGTAAACACAGACGCTTTTGGGTAATTAGAGGAAAGGGGAATACCCAAGTAAGTGGAGAAAGATGTTACCCATTTGATGCCCAGAATATCTGATAATCCAGATGCATTACGAACACCCTTGCTAAAGATGGCCGAACTTTTCCCCCAATTTATCTGAAGCCCAGAGTAATGATAAAATGTCTCTAAAAGAGACTTGAGCCCATTGAGAGAATGAGAGTTAGCCCGGCAAAAGACCAAAAGATCATCCGCAAATAGAAGGTGGGAAATAGAGCCGGATCTGCGGAGAGGATGGATAGAACCAGTGGTCTCAGCAATCGCCATAAGTAGAGAGAAGGATTCCATGACAAGAACAAACAAGAATGGCGATAGAGGATCCCCTTGCCTCAAGCCTCTATTGGAGCTAAAATACCCTTCAGGGGACCCATCCACCAACACAGAGAATGTTGGGGAAGAGATACATTCAGCAACCCAAGAAATGAATTTAGGCCTGAAACCCATCTGATGCAGAAGGAAGAAAATAAATTCCCTGTTTACACTGTCAAAGGCCTTACGGAGATCAAGCTTGAGGCAGGCTCTGGAACCCATAGGGTTACTAAAATCTCGTATTTGCTCATGAGCAAGGAGGGTACAGTCTGCCAAAAGTCTATCTTTCAAAAAGGCAGCCTGGTTAGGGGAAATCAGCTCAGAAATGACATGCTTCAGCCTATTGCATAGAATCTTACTAATGGTTTTGTACAGAACATTGCAACAAGCGATCGGTCTGTAGTCTCCCAGGCACGAAGCTTTTGCATTTTTAGGGACTAGTGTAAGAAAAGCATGATTAACACTAGTAGGGAGCTTACCCGAGCTGAAAAAAGATGAGATACCAGAGATAACTTCAGGACCAATAACATCCCAGAAGTGGCGGAAAAAATGAGCATTCCAACCATCTGGCCCTGGCGCTTTGTCAGGCCCAATTTGGAGCATAGCTTGATTGATTTCATCACTTGTTACCAACCTATCCATCCAGAGAGAAGCCGCAGTAGATAGCTTTCGTTTCGGAATGAGATCCGGGAAAACATTCCAATAATCTTCCTGATTGTATAAGCTTTGGTAAAAAATAGGAGCTTCTGCACGAATAGCTTCATAGTTAATAAGTCGGTCCCCATCAGATTTAATAAGATGGTTTAATCTATTATAACATTGCCTCGATTTCAGGGAAGCATAAAAGAACCTTGAATTCCTATCACCCAGTGTCAGCCAACTCTGTCTACTTTTCTACCGAAGGTCCTCCTCCTCAACATTCAAAGCGTTAATGAGATTTCTAGATGCCAAAAGTTCCTGATTCTGAAGAGAAATGTCCGAATTCAATCTCACATCAGATTGGATAGACTCCAGATCTTTACGGCACAAGGCAACATTCTGGAGATTAGCAGCACCAGCAACCCAAGTTTTTAGATCATATTTAAGTATTTTGAGTTTAGTATGCACGCGCTGAAGGGACATTACCCCATTAGGCCGGCCCCAAGAAGTAGAAACAAAATCCATATATATATATATATGGGATTAATGTAGAACAGGTGGCACCTGATCCAATGGATCAGGTGCAAGACACAAAAAGATGGGACCCAGCGAGTACAAGCCCATGTGGGGGCTTGTACTTCCCACCTTTTTTGTGTCTTAGCACCTGATCCATTGGATCAGGTGGCAGCGTTTCTACACTAAATCATATATATAATGTTTATTATAAACTTACACCCATATATTAATAAATTGAATGTTTATTTAAAATATATGTTTTATAATATTGTAATATATATACTATACTGAAAGTTACACAATACTTTAATTATATAATTCAGCATGCTGAAAGTTTATACTAACATATTACACCTATGGGCTTAATTTATGTAATATACATTTAGTATTTGAGCACTCACCGTTCTCACGTGTTGTTGTTTGTTGTAGATAGCAGCGACGGGTTGGAGAGTAATCGGAGGAGGGTGGCAACCCACGGGGAGGCGGCGGCAGCGCGTAGGGCTGGACGGCGGGGCACAGAGTGGAAGAGGAGCAGGCGGAGCTGTCGGGGTTGTTAGCGGGATGAAGGTGGCGAGGTGCACGGGGAGATGATTGGAGGGGAGAAGTCGGGGGAGAGAAGGGAGGAGGTGGACTACGAGGTTGTTTGTGGGATGAAGGTGGCGAGGATCGGCGGCGGAGTGGAGAAGCAGTTGGGGGTTGGGCTCGGTTTGTCCGTCGGAGGTGGGTGGGCGGCGACACGAAGATGGTATGTGTGACGGTGGGGATGCCGGAGCTGATTTGGAGCTGTGGCGGTGGTGTGGGGTTGTTGCGGGCATGGGGCACAGTGGTGTGCTACTGAGGGGTGGCTGGAGTTTGGGTCGGGGATGTGGCTGGAGTGGGGCTGGGTTTGCTGCGGGAGATGGCTAAGGGGGATGTTTGCTTCGGGTTTTTGGAGAAACATGGAGAGATGCCGGTGAATGGTTTTGTTTTCGGTGAAAGCCTGTGCGGCTGGTAGATGGCCTAGTGTTTTAGAGAGGAGAGGATTGTGCGCGGCTGAAGTTGAGATGAGGGAGGGTTTGTTGGTTAGGGTTTCATTTTTGTAAGGTAAGATGGATGCGTAAGAGAGGGTATGGTTTGGGTTGATTCTCTTTTTGATTTATTTGGTAGGTGCTAATTGCTAAGGGAATGAAAGGAAAGAACAAACATATAATTGCAATTAAGAATAGTGATTCATTGTCATTAAGATAGGTAAAAGTCTCCTAGATCTATATGGAAGGAGATTCGAATATGAATTCAAGAACAATCAATATATAATCATATAATTTATTTGGTTAAAATGTAGCTAATTAATATACGTACGAAATACAGAAACGTATATAAATATAGTACGAGTTATGGAAGATCGTAAGACAAATTTAGAAATACATACGAAATATGTACATATAGAAATAGGTCGTTACATCCTGCCCACCTTAATAAAATTCCATCCTCGGAATTTCTTAAGTTAGGTAATGATCAAGGAAATGCCTGATAGACGAATCATGGAAGTGATATCACAACAACAAGAAAGCAAGAGACATATTGAGGAACGAAACTTCAGAATTGAAAGGATCTAAGATTGAAACACCTACAATCAAGACAATACCTAGGATGTGACACGTTAAAGATAGACGCATTTATGGTATGAACCATTAAATGCGATGATAGGACATGGTTCAGACGTCATCATTCGTCACTGGCTCGTCGTCCTTAACTTCCCTGATAATCACAGAGTAAGTTTGGTACCGACTGTGTTCAGGTTTGGCCTGTTGGGGAACTTGACGCTGAGGAGCCAGAGGTGGTCCCTGTTGGGTTTATTCTGGTGCTAACATAGTTTGAGTCGCTGGGTTGTTAGTGCAACGAGGGCTGTTTCTTACAATATGGTCAGGTGCCCTGCACACTAAACATTGGTTCAACATCACACGACAAACCTTAGCACACGACAATCCTTCTTGACATGCCCCGATCGATTACAATGGTGACACACCATAGTAGATCTGGAGTCAACTGGAGTTACAACCCTCTAGAAGTTGGTGGTCTGAGTAGGTCGGAGCTCACTCCTGGTTGATTCAATATGTCGCTTACTTCTTCAAGTTTGAAGCGCCTTCTTACTCTTCATGATGAGTGATGTGTCATAATATTCCACATTTTATCTACATGTTTACACGTCAAAATGATCGCTTTAATCCCGATTTTATATGCTTTAATGTCGATAAATGGAACTATTTGACTTCGAGAGCGTTTTGATGCATTTCAGGAAATATCGAGCGATTTGGAGCATGTTGAAGAGGAGGATGTGATCGTCGATGTCAGAGCGTCAACGGCATCATATCTAAGAAGCTCATGTTGCTGGAGGGGAGCAATGAAGGAGAGAAGAAGGGAAGAGAAGAGAGAAAGAGGAGAATGTCATGCCCCGCTTCCCATGTATGGAAGGTGAGACGCGAATAGGTCCGCTTAGACTGAAGCTGTGAAGCCACAGTCTGATAAGCGTCTATGTGTTCATCCATTCGCAGATTCTTGCATTGCTATAAAACAAAAACAATAATAATAATTGAAAGCAGTTAAAGACTAACCAACAATCAGCAACATCCAAATTAAATTCAAAACATCAAGAGATAGTCATAAAAGGAAAGAGTCTAAAAGAAAGGCCCCAATCATGGGCAAAACTAAAACATAGATAATAACCAACCTCAAGTTCGATGTCAGCAAACTGTCGTTCTCAGCTACTAACTCAGGCTCAAAACCTGACACGTGACACTTAAAGAGAAAAGGGCACATGTCAGCAAAAATCTTCAAAAAGGAAAGGGAGACTTTTGTGCAAGGAAACATAAAATCAACAGAGTACAACTAGCAGTTCTAAAATATTGATGATGACATGGCATGACATTTTAATGAATGCAGCAGTTATAATGAACATGATATTTTACGATGCATGGCACGTCGTAGCAAAAGCTACTAAACAATATTTCATGAAAATCAATAAAACATGCCTTCACATTGTGTACATGGTTTACTCCTTACAGCTGAAGTGGCTGATCGTGCACACTTCTACGATGCGTGACAGCTTAACCCTATCACTCCACGTGTGTATGGACCGGCGCCCATCTTCTGGATCACGAGCCAGGAAGTGTTTATACATTTCAAGCTTCTTGAACACGAGCCATGAATTATTCTTTATTTGGCATAGGGGTGCACCTAGCCTCATTTATGATGTAGGAGTCAAAATCCTACTCGCCACAGCTTACATTTCAATAGTAGCGTGTGCTACACATTCACGACAAAACATTCAAATGCATGAATGACATGCGATATGCAACATGATAGTATAAAAAGCAGTTAAATGCACGCGTACAGTTTATATCAGAAATAAACATGACATGTGAAATGCATGAAATGACATGGCAAGGGTGTCGGATCTAGCTTCATTGTCAAACTAGATCTAGCATGGTGTCGGATCTAGCTTCGTTGTCAAGCTAGATCAAGTATGGGCGTCTAGGCGACTATAATTTCACCGCCTAATCTCTTTTACACAAATTCATATAATGACCTAAACATGGCCTAATAATAATCTGAGCAAGTTTCACTTGCCTGAAACGACGTGCTGCAAGTCTCAATTCAACGGAGTCCAGAACTCTTCCTATGTGCTCAAACACCAATCACCAATCCTCCCATATTATTAATCTCAATTAGTGATTTATTAAAGCAAGGAAAATTAACGAGTTTTATCTTGTTTACACATGTGGGTGCGGGTTTCTATGGATCGGGATATACCTTAACACGACGCAAGAGCTACACTGACGTCGGGTAGTGACGTCAGGGGTTGGACTCTGGTAGCATGCAAGGTATGGTGACGTCTACGGCTTGCGGCGATGACGGTGACAACTAGGGCAATATACACGACGCGCAAACAGTACACCAAAGAGCAGCCTGAGGTGTCACGGCACCGAGCAACGACACGGCAGTGGCCGTATGGGGCAAGGGAGCAAGGGGCCGGCTATTCAGTGGAGTTAGGAGGGAAGTTCTGTGGCAAAGATGGAGCTTGCGGCAGTAGTGTGCGGGGGAAGGGTAGTTTTAAGGGGATGTAGGGTGCTGGCTGGATTTGTGGGGGATCTGCTATGGAGGTGGTGGCCGGTATGGGTTGCCGTGGAGGGGAGAAGGGGGAGATGTATCGGTAGTTTAGGGGGTGAAAATGGCCGGATGTTGATAGTTTTTTAGGGGGTGTGGCTGTCAACAAGTGGTGGAGGTTGGCCGGATCTGGAGGTGGGGCTGGTGATCGTCGGCAACGGGGCTTGGCCGGAGGGGGGATCTGTGCGGTTGAGGGTAGTTCGGCCGTGGGTTGTGTGGGGGATTCGACAGCATTTGAGGGGGTGATGGCTGAGCTTTTGAGGCCTGGGTGGTAGTTCTTACAAGGGAGAGGGGGTTCACGCGGGGGATGGCCGGAGCAAGTTACCGACAGCGAGGGGTAGCCGTGGAGGACATGCCGGTTGTGATGGGGGGTGTTCGGTAGTATACATGGGAGAGGGCGGCATATTTTTGTGGGGTTTTAGGGTGGCCGCGCGTGGGGTGTCACGCAAGGGAGGAGGGGGTTGGCCGACGGCTTCTCTAAGGTGGCCGGAGGTGAGGACAATGGTGGCTGGCCAAAGGGTTAGAGGCGATGGCGGCTGAGTTCATGAAGAAACCTAGGTTTTACGTGAGTTTTAGATGTGTTTGCTAAATGGGGTTGATAAGGGGGTGCACTTAATGTGATTGGAGAGAGCGTGTGTGAGAGGGGGAGGGTAGATTTAGGGTGTAGATAGCTAGGGAATATTTCAACATGAAACGTATCATAACCTAGGGATTGATTTAATTATTTAATTAGGGATTTGGGTTAGTGATTAACCTCGATCAAAGATGATTAGTGTGAAAGGTCGGTCTAACGGTGTCCGAAAAATACAAGAAAAATATCGGGACGACCGTGTCGACGGGAGGATCGAGATTACGATGGTCGATCATGAGCTAGGTTCACGAAAAACGGAACTAAAAATAAAAGATCAAACGTCGAAGTCTAAAGTTACGACACCCCTTCAAACAAAGCTGTTTTGTGGAAGAATGAGCCGTGAAATGACGTTCACGAAAAATTCCACAAGTAAGTACTCTCTCAGAGGGTCACAATGACATATTACTTCGCACGTTCGGGATACAGGAAGAGGCAACTAAAAATACGTTTACGGAAAAGAAAGTACGCGCATTAAAACATACGGTCGAAAAGGGACCGTGACATCCTACCCACCTTAGAACAAAGTCCGTTTTCGGAATTTCTAACTAAAAAAAATATATCTAGCCATTCTAGTACTACCCCAATCGTATCACACTATAATTGAAACCATGTGTAGTTACTACAAGTGCTTATCTATGCACTAGGTAGTCAAATATTAATCCTGTAAACATGTATATATATACATATTCTATACTTATACCAATCATAGACAGTCAAATTCATACATGTACTTCAATCATTTATATAGTCACGTACATCCCTTATACAACTATCACTCACTTATCACAAAACCAAGGTACAGATATGACGTCCCCCTGCTTTTTTACTCGCGTGCCAGTGTGCAATATATGATTGGGGGCATGAGATTTAAATATTTATAACCACAAGCGCACGGTGTTGTAGTGTGGCTTGGTGGTCGAACTCAGGGAGGCGTGGTTGTGCTTGTGTCAGAAAGGACCAAATTCACCCCATGGGTGAGCTAGCCCGAAGCGATAGATGGGTTGTCACAGAAAATAGAATGCGAGGGATAAACAATATAAAGGGAAACCCGGGACTTCGGTTTCCACCATATCGTACGATTCTCGCCAATACGGCCTACGGGTAGGATAACGATCGGAATTAGGGTCTAATGGTGAGACGTTGCCTCAAGAGTGATACAGGCGTCCCATGGGCCCGATATTCTGGTCGGTGCCCAGGATGATACACCGGACTACCCGGGTTCGATCAGTGGGCATTCCCATGTCCATTAACACTGACCGACTCCGGGAGCACTAAGCTCGCAACGATAAATCCCAACATCTCATCCTGCCGCTGTCGTGCACTAGGATTCGACGTCTACGCTAAGGGCGTGAGCTATGGCTAGGGAGTCAACCGCCAAGTTTATTCCCCCTTGGCCCAACGGTCAAAGGCGGTCTTTTTCCCGCCGATGACAATGAAACACCTCGTGTAACCGATAGATTCCTAATCCCTATTGATTTCCTAGTCCTATGGACACATCGGGGAGAACCCACGAAGGGGTTTCCACCAAAATCCCAGATTTGGGAACTACTCACACATATTTACTAAAATGCAATCTAAATGGAAATCAACCGTTAAAAACATAATCGGGCAATAGAAACGCAGTAGTAGTAATGCAATTAAGATAATATCAAAGTTTGGTAAAGATCAGAAGACTTACAAATAACTAGAAAATTACAGCCGTCACAAGAGAGAAAAAACAATAAAAAATAACAACTCTCGTTTTCTGGAAACCTAGGGTCTCTATTTATAGAAAACGACATCACCCGATCGGGTGAAGAATCACCCGATCGGGTGACCTGCTGCGAACATCGGCAGCTATCTTCAAGACTTCACCCGGTCAGGCGGCACGGTCGGTTGGCGGAAGCTTCTAGCCGCTTGGATCTTGAGCTCATCGGGTGAACCGATCGGTTGATAAATCAACCGATCGGTTGGAATTGTCGCCCAAAAGACAGTAATTTCGGACGTTTTGGCATGGTCTGCTGACGGTCAGGTGAGCTGTCCGGGTCATCACTTCGAGGAAACGGCTACAGATGAACCGATCGGGTGAAGATCACCCGATCGGTTGGATTTCAGCTCCATTTTCCAGAGAGAACAGTCGGGTTGAACCAGTCGGCGACCTGATCGGTTGATGCTCTCGTAGCCTCAGCTGCTGTCCGGGTGGTGCACGCGTGCACCACCCGATCGGTAACCGATCGGGTGGGGGTTGAAAGATGGCAATCTTTGTCGTTTGACCCCCTGTATCACACGTGACTCCTCCCGTTGCTCCGGGGACTTATGATATCGTCGTTATGTGTTCCCTACGCTGGCAAACTCCTGCAAAAACGTAAAAACACGGAGAAGTGAAAGAAAACAAGAAAATACGAGAAAACGGATACGAGACGGTAGAAAATAGCGGAAAAACATAAAAGAAGACGTGTGTGAATATATGAAATATAAACGCACGTCAAAATCCCCCAAGCTGAACCCTTCCTCGTCCTCGAGGAAGGCGAGTGAGAGTAGGAGCTCGGAGAGAGAAAATAGAGAGAAAGAGAGAAAAAGAGAACTCTAAACCCTAAATCGCCCGTCAGGGCCAATAAAATCAAAAACGACACACCAAGCAAGCAAACGCCAAATCACATCACTAAACCAAGGAATACGAGTCCAGACAAGTGCCGTGGGCCCACGCGATGAAGCGCGAGTGAGTGTGGTCGTGTGCTAGCAGACGGTGTTGCTATCTACATTGTGCTATAATCTCCATATACACAAATCCAAGAAATGACCCAAATATCGATTCGATTTAGAAATATCGGCGAATATATAGCTCAAGCATGCATGAGAAGAGTATGAGAATAGAAACACATCATATGTCAGGGACTCCACAGCCAGTGACTCGGACATCACCACACTATCGCCTAGGTAATAGCTAGAAATTCCCTATTCCAAGTGTTTTCGAAAGCGATGGGGGTTGAGATGATGTGGAGTAGAACACTCGGTGCAAATTCTCGCCTTCCCTTTATTCTTGATAAGTAGGGAAATATTCACACACATTTTTTTGGGTTTTGGATATATGTATTTTTTGGATTTTTGGCTATACATATGTATTTTTTTCTTTCTTTTCTCTTTTCTTCTCTTTTTTTTTGGATTTTTTGGATTTTTGGGTATATACACGTGTGTACTCTCCCAAGTGGGAGAATGGTACACGATGAGGGGATTTGCACCAAGCAAAATAAAAAGAAGTCGGATCCTAAACACTTGGGCAAGGGAGATATTTCGCTAATCAGAGCATAGGCTAAAATGAGTTATCCTAGTCCTAACTGTGGAATCCCGACACATGCGAAATGAAGCATACGATATGTATATTCATGCATACAGAAGCAGATAAGATAGGCAAATACCGCATATTCAAATCGAAGCATGATAATCTAGGGGTCATTCCTGGACAGGTATATAAAACACAATCACAAAGTAGAAGCACACCAAACAGCTAGGCACGACAAACGACTCACATAAAAGCAAAGTGGACCCACGATGCGTGAAATGCAAGAGGACTCGACTTCCTAGGGTTAGTGAATGTGATTATCGAAGCCATGCTAGGGGGGTGTGTGTGATTTTTGTGGCAATTCATCATATGGTTTATCTCTAGGAGAAAGAGATAAGAAGAAGAAAAGAAAAAATAAAATCACGATAAAACCGAAGAAAAAGACGAAGAAAAAGACACAAATGACGCACGAAGTGCGACTCCCCCAAGCTGAAACTTGCATTGCCCTCAATGCAATAAGAGTAAATACAGGAGGGCAATGAAAATGGGGGGGAATACGCACCGACATAGAAAGACATGAAAAAAAGAAAAACACACAAACGAAACTGAAAATAAGAATAAAAAATAAAGATCACACCACACGACATAAAAACAGAAAATAAAAGTAGAAAATTACACGACATAACAAATGTAACAAGCACACAAGGAAAACAACACACGACAGCACACAGAAAAATTGACTTCCCCCATGCTAGACGTGACGATGCTAGCGATATGATGTGATCGTGAAAATGCAGAGATATGCAAGGGGGAGGTCAGAAAACAAAAAGAAATCAAAAAGCAGGAGAGGAATCATCCTCGTCCTCCTCGGTGGAAGAAGTGGAGGATGCGGTGTGGGTGGGTGAGGTGACTGCTGTGCGGAGGAGTGGAGAAAGTGGGCGAGGTGATGAATTGGTGGGTGTGGAGGAAGTGTGGACGATGGGTGGATTGGAAGTGACGACGGTGAGAGGTAGTGAAATGGCGACCAATGCGGTGGTAGATGGTGGAGGTGAGGATGGTGGGGGTATGGGTGTAGGTGAGGATGGTGGGGAAAGTGATCGCGAACGCACCTGCAATTTCTTGCGACGCGTATATGTATATGAGGCAATGGAGGGGGTCGTGAGCCGAGGTGAAGTGGAGGGAATGGAAATGGTGGGAATAGATGAGGTGGTGGGAATGGAAGTGGTGATAGGAGGGGATGGTCACCTAGGGGGTGATGGTGGAGGTGAAGATCGTCGAGGTGGTGAAGGTGGTGGTGGGGGGTGTGGTGTGGGTGGTGGTGGTCTGTGGACGTGAGTGCGAATGCGGAGGATGGTGGCCACATCCCTCTCAAGTGCGAGGAAGCATGGGTGAGAGAAAATCGAAGGGGATGGGTCCAAGGGGGTGGAGGACGAGACGACAGCGCGAAGCGAAGCCAGCTCAGTCTCGAGAGCGAGACGAGCGAAAGTGACTCGGCGAAAGGAGGAGGAGGAGGTAGTACGGACCGGAGGGGTGGCGACAGTGGTGATCGGGGCAGAAGCCGGGATGGCTTGACTAGGACCAGCCCCGGAATCTCCCCGGGACGTAGGGATATCCTTCACGCCTAAGTGGGTGACAGGGGAAGGTGGTCTCGGAGCGCCCTGGGGAAGGAATGGAAGACGGAGCCCCTCCATAAACTCGGGATCGGGAGGAAATGTCCAATCTGCCGCCAAAGCAATAGTCATGCGAGCGGGGTTGGGCAGAATGGTATAGGGAGATGGGGGTGTCCGTAATGGAAGGTGAAACGACCATCGGGGTGGGGCTTAATCATGTGAATGTGTCGCAGGACGTCGAGATCTAGACGCGAGGGTCCTGCGTTAGAGGGAAGATCTCGGGGGATGACAATGTTAAATCGGGGAGCAGAAGCTATGATCGTGATAAGGCCCCCGCAACAAAGCTTGCCCTTGTGGGCACGGCTAATCTCCAGAAGCTTGGAAACAAGCCAAGCATCGGCATAGACGGGAACGGTAGGGGCCCTAAAAGAAATTCCGTCCTCACCCCGAACGAAGGGAAAGGTCATGGCCCTAAGAATAAAGAGATCAGGGATGATCACGGTACCTGACTCATCCCTGGGGAAGAACGTGGAAGAAATGATTTGGTGGGCCAGACGAAAGATGGGGTGAATGATGGAGGAGGCCTTGGCCTTACCTCAGGGATAGTCAGGGTGAAGGGTGAGGCGGAACCAAAACTGATCAACGTCAAATTCGGGGGATTCCCGGAGGGACGGATAGCACCGTCCCCAAGGATGGGGAAACCAAAGATGTCGATGATATCTAGGTGGGTACGAATGGTTCGATTACGGACCTGAAATATGACGACCGACCTCGACTCACAGACAAGTGTGGATAAAAATTTGAGTGTGAGTGCGGGGTAGGACACGGCGCTAGCGTTCAGGAAAGCTAACCAGCCTAAATTTACGAAGAGGGTCTCGACCTCGGTGAATACACCGAGATCGATAAGCGATTGGGTGTGGGCAAATTTGGTCGATAGATGTCCCTGAGCATCAAGTCTATGATAGAAATCCTTATGCTTCTGGTTCCTAAAGCGGTAGCCACACGGGCCCATCAGTGGGTCCTCAACTGTGACGACAGGTTGGGGTTGGGGTTGGGGCTGTGTAGGTTGTGCGGAAGGAGGGCGTGAACATGGTGAACGTGTGGTCTTGCGTCTCTTGCAAGACGACCCCACCTCTCGCATGATACCCTTACCCTTATCTTGGTCCCGGGCCATGTGAGAGAGAGTGTGTGTGAGTAAATGCGAAATGCGATGAATGCACAGTAACACAAGCAATCGAGCAAATCGAAATTCTAGGGCAAAATATAAAATTAAGCTAAGTAGCAAAGTTACCCAAGCGAGATGAAGATCCTTGCTCGTAGAGGTCCCAACGCAATGCAACGGGATGAAGTGTGAAGCCGCGGCAACTCCTTTCAGCAAATTTCAAAAATGGGAGTGTTTGGGCGGAAATTAGGGCTTTTGTGGGGGTGAAATCAAAAAGAAAGGGGGAGAGATCGATGGAGAGATGGAAAAAGAGAGGGGAGAGATCGATTGGGAGGGGTTTATGGTCGGTTGAGGGGAGGAGGAGGCCGGTTGGAGCTCGGAGGAGTCGAAACGGCGATGGAGATTTGAGATCCGGCGAGGGGGGAATGAACGGGTGGAGGACAGCTATTTATAGGATTTTAAGTCGAACCGATTGGGTGAGAACTCACCCGATCGGTTGAAAATTAGGTCGAAAATATTGTTGAAAATTGGCTACAGGCGACCCGATCGGTTGATAACTCAACCGATCGGTTCGCCGCTTCACACTTTTTACCGAAAGTTTAGTACAGCTCACCCGGTCAATCATCCGACCACGCTTCGTATCAACCGATCGGTTGATCAATTCCCAAAATTCCCGAGACTTCGGCCGTTCCCAAACGGTCTGCCACCCGGTCATGCTTTGCTTCACTCGACCGGTTCGCAAGGAGAGCAGATACGGCCATCGTCTGTGTAGCTGTACGTTTTCGTTGTACTTTGTTCGTGCACGTGCTTTTGGCCATGCACGTGTTTATTTTAGACTTTACTTGATTGTGAACACTTTTGTGTGATATGCCGTTGTGAACGTCTCTGAGAGTATTAAATAGTGGCACTATCTTGGAACTGTAATGCCCTACCAGCTACTGCACAAGTACTAGAGGGGGGGGGGGGGGTGAATAGTACTTTAAAATAATAAGGAGTATAATTCCAAATTAAATTGCAATCAACTACCAAATCAATTTGCGGAAGCTTAAATTGAATGACGACAACGAAATTAACAATGCTAACAAACGATGTTAATGGGTTCGGATCCACCCAAGTCTCCCCGACTTGTTCCCGGTGATCCTACGTCCCAACCACCCGGATCCCCTCCGGATACTTGAGTTAGAAACCCTAACTCAAGATTTCCACTATGAATATCTTGTGAAAAACCTTCACAAGATCAAATCATACATGCAATAGCAAACGTGAATCCCACAACCCGGGATCACAACCTTCTCTCACAACCGAGAGAATCACAAAGCAATATTAAAGAGTTTAATATGAAATAAACAAGCTTACCACAAAATCCTATACCTTGAGTTTTTCTTACCCAATAGGTGGAATGAAGGATTTGAGGAAGATGAAGTTACCAAACCCTAGCACCAAGGAAATGAGCAGCAATGGGTGCCTAGGGATGATTTGGAAACTTGTATCAAGCAATAGCTTGAAGAGCTCACCAAGAACAAGCTTCTCTCTAGATCTAGGAATGAGAGAGAATGGGTTTCTTGTGAGGAAGAGAGCTTTTGATTTGAGGGAGAATGGCTATCTCTTTAGAACTCAATGAATCTCTTAATGGCAGCTCTATTGAAGATAGAAATGACATAGGTTTGTATTTATAGGGTCCCATAAAAACAAGTTAGGTCAATCTCCAACGGAAAGAAATCTGTGAGAATTAGTCGGTCAAAGAACACTCACTGACCGACTAGTTCATCAACTAGTCGGTCAGTCACAAAGCATGGACCGACTAAGAGCAGATCTGAGAAGAGATAGAATTTCAGACCTAGAAATCTAGTCGGTCCAAGAAGACTGTCTGACCGACTAGTTTCACAACTAGTCGGTCATCCAATGAACGTAGACCGACTAAGAGGCAAAACAACATAGTCTGAAGGCAAGTTGACTTAGTCGGTCCAAGAACAAAAGTTGACCGACTAGATTGTCAACTAGTCGGTCATCAAACGTTCTTAGACCGACTAACGGTAAACAGTAGCTTAGGAGAATTTTAGAGTGAACAGTAAGTCACAACTAGTCGGTCAAAGAAGCATCACTGACCGACTAGTTCACAAACTAGTCGGTCGGTGAGTCAACGTAGACCGACTAACTGTAAACAGTAAAGTCCAAGAAATTAAGGAATCAAACTAGTCAGTCTAAGAACAGTTGCCGACCGACTAGATCACCATCTAGTCGGTCAGTACTTGTTCTTGTACCAACTAACATGCACAACAAAGTTCGAATCGAAGCGCGACGCTTCGAGGAAGTTAGAATGAACTTGTGCACGGATCCTAAAGCTACGAAATGAGCGTAATGAAGATAGAAACGTAAGATATACTCAAGGCTTAACATTCTATCAATCGAAACTAAAAGACTATAAATAAAACCTTAATAAACGGTCTTTGAGAGCTTCGATTGAATCTTCATAACTTCCAAAGCGTTGCAGGAGCTTCAACGAAGCTTTAGGCTTGAATACGAGCTTTTGGAAGTGTTGAGATGTCGCTTTGAATATTCTCGTGAAATTGGCGACGATCTCCAATACTGCGCTCTCAAATTGTTAGTTCATGAATTATTTATGTTTGCTCATCATCCAAAACCAAATCCGGGGAGTCCAATATTCAACATTCTCCCCCTTTTTGGTGATGACAAACCAACATAAATAATAATCAAAAATAGTAATTCAAATGAAAAATACTTACTCCCCCTGCATTGATGACACGTTAATTCCAAATTGAATATAAATGAATTGCATCAAGCAGACGAGTAAGATTAATAAAGTGAATTGATTTTTGAAATATCGGATTTTGAAAAATCCTTATATGTATCTTAACTCACCCTGAATCTAACATATCAAACTAGATTCTTGGAAAATTGAGTTAAATTTTCATTTGCGCCTATTTATTATCATTATCTCTCCCCCTTTGGCATTACCCCAAAAATGGGGGGCATACAACGACAACAATTAGGAAATGTAAAATCCAACATCGGGAGTCGTAGACAAAGACAATGGAACAACTTGACACCAAGGGAAAAATTGTGGAAATCAAAACAAGGTGTGCCAAATTTTCCATTATCAATAAAAATCAACGATAATCAAAATCATCAAAAATACCAAATGTTTATTCATTTCTTGAATAAAGAAACATACTCTTCAATATTCAATATTCTTGGTTAAATTTGTGCATGGAAAACAATTCTATACAATTATAGAATTTAAATCTATTTAACCAAGTTTTTATGCGTCGAGCGACGAAATCACATTTCTAATGTATGCAACGAATATTAAAATTTGCACGACGAATAAAAGACAAAGTGAACGATGATGAACATATATATATATAGAGACAACATGAGGTACATCATATGAAGTTAGACACATCATCTATATAAACAACAAAAAGTACATCATCATCATCAACATCGTCAAATCATAAAATCCAACACCGACATCCAGAAAGCACAAAAAAAATACATCAAAGCATCTCTCAACCCCATCCTAACCCAAAACACTCTCACAAAAAAATATCATCCAGAATGCAGTGGAGAGTCCTCGGAACAGACGATCACGAGGAGGAGGCTGGATCTGCAGCGTCCGTGGGTCCAGTCGACGGAGTGGACTCAGGCTCTGCAGGGAGAAGAGGTGTTTCAACAGATGAAATCGTCGGGGCATGAGTGGAGATCTCAGCAACAGGCTCTACAGCAGCATGGGTCTCGACAGAAGCAGCATCAGCAGATGGCTCTGGAACACAGGAAGAGGTGGCAACTCCAGGAGCAGAAGTGGAAGTACCAGCAGCAGCAGCAGCAGTGGCCTCATCGCCACGGGCAAAAGAAGTAGCAAGCTCGTCAAGCTCCTCATCGTCCATCTCCTCGGCCTCAGACACCGAAGGAGGAAGCTCAATCCCCATCTAACGAGCCATACGACAGACTACCTCCTCAGTACGAGCCAAACGGGAGTCGTGCTGACGAAGTAGGCGTACGACATCGTCCAATGTAGCATGGGAAGACGAGGCACAGGCAGAGGCAGGGGCAGACGCTGAAGGTGTCGTCCTCTGAACGTGACGAAGAGCCGCAAGAGATTTCTTGACGGCCGTCGCATTCAGGGGAGGACCAAGGGGACGCTCATCGTCACGAGGCAACGTGACACGAAAATGACGAAACACGAGGGTCAACATGCATGGAAATGGGATATGAGCCGATTTATTGGACTTTCGAATACACTCGAAAGAGTCAATCTTATCGAGTATAATTCGAGCCCAATTAATCGAGCTCCCCATGAAGATCGCATAGATAAGCTTCAAAAATGGCTGGGATGGTAAAGATGAGGAGCCGTACTTGGGAAACAAGCACGACTTCAGAATCAAATTTAGGACCCACGCATTAGGCTTGAATGATTTAGATGGCACGCCAATCATGGCAGGAGGGATCTGATGGAAAATCTCTGAAAGGATAGTCTGATCAAGAGAAGAAATATCATCTACCGAGATATCAGAAGGAAGAAGGCCAGACGAAGAGATACCCAAAATCTCTCCTAAGATTTCCGCAGTGAGGACTATATGAGTCCCCAAAACGGTCGTCTCAACAGAGTGGGTCTGATCGTACTGACCCCGGATCCTATTCGCATAGAAAAGCTTCACTAATCTAGGGTAGGGGTGAGGATTCGCCTTCGGGTCATATCGAAGGTAATCGAGAAGACCCGACGACGACAGAAGATCAGCTAACCCTATGAAGTCGCTAAACTGGACGAAATGCTCCAGAAGCAGCGGGCAATGTTCGATACGGTTATACGCCGCGAGACACAAAGGGTCATCGCGACATAAGGAAATATCGACACCGCCCACTGGCATCGGACCCTTTCCCTTAGGCTTACGGGTAGACGTACGCGGGTGGGTGCTAGACTCGGGATGAATAGGAGGAGAGGGTTCCCTATGAGTCTCGGTCTCGGGGTTATACTCCGTATCGGAATCGGTAGGAGTAAGGAACGAAGATTGAGAGGCAAGAACTTTGGCCTTGGGCTTAGGCTTGGGTTTGGGTTTCGGTTGACCTCTAGGTTTAGCGGTTGTCGGCCTCTTCTTCTTGAGAGGAGGCGAAGACGACGAAGGAAGAGTGGTCTTGGCACGGCGTTTCAGAGGGGTTGGATGTTTGGGATCCGAAGGGTTTTGTTCTACGGTCATCGGCGAGGGGCTAGACGGAGTGATCGGGATACGTGTTCGGGCCATAATCTCGGCACAATACGACACACTCAAACGGAAATGAAGAAACCCTAAATCGGAATTAGAAAAACCCTAATCGAAACCCTAGGAGATGAAATCAACTGAACAACCTAACCCTAGAGCTGAAACCGAACCCTAGATAGGAGAGGAAGGAAGAGGAGATACCCTAGGTCGAAAATCGGCGGACGGCGACGGCGGGAATGGTCGGAAAGTGGCCGGAAGACGAAGGGTCACGAGGGAGGTCGGGGTTTTGAGCGGAGAGAGAAGAGATTTCGATCGATTAGAATGAAAATCGATCGACTAAACTGAGTTTAAGTCGGTCGATTTCGCAAATGACCAAACAGCCCCTGGCACAACTAGTCGGTCACAGTTCAAGCACTGACCGACTAGATCACGATCTAGTCGGTCGGTCAATGAGCTTGAACCGACTAGTTGCAAACAGTGGCTGAATCCAAGATTTACTGACAAGATTTAGTCGGTCTGCGTTCATTTACTGACCGACTAGATCTCAATCTAGTCGGTCGGTCACTGAACATGAACCGACTAAAGAGTTTAAGATGGAAAGGAAACTCAATAAGCTTGAGTTAGTCGGTGTAAGTTCTTCTACTAACCGACTAGATGAACATCTAGTCGGTTGGTGGTTGAACTGATACCGACTAACAAAGTCCAAAAAGTGATAATCAAGTTCTCTCCTCAAAACACTTGGACGATATATCGCAAAACTCTCAATACTCATCTAAACTACCCCATTAAACGTCGAAATCTTAAATACGACATTGAAATACGATTTCGATCATAAATTCAAACAAATCACATAAAATTCTCAAAAATTCAATAAATCTAGCATGATTGAAATAGCGCGAAATATAAAAGCATGCAAGATAATTGAATGAAATATGAATCCTATATCTCGGATTCACCCATAATCCCCAATTCTCGACGCAACCGCACAAAGGAGTCCTCCTTTAGGGGTTTCGTGAAAATATCGGCGATTTGCTTTTGGGTTTCAACGTACACTAAAATGATGTCCTTTTTAGCAACATGATCATCTAAGAAATGGTGTCGGACATCTATGTGTTTCGATCGGGAATGGTGCACCGGATTCTTTGAAAGACAAATAGCACTTTGGTTATCCACCATGATAGGGCTAGTATCACAATGAATACCAAAATCCTTCAATGTGTGTCTCATCCAAAGAACCTGGGCACAAGCGGCACCGGCGGCAATATATTCCGCCTCGGTGGTTGAAAGTGATACCGAATTTTGCTTCTTGGAAAACCAAGAGACAAGAGAATTTCCTAGAAAATGGCAAGTGCCACTAGTACTTTTCCTGTCGGATTTGCATCCCGCATAATCAGCGTCACTATATGAGACTAACTCATATGTGCTAGATCTCGGATAAAGTAATCCAAAATCTAATGTGTAACTTAGATAGCGAAAAATACGCTTTACCGCTACTAAGTGAGACTCCTTAGGTTGAGACTGATAACGAGCACATATACATACGGCAAACATAATATCGGGCCTACTTGCGGTAAGATAAAGCAAACTACCTATCATACCTCGATATAGACGAATGTCTACATCCTTACCGCCCGTATCCTTGTCAAGATGCGTAGTCGTGCTCATTGGAGTCTTTTTCCCGGAGGCATTCTCCATTCCAAATCGCTTTAGCAACTCCACCGTGTACTTCGTTTGGTGGATGAAGATTGCATCGTTCAATTGGTGAATTTGGAGACCTAAGAACTATTTGAGTTCGCCCATGTGGCTCATCTCAAATTGTTCCTTCATCACATTAGAAAACTCTTCGCAAAGAGCGAAGTTAGTAGCACCGAAAATGATATCATCAACATAAATTTGAACTAATAAAATATCATTATTCGCATGCTTAATAAAAAGTGTTGAATCGGCTTCGCCCATTTTAAAATTCAAATCCAAAAGAAAATTCTTTAGGCGATCATACCAAGCTCGAGGAGCTTGTCTCAAACCATAAAGAGCTTTCTTTAGTTTAAAAACGTGATTTGGAAATTTTTCATTTACGAAGCCCGGAGGTTGAGAAACGTAAACTTCCTCAACGACATCTCCGTTTAAAAATGCACTTTTAACATCCATTTGAAATAATTTAAAATTCTTATGGCATGCAAAAGACAAAAGTAATCTAATTGATTCTAATCTAGCTACCGGAGCGAAAGATTCTTCGAAATCGATACCTTCCTCTTGACGATAGCCTTGAGCTACTAACCGAGCTTTGTTCCGGACGACGACTTGGTTTTCGTCGGTTTTGTTCTTGAAGATCCACTTTGTCCCTATGACGGTGTGGTTCTTCGATGGCAATGGAACAAGCTCCCAAACTTCATTCCTCTCGAATTGAATGAACTCCTCTTCCATGGCTAAGATCCAAGCGCTATCTTCGCATGCTTCATTAATATTCTTTGGCTCTATCGATGAGGCAAAGGCACAATTTGCGAAGTGGTGAACTTGCGATCTCGTCTTGACACTATCATAGATATTGCCAATGACTTGCTCATGGGGATGGTCACGAACCGAATGAAGCCGTTTGGGAATACCTTGATCACTAGGAACATTCTCAACAACTTCATTAGTTGGGTTAGTCTCAATAGAGTCAATAGAATCATTAGACTTAGAATTATCAAACGAATCACATAAAACATCCATAGAATCATTATCATTTGAAATTCTAGTTGGAACAAATCCTTCATTAAATGAGACATGAAGCGACTCCTCGATCGTTGAGGTTCGTTTGTTGAATATCCGGTAGGCTTTGCTACGCGTAGAGTATCCAACAAAGATCCCCTCATCGGATCTCGGATCGAATTTGTCCAAACTACCATATGTGTTCTTAATAAAACATTTCGAACCAAAAACACTAAAATGTTTAACTTGAGGCAACCTACCAAACAACAATTCATAACAAGTTTGTTTAGTGCCGGGCCTCAAAAGTATTCTATTAAACACATAGCAAGCGGTGTGTACCGCTTCCGCCCAAATTGATGGCCAAGTTGGCTATCATCAAGCATAGTGCGAGCACACTCCACTAGCGTCCTATTCTTTCTCTCAACTACACCATTTTGAGGAGGTGCACGAGGGAAAGAGAAGGTGTGAGTAATACCAACTTCATCACAAAATGTCTCAAAAGACTCATTTTCAAATTCACCTCCATGATCACTACGAATAGTGACAATGGTGGTTCCTAAGAGATTTTGTACTTTCTTAACAAAAATTGTGAAGTTTTCAAAAGCTTCATTTTTATTACACAATGAAAATACCCAAGTAAATCTTGAATAGTCATCTACGATGACAAGTCCATACCTTGCATTTCCTAAGGAAGCTACTCTAGTTGGCCCAAATAAATCTAGATGTAATAGCTCTAGTGGCCTTTTAGTAGAGATGCTTTTCTTAGGTTTAAATGAAGATTTAGGAAGCTTGCCGCGTTGACAACAATCACAAAAACTTTTCTTTTCAAAAACAAGCTTCGGAAAACCTTTAATAGAATTCAATTTTGAAAGCTTATATAGTGTTCCAAAGTTCACATGTCCAAAGCGTCGATGCCATAAGTGTTGTTCACTTGTGTTGGCAACGAGACATTGTTCATATGACTTAGGAAGATCCAAAATATAAATGTCTTTACGACGAGTTCCGGAAAATAATAATTTTCCTTATCCTTTCTTAAAATATGACACAATCCTTTCGCAAAGCTAACTTTTTAACCTTTGTCACAAAGTTGACTTATTGAAATAAGATTATGATTTAAACCACTAACAAGATAAACATCACTAATTAATGGTTTAGAAGGGTTACCGACTTTACCAACACCTATGATGGTTCCGCTCTCGTTGCCTCCAAATACGACGCGGTTTCCATTCGCAATGGGAACCACTCCGGAGAGCAATCGAGCGTCACCCGTCATGTGTTTTGAACACCCGCTATCGAGTATCCAATTCCCTTTGGAGCTAAATTTAAATTTGTTGCTCCTTTTCTTTTTCTTTTCCTTGAGTACCTAAAGATAGAAACTTTCATATCATGGTACCCAAGGTCATTGGGTCCAAGGGATTAGACCTTTGGAAGCCAAGTCCAAGTGGACTTAGACTTCCCCACATAATTCTTACTATGCACAACATCCGAAAAATAAGCATTCATGTACATTTGTTTTTCGTCCATGCTTGTGTCCTTTGGGCTCCAAATAGTGAATATTTTGGGAGCCATCATCCTATTGGGTGCATGCATGCTACGTTGATTTCTACGTGATGCATGTTGTGGATAGGCATACGGGACATGATGGAATGGTGCTCGACGAGAATTATTCATATGATGCGGTGGGTGAACATATGCATGTGTGGGAACACGTGCGTGAGGGTGTCTCACATGGTGTGCACGTGCCCGAGAATGTGTTGCATAAAAATCATCATATGTGTGAGCCGGTGGAGTAGAACGTGTGTTCCTACGTGGCATGTTATTGGTGTACATGTAGGCATGCCCCTTCTTTGGAGGTCCACCCGAAGTGGGTTTCTTTCCAAAAGAGGGCGTGGACGAGGCGGAAGCACCATTGGTAGATGAACTACCAATAGAGTGTTTGCTCCCACTCGTAGAGTCACCGGAAGTTGGCCTAACAAAAGTAGTGGCCGCTTTGGATGGACATCCCATCGTGTACCCCAAACCAATGTGGTGATTGGCCAGAAGTAAGTCACTTAGGATTTTATCCAAATGGTCCTTACCTTTGTTGAATTTGTTAATTCGGCCCAATGTGTTCTCATATTTCTCTTTGAGAGAACGCAAAGAAGTATCCAAAGTGGATATTTGCGAAGTGAGCACATAAACACGAGATTTAAGATTCTCGTTCTCAATACTCAAAGTCGAGTTTTGAGAAGTTAAATCCGCTATCTCATGTTCTTCCGCATCCTCAATGCTAGCATGTTCAAGTTTAGATTTGAGATTCACAATCTCATTTCTTAACTCTTCAACAACGGTGTCGTTGTTGGTGATGATAGTCTTAGGCGATGTTTGAATGCTAGCTAGGTCATATTTTACCTTAGTATATCTATTTACTAACTTAGTGTATTTTGACCAAAGTTGAGAGTTAGCATTTCTAAGATCATCCATCGTTACCTCATCGCTTTCGTCATTACTATCATCGGAAGAGGAGGATCCTTGATCGTTCTCCTCTCTTGCCATGAAGCAGATATGTGCTTGCTCCACTTTCTCATCATCCGACTCTCCGCTTGAGGAATCCTCGGAGTCGGTGAATGTTGCTCCGACAAGTCCTTTCTTGTACCCCTTTTTGTATTTCTTGGACTTATCGAATTTTGGCGCCTTCCACTTCTCCTTTTGTTTGTTGAGAGGACACTCCGCTTTCATGTGTCCTGGCGTATTGCACTTGAAACACAAAGGAGAGGAAGAGGCGTTAGAAGAACCAAATTTACCTTTGGTCTTGAAGTTACCTTTCCGGAAGAAACGGTTGAACTTCTTGGCCATGAGTGCCATGGACTCCAAGTCCAACTCGTTTTCCGAGTCTTCATCATCGGAAGATGTGGATGAAGCCGCCTTGAATGCAATCGCCTTTTTCTTAGGCGCATCTAGGTTCAAATATGACTTCATCTTTTCTTGTAGCTTCACCTTGCTATCTTTGCGTACCTCGTATGACATCAAAGTACCCATTAGTTGAATTACGGTATATTTGTTCATGTCATTACCTTCCTCGATGGCGAAGGTACGTTTTTCCCAAGAAGAGGGAAGTCCTTCAATAAGCTTTAAGCACTTCTCCTTTTGAGTGTAGATCTTGCCGAGGGCCTCTAACTCGTTTATTATGTCAACGAAGCGAGCGTAATATTCTTTCATCTTCTCGCCCTGTTGCATATGAAACATTTCGTAATCTTTTGTTACGACAACGAGTTTAGAGTCTCTTACCCTACTCGTCCCTTCATGTAGTATGAGGAGAGAGTTCCAAATTTGATATGCACTCTTACATGTGCATATCTTATTAAAGTCCTCGGGCTCCAATGCGCATTGCAAGGCGTTCATTGCCTTGGCATTGCTTACCTCCGCGGCGACCTCCGCGGTAGTCCATTTCTCAAAATCTTCTTCTTCGGGCTCGATGTACTCCTTCATTGTAGTCCTCCATAGAGATGCACTTCGGAGGAAGGTTTCCATCCGACATTTCCAGTACCCGTAGTTGGTACCGTTGAAGAATGGAGGCCTTGTAGAGGAATGTCCTTCCATCACTGATGACGCTCCTTCACGGTTCCTGAAGGTGTCATAGTTGGAAGGTGGAGGCACGGTCTTGTTGTCGTTGGCAGACATAGCTGTGTATCTGGCTCTGATACCAAATGTAATGCCCTACCAGCTACTGCACAAGTACTAGAGGGGGGGGGGGGTGAATAGTACTTTAAAATAATAAGGAGTATAATTCCAAATTAAATTGCAATCAACTACCAAATCAATTTACGGAAGCTTAAATTGAATGACGACAACGAAATTAACAATGCTAACAAACGATGTTAATGGGTTCGGATCCACCCAAGTCTCCCCGACTTGTTCCCGGTGATCCTACGTCCCAACCACCCGGATCCCCTCCGGATACTTGAGTTAGAAACCCTAACTCAAGATTTCCACTATGAATATCTTGTGAAAAACCTTCACAAGATCAAATCATACATGCAATAGCAAACGTGAATCCCACAACCCGGGATCACAACCTTCTCTCACAACCGAGAGAATCACAAAGCAATATTAAAGAGTTTAATATGAAATAAACAAGCTTACCACAAAATCCTATACCTTGAGTTTTTCTTACCCAATAGGTGGAATGAAGGATTTGAGGAAGATGAAGTTACCAAACCCTAGCACCAAGGAAATGAGCAGCAATGGGTGCCTAGGGATGATTTGGAAACTTGAATCAAGCAATAGCTTGAAGAGCTCACCAAGAACAAGCTTCTCTCTAGATCTAGGAATGAGAGAGAATGGGTTTCTTGTGAGGAAGAGAGCTTTTGATTTGAGGGAGAATGGCTATCTCTTTAGAACTCAATGAATCTCTTAATGGCAGCTCTATTGAAGATAGAAATGACATAGGTTTGTATTTATAGGGTCCCATAAAAACAAGTTAGGTCAATCTCCAACGGAAAGAAATCTGTGAGAATTAGTCGGTCAAAGAACACTCACTGACCGACTAGTTCATCAACTAGTCGGTCAGTCACAAAGCATGGACCGACTAAGAGCAGATCTGAGAAGAGATAGAATTTCAGACCTAGAAATCTAGTCGGTCCAAGAAGACTGTCTGACCGACTAGTTTCACAACTAGTCGGTCATCCAATGAACGTAGACCGACTAAGAGGCAAAACAACATAGTCTGAAGGCAAGTTGACTTAGTCGGTCCAAGAACAAAAGTTGACCGACTAGATTGTCAACTAGTCGGTCATCAAACGTTCTTAGACCGACTAACGGTAAACAGTAGCTTAGGAGAATTTTAGAGTGAACAGTAAGTCACAACTAGTCGGTCAAAGAAGCATCACTGACCGACTAGTTCACAAACTAGTCGGTCGGTGAGTCAACGTAGACCGACTAACTGTAAACAGTAAAGTCCAAGAAATTAAGGAATCAAACTAGTCGGTCCAAGAACAGTTGCCGACCGACTAGATCACCATCTAGTCGGTCAGTACTTGTTCTTGTACCAACTAACATGCACAACAAAGTCCGAATCGAAGCGCGACGCTTCGAGGAAGTTAGAATGAACTTGTGCACGGATCCTAGAGCTACGAAATGAGCGTAATGAAGATAGAAACGTAAGATATACTCAAGGCTTAACATTCTATCAATCGAAACTAAAAGACTATAAATAAAACCTTAATAAACGGTCTTTGAGAGCTTCGATTGAATCTTCATAACTTCCAAAGCGTTGCAGGAGCTTCAACGAAGCTTTAGGCTTGAATACGAGCTTTTGGAAGTGTTGAGATGTCGCTTTGAATATTCTCGTGAAATTGGCGACGATCTCCAATACTGCGCTCACAAATTGTTAGTTCATGAATTATTTATGTTTGCTCATCATCCAAAACCAAATCCGGGGAGTCCAATATTCAACAGGAACGACACTTCTCGAGTCGTTTTCCCACAATTTAAACTTACTCGATGAGACGTGACGATTCTCGCTCTTGACGGGAGACGTTTCTATTTTTAGTTTCGTCGTCCGACGTCGAATTTGAGATCCGTCTTCTTAGTTAGCTCACATTCGTCAACACGATCACCCCGATATTTATTTTATAATTGTTGGAGCTTATTTGACCACTTTTATATTTTTAACAAGTTTTATATTATTTTTAATAATTAATTTTTAAATTATTTTCAGCCAAATAAAATTTATTTGAGTTTTAAACGTTTTATAGAATTTTTGAGCCAATTTCCAGCTCATTTGGACCAAGTCAAATCCTTGGGTGAGTTGGAGAAGTTGAATTTCAAATTTTAAATTATTTTAAACTTCTAATCCTATTAGATTTAGACCTAGACTAAATCAACCCATCTATACTATATAAGCAACCCCTAGGAAGACCTATTTTCGCAAGAAATTAGCCCTAGCCTCTTCCAAAACCCAAATTGGACGTTGCGATTATTCGTCGCAACGTTGCAACGTTCAGCCCCCGCACTGACCGAGAAAACCAACCAAATTTCCCCGCTCCGACTGCTAGCCGCCCCCGCATCCATCGCCGCTCGCATCGCAGCGCATCGCCCCGCTCCGTTCCCTCGGTCTGACCGAGGGCTTGGCCCGCACCCCGCTCGCATCCGCTCCGCATCCGTTCCGCACAGCGCTCCGCGTCGACCCTGCCTTGTCGCCCCGCTCCGCACATCGCCTGACCGATCGGGCCACCCGCACCGACCGACGATTGCAACGCTGCAACATTGCAACGTCACAGCCCTCGCATCCAAGCGCACGACCGACCCTCCCTACCGATCTGACCGAAGGAGGCCCCCGCACCCGCGCTGCTGCACACCCCCAAGCACCGCACAGCCCCGTTCCCCCGCAGCGACAGAAGGATCTCCCCGCACCGAGGCTGTACGACCGAGAGTCATTCGTCGCAACCCTGCATCCGTCACACCACTTGCCTCCGTGGGCCCCCCAAGTTCTCCAGAGGTATTGTGGGTCCCCCAAAGGTCCCTAGGACTACTGTGGGCCCCACCTAGGTGCGTTCTCTTTGACGACTTGTCGCGTACGATGTCGTCGCACGTCGTAGCCCGTCGTCGCACGTGCTAGCTTTGGAATCTGGAATCGTCACCTGGGTTGATTGCTCTGAAATTTCCAGCGAGGAATCTAATTGGAATCTGGACTTGGAGCGCGATCTTTTATTCCAACCCCCGGTGTCGCTACCCGACGCCGGTGTAGCTTTCGCGTCGTGTTGAGGTAACGTTTTGCACCCCTAGGACCCCCAACCAAATTGCATGCTAATCAAGACTAAAAATTAGTATTTTAAAGTATTTTAAATGTTTTAGCAATCACTAATCAAGATTAATAAAATGTATGTAGGCCGGTGGACTTGTGCACGTAGGAATCGTGACCTTGGACTCGTTGGACGGTGTTTTCTTGACGTGATAGTTGCAGGCAAGTGAAACTTGCCAAATATTGCTTAGGGCCATGTTTGCAGGCCACTTCCTTGTTTTTAGCGTAAAAGAGACTAGTCAGTGAAATGATAGCTGACTAGACGCCTACTTGATCTAGTTTGACAACAAAACTAGATCCGTCACCTAATTGATCTAGCTTGACAACGAAGCTAGATCCAACCCCTTAAACTTGTTGTTCATGCATACTAAACTGTCACGTTTACTTTCCTTACTTGTATGCTTTACTACTTGCCATGTCATGTCATCCATGCATTGAATGTCGCATTCGTAGCACACGCTACACTACTTGTACTACTTGTCCGGCTAGGTGCACCCCTACGCCATACTTGTTTAAAACACTTCCTGGCTCGTGGTCCAGAAGCGGGCCTCATGTGTTGGCTAAAAACCAATGCCCGATACACGTGGATGGGTAGGGATAAACGGTCACTTGAGCTTAGGAGTTGGCCCGCGCAGCCACTCTAGCCAAAAGACGGAATCTCTGTGCATGAGGTGCTTACTTTACTTGTCTTGTACTTGTCTTATGAATGTCATGCCATGCTCGTACTTTACTTTACTTTTCTTTACCTGTTGCACTCATTACTTTAACTGCCATGTCATTGCATCATGCTAGAACTGCTAGGTTGCTTTACTTTTACCTACTTTCAGTTTCCTTGCACAAGTCTTCCAGACTTGCTGACATGTGCCCCTTGCTCTTTTGGGTGTCACATGTTAGACCCTGATCCAGAGACAGTTACTGAGGACGAGGTGTTTACTGACGCCGAGCCCGAGCCTACGTTCGTCGAGGAGTTCGAGGACACCGGAGACCAGTCTTAGAGATTGATTTTACTTGCTTTTGCTTTAGGTTGCTGTTAGTTGTCGGTGCTTGCACCATTTCTTTGTTTTCGTACTTTGTACTTTTGTTGGCCATGCTGGGCCTCTTTTAGACTCTTTTATTTTAGCCTGGTGGCTTTATCTACGATGTTGAGATTTATTATTATGGATATTCTGATATGTTTCTTTGTCTCTTTTTCGCTATTATTATCTTTGTTTCATTTCGCGTTGCAAGGACCTGCAGTTTAAAGTGATTGACGCTTATCGGACTTAAGCTTTGTAGCTTCAAGTCTGAGCGGACCTTCTCATGCTTCGCCTCCACGTTTTTGGGAAGCGGGGCGTGACAGTCTAATACGTCTCACCCGATCGGTTGAGTGATCACCTGATCAGGTGAGAGCTTGTTTCCTGCAAAAATTCACGAATGGCCTAAGTTTCTCGACGGATGATCCCGCGGCTGAATTTAATTATTAAAATAGAGAAAATAAAGGTAATAAAAATCGTAAAAACGAAGATAAAAGTTTATATCATGGGTTGCCTCCCATGAAGCGCTTTTGTTTAACGTCGTTTGCTCGACGCCCGTAGACTATACTCAAGGCGGACGGGGGTGATGCCCTAAGATCGGCATCACTTCGGATTCAGAGTTGGCGGCCTTCGGTGCCGTCGATGGTGAGAAGAAAACTTGCTCGACGACCCTCCCCTTGTTGACGAGATCCGTGGGCTTTTCCCTTATGTTGGCGTCCACCGCCACTCATTTCAGGATTCGGATCTCATCATCGGTGAGCCCCATGGGATCTTTCTCTTTCCTCCTCGTCGGAGGAGCCTTTTGAAATCCGGGAGGGACCGTATGTGCCGCATCCGCTTTCCCAGCAACATCATCATTCTTCAGGCCGTCATGTTCTTCGAGGTCCCCTGAGCTATCGGGGGGATTTCTTGAAAGAATTTCCCAGGCGCTTGCTTCCACAACTCTCTCTTCTTCTAACTCCAGCACATTGCATCTTGGGTCATCCGGGGGGTTGGGATGCTTCATTGACAACCCCAAGTCAAATTCGACTTTTTCGTTGCCGACGTTAAGGGAAAGCTTCCCATTCTTCACATCTATTAAAATGCCGGTAGTGGCCATGAAAGGCCGTCCAAGAATGATGGGGGTGTGCGCATCTTCAGGCATGTCCATAACGACGAAGTCTACCGGCACATGCACCCCACTTACGTTGACATTGAGGTCATCAACAACCCCCACCGGATATTTGACAGAATGGTCTACAAGCTGTAAGGTCATACCGGTGGGCTCCAAATCGCCTATCCCTATCCTCTTATATAGCGACAAGGGCATCAAACTGACGCTCGCTCCAAGATCGACGAGCGTGCGATTGATCTTTACCTCCCCGATCGCACAAGGGATAGAGAAGCTCCCCGGGTCTTTAAGCTTAGACGGATTTGCTCGCTGGATAAGAGCACTACATTCCGCTGTCAGAACGACCTTCTCCTTTCTTGAACCCCTTTTCACCAAATCCTTGAGGAATTTCGCGTAGGATGGTATGGTCTCTATAGCTTAAAGGAAGGGGATTTGCAAGATTAGATCCTTGACCATGGCAAAGAATTTGCCATACTTCTCGTATATCTTGGCTTGGGCTAGCCGTTGTGGAAAATGCACAACAGGCTTGAATACTTTGAGGCTCCCTTCCTCGTTTTTCTTCTTCTCCTCTTCAGGAACTCCCTCCGGAGTTGTTGGCTTTGGCGACGAAGCACCGGCGTCATTCAATTTTTCAATCAGTCACTCTACGACTAACGATGCTTCTGGTTCCTTTCGAGGCACTCTTGTGGGGATTTGTGTTTCGCTCCTCAACACGATAGCGGACACATTCACATGCTCGTGCGTGAGTGCCAAAGTTTGGTTTGCTCCCATCGGGTTCACTTCAGGTTGTGGCGACAATAGATTTTGCGACCTTGAAAGGTTCGCCACCTGTAACCCCAGCTGGGTTACTTGGTCCGTGAGAGCCCGGTGCCCCATTTCCAGCTTCAAATTTATTTTCTCCTGGTTGGTGATGTATTGGGTCAAGAGGGACTCAACCGGGGAGACAGCCCTCTGCTGGCCATACTGCTGCTGCTGAATGGTCTGCTGATTCCTGGAAGCATATTGCTGATACTGTTGTGGATGCTGTTGCTGCTGAAACTATTGCTGCTGAGGCCTAGCCGGCTGATATATTGGCTGCTGCTGTTGCTGAGGAGGCGGCTGCTGATACGGTGCCCAGTAACCAAGGTTGGGGTGGTTCCGGTTGTTCGAAGAGTAGGCCAGGTTGGAGCTAGTCCGTGGTGGATACAGCGCATTTCCCGTAGGATTGTAGAATAGTGCGCTTGCTTGGTCCAACGGTGGTGAGATGTCACAACCGTCGAAGTCTCCAAAGACTTCAGCTTCCACCGCCGCAATATGTTGTGTACCGGAACCACCGGCTCTTACCATCAATGTGGAGATCTGGGTCGACAGTAAGTCAAACTTGCTGGATAATTTGTCGATGTCCTCGACCCTTTGGATACCCCCAGATCTAGGTGTGGCTCTCTCGTCACACCACCGCTCATTGTTTGATGCCATATTTTCTAGAATTTGTCCGGCATCTTCTTCACTTCTGGACATGAAGGACCCCCCAGCCGTGGCGTCCATTGAAGATTTTAAATCATCCCACAATCCGTTGTAGAACAGATTAATTATCTGCCACTTGGGAAGCTCGTGATGAGGGCATTTTCGCTGCATCTCTTTAAATCTTTTCCAAGCTTCATGCAAGGACTCGTGGCTGGCCTGGGAGAAGGAGGAGATCTCGCTCCTCAGCTTCATGGTCTTCCCCGGAGGAAAGAACTTCGTCAGAAAAGCATTTGAAAGCTTCTCCCAAGTGTTGAATGTATTTGGGTCCTTCCCCCTTAGCCACAGCTTAGCCTTATCCCACAGAGAGAAGGGGAATAGCTTCAGACGGATTGCCTCAGTTGTGACACCATTTATCCAGAAGGTGTCACATTTCTCCAAGAAGGAGTCCAAATGTTCGATTGGGCTCTCCATGGGTGCCCCTGAGAATTGATCCTGCTGGATCCACATCACTAGGGACGGCTTGAGCTCGAAGCTCTGGGCCGTAATAGCAGGAGGACGGATGGCGGAGGTGGACTCGAGGGAAGGCATCGAGTACTCCAGCAGGGATTTATGAGGTTGGGTGTTCTCCCCCATGTCTTCGGGCTCTTCTCTTCTTTGCTTCTCTGCGGCCAGACGCCTTAGGGTGGCGTTTATCTCAGGATCAACAGGAATCAAGTCGTCAAGATTCCTTGTGTTCCTGCGCATTAAAAGCAACAAACACCCGTGAAGCAAAAAGTGGGAAAGAAACAGACAAAATAGAAAATAAAAATAAGAAAATAAAAGTGAAAAAGAAGAATCTGAAAATTATCGCGAGATAGAGATGTGAGCTAGACTCAAGGGTTCATGAGATCCTAATATAACAAGCACGTTGCCTCCCCGACAACGGCGCCATAAAGCTTGACGTCCCCCTACTTTTTTACTCGCGTGTAAGTGTGCAATATATGATTGGGGGCGTGAGATTTAAATATTTATAACCGCAAGCGCACGGTGTTGTAGTGTGGCTTGGGGGTCGAACTCAGGGAGGCGTGGTTGTGCTTGTGTCAGACATGACCAAATTCACCCCATGGGTGAGCTAGCCCGAATCAGTAGATGGGTTGTCACAGAAAATAGAATGTGAGGGATAAACAATATAAAGAGAAACCCGGGACTTCGGTTTCCACCCTATCGTGCGATTCTCGCCAATACGGCCTACGGGTAGGATAACGATCGGAATTAGGGTCTAATGGTGAGACATTGCCTCAAGAGTGATACCGGCGTCCCATGTGCCCGATATTCCGGTCGGTGCCCAGGATGATACGCCGGACTACCCGGGTTCGGTCAGTGGGCATTCCCATGTCCATTAACACTGACCGACTCCGGGAGCACTAAGCTCGCAACGATAACTCCCAACATCTCATCCTGCCGCTCCCGTGCGCTAGGATTCGACGTCTACGCTAAGGGCGTGAGCTATCGCTAGGGAGTCAACCGCCAAGTTTATTCCCCATTGGCCTAACGGTCAAATGCAGTCTTTTTCCCATCGATGACAATGAAACACCACGCGTAACCGATAGATTCCTAATCCCTATCGATTTCCTAGTCCTATGGACGCATCGGGGAGAACCCACGAAGGGGTTTCCACCAAAATCCCAGATTTGGGTACTACTCACACATATTTAATAAAATGCAATCTAAATGGAAATCGACCATTAAAAACATAATCAGGCAATAGAAATGCGGTAGTAGTAATGTAATTAAGATAATATCATAGTTTGGTAAAGATCAGAAGACTTACAAATAACTAAAAAATTACAGCCGTCACAAGAGAGAAAAAGAAGTAAAAAATAACAACTCTCATTTTCTGGAAACCTAGGGTCTCTATTTATAGAAAACGACATCACCCGATCGGGTGAAGAATCACCCGATCGGGTGACCTGCTGCGAACTTTGGCAGCTATCTTCAAGACTTCACCCGGTCAGGCGGCACGGTCGGTTGGCGGAAGCTTCTAGTTGTTTGGATCTTGAGCTCATCGGGTGAATCGATTGGTTGATAAATCAACCGATCAGTTGGAATTGCTGCCCAACAGACAGTAACTTCAGACGTTTTGGCACGGTCTACTGACGGTCGGGTGAGCTGTCCGGGTCATCACTTCGAGGAAACGGCTACAGATGAACCGATCAGGTGAAGATCACCCGATCGGTTGGATTTCAGCTCCATTTTCCAGAGAGAACAGTCGGGTTGAACCGGTCGGCGACCCGATCGGTTGATGCTCTCGTAGCCTCAGCTGCTGTCTGGGTGGTGCACGCGTGCACCACCCGATCTGTTGGCTGTGTCCAACCGATCGGGTGGGGGTTGAAAGATGGCGATCTTCATTGTTTGACCCCCTGGATCACGCGTGACTCCTCCCATTGCTCCGGGAACTTATGATATCGGCGTTATGTGTCCCCTACGCTGGCAAACTCCTGCAAACACGTAAAAACATGGAGAAGTGAAAGAAAACAAGAAAATACGAGAAAACGGATACGAGACGGCGGAAAATAACGGAAAAACACAAAAGAAGACGTGCGTGAATATATGAAATATAAACGCACGTCAAGATACTTACATGCAAAATAGTCTTACACTAGCAAATACAATCATAGTACTTCACGTATAGATAACTACCTATGCACAAAACAAACATGAATAAACTACTCCCTATAATTCCTAGTGTACATTCAACACCAAACATATTAACACATGTAATCACACCATACAATATTAAATCATGTTTTCTATATCTAATATACATCCATCCCTACTGTAAATACACACACATATAGTTATTCAAATACACACAGATACTTCAGCATACATTCACATCGCATACAATCCTTTAACTATATTCAAGTCACAACACACATACTATAGTCGCAAACACCTTTACCTAAGCACATACTTACCCGTGCATAGTACACGTCCACACACGCTAATATACTATTCATACATGCCACTCATACAACTATATATTTAGCACATTCAACACACCTAGTTTAGCTAGCATAGATACATTCAAACATGTAAATCCTTAGTAAATAACTATACTACAAGACCAATGTCTATAACTATATAATGGTAAAGCCACCCACAACCATGTGCGTAATGTAACCATGTATAAGCAAACCTATCACTATACATACATCATTGTCACGCCCCACTTCCCAAAAAGAATGGAGGCGAAGCGTTACTAAGGCCCGCTTAGGCCGGGGCGAGAGCCCAGACCCAATAAGCGTCTGTGGTATTCCAAAACGAAGGAACAGGTCCCTGCATGTTAGTACGGAACAACAAAAGTACTGAAAAGAGATATCATTTCATTTTATTCCAAAAAATAACATCCAAGGTACTGAGAGTCTAAAAACGCCCGAAGGGCTACAACTGCAGAAAAGAGAACTACTGGTGCAAGCACCCAACCTAGACAAGAAAACAAAAGGTGCTACACACCCAATCTAAACTGGAACAGAAACTCTGGAACAGCAACGAGAGGCCTCTAACTCTGGTCCTCCTCTGGATCGTACTCCGGATCAACGTCCTCCGGCTCTCCGTTTGCTGGCAAGTCCGCCTCGTCGACGTACTCCGGCTCAACACCTGACGTACAACACCAAAGAAGGAAACTGTACGTCAGGTAAAGTCCACAAAAAGTGGTCAGACTCTACTGCAAGTGTATCAACTTTTAAACAACGATTTACTGGTTGATTAGCATGCTGGGGTTATAACTGAGTAACAAAAAGAAGTAACACAGCAGAAAAGTAAAGCGTAGCAAGTAGTAGTCGTAGCGTGTGGTACCAACTACGGGACTAACCTATAGGTGTCAAGACAAGTCGGGACGTGACGGGACAAGACGAGACAAGACAAGTGAGACACAAAAGGGTTCACGCCTTACGGTTCGAGGGGGATCAGACCCTCTTGCCGTGCGCATGCTCAACCCAACCCCAAACCCCAAGGATGACAAGACAAGACAATCACGACAAGGGATCACTCGCTCTAGCTTGGTGAGTGTCCTATTGCCCTTTGGGGTCTGTATCAGTACAAGGGATCACTCTCTCTAGCTTGAAGAGTGCCCTATTGCCCTCTGGGTTGTGTATCAGTACAAGGGATCACCCACTCACTGGTGAGTGCCCTATTTCCCGCAGGCTGTGCAAGACGGGACGTGACGTGACAAGACGGGAAGGGTTATTCTAGGGTGTCCACACACACGCACACACATGATAGCCCTACGATATCAAAAGTTGTTGTTGTCAGGCTCAGACTTCGTTGTCAAGTCTGAGCCGTCAGGGGACGTCCCGGACGCTATCATTTCACGTCCGGTTCTCTTTGTTCACAGTTATCAGTTCTAACCAACTAAGGCCTAAGCACGGCCAAAAGTGCAAGTGGATACACTTGCCTACGATGGCGAGTGTGTCGTCCTCTCGAAGCGTCTCGTCCACGGAAGTCCGTCTGAAACAGTGCCGTGGCGATGGTGTCAGGTCTCAATTTCAGAAATTCCTATTAGGGTTTCGTTTCTAGGTTATCGGGACTATCCTATTCGTCAAAAGTCACATTTTGATATTTCAGCCTAATCGACGATCTATCCTATGTGCACAGTCAAAAAGTCTGTTCGTCGATTTTATATGTTTGTACAACGTTTTACTGGTGTTGGAAATAAATTTTAGGTCAAATTGTCGATTTTTAGTTTAGGGTTCAATCAGCTATTGTGGGGGTTTCTACGAGTTCAGGGGACCAACCTTTATCGGGGTTCGTTGTAGAATGGAAGTCGTGTCTGAACGGAGAATTCCTCAGCGTCAAATCTGGTCCTCGCACGATTTCCCAAAAGCTGAAAATTGCGACGAAGGCCTACGACGTGTCGTAACGTCGTAGATGGCAAATCCACGAAGTAGCACATCCAAGTGGGGCCCACAGCAGTGCTAGGGGTCAATGGGGGACCCACAACACCTCTGGAGGACTTGGGGGGCCCACCACAAGAGTTGGTACGGAAGAAACGATGTTGCGACGATCGGCCGTCGGTCAGACACAGCCGGTGCGGGGGGTTCTCTCGGTCAGACCGAGAGGAGTTCTCGGTCAGGCGACTTGCAGCGCAGCGGAGGCGGGGCTTGGTGCGGTGCAAGGGGTTCCCTCGGTCAGACCGAGCGGATCTCTCGGTCGGACACAGTGGGTGCGGGCCGTGCAGCGCTTGGGGGCGATGCGGAGCGGGCTCTCGGTCGGTGCGGGCGAAGTCTCCAGTCGGGCGCTTGGGCGGGGGTTGCAACGAAGCGGGGTGCGGAGCGCTTGTGTGTGCGGGCGTTGCCTTCGGTCGTAGTGGGCGGATGCGGGCGGTTTCTTCGGTTGCAGCGGGGCGTTACGGGTTGCAACGTTGCAACGTTGCAACGGTGCGGAGCAGGGGCGGATGCGGGAGCGGGCGTCGGTCGTGCACGGGAAATGCGGGGGCGGCTGTCGGTCGTGCACGGCGGCGGCGGCTGCAACGTTGCGACGAACTTTTGGAGAGTGTTTTTGACGGCTAGGGTTGAGTGGCTGCGAAAATAACTTAGCCTAGGGTTTATTTAAATAGAATAGAGCTAGGGTTAGGTCTAGGGTTTTAAGAAAAGTAATTAAAATATTTAAAATAATTAATATAAATCAAATTTACTCTCCTCTCCCTCACGCAAGTTGTGTGCGGCCAAAAATTTTGAGACTTGGTCAAAAAATTATTTAAAGCGTTATTATAATATAGGAATTTTATTATAATTACAACACTTATAAAAATAGGTTTTAAAATTATTTAAAACTTACTCAAAAATGGAAAATAGGTCAAATTAAGTCCAAAAATTGTAAAATAAATATTGGGGTGATCGGGGCGACGAAAGAAAGAGAACCAAGAAGACGGATCTAAATTTCTACGTCGAGAGACGAAATTAAAAATAGAAACGTCTCGTGTCAAAACAGAAAGTCGTGACGTCACTTCAAATAAGATTGAATCGCGGAAGAACGACTCGAGAAAATTTGTTCCAAAATAGTTCCACAATCTAATACCCTCAGAGACGATCACAACGACATATCACACAATAATGTTCAAAATCAAATAGAGTCTAAAAATAAACACGTGCACGATAAAGAGCACATGCACAAAGAAAGTACGATCGGAAACCGACCGTTACATCCTCCCCAACTTAGAAATGATTCCGTCCTCGGAATCAACATCAAACACCGCTGGGAAAAAGATGTGGGAAGCGCTCTCTCATATCATCCTCACGCTACCAGGTGGACTCTCCAGGTGATCCGTGACGCCACATCACTCTCACCAGGTCGACTATCTTATTCCTCAACTGCTTCTGTCAACGGTCCAAGATCTGTACATGCTGCTGGTCATATGTCAGGTCCGGGCAAACTGTAATCTCTGAGAAGTCAACCGTGTGCGACGGATCACTGACGTACCGACGTAACTGGGATACGTGGAATACGTCGTGAACTCCCTCCAAAGATGGTGGCAGAGCAAGGCGGTAGGCCACTGCTCCCACACGCTCCAGCACATCAAATGGCCCAATATACCTCGGGCTCAGCTTTCCCTTCTTCCCAAAACGAATAACTCCGCGGTTCGGAAAAATCTTCAGGAAGACGTGATCTCCAGGCTGAAACTCCAAGGGTCTCCTCTTGGCATCTGCCCAATGCTTGAAGCGATCCTGTGCAACTCTAAGCTTCTCCCTGATGTCCCTTACAACATCCACAGCTTCCACTATCATCTCTGGACCTAACAGCTCCCGATCTCCGATGTCATCCCAGCTCAGTGGCGATCGACATTTCCTTCCATATAAGGCAGCAAAAGGCGCCATGCCAATGCTCGCCTGGTAGCTGTTGTTAAATGAAAACTCCACCAAGTGAAGATGGTCCTCCCACGATCCCTTCAAATCGAGCGTACAAGCTCGCAGCATATCCTCCAGTATCTGAATAGTCCTCTCCGACTGGCCATCAGTCTGCGGGTGGTACGCCGTGCTGAAACTCAGACTCGTACCCAAGTTCTCCTGCAGACTTCTCTAGAACTGAGACGTGAACCTCGTGTCTCGGTCAGACACAATGCTCACGGGGACTCCATGTAAGCGTACAATCTCCTGCACGTACACGGTCTACATCACAACCAACTCCAAGAGGAAATTAAAAGAGAAGTAAAAAGAAATTTTACCTCCAGATATTTCCTCGCCAAAGCTTCCTTAGACTGGCCCACTCGGAATGGGATAAAGTGCGCAGACTTGGTCAATCGATCTACGATCACCCAAACTACGTCGTTCTGCCTCAGGGTCCGAGGTAAACCAGTCACGAAGTCCATCTTAATATGTTGCCACTTCCACTCTAGAATAGGAAGCGGTTGCAGCAACCCCGCAGCACGATGGTGCTCAGCCTTCACCTGTTGGCATATCAAACACTTGGCAACGCTCTGTGCCACACTCCTCTTCATGCCAATCCACCAATAGTTCAGACGGAGATCCTTATACATCTTGGTGCCTCCAGGATGTATAGAATATGGCGAGCTATGAGCCTCGCTCAACAGCTCCTCACGAACATCCCCTGCAGGTACACAGAGCCTACTGCCGTACCGCAGCGAACCATCCTCATGAATCACGAACTCCGTCCGTAGTCCAGCTTCAACCTACCCTCTGCAGCTTCGGATCTCCTACCTGTGCTGCCTTGATCCGATCCACGATCGTGGACTGAATCTGCAAATTCATGAATGAATGAACTACACCAGGTAGGACAACCTCCAAATCCATCTCTCTCAGCTCCTGCTGAATCCTCCAGTCAGCAGTATGCATCATCGTAGTAGGAAGCCTACTCAAAGCATCCGGCACTACGTTCACCTTCCCCGGATGATACTGCAAATCAATCTCGTAGTCAGCCATGAGCTCTAACCATCACCTCTAATGCATGTTGAGCTCCTTCTGCGTAAAGATGTACTTCAAGCTCTTGTGATCGGTGAAAATCTTCACACTCTCACCTAGCAAGAAGTGCCTCCAAATCTTCAGTGCAAAAATCACTGCTGCCAACTCCAGATCGTGTGTCGGGTAATTCTTCTCATGAGTCCTCAACTGACGAGAAGCATATGCGACCACGTGGCCATGCTGATGCAAGACGCATCCCAGGCCCTTCCCTGATGCATCATAATATACTTCGAAGCCTCCTCTTTGATCCGGTACTGCCAACACCGGTGCTGTGGTCAATCTCGCCTTCAAGATACTGAAGGCCTCCTCACAAGCATCTGACCAAAGAAACTCCATGTCCTTCCTCGTCAGCGTCGTCATCGGCTCTGCAATCTTCGAGAAATCCTTGATGAACCGCCGATAATAGCCTGCTAAACCAAGGAAGCTCCTGATGTCCGACGCTGACTGCGGAGTCGGCCACTCTCTGACTGCTCTGACCTTCTCCAGATCTACAGATATGCCATCACTGGACACCACGTGTCCCAGGAATGCGACTCTGTCCAGCCAGAACTCTCACTTGCTATACTTGGCATAAAGCTTGTGTCGCCTCAGTGTCTCCAGCACTGTCCTCAGATGACAGCTGTGCTCCTCCTCAGACTTCGAATAAATAAGAATGTCATCAATGAAGATAACGACAAACTTATCCAGGAAGTCGTAGAAAATCAAGTTCATCAAATTCATGAACACAGCTGGAGCATTGGTCACACCGAAAGGCATGACCACGAACTCATAATGTCTGTACTGTTGGATATGGAAGACGTTTTTACACCCTTGTGGGGGATGTACGAGGGAATACGGACCTCGAACGTCGCACACACGAAGTCGTGTGCAAAGGGAATCTGTTCCCTTGCGGAGGGGATCTCTGTATGAGCGGGAAAGTCGCATTATATATGCATAAGTGCATGCGACATATGGCTAATAAAGGGGGAATATCTTAAGCTTATGTTGTACCATGCATATAGTACAACTTAAGCTTATATTGTGCCATGTATCATGGTACACCTTAATTAAGTTGTTCCAAAGGAACAACTTACCCTAAAATAACTACCTTGGGGGCTATAAATAAGACCCAAGGGTAGCCATTTTCTTAACACATTTTGCATGAAATTCATGCATGCATCTTCTTCATAGCGAAGCTCTGCAGAAATATTTCCTCTCCCTCCATCCAAGTTCTTAATCTAAAATAGAGATTTAGATTGTGGATTAGTAGCCTTACTCCGTTCGTGAGTAGACTCGATCCGTCGTGGCGAATCCGAAGGCGAAGTTCGTAGACTACCGTGCCGCGTACGCAAGCGTAAGTCTAAACTTCATATTATCGATCCTAACTCTGTTTTTGGCAGGATCCTTCATTGGTATCAGAGCCATATGGGTTCGCCCCGGTCAATCCACCGCCCCGTCGAAACTACGAACGAGTCGTTGTCTTTTTCACGAATGGGTCTCCTACTATTACGGATATAGTAGGAACGCTTCGTGACGGAGAGAACGCAGCGGTTGTTCTTTTCACGTTAGGGTCTCCTATCATTACGGATATGGTAGGAACTCTCCGTGACGGGAAGAACCGACCGTTCACGTAGTACGTTATTCATTTTTGGCACACGGCCATTAAGAGATAACTAATTTCTTCGACGAACGGTTGCTTCATCGAGGAAGATGATGGAAGTTATTTCCATCGGGTAAGAGGAAAATTTGGTGCATGTGCACCATGGCCAAATGGGCCATGAAGGCCATGCACCCCCTCTCCTCATGCGGAGGGGGTTGGCTACGGCCAATAACCACCGGCGACCACCCCATCAAGGGGGAGGAATGAGTGCGGCAACCCCATTCAAAGGGGGTGGCCGGCCATGGCCAAAGGGGCCATGGCCGGCCAACGCCGAATGGCCTTTGCCATGGCCGGCCATGGCCAAGCCATGACCGGCCATGGCCAGGCCAGCAATGGCCGGCCCTGGCAGAGGCCAGGGCCGGCGCCCTGGCCACTGCCAGGGCCAGGCCGGCCCTGGCAGAGGCCAGGGCCGGTGCCCTGGCCTCAGGCCAGGGCCTGGCCGAGGCCAGGGCAGGAGCCCTGGCCCCGGCCAGCGGCCTGCCGGCCCTGGCAGAGGCCAGGGCCGGCGCCCTGGCCTCAGGCCAGGGCCTGGCCGAGGCCAGGGCAGGAGCCCTGGCCCCGGCCAGTGGCCTGGCCGGCAGGCCCTGGCAGAGGCCAGGGCCTGGCCGGCCCTGGCCGAGGGGGGCCAGGGCCAGGGCCCCTGGCCGGCCAGGGCAGAGGCCCTGGCCGGCCCTTGGCCAAGCACCGGCCAGGGCAGAGGCCCTGGCCGGGAGAAGTTGCAGTTCGAATATTGGTCGACCAATTTTGTGTTTTTGGTCGACCAATCTGGCAGAAGGTCCGGGTCGACTGCAAATTTGTCAACTGACCCATACGGGGTGACAAAGGGCATTGGTCAAACTCGAATGTGTCGATTAGCCCATACGGGGCTAACCACAGTGCCGACTAGTTCATACGGGACTAACATTTTAATGAAGTTTTTTTTAACTTGGGCTCTACTCCTTGAAGACTAGCCATAGTGCTCTACTTCATGCGAGATTAGCCAAGTCATTGTGCTCTACTCTACGGAGATTAGCCAATGTACTTATGTAATTGTGCTCTACTCCTTGAAGATTAGCCGTAATGCTCTACTTCATGCGAGATTAGCCATGTCATTGTGCTCTACTCCACGGAGATTAGCCAATGAACTTGTGACGTTGTGCTCTACTCTACGGAGATTAGCCAATGTATTTTAAATTCGTTTTGAAAAATACGTTTTCAAAAACGCTTTTCCGCTGCAAAGTACTATAAGAGTACTAACATTTGATAAAGTGAGGGAGAAATATTGAAAGTTACTCTAGATGGTGATTGGAAACGTAGTGACCTTTCCGATTCTAGAATAACATCTTCAATATTTTTCGAAAGTAACTTATCAAATACTCGTTTTTCGCTGCTAGTACTATAAGAGTACTATTGTTTGATAAGTGATGGGGGAATATTGAAAGTTGTTCTAGATGGTGATTGGAATCATAGAGACCTTTTCGATTCTAGAATAACATCTTCAATATTTTTCGAAAGTAACTTATCAAATATAATATAATTCCAAGTGGGATTTGAATTTTTAGAAACTATCCAAATGGGATACTCTATTATCATTTCAAGTGGGAGTTATATTTTAAGAATTTTTTATGCAATGTTTTTGATCGAACCTTCGTTTTTTGTGTCTTTTGCAGCATTTTAAAAGTAAAATGTCTTCCGCTTCAAAGAATATCGTCGCTGAGTTAAACAAAGGTGAAAAACTCAACGGCGATAATTACAAACTTTGGTCCATAAAGATACAATACGTTCTAGAGGAGCAAGAAGTGCTCGAAACTCTAAAGAACGTTATGATTGAACCCGAGTTGGGCACTACGGTCCAACACAGACGAGACAAGGAAGCTTTTGATGCTTGGTCTCGGAAGAATAAGATAGCGCGCATTACGTTATTAAGCAGTATGGCTGATGACATAATGCGCATCTTCCGAGAATATGATCTAGCCATGGACATATGGTCCAAGCTAGAGGAGAAGTTCGGTGGCACATCGGTGTCCAAACTTCGCGCCTTAACTATAAAGTTCGATACATATAAGAAACGTCCAGATCATTCCATGGGGAAACATCTGCGACATATGGCGACTTTATCTCAGAGTTAAAGGACGCAGGTCATGTGCTCACAGATGAGCAACAAATCCAAGCAGTCATACGTTCCCTACCAAATGGGTGGGATCAGATGAAGATGCATCTCACTCATAATGAGAGCATCAAGACCTTCAACGATGTTTCCAAGCACCTCGAATTAGAGGAAGAGCGGCTTGCGGCTGCCAAGCTAAGTGCAGAAGTGCACATGGTTGCTAGTTCCTCACACGGGGGAAAGAAACGTAAAGATCGTTCGAAGTCTTCTAATGAACGTAATAAGCAACCTGAGTCCACCAAGGAACCCAAACATAAGGGTGGGCACAAGAAATGGCACAAGAAGAAAGAATTGAAAAGGATCAAGTGCTTCAAGTGTAACAAGCTCGGTCACTATGCTCGTTCGTGTACGAGTGGAAGTGACGAGGTAACTTGTAATACTAGTTACATATGTGTTTCTAGTTCACTATTTCTTGTGGAATCTAATCCATTTTGGGATAATTGATTCAGGTGCCACCGACCACATAGCAAAGGACAGACGGTCCTTCGTGGAGTATCACCGGATACTCAAGGAATGAAGTGGATCAATGTAGGAAACAACACACGTGTTGTAGAGAAAGGCGTTGGGAATTGCAAGCTAGACTTGGACAACGGCCACACTCTCCTACTTTATGATGTTCTCTTCATTCCATATATTCAAAGGAATATTAATACTGTGGTCAATTTAATGGGTCTTGGTTAATAGTTGGTTCCTTCATGTTTGTAATATGGACCTATTTTTGTAATAATTCCTTTATTGGTACTGGGTTTGTATTTCAAAGGATTTATTGTAATAAGTACAATGTGTTTCCTCATGTAATGAAAATTTCCTTGTGACAAATATTTTGACTAATGAGTCTAATATAATTTGTTGGCACACAAGGCTTGGTCATATTGGACCAATGCGTATAGATAGACTTGCCAAACGTGGCCTTCTATCCAATGTTTCAAAGGTTGAAATGTCGACCTGCGAACATTGCCTTGTGAGGATATCTTGTCGCAAGCCGTTTGGAACCGGCACAAGGGCCGAGGTTCCAATACAGCTTATCCATTCGGACATATGTGGTCCGATGAATGTCAAGACAAGACGCGGGAAGTCCTATTTCATCACTTTTAATTGATGATTTCACCCGATTCGGTCATATCTATTTGATATCCCACAAAAGTGAAAGCACTAAACCTGCTTTAAAAACTATATGAGTTTAGTGGAGAATCAATTAGATCGCAAGATTAAGGTCGTGCGAACCGATAGGGGCGGTGAATATCAATCAACAAGTTTAAAGGAACTTTGTGATGAAAAAGGCATAGTACATCAGGTAACTATGCCTTATACTCCTCAACAAATTGGTGTTGCAAAAAGGAGGTATAGGACTTTAATGAAAAATGGTCCGTTCAATGATGGCACAAGCTAACTTGCCAATCACCTTTTGGGGTGATGCATTATTGACAACCGCTTTCATTTTAAACCGCGTACCCTCGAAATCAGTTAGCTCCACTCCTTATGAGTTGTGGAACCGAAGGTCTCCTGACTTAAACATTTTTACATTGAGTTTGTGCATTCAACGCACATATTTCCTCCCATAAGTATGGCAAACTTGTGCCATGGGGAAGGAAATGTATCTTTATACGATACGCAGAAAACTCAAAAGGTTATATTTTTGTTAGTTAGGAAGACAATGGTGGGCTAATTGAGTTTGAGTCGAGGGATGTCACTTTCTTGGAAAATAAGTTTCCAAGACAGGGCGAGATAAGTCAGGACTTATCTTTATTTGAGATTTATGATCAAGAAGGATTACCTCATTCGAGTGGGAGAAATTCTTGGTGAAAACGAAAAATTCTTTCTAACCTTCACCAATGGATTATACGAATGACGATTATCCTATTCCATACGGGAATAATGATCCAAGTAGGAGCAATTCTAACATCATTTCAAGTGGGAGTGATATTAGAATTGATCTTGATCTAAATTCGAGTCAACAAGGACTTGAAGAATCTCAAATATGCCCTGCAAAAGACAAATGGATGGAAGCGATGAAGGAGGAATTGAAATCCATGAAAGTTAACCAAGTCTGGGACTTAGTTAACTCACCCAGAGGACATAGAGCAATTGGGAACAAATGGGTTCTTGAGATCAAGCATAAGGCTGATGGCTCTATAGATAGATATAAAGCTCGCCTTGTCGCGAAAGGTTTTACGCAACAGGAAGGGATAGACTACGAAGAAAACTTCCCACCTGTTGTGCGTTTTACCTTGATTCGCATGATTCTAGCAATGGTAGCTTGCTTATACCTCATATTACATCAGATGGATGTAAAGAATGCCTTTCTCAATGGAGAATTGGACGAGGAGATCAATATGGAACAACCAACAGGGTTTGTAAAAGAAGGAAACAAACATAAGGTTTGTAAACTTCGTAAGTCAATATATGGTCTTAAATAATCCTCGAGGCAATGGTATATACGATTTCAAGAAGTTGTCTTATCAAATGGATTTTCCATACTTGATAAAGATAACTACGTATATATCAAGAGGATTAAAAGCAAGCATGTTATTATGTCTCTATATGTAGATGACATTTTAATAGCCGGAAATGACAAGGGCTTTGTGATGAGTATCAAGGCTTGGCTTTCATCAGTATTTTAGATGAAAGGCATAGGAAAAGCCGCATATATCCTTGGAGTTAAGATTTCAAGGAGTCGTTCGAAGAAACTTCTTTCTCTTTCACAGGAGACTTATATAAAGAAGGTTCTAGAACGATTTAATATGCAGGACTGCAAGTCCATTGATATTCATATAAGCATATGCGATAATTTATATCTGGAATCATGTCCAAAGAACCAAAAGGAAAAGGAAATTATGGAAAAAGTTCCATATTCCAGTGCAGTTGATAGTCTTATGTACACTATGGTGTGTACGAGACTGGACATCTGTTTTGTCGTTGGAAATGGTAAACTGTTACCAATCCAACCCAGGGCAAGAACACTGGAAAGCGGTTAAGAGGATAATGCAGTATCTTAAAGGAACTGCAGATTTGCAAAAGACTATGATAAAACCAAGAAGGTAGACATAAGGTACATATCTACGCATGAGATGATAGAGGATCAGCTTACGAAAGCGATCCCCAGAAATATGTTTTATAAACACTTATCATCTCAAGGATTGCGTATGGGCTGAGTTGTACCAAATATATATTCCCATGTCTAAGAAATGATCAAAATTAATAAAAGAATAAGTTCTTTTTCCAACATTGCATATGAATTTCTTAAGAAATGTTTGTGTACATTTTTGAAATCTCAGCTGAATTGTGTGTATGTCGGACAGATTAAGGTTGGCTCTCTCACATGAGCAACCGCCTTATCTTATCAGATGGATAAGATAGAGATGAGACTAGTTTAAAGTCAAAATCATTAGACGAATGATTTAGAGTCATGACTTTAACAAGATAGTCGAATGAAAGATCTGCATCATATGGATGCTTACAAAAGATCTGAGATCTGTATCACAAGGATATAAAGATCTCATTGGATTTTTAATCCTATCTGTCTTATGCAGGATGAGAGTCCGGGAATATTTCCTGAGTAGTAAGGGGACTCAAAAAGATAGGCACTGTGGTGTCTGATCTTTCATCCGTACAACATCATTAAGACATACTCTCCCTGGGAAAGGAGTGATGTTGTAATACGTGTTCATACCACGTATGCATTTCGACCACTGAGTTAGTAGCAATAGTGTTTGCTATTATGTGAGACTCAAAGGCCATACGGGTCTTAACTCTTACCCTCAAGGACTCCAATTGGTTCCTTTAGATTTGACGAGATGATCGCTATCTTAGCGTGTTACTAATGGGCTATGGTAATTCGGCTCGGCGGGGCACGTTAGAAAAGCGAATCAAGTCAAGATCATAAGGTTCGCAAGAAGAGGAAGATTGATTTCATATTCGCATTTGGACTTTAATGATTCAAAGCTGGCCAGCCAATTGTAATCCAGATGGGATTCAATTGTTGAATATAAAGTACAAGAAATGTGAAGAAATAATCTAGGGTAAAGCATGCGATGAACTACTCAACTTTGCACCTTCGAGGTCGTTGTGAATCTCTAACAAGTGCACAACAACAGACTCTACGCGCATGACGGTCGCACGGTCTATTTCTCGGTATGATAGATGAAAGAACTAAGGGAAAGACGTTCTCTTACAATCCCCTCAAGTGTGAGTGGGAGATGTTGGATATGGAAGACGTTTTTACACCCTTGTGGGGGATGTACGAGGGAATACGGACCTCGAACGTCGCACACACGAAGTCGTGTGCAAAGGGAATCTGTTCCCTTGCGGAGAGGATCTCTGTATGAGCGGGAAAGTCGCATTATATATGCATAAGTGCATGCGACATATGGCTAATAAAGGGGGAATATCTTAAGCTTATGTTGTACCATGCATATGGTACAACTTAAGCTTATATTGTGCCATGTATCATGGTACACCTTAATTAAGTTGTTCCAAAGGAACAACTTACCCTAAAATAACTACCTTGGGGGCTATAAATAAGACCCAAGGGTAGCCATTTTCTTAACACATTTTGCATGAAATTCATGCATGCATCTTCTTCATAGCGAAGCTCTGCAGAAATATTTTCTCTCCCTCCATCCAAGTTCTTAATCTAAAATAGAGATTTAGATTGTGGATTAGTAGCCTTACTCCGTTCGTGAGTAGACTCGATCCGTCGTGGCGAATCCGAAGGCGAAGTTCGTAGACTACCGTGCCGCGTACGCAAGCGTAAGTCTAAACTTCATATTATCGATCCTAACTCTGTTTTTGGCAGGATCCTTCATGTACTTCGTCCGGAATGCTGTCTTCGGAACATCATCCTTCTTCACCTTCAACTGATGGTACCCGCTCCTCAAGTCCAACTTCGAGAAGACTCTCGAACCTCCAAGCTGATCAAAGATATTGTCGATGCGTGGCAGCGGATACTTATTCTTCACCGTGACAGCATTCAGCCCTCGATAGTCCACGCACATCCTGCGGGACCCATCCTTCTTCTTCACGAGCAAAACTGGTGCACCCCATGGTGACACACTAGGGTGGATGAAACCCTTCTGTAGTAACTCATCTAACTGCTTCCACAGCTCCTCGAGCTCAGCGGGAGCCATATGGTACGGTGCCTTCGATATCGGTTGTGCTCCCGGTATAAGATCAATACCAAATTCTAAAGCTCTGTCGGGTGGCAGACCCGAGATATCCTCCGGGAAGACGTCGTCGAAGTCTCTGACGACTACTGGTCGCTTGATCTCCATCTCCATCTGCATGGCTGTAACAACCGGCACCTCCAGCTTGGCCCGATATCTGATGGGCCCAAGCGACTCATCTCTGCTGCGGAACTCGTACTCCGGATGGCCTGGAATCCGGAACACCACCCTCTTGCTGTGACAGTCGATCGAGGCGTGGAAATCTCCCAACCAATCGATGCCAAGAACGACATCGAAGTGTGGCAGATTGTGGACAATGAAATCTGCAAAGAGCTTGTGTCCACTGACCACCAAAGAAATCGATCGACATCCTAAGTTCACTGTCACCACTCCGTTCCCTGTGGTGATGTCCCAACACTTAGGGAGTGTATGGGTGGGAATGGAGTGCTTTGTTACAAACCTCCAGGATATGATGCACATAGATGCACCGGAGTCGAACAAAGCCAAGGCCGGGTGAGAGGACACTAGAATGGTGCCTAAGATATAAACAACTACGGTCAAACCAAGCTACTCTAACAAGCAAGTCAAACAAGCAACACTACAATAAGGTATAATTATGAAAATAAAAACTAGAATCAAGAGTTACCTGCAATAACTCCATCCAGTTCCTACGTCTCCACAGCTGTCATGGTGTACGTCGGCCTCTGGGGCTGCGCTGCTCTCTGAAACATCTGTCTCTCTGGCGCCAAGGGTGGTCCACGAACAGCAGGTCCTCTCTGAACTGGAGCAGGCGCTCTCATCTGCAGCGGGGCTGGCGCTCCAACCACAGCATGACGAGCTCTCGGACACTCCTTCGTAGCATGTGAGGCATCTCCACAAACTAAGCATAGCCCCATTTTCTTCCTACAGTTGGCCTGAACGTGTCCAGGCTTTCTGCAGAAGTGGCACGGGCCCTTGCCCTGAATCTGAACTAGTGCTCCAGGCCTCTTGAATGGTACCGTCTGAACTGGCCTCATCGCCGGCCTAGCAGGTGGCCGGTACTGGTCTATAGGACGCTTCCCTTTATCAGCTGGAGGGTCAGGCAGAAGAGCTATGATCTCATGATTCTTCGCAGCATCTAGCACCTCCCTCATAGTCGTGAAACTCACCGAAGACATAGAAGCCTGGATCTTCGAACGCAGTCCCTGACGAAAGCGATTAGCTCGCTTTTCCTCCTTCCTTACCATATGCGGGGCAAAACGGCTCAGCATCTCGAACTCAGCTTCATACTCCTCGACAGTCATATCCCCCTGCTTCAGATCTATAAACTTGCTCAGCAGCTCCCTCCTAGCAGACTTGGTGAAATACTTGTCCTTGAACATCGATCTGAAGGTCTTCCACCCCACTGGCTTCTCTAGACGCCTCTCCTCGATGCGCCACCAGTTCCTTTCATTCTCCATCAGCTGCATCTTCGCTATCTCCACTCGGGTATCGTCAGGAATGTTCGCAGCAACTAACTTCTCCTCCGTGCTCTGGATCCACTCGTCAGCAGCTAGGGGTCCCTCCTTCCCCGAAAATGTCCTCGGCTGGAGCTCGTTGAACTGCTTCACTCTTTGAGCAGCTCGTGGGGCAGGCGGAGGTGGTGGTGGTGCAACTGGAACAGCTTGGGCAGCACGCTGGGACTGCTGAACCAACTGATGCTGAACATCCAGCATCTCCCTCATCACACCCAGAAACTGAAAGAAGTCTCCACCCTGGTCCTCCGGAACTCCATCGCCTGTGTTCCCTGATCGGGTAACGCGTCGTCCTGCCATCCTATTGACAGAAACACAGAGATTAGACTCGTACGATTACTGGATGATAATAAAATGAAATTCAATACTTTGATTGTTCCGTATTCGCAGAAGGATGGGACCTGCATGGGCCACTACTAAAACCTGTCACGCCCCGCTTCCCAAAAAGAACGGAGGCGAAGCGTGACTAAGGCTCGCTTAGGCCGAGGCGAGAGCCCAGACCTAATAAGCGTCTGTGGTATTCCAAAACGAAGGAACAGGTCCCTGCATGTTAGTACGGAACAACAAAAGTACTGAAAAGAGATATCATTTCATTTTATTCCAAAAAATAACATCCAAGGTACTGAGAGTCTAAAAACGCCCGAAGGGCTACAACTGCAGAAAAGAGAACTACTGGTGCAAGCACCCAACCAAGACAAGAAAACAAAAGGTGCTACACACCCAATCTAAACTGGAACAGAAACTCTGGAACAGCAACGAGAGGCCTCTAACTCTGGTCCTCCTTTGGATTGTACTCCGGATCAACGTCCTCCGGCCCTCCGTCTGCTGGCAAGTCCGCCTCGTCGACGTACTCCGGCTCAACACCTGACGTACAGCACCAAAGAAGGAAACTGTACGTCAGATAAAGTCTACAAAAAGTGGTCAGACTCTACTGCAAGTGTATCAACTTTTAGACAACGATTTACTGGTTGATTATCATGCTGGGGTTATAACTGAGTAACAAAAAGAAGTAACGCAGCAGGAAAGTAAAGCGTAGCAAGTAGTAGTCGTAGCGTGTGCTACCAACTACGGAACTAACCTATAGGTGTGAAGACAAGTCGGGACGTGACGGGACAAGACGAGACAAGACAAGTGAGACACAAAAGGGTTCACGCCCCGCTTCCCAAAAACGTGGAGGCGAGACGTGAGAAGGTCCGCTCAGACTCGAAGCTACGAAGCTGCAAGTCCGATAAGCGTTAATCAACTTTAACTGCAGGTCCTTGCAATGCAAAACGAAACAAAGATAATAATAAGGAAATGAGACAAAGAGAAATATCAGAATATCCATAATAATAAATTCCAACATCACAGAAAAGCCACTAGGCTAAAAGAAAAGAGTCTAAAAAGAGGCCCCAGCATGGCCAACAAAAGTACAAAGTACGAAAGCAAAGTAATGGTGCTAAGCACCGACAACTAACATCAACCTAAGCAAAAGCAACTCAAACAGTCTCTAAGACTGGTCTCTGGTGTCCACCAACTCCTCGTCAAACGTAGGCTCTGGCTCAGCGTTAACAAACACCTCGTCCTCAGCTACGGTCTCTGGCTCAGGGTCTAACATGTGACACCCAAAAGAGCAAGGGGCACATGTCAGCAAGTCTACGAGAGACTTGTGCAAGGAAACTGAAAGTAGGTAAAAGTAAAGCAACCTAGCAGTTCTAGCATGATGCAATGACATGGCAGTTAAAGTAATGAGTGCAACAAGTAACGTAAAGTACGAGCATGACATTTAAAAATGGCATGTATGACAAGTTTTACATGAGTCATTCACAAAGACAAGTACAAGTCAAGTAAGCACCTCGTGCACAGAGATTACGCCTTTTGGCTAGAGTGGCTGCACGGGTCAACTCCTAAGCTCAAGTGATCGCTTATCCCTACCCCTCCATGTGTATCGGGCATTGGCTTTTGACCAACACATGAGGCCCGCTTCTGGATCACGAGCCAAGAAGTGTTTTATCATGATGGCATAGGGGTGCACCTAGCCGGACAAGGAAGTACAAGTAGTGTAGCGTGTGCTACGAATGCAACAATCAGCTTGAATGACATGTAGAATGCAATGCATGGCAGTTAAAAGTGCGTACAGATAAGGAATTTAAATGTGACAGATATTAATGCATGCATGACATGGCAGGGTGACGGATCTAGCTTCGTTGTCAAGCTAGACCCTAAAGTTCCGTCTAGACAGCTATCATTTCACTGTCTAGTCTCGTTTACGCTAAAAACAAGGAAGTGGCCTAAAAATATGGCCCTAAGCAAGAATTGGCAAGTTTCACTTGCCTGCAAGTACAACGTCTGAGAACACCGTCCAACGAGTCCAAAGTCACAATTATCCTACGTGCACAAGTCCACCGGCCTACATCCGTTTTATTAATCTTGATTAGTGAATTCTAAAACATTTAAAATATTTTTAAAACATTGATTTAGTCTTGATTAACATGCAATGGGTTGGGGGTCCTAGGGGTGCAAAGCGTTACCTCAACACGACGCGAAAGCTACACTGGTGTCGGGTAGCGACGCCAGGGGTTGGAATAAAAGAACGCGCTCCAAGTCCTGATCCCAAAATAGATTCCTCGCTGGAAAGATCAGAGCAGCAACCAGAGTAATGAATCCAGATTCCAAAGCTAGCACGTGCGACGACGGGCTACGACGTATCGCAACGTCGTAAACGGCAAATCCTCGAAGAGAACGCACCTAGGTGGGGCCCACAGTAGTCCTAGGGACCAATAGGGGACCCACAATATCTCTGGAGAACTTGGGGGGGCCCACGGTGGCAAGCGGTGCGACAGATGCGGGGTTGCGACGATTGACTCTCGGTCGGACACAGTCGGATGCTGGGACTTGGCTCGGTCGGTGCGGGAGAACAGCTGTGCACAGCTGCGGGGTGCGGGCTCTCAGCAGGTGCAGGGCGAAGTCTCGGTCGGTGCGGGGGATTGGGCCAGTCGGGGGCTTGGCGGGGCGCGGCAACGTTGCAAGCGTTGCAACGTTGCGGAGAGCGGGCGTGAGCGGGCGGGCGCCTCGGTCAGACACGGGGCGGAGCGAGGCGAACGGAGCGGTGAGGAGCGGGTGAGATCTCTCGGTCTGACCGAGAGATCCTCTCAGTCGGACACAGAGATGCGAGCGGGCGGCTGCAGCAGGTGCGGACGAAGCTTGGTGCGGGCAGGGGCTTCGGTCGGTGCGGGGAAAAGGGGGCTGTTTCCTCGGTCGGTGCGGGTGAGGCTGAACGGGGTTGCGACGATTCGTCGCAAGCGTGAATTTGGGTTTTGGAAGCGGCTAGGGTTATTTTCTTGCAAAAATAGGTCTTCCTAGGGGTTGTGTATATAGTGTAGAGGGGTTGACTTGGTCTAGGGCTAATCCTAATGGGATTAGGAGTTTAAAAATATTTAAAATTCGAATCTACCTTTCCTAATCACAAAGGGATTGGGTGCGACCAAGATAGGGGCTAAGATTTGGCTCAAAAATTGTTTAAAACGTTTTAAACTTAAATAAATTTTATTAGGCCGAAAATAATTTAAAACGTAGCTATTAAAAATATTTTAAACCTTGCTAAAAATATAAAGTAGGTCAAATGAACTCCAAAAATTATAAAATAAATATCGGAGTGATCGTGATGACGAAAGAAAGCTAACTAAGAAGACGGATCTCAGTTTTGACGTCGAGTGACGAAACTAAAAATAGAAACGTCCTACGTCAAAAGTGAGAATCACAACGTCTCTTCGATTAAGGTCAAATCGTGGGAGAGCGACCCGAGAAATATCGTTCCAAATTAGTGCCACAATTTAATACTCTCAGAGACGTTCACAACGGCATATCACACCAAAATTTTCACAAACAAACAAAGTCTAAAATAAACACATGCATGGTCAAAAGCACGTGCACGAACAACGTACAACGAAAAGTGGTCGTTACATCCTCCCCACCGTAGAAATGATTCCGTCCTCGGAATCAACATCAAGCACTGCTCGGGAAAAGGTGCGGGAAGCGCTCTCTCATCTCATCCTCACGCTCCCAGGTGGACTCACCAGGGGAACCGTGACGCCACTGCACTCGAACCAAGTCGACGGTCTTATTCCTCAGCTACTTTTGTCGACGATTCAGAATCTCAACTGGCTGCTGATCATAAGACAGATCCGGACGTACCGTGATCTCCGAGAAATCCACAGCATGGGATGGATCGCTAACGTATCGATGTAACTGAGATACGTGAAATACATCGTGTAACGGTCGGTTTCCGATCGTACTTTCTTTGTGCACGTGCTCTTGATTGTGCACGTGCTTATTTTTGATTTTATTTGATTTTGAATATTATTGAGTGATATATCGACGTGATCATCTCTGGAAGTATTAGATTGTGGAATAACTTTGTAACAACATATCTCGAGTCGTTCTTCAGCGACGCTATCTCAATTGACGTGACGTCGCGACTTTCTGTTTTGATGCGAGACGTTACGAATTTTAGTTTCGTCTCTCGACATCGAAATTTAGATCCGCCTTCTCCGCTGACTTTCTTTAGTCATCTAGAACACCCCATAATTATTTTATAATTTTTGGACTTAATTTGACCTATTTTCTATTTTTTTGAAAGCTTTAAATAATTTTGAAACCCATTTTTATAAAAGTTTTAATTACAATAAAATTACTATATTATAATAACGTATTAAGGAATTTTTAGGCAAAATTTTAGAATTTTTGGCCGCACCAATTTCGTGTGAGGGAGAGGAGAGTAATTTTTAAGTAAATTAATTATTTTAAATTATTTTAATAATATTTTTCCGAACCCAAACCCTAACCCTAAATCTAACCTATTTAAGTTAGCCCTAGGAAAAGTTATTTCGTCATAACTCAAAACCCTAGCCGCCGTTTCATCTTCTAAAGCTTCGTCGCAACGTTGCGACGATCGCAACGTGCACGACCGGAGCTCTCCCCCGCAAATCCCCTTGCACGACCGGAGCTCTCCCCCGCATCGCCGCTCGCTCAGCCCGCTGCATCACTTTCCCCCGCTGTCGCCTGCTCCGACCGAAGTTCTCTCTCGGTCTGACCGAGAGGCTCCCTCGCACAGCCGCCCGCATCGCCCCGCTCCGCATCGCCAGCGCTTGACCGACCCGCCCCGTCGGTCTGACCGAGGCCCGCTCCGCACCCGAAGCCGCTCCGCACCCCGCTCCGCTGCCAGCTTCGTCCAAGCGCCCGACCGACAAGATCTGTCGGTCTGACCGAACAAGACCCTCGCACCGACGCCGTGCCGACCTCCCCCGCATCGCAGCTCGCACAACCGAGAGCTTCTCTCGGTCTGACCGAGAGAAACCCTCGCACCGAGGGTGAACGACCGACGGCCTAGTGTCGCAAGTGGGTTTCTCCCACACCAACTTCTGTGGTGGGCCCCCCAAGTGCTCCTGAGGTGTTGTGGGCCCCCCTTGGACCCCTAGCACTGCTGTGGGCCCCACTTGGACGTGCCACTTCGCGGATTTGCCGTCTACGACGTTGCGACACGTCGTAGGCCTTCGTCGCAAGTTCGAACTTTTGGAGAGACGTGCGAGGACCAGATCTGAAGCCGAGGAGTCCTCCGATCAGACCCGACATCCAATCGACAGCAAACTCCGGTTCAGGTTGGTTCCCCGAAACTCGTAGAAACCCCCACAATAGCTGACTGAACCCTAAACTAAAAACCGTCAACTTGAACTAAATTTAATTTTCAGCTCCTGTAAAACGTTGTGCGAACATAGAAAATCGACGAACAGACAAATTTGACCGTGCACATAGGATAGATCGTCGATTAGGTTGATACATCAAAAAAAAGTGACTTTTGACGAATAGGATAGTCCCGAAAACCCTAGAAACGAAGCCTAATAGGATTTGACGAATTCGCGACCTGACACCGTCGCCGTGACTGTTTCAGACGGACTACCGCGGACGCGACGACTGGACGAGACGCTTCGGGAGGACGACGCGCTCGCCATCGCAGGCAAGTGTATCCACTTGCACTTTTGGCCGTGTTTAGGCCTTAGTTGGTTAGAACTGTTAAATGTGAACAAATAGAACCGGACGTGAAATGATAGCGTCCGGGACGACTCTTGACGGCTCAGACTTGACGACGAAGTCTGAGCCTGACAACAACAATTTTTGATGCTGTAGGACTATCATGTGTGTGCGTGTGTGTGGACACCCTAGAATAACCTTTCCTGTCGTGTCACGTCACGTCCCGTCTTGCACAGCCCGCTGGGCAATAGGGCACTCGCCAAGTGATCCCTTGTACAGACTCACAGCCTGCGGGCAATAGGGCACTCTCCAAGTTGAGAGAGTGATCCCTTGTACGGATACACAGCCCGAGGGCAATAGGGCACTCTCCAAGCTAGAGAGAGTGATCCCTTGTACGGATTCTCAGCCTGCGGGCAATAGGGCACTCGCCAAGCTAGAGCGAGTGATCCCTTGTACGGATATCTTGTCTTGTCTTGTCTTGGGGTTTGGGGTTGGGTTGAGCGTGCGCACGGTAAGAGGGTCTGATCCCCCTCGAACCGTAAGGCGTGAACCCTTTCGTGTCTCACTTGTCTTGTCCTGCCTTGCTTCCGTCACGTCACGTCTTGTCCTGACACCTGTAGGCTAGTCCCGTAGTTGGTAGCACACGCTACCACTACTATTTGTTACGCTTTACTTTCCTGCTACGTTACTTCTCTTGTACTTGTTGTAACCCCAGCATGCTAATCGACCAGTAAAACATTGTCTAAAAGTTGATACACTTGCAGTTTGGTCTAACCCTTTTTGTAGACCTGACCTGACGTACAGTTCCTTCTTTTGGTGCTGTACGTCAGGTGTTGAGCCAGAGTACGTTGACGAGGCGGACTTGCCAGCTGACGGAGAGCCGGAGGACGTTGATCCGGAGTACGACCCGGAGGAGGACCAGAGTTAGAGGCCTCTTGTTGCTGATCCAGATTCCTATTCCAGTTTAGATTGGGTGGGTAGCACCTGTTGCTTTCTTGTCTAGGTTGGGTGCTTGCACCAGTAGTTTCCGTTTCTGCAGTTGTAGCCTTCGGGCGTTTTAGACTCTCAGTACTTTTGGATGTTTTAATTTGGAATAAAATGAATTGATATCTCTTTTCAATACTTTGTTGTTTCCGTACTAACTTGCAGGGACCTGTTGCCTTTATTTGGAATATCACAGACGCTTATTGGGTCTGGGCTCATTGCCCTGGCCTAAGCGGGCCTTAGTCACGCTTCGCCTCCGACCTTTTTGGGAAGCGGGGCGTGACAGGTTTTAGTGGTGGCCCATGCAGGTCCCCTACTTCTGCGAATACGGAACAATCGAAGTATTGGAATTCATTTTATTATCATCCAATAATTGTACGAGTCTAACCTCTGTGTTTCTGTCAATAGGATGGCCGGACGACGTGTTACCCGATCGGGGAACTTAGGCGATGGAGCTTCGGAGGATCAGAGCGGAGACTTCCGTCAGTTTCTGGGTGTGATGAGGGAGATGCTGGATGTTCAGCATCAGTTGGTTCAGCAGTCCCAACGTGCTGCCCAGGCTGTTCCAGTTGCACCACCACCACCTCCACCTGCCCCTCGAGCTGCTCCAGGAGTGAAGCAGTTCAACGAGCTCCAGCCAAAGACATTTTCGGGGAAGGAGGGACCCCTAGCTGCTGACGAGTGGATCCAGAGTACGGAGGAGAAGTTAGTTGCTGCGAAGATTCCTGATGATACCCGTGTGGAGATAGCAAAGATGCAGCTGACGGAGAATGCGAGGAACTGGTGGCGCATCGAGGAGAGGCGTCTTGAGAAGCCAGTGGGATGGAAGACCTTCAGGTCTATGTTCAAGGATAAGTACTTCACCAAGTCTGCTAGGAGGGAGCTGCTGAGCAGGTTTATAGATCTGAAGCAGGAGAACATGACAGTCGAGGAGTATGAGGCGGAGTTTGAGATGCTGAGCCGCTTTGCTCCGCACATGGTGAAGAAGGAGGAGAAGCGAGCTGATCGCTTTCGTCAGGGACTGCGTCTGAAGATTCAGGCTTCTATGTCTTCGGCGAGTTTCACGACTATGAGGGAGGTGCTGGATGCTGCGAAGAATCATGAGCTTATTTCGCTTCTACCTGACCCTCCAGCTGATAAGGGGAAGCGTCCTATGGAGCAGTACCGGCCACCTGCCAGGCCGGCGATGAGGCCAGTTCAGACAGTACCATTCAAGAGGCCTGGAGCACCAGTTCAGAATCAGGGCAAGGGCCCGTGCCACTTCTGCGGAAAGCTTGGACATGTTCAGGCCACCTGCAGGAAGAAGATGGGGCTATGCTTAGTTTGTGGAGATGCCTCGCATGCTGCGAGGGATTGTCCGAGGGCTCGTCAGGCTGTGGTTGGAGCACCAGCCCCGTTGCAGATGAGAGCGCCTGCTCCAGTTCAGAGAGGACCTGCTGCTCGTGGACCACCTTTGCCGCCACAGAGGCAGATGTACCAGAGAGCAGCACAGCCCCAGAGGCCGGCGTATACCATGACTGCTGCTGAGACTGAGGAGCTGGATGGAGTTATAGCAGGTAACCCTTAATCCTAGTTTTTCATTTCATAGTTTAGATCTTTTATTTGTGTTGCTTGGTTGACTTGTTATTAGAGTAGTTGATTTGACCGTAGTTCCCTTATATCTTAGGCACCATTATAGTGTCCTCTCACCCAGCCTTGGCTTTGTTCGACTCCGGTGCATCTATGTGCATCATATCCCGGAGGTTTGCAACAAAGCACTCTATCCCCACCCATACACTCCCTAAGTGTTGGGACATTACCACCGGGAACGGAGTGGTGACGGTAAATTTGGGATGTCGATCGATTTCTTTAGTGATCAGTGGACACGAGCTCTTTGCAGATTTTATTGTCCACGATCTGCCACATTTCGATGTCGTTCTTGGCATCGATTGGTTGGGAGATTTCCACGCCTCGATCGACTGTCACAGCAAGAGGGTGGTGTTCCGGATTCCAGGTCATCCAGAGTTCGAGTTCCGCAGCAGGGATGAGTCGCTTGGGCCCATCAGATTTCGGGCCAAGCGAGAGGTGCCGATTGTGGCAGCCATGCAGATGGAGATGGAGATCGAGAGACCAGCAGTCGTCAGAGACTTCGACGACGTCTTCCCGGAGGATATCTCAGGTTTGCCACCCGACAGAGCTTTAGAGTTTGGAATTGATCTTATGCCGGGAGCGCAACCGATATCGAAGGCGCCGTACCGTATGGCCCCCGCTGAGCTCGAGGAGCTGCGGAAGCAGTTGGATGAGTTGCTGCAGAAGGGTTTCATCCACCCTTGTGTGTCACCGTGGGGTGCACCTGTTTTGCTTGTAAAGAAGAAGGATGGGTCCCGCAGGATGTGCGTGGACTATCGAGGATTGAATGCTGTCACCGTAAAGAATAAGTATCCGCTGCCGCGCATCGACGATATCTTTGACCAGCTTGGAGGTTCGAGAGTCTTCTCGAAGTTGGACTTGAGGAGTGGATACCACCAGTTGAAGGTAAAGAAGGACGATGTTCAGAAGACGGCTTTCCGGACGAAGTACAGACATTATGAGTTCGTGGTCATACCGTTTGGCGTGACCAATGCGCCGGCTGTGTTCATGAATTTGATGAATTTAATATTCTACGACTTCCTGGACAAGTTTGTCGTCATCTTCATTGATGACATTCTTATTTATTCGAAGTCTGAGGAGGAGCACAGCTGTCATCTGAGGACAGTGCTGGAGACGCTGAGGAGACATAAGCTTTATGCCAAGTATAGCAAGTGCGAGTTCTGGCTGGATAGAGTCGCATTCCTGGGACACGTGGTGTCCGGTGATGGCATATCTGTGGATTCGGAGAAGGTTAGAGCAGTCAGAGATTGGCCGACTCCGCAGTCAACGTCCGACATCAGGAGCTTCCTTGGTTTAGCTGGCTATTATCGGCGGTTCATCAAAGATATCTCGAAGATTGCAGAGCCGATGACGAAGCTGACGAGGAAGGACGTGGAGTTTATTTGGTCAGATGCTTGTGAGGAGGCCTTCAGTATCTTGAAGGCGAGATTGACCACGGCACCGGTGTTGGCAGTACCGGATCGAAGCGGAGGCTTCGAAGTTTATTGTGATGCATCAGGGAAGGGCCTAGGATGCGTCTTGCATCAGCATGGCCACGTGGTCGCGTATGCTTCTCGTCAGTTGAGGACTCATGAGAAGAATTACCCGACGCACGATCTGGAGTTGGCAGCAGTGATTTTTGCACTGAAGATTTGGAGGCACTTCTTGCTAGGTGAGAGTGTGAAGATTTTCACCGATCACAAGAGCTTGAAGTACATCTTTACGCAGAAGGAGCTCAACATGCGTCAGAGGCGATGGTTAGAGCTCATGGCTGACTACGAGATTGATTTGCAGTATCATCCGGGGAAGGTGAACGTAGTGCCGGATGCCTTGAGTAGACTTCCTACTGCGATGATGCTTGCAGCAGACTGGAGGATTCAGCAGGAGCTGAGGGAGATGGACTTGGAGGTTGTCCTACCTGGTGTGGTTCGTTCGTTCATGAATTTACAGATTCAGTCCACGATCGTGGATCGGATCAAGGCAGCACAGGCAGGAGATCCGAAGCTGCAGAGGATCAGGAGGCAGGTTGAAGCTGGACTACGGGCGGAGTTCGTGATTCATGAGGATGGTTCGCTGCGGTACGGCAGTAGACTCTGTGTACCTGCAGGTGATGTTCGCGAGGAGCTGTTGAGCGAGGCTCATAGCTCGCCATATTCTATACATCCTGGAGGCACCAAGATGTATAAGGACCTCCGTCTGAATTATTGGTGGATTGGCATGAAGAGGAGTGTGGCACGGAGCGTTGCCAAGTGTTTGATATGCCAACAGGTGAAGGCTGAGCACCATCGTACTGCTGGGTTGTTGCAACCGCTTCCCATTCCAGAGTGGAAGTGGCAACATATTACGATGGACTTCGTGACTGGTTTACCTCGGACCCCGAGGCAGAACGACGCAGTTTGGGTGATCGTGGATCGGTTGACCAAGTCTGCGCACTTTATCCCCTTCCGAGTGGGCCAGTCTATGGAAGCTTTGGCGAGGAAATATCAGGAGGTAAAGTTCTGTTCTACTTTTACTTCTATTCTGATTTTCGCTTTGAAATAGTCGTGACGTAGACCGTGTACGTGCAGGAGATTGTACGATTACATGGAGTCCCCGTGAGCATTGTGTCTGACCGAGACACGAGGTTCACGTCTCAGTTCTGGAGAAGTCTGCAGGAGCATTTGGGTACGAGTCTGAGTTTCAGCACGGCGTACCACCCGCAGACTGATGGCCAGTCCGAGAGGACTATTCAGATTCTGGAGGATATGCTGCGAGCTTGCGCGCTCGATTTGAAGGGATCATGGGAGGACCATCTTCACTTGGTGGAGTTTTCATATAACAACAGCTACCAGGCGAGCATTGGCATGGCGCCGTTTGCTGCCTTATATGGAAGGAAATGTCGATCGCCACTGAGCTGGGATGACATCGGAGATCGAGAGCTGTTGGGTCCGGAGATGATAGTTGAAGCTGTGGATGTCTTGAGGGACATCAGGGAGAAGCTTAGAGTTGCACAGGATCGCTTCAAGCATTGGGCAGATGCCAAGAGGAGACCTTTGGAGTTTCAGCCTGGAGATCACGTCTTCCTGAAGATTTCTCCGAACCGCGGAGTTATTCGTTTTGGGAAGAAGGGCAAGCTGAGTCCGAGGTATATTGGGCCATTCGATGTGCTAGAGCGTGTGGGAGCAGTGGCCTATCGCCTTGCTCTGCCACCATCTTTGGAGGGTGTTCACGACGTATTCCACGTATCTCAGCTACGTCGGTACGTCAGTGATCCGTCGCACACGGTCGATTTCTCAGAGATTACGGTTCGACCGGACCTGACATATGACCAGCAGCCTGTGCAGATCTTGGACCGTCGACAGAGGCAGTTGAGGAATAAGATAGTCGACCTGGTGAGAGTGATGTGGCGTCACGGATCGCCTGGAGAGTCCACCTGGGAGCGTGAGGATGATATGAGAGAGCGCTTCCCGCATCTCTTTCCCAGCAATGCTTGATGTTGATTCCGAGGACGGAATCATTTCTAAGTTGGGGAGGATGTAACGGTCGGTTTCCGATCGTACTTTCTTTGTGCACGTGCTCTTGATTGTGCACGTGCTTATTTTTGATTTTATTTGATTTTGAATATTATTGAGTGATATATCGACGTGATCGTCTCTGGAAGTATTAGATTGTGGAATAACTTTGTAACAACATATCTCGAGTCGTTCTTCAGCGACGCTATCTCAATTGACGTGACGTCGCGACTTTCTGTTTTGATGCGAGACGTTACGAATTTTAGTTTCGTCTCTCGACATCGAAATTTAGATCCGCCTTCTCCGCTGACTTTCTTTAGTCATCTAGAACACCCCATAATTATTTTATAATTTTTGGACTTAATTTGACCTATTTTCTATTTTTTTGAAAGCTTTAAATAATTTTGAAACCCATTTTTATAAAATTTTTAATTACAATAAAATTACTATATTATAATAACGTATTAAGGAATTTTTAGGCAAAATTTTAGAATTTTTGGCCGCACCAATTTCGTGTGAGGGAGAGGAGAGTAATTTTTAAGTAAATTAATTATTTTAAATTATTTTAATAATATTTTTCCGAACCCAAACCCTAACCCTAGCTCTAACCTATTTAAGTTAGCCCTAGGAAAAGTTATTTCGTCATAACTCAAAACCCTAGCCGCCGTTTCATCTTCTAAAGCTTCGTCGCAACGTTGCGACGATCGCAACGTGCACGACCGGAGCTCTCCCCCGCAAATCCCCTTGCACGACCAGAGCTCTCCCCCGCATCGCCGCTCGCTCAGCCCGCTGCATCGCTTTCCCCCGCTGTCGCCCGCTCCGACCGAAGTTCTCTCTCGGTCTGACCGAGAGGCTCCCTCGCACAGCCGCCCGCATCGCCCCGCTCCGCATCGCCAGCGCTTGACCGACCCGCCCCGTCGGTCTGACCGAGGCCCGCTCCGCACCCGAAGCCGCTCCGCACCCCGCTCTGCTGCCAGCTTCGTCCAAGCGCCCGACCGACAAGATCTGTCGGTCTGACCGAACAAGACCCTCGCACCGACGCCGTGCCGACCTCCCCCGCATCGCAGCTCGCACGACCGAGAGCTTCTCTCGGTCTGACCGAGAGAAACCCTCGCACCGAGGGTGAACGACCGACGGCCTAGTGTCGCAAGTGGGTTTCTCCCACACCAACTTCTGTGGTGGGCCCCCCAAGTGCTCCTGAGGTGTTGTGGGCCCCCCTTGGACCCCTAGCACTGCTGTGGGCCCCACTTGGACGTGCCACTTCGCGGATTTGCCGTCTACGACGTTGCGACACGTCGTAGGCCTTCGTCGCAAGTTCGAACTTTTGGAGAGACGTGCGAGGACCAGATCTGAAGCCGAGGAGTCCTCCGATCAGACCCGACATCCAATCGACAGTAAACTCCGGTTCAGGTTGGTTCCCCGAAACTCGTAGAAACCCCCACAATAGCTGACTGAACCCTAAACTAAAAACCGTCAACTTGAACTAAATTTAATTTTCAGCTCCTGTAAAACGTTGTGCGAACATAGAAAATCGACGAACAGACAAATTTGACTGTGCACATAGGATAGATCGTCGATTAGGTTGATACATCAAAAAAGTGACTTTTGACGAATAGGATAGTCCCGAAAAACCTAGAAACGAAGCCTAATAGGATTTGACGAATTTGCGACCTGACACCGTCGCCGTGACTGTTTCAGACGGACTACCGCGGACGCGACGACTGGACGAGACGCTTCGGGAGGACGACGCGCTCGCCATCGCAGGCAAGTGTATCCACTTGCACTTTTGGCCGTGTTTAGGCCTTAGTTGGTTAGAACTGTTAAATGTGAACAAATAGAACCGGACGTGAAATGATAGCGTCCGGGACGACTCTTGACGGCTCAGACTTGACGACGAAGTCTGAGCCTGACAACAACAATTTTTGATGCTGTAGGACTATCATGTGTGTGCGTGTGTGTGGACACCCTAGAATAACCTTTCCTGTCGTGTCACGTCACGTCCCGTCTTGCACAGCCCGCTGGGCAATAGGGCACTCGCCGAGTGATCCCTTGTACAGACTCACAGCCTGCGGGCAATATGGCACTCTCCAAGTTGAGAGAGTGATCCCTTGTACGGATACACAGCCCGAGGGCAATAGGGCACTCTCCAAGCTAGAGAGAGTGATCCCTTGTACGGATTCTCAGCCTGCGGGCAATAGGGCACTCGCCAAGCTAGAGCGAGTGATCCCTTGTACGGATATCTTGTCTTGTCTTGTCTTGGGGTTTGGGGTTGGGTTGAGCGTGCGCACGGTAAGAGGGTCTGATCCCCCTCGAACCGTAAGGCGTGAACCCTTTCGTGTCTCACTTGTCTTGTCCTGCCTTGCTTCCGTCACGTCACGTCTTGTCCTGACACCTGTAGGCTAGTCCCGTAGTTGGTAGCACACGCTACCACTACTACTTGTTACGCTTTACTTTCCTGCTACGTTACTTCTCTTGTACTTGTTGTAACCCCAGCATGCTAATCGACCAGTAAAACATTGTCTAAAAGTTGATACACTTGCAGTTTGGTCTAACCCTTTTTGTAGACCTGACCTGACGTACAGTTCCTTCTTTTGGTGCTGTACGTCAGGTGTTGAGCCAGAGTACGTTGACGAGGCGGACTTGCCAGCTGACGGAGAGCCGGAGGACGTTGATCCGGAGTACGACCCGGAGGAGGACCAGAGTTAGAGGCCTCTTGTTGCTGATCCAGATTCCTATTCCAGTTTAGATTGGGTGGGTAGCACCTGTTGCTTTCTTGTCTAGGTTGGGTGCTTGCACCAGTAGTTTCCATTTCTGCAGTTGTAGCCTTCGGGCGTTTTAGACTCTCAGTACTTTTGGATGTTTTAATTTGGAATAAAATGAATTGATATCTCTTTTCAATACTTTGTTGTTTCCGTACTAACTTGCAGGGACCTGTTGCCTTTGTTTGGAATATCACAGACGCTTATTGGGTCTGGGCTCATTGCCCTGGCCTAAGCGGGCCTTAGTCACGCTTCGCCTCCGACCTTTTTGGGAAGCGGGGCGTGACACATCGTGAACTCCCTCCAGTGACGGTGGCAACGCCAAGCGATACGCCACAGCTCCAACTCTCTCTAGGACATCAAACGGCCCAATGTACCTCGGACTCAGCTTGCCTCTCTTCCCAAATTGGATAACTCCGCGGTTCGGAGATATCTTCAGAAAGACATGATCGCCAGGCTGAAACTCCAAAGGCCTCCGTTTAGCATTGGCCCAATGCTTGAAACTGTCCTGCGCAATCCTCAGCTTCTCCCGGATGTTCCTCACAACATCCACGGCCTCCACAATCATCTCTGGTCCTAACAGCTCCCGATCTCCAATGTCATCCCAGCTCAATGGCGATCGACATTTCTTTCCATATAGCGAGGCGAAAGGCGCCATTCCAATACTCGCCTGGTAGCTGTTATTGTAGGCAAACTCAACGTGATGGAGATGATCCTCCCAAGATCCCTTGAAATCCAACATGTACGCTCTCAGCCTGTCCTCCAAAATCTGAATCGTCCTCTCGGACTGGCCATCCGTCTGCGGGTGGTACGCCGTGCTGAAACTCAGACTCGTACCCAGACTCTTCTGCATACTTTTCCAGAACTAAGACGTGAATCTCGTGTCTCTGTCCGACATGATACTCACAGGGACTCCGTGAAGTCGTACGATCTCTTGCACGATTCACGTTACATCACTATCTAAACTAGGAAAAGGAAATAAAAATGGAGAGTAAAAGAATTTTACCTCCATATATCTCCTCGCTAGCGTCTCAGTAGACTGTCCTACTCGGAAGGGAATAAAGTGCGTGGATTTGGTCAATCGGTCTACGATCACCCAAATCGCGTCATTCTACTTCGGACTCCGAGGTAGTCCAGTCACAAAATCCATAGTGATGTGTTGCCACTTCCACTCTGGAATCGGAAGCGGTTGTAGCAACCCTGCCGTACACTGATGCTCCGCCTTTACTTGTTGGCATACCAAACACTTGGCTACACTCCGAGCCACACTCCTCTTCATACCATGCCACCAAAAGTTCAGACGAAGATCCTTGTACATCTTGGTGCCACCAGGATGCACAGAGTACGGCGAACTGTATGCCTCCACCAATAATTCTTCTCTGATATCTCCAGCTGGCACACACAACCTGCTCCAAATCTCAACGAGCCATCCTCGTGAATCAAGAATTCAGTCCGCAGACCGGCTTCCACCTGCTCCCGAGTCTTCATCAACTTAGCATCTCCAGCCTGTCCAGCCTTGATCCTATCCATGATCGTCGACTGTATCTGCATGCTCATCAACGAAGAAGTCTCTCTAGGAAGAATAATCTCGATACCAGTCTCGCAAAAATCCTGCTGCAGTCTCCACTACGAGGTCAACATCATCACCGCTGGAAGTCTGCTCAGCGCATCCAGAACCACATTCACCTTGCCAGGGTGATACTGCAAATCGATCTCATAGTCTGCCATGAGCTCCAACCATCGACGCTGTCGCATGTTAAGCTCCTTCTGCATAAAGATATACTTCAAGCTTTTGTTATCAGTGAAGATCTTCACTTTCTCACTCAGCAGGAAGTGCCTCCAAATCTTCAGCGCAAACACGACAGCAGCCAACTCCAAATCGTGTGTCGGGTAATTCTTCTCATGAGCCTTAAGCTGACGAGAAGCATATGCAGCCACATGCCCATGCTGATGCAACTCACATCCAAGACCTTTGCCAGAAGCATCGCAAAAGTTCTCGAATCCTCCACTCCGATCAGGCACAGCAAGAATAGGGGCAGTCGTCAATCTCTCCTTCAGAACATCAAAAGCCTTCTCGCAATCATTAGACCAAACATATGGTACATCGTTCCGCGTCAGTCTGGTCATCGGCTCAGCAATCCGGGAAGAGTCCTTAATGAAACGTCGATAATATCATGCAAGCCCAATGAAACTCCGGATCTCAGACACTGACTGCGGAACCGGCCACTCTCTGATAGCCATAATCTTCTCGGGATCCACAGAAATTCCATCGCCAGACACCACATGCCCGAGAAAAGCAACTCTATACAGCCAAAACTCGTACTTGGAATACTTAGCATACAAACATACAAACGATGCTTCCTCAAGATCTCCAACACTGTCCTCAAGTGCGATGCATGCTCTTCCTCCGACTTTGAATAGATCAAAATTTCGTCAATAAAGATAATGACAAACTTGTCTAGAAAGTCGTAGAAGATCAGATTCATCAGGTTCATAAAAACTGTGGGTGTGTTGGTCACACCGAAAGGCATAACCACGAACTCGTAGTGACCATACTTCGTCCTGAACGCTGTCTTCGGGATGTCGTCCTTCTTCACCTTAAGCTGATGGTAACCACTCCTCAAATCCAACTTAGAAAACACCCTCGATCCTTCGAGCTGATCAAAGATGTCATCTATACGAGGCAAGGGATATTTATTCTTGATGGTCACAGCATTCAGCTCCCGGTAATCCACACACATGCGACGCGAACCATCCTTCTTCTTTACCAGTAACACCGACGCTCCCCACGGAGACACGCTACGATTAATGTAACCTTTCTGTAGAATCTCATCCAGCTGCCTACGCAACTCCTCCAACTCTGCTGGAGCCATACGATATGGCGCCTTCGAAATAGGCTGCGCTCCTGGCATAAGATCGATCGAAAACTCGAGAGCTCGATCGGGCGGCAGTCTAGACATCTCCTCGGGGATGACGTCGTTGAATTCACACACCACAGCTGGTCTACTCTGCTCCATCTGCATAGCAACGATCTCCACCGGCTTGGCCCGAAATCTGACAGGGCCAATCGAACTGCTACCTCGACTGAACTCAAACACCGGATGTCCCAGGATCTCGAACACCACCTTCTTCCTCCGACAATCGATCGTAGCATAGAAACTCGTAAGCCAATCCATTCCAAGCACTGCATCGTAGTTGATGATGTCATGGACAATGAAATCAGCATAAAGCTCATGTCCACAAACCACCAAAGGGCAAGAATTGCACCCACGATGCACCGAGATCACGCCATTTCCTGTAACGATGTTCCAACTCTTGGGGAGAGGGGAAGTCGTCAAGGAATGCTTCTCCACGAAGCTCCAAGAAATAATGCACATTGATGCACCTGAGTCAAAGAGGACTCGTGCGGGAAATGTGCAAACCAAAATCACACCTAACAAACAGTCTAACAATCAAACCCTATTCTAGCAAACAATCATATGCATGCAATCAAACCCTATTCTAGCAAACAATCATATGCAAGCAATCAAACATGGCTAACAATCAAAACTATCTAAGGAAGGAAACAACTAGATTGAGAGTTACCTGCGATAACCTCATCCACAGCCTCGCTCTCCACTGCCGTCATCAGATAAGCCTGCCTCCTCGGCTGCATGGCCTGCTGAAAAGCATGCCTCTGTGGAGCGAGGGCTGCTCCACGACCTGCAGGTACAGGTGCTCTTTGCTGCAACGGCTGTGCTGCGACTGGTTCCTTCCAAGGCAGCTTAGACTTCGGGCACTCCTTCATAGCATGAGTAGGATCTCCACAAATCAGGCACTGTCCCAACATCTTCCTACACTGTTCCTTAACATGCCCGGTCTTGCCACAGAAATAGCAAGTCTTCTGAGTAGGCACACCTGGCCTCTTGAACTGCACTGGCTGATTAGGCCTGGACCCAGGCCTAACCACTCCTCTGACCTGCTCCATAGGCCTCTTCCCAGCTCCAGAAATCTGTCCTCTCTTCTGCCTCGCAATCAGCTCCTGTCTCCAAGCAGCTACCAGTAATTTCTGATATGACTCCATATCCGTCGTAGACATCAGGCTCTGCAAGTCTAGGGAAATGCCCTGCAAAAACCTCTGAGCTTTCTCCTCAGCATCCTCCACCATCTTCGGCGCGAAGCGACTCAGCCTAGTAAACTCCTGGTGGTATTGGTCCACCGTCAAATTTCCCTGCTTCAGCTCAATGAAGCGCTGCAACATCTCCCTCCTAGCAGCCTTCGGAAAGTACTCCTCATCGAATCTAGACTTGAAAGTAGCCCAAGGTATAGGGCTCACCAACAGCTCCTCCTTTGCATCCCACCAGTTGCGGGCATTATCCTTGAGCTGCTTCTTCACCAAATCAACCAATCAAGCTGGGTTGACCTTCGACATCTTCAGATTATCCTTAGTATTCCTGATCCACTCCTCAGCAGCCAACGGTCCTTCAGATCCATCAAAGTAAGTCGGGCCCAGCTCCCGAAACTGCTTTGCTCCTGGCTCAAAGCGAGGGGCACTCTGTGTATTCTGGAGCATGCCCTGCTGCACCTGCATCATCTGATGCATCATCCTCATGATCTCAGCATTGGTGGGCTCTCTATCCGGTACCTCAACACGATTGGCCCCACTACCAGCTCGGGTCTGTCGTCGTCCAGCCATCTAATGACATAGAAAACGAACAAACAAATTAGACTCAAAGCTTAATGACTTGGATGTTGCAATTTATTTAATGGACATTCCGTTATTATCGTTGTTCCGATAGTTCGCAGTTGCAAGATAAACCTGCATGTGCCACCAACAAAACCTGTCATGCCCCGCTTCCCAAAAACGTGGAGGCGAGTCATGAGAAGGTCCGCTCAGACTCGAAGCTACGAATCTGCAAGTCCGATAAGTGTCAATCAACTTTAACTGCAGGTCCTTGCAACACGAAACGAAACAAAGATGATAATAAGGAAATGAGACAAAGAGAAATCTCAGAATATCCATAATAATAAATTCCAACATCGTAGAAAAGCCACCAGGCTAAAAGAAAAGAGTCTAAAAAGAGGCCACAGCATGGCCAACAAAAGTACAAAGTACGAAAGCAAAGTAATGGTGCTAAGCAATGACAACTAACAGCAACCTAAGCAAAAGCAACTCAAACAGTCTCTAAGACTGGTCTCCGGTGTCCACCAACTCCTCGTCAAACGTAGGCTCTGGCTCAGCGTCAGCAAACACCTCGTCCTCAGCTACAGTCTCTGGCTCAGGGTCTAACATGTGACACCCAAAAGAGCAAGGGGCACATGTCAGCAAGTCTACGAGAGACTTGTGCAAGGAAACTGAAAGTAGGTAAAAGTAAAGCAACCTAGCAGTTCTAGCATGATGCAATGACATGGCAGTTAAAGTAATGAGTGCAACAAGTAACGTAAAGTACGAGCATGGCATTTAAACATGGCATGGATGACAAGTTTTACATGAGTCATTCACAAAGACAAGTACAAGTCAAGTAAGCACCTCGTGCACAGAGATTACGCCTTTTGGCTAGAGTGGCTATGCGGGCCAACTCCTAAGCTCAAGTGATCGCTTATCCCTACCCCTCCACGTGTATCGGGCATTGGCTTTTGACCAACACATGAGGCCCGCTTCTGGATCACGAGCCAGGAAGTGTTTTATCATGATGGCATAGGGGTGCACCTAGCCGGACAAGGAAGTACAAGTAGTGTAGCGTGTGCTACGAATGCAACAATCAGCTTGAATGACATGTAGAATGCAATGCATGGCAGTTAAAAGTGCGTACATATAAGGAATTTAAACGTGACAGATATCAATGCATGCATGACATGGCAGTGTGACGGATCTAGCTTCGTTGTCAAGCTAGACCCTAAAGTTCCGTCTAGACAGCTATCATTTCACTGTCTAGTCTCTTTTACGCTAAAAACAAGGAAGTGGCCTAAAATGGCCCTAAGCAAGAATTGGCAAGTTTCACTTGCCTGCAAGTACAACGTCTGAGAACACCGTCCAACGAGTCCAAAGTCACAATTATCCTACGTGCACAAGTCCACCGGCCTACATCCGTTTTATTAATCTTGATTAGTGAATTCTAAAACATTTAAAATATTTTTAAAACATTGATTTTAGTCTTGATTAACATGCAATGGGTTGGGGGTCCTAGGGGTGCAAATCGTTACCTCAACACGATGCGAAAGCTACACTGGCGTCGGGTAGCGACGCCAGGGGTTGGAATAAAAGAACGCGCTCCAAGTCCTGATTCCAAAATAGATTCCTCGCTGGAAAGATTAGAGCAGCAACTGGAGTAACGAATCCAGGTTCCAAAGCTAGCACGTGCGACGACGTATCGCAACGTCGTAAACGGCAAATCCTCGAAGAGAACGCACCTAGGTGGGGCCCACAGTAGTCCTAGGGACCAATAGGGGACCCACAATATCTCTGGAGAACTTGGGGGGCCCACGGTGGCAAGCGGTGCGACGGATGCGGGGTTGCGACGATTGACTCTCGGTCGGACACAGTCGGATGCGGGGACTTGGCTTGGTCGGTGCGGGAGAACAGATGTGCACATCTGCGGGGTGCGGTCTCTCGACGGGTGCGGGGAGAAGCCTCGGTCGGTGCGGGGGATTGGGCCGGTCGGGCGCTTGGCGGGGCACTGCAATGTTGCTAGCGTTGCAACGTTGCGGAGAGCGGGCGTGAGCGGGCGGGCGCCTCGGTCAGACACGGGGCGGAGCGAGGCGAACGGAGCGGTTCGGAGCGGGGTGCTGAGCGGGTGCTGAGCGGTCAAGATCTCTCGGTCTGACCGAGAGATCCTCTCGGTCGGACATGGAGATGCGAGCGGGCGGCTGCAGCGGTGCGGACGGAGCTTGGTGTGGGCGGGGGCTTCGGTCGGTGCGGGGAAAAGGGGGCTGTTTCCTCGGTCGGTGCGGGTGACGGCTGAACGGGGTTGCGACGATTCGTCGCAAGCGTGAATTTGGGTTTTGGAAGCGGCTAGGGTTATTTTCTTGCGAAAATAGGTCTTCCTAGGGGTTGTTTATATAGTGTAGAGGGGTTGACTTGGTCTAGGGCTAATCCTAATGGGATTAGGAGTATAAAAATATTTAAAATTCGAATCTACCTTTCCTAATCACATATGGATTGGGTGCGACCAAGATAGGGGCTAAGATTTGGCTGAAAAATTGTTTAAAACGTTTTAAACTTAAATAAATTTTATTTGGCCGAAAATAATTTAAAACGTAGCTATTAAAAATATTTTAAACCTTGCTAAAAATATAAAGTAGGTCAAATGAACTCCAAAAATTATAATATAAATATCGGGGTGATCGTGATGGCGAAAGAAAGCTAACTAAGAAGACGGATCTCAGTTTCGACGTCGAGTGACGAAACTAAAAATAGAAATGTCCTACGTCAAAAGTGAGAATCACAACGTCTCTTCGATTAAGGTCAAATCGTGGGAGAGCGACCCGAGAAATGTCGTTCCAAATTAGTGCCACAATTTAATACTCTCAGAGACGTTCACAACGGCATATCACACCAAAATGTTCACAAACAAACAAAGTCCAAAATAAACACGTGCACGGTCAAAAGCACGTGCACGAACAACGTACAACGAAAAGTGGTCATTACATATGGTTCGAGGGGGATCAGACCCTCTTGCCGTGCGCACGCTCAACCCAACCCCAAACCCCAAGGATGACAAGTCAAGACAATCACGACAAGGGATCACTCGCTCTAGCTTGGCGAGTGCCATATTGCCCTCTGGGCTGTGTATCAGTACAAGGGATCACTCTCTCTAGCTTGGAGAGTGCCCTATTGCCCTCTGGGTTGTGTATCAGTACAAGGGATCACCCACTCACTGGTGAGTGCCCTATTTCCTGCAGGCTGTGCAAGACGGGACGGGACGTGACAAGACGAAAAGGGTTATTCTAGGGTGTCCACACACACGCACACACATGATAGCCCTACGATATCAAAAGTTGTTGTTGTCAGGCTCAGACTTCGTCGTCAAGTCTGAGCCGTCAGGGGACGTCCCGGACGCTATCATTTCACGTCCAGTTCTCTTTGTTCACAGTTATCAGTTCTAACCAACTAAGGCCTAAGCACGGCCAAAAGTGCAAGTGGATACACTTGCCTGCGATGGCTAGTGTGTCGTCCTCTCAAAGCGTCTCGTCCAAGCGTCTCATCCGCGGAAGTCCGTCTAAAACAGTGTCGTGGCGACGGTGTCAGGTCTCAATTTCAGAAATTCCTATTAGGGTTTCGTTTCTAGGTTATCGGGACTATCCTATTCGTCAAAAGTCACATTTTGATATTTCACCATAATCGACGATCAATCCTATGTGCACAGTGAAAAAGTCCGTTCGTCGATTTTCTATGTTTGTACAACGTTTTACTGGTGCTGGAAATAAATTTTAGTTCAAATTGTCGATTTTTAGTTTAGGGTTCAATCATCTATTGTTGGGGGTTCTACGAGTTCGGGGGACCAACCTTTACCGGGGTTCGTCGTAGAATGGAAGTCGTGTCTGAACGGAGAATTCCTCAGCATCAAATCTGGTCCTCGCACGATTTCCCAAAAGCTGAAACTTGCGACGAAGGCCTACGATGTGGCGTAACGTCGTAGACGACAAATCCGCGAAGTAGCACACCCAAGTGGGGCCCACAGCAGTGCTATGGGTCAATGGGGGACCCACAACACCTTTGGAGGACTTGGGGGGCCCACCACAGGAGTTGGTGCGGAAGAAACGATGTTGCGACGATCGGCCGTCGGTCAGACACAGCCGGTGCGGGGGTTTTTCTCGGTCAGACCGAGAGGAGCTCTCGGTCGGGCGACTTGCAGCGCAGCGGAGGCGGGGCTTGGTGCGTTGCGAGGGGTTCCCTCGGTCAGACCAGGAGGATCTCTCGGTCGGACACAGCGGGTGCGGGCCGTGCAGCGCTTGGGGACGATGTGGAGCGGGCTCTCGGTCGATGCGGGCGAAGTCTCTGTTCGGGCGCTTGGGCGGGGGTTGCAACGAAGCGGGGTGCGGAGCGCTTGCGTGTGCGGGCGTTGCCTTCGATCGTAGCGGGTGGATGCGGGCGGTTTCTTCGGTCGCAGCGGGGCGCTGTGGGTTGCAACGTTGCAACGTTGTGGAGCGGGGGCGGATACAGGAGCGGGTGTCGGTCGTGCACGGGAAATGCGGGGGCGGCTGTCGGTCGCGCACGGCGGCGGCGGCGGCAACATTGCGACGAAATTTTGGAGAGTGTTTTTGACAGCTAGGGTTGAGTGGCTACGAAAATAACTTAGCCTAGGGTTTATTTAAATAGAATAGAGCTAGGGTTAGGTCTAGGGTTTTAAGAAAAGTAATTAAAATATTTAAAATAATTAATATAAATCAAATTTACTCTCCTCTCCCTCACGCAAGTTGTGTGCGTCCAAAAATTTTGAGACTTGGTCAAAAAATTATTTAAAGCGTTATTATAATATAGGAATTTTATTATAATTAAAACACTTATAAAAATAGGTTTTAAACTTATTTAAAACTTACTCAAAATGGAAAATAGGTCAAATTAAGTCCAAAAATTGTAAAATAAATATTGGGGTGATCAGGGCGACGAAAGAAAGAGAAACAAGAAGACGGATCTAAATTTTGACGTCGAGCGACGAAACTAAAAATAGAAACGTCTCGCGTCAAAACAGAAAGTCGTGACGTCACTTCAAATAAGATAGAATCACGGAAGAACGACTCGAGAAAAGTTGTTCCAAAATAGTTCCACAATCTAATACCCTCAGAGACGATCACAACGACATATCACACAATAATGTTCAAAATCAAATAGAGTCTAAAAATAAACACGTGCACGATAAAGAGCACGTGCACAAAGAAAGTACGATCGGAAACCGACCGTTACAATCGTATATTACTATGTTCATAGCACTATACACAACCACAGACAAATATAACAATTTACTTAGAGTATACCCACTCAAGCATGAATGAGACTCAAAGACCCACACAAGAGCCAGAATACTTATATACATAACACGATATTTATACCTATACCAACACACCACTCTCATATATATATATACCAACGTAAACATATTACTCGTCACACTATATAGGTAACAACACATGCTATCATATACACACAATAATATCAATCACACTTTATATTTGTTTAAGTAACATCCATATTATGCAATCACTTTACATACTATAATATATTCACACCATAGCAATTTACATATAACTAGTATACTACTACATATACCCATCCATACATAGTTACGACATACAATAATCGTGTATACCTCATGGTATACACGTACACACACAACATCCTGTAAAGGCAAGCAATACTATACAAAATTATAACCCTAATACCATACATATATCACACATATTCATATAGTAAGCACATATCTATCTATGACTAAGCACATACATATCTACGTACGAGCACACGCTCATACGTGCTAACATATAAATCATATAATAGGCCTACACACTCAACTGTAAGTACACTTATTATCATTACACCTAACATGTACATGACATTACTTTTATACTATTTCAAGCATTTACAAGCACCTTCAAACTACATACACCATTAGTAGATATTCCAACACTATTTCTAATATACACAGACATCCCTAAAATGGGATAGCTATCCACACCTATACTTATAAATACTATCATTCATACAACTTCAAATATATCATGAATAACACTGAGTATGCATATATAACACAAGAGACAATCATTAATATACTAAGGGTAGCACACTCATACATGAGTGGTACGTAGGGGTTCACACACACGGGTCCACACACTCTACCTATATGCATGCACCACGATAACATCACAATAAAACTAATGGGCCCACCATACTACACTAAGGTTGACATAAGCAACGACAAGCACTAGTAGGATGGCTAAGCAAGAGTAAGGGAACCGAAATCAAAAAGCGTAACGAAACAAGATCGAAATGAACAGATCCAGATAAGGCGAGGATAATGAAAAGCTTGGTCAGATGAAACAAAGATATAATTGTGAATATTTCAGTAAGGGGAAAGAAAGATATAATAATATCATTATAAAATACCGGAGAATAGTGTGTAGATGATGATTACTCCATATTATACACCTTTTTTCTGCATGTTTTCATGACGTTTTGATCGCCCATATTGCGGTTTTCATGATTATTCGACAATATTGCGATGCTTTTCACTATTTCTTGTTTTTGTCGTATTTCAGGAAATATGGAGCGATTTGGAGCGAATTTGAGATCAAAGAAGTTTCCCACACTTCGGAGTGTCACCCACGACCTATTTGATGAGTTATCAGCGATGGAGGATGAGCAGAAGAAGAAGGAAATCAATAGGAGCGACGAGGAAGCGAAAAGGAGAAGAAATGAGCTCAGGAGCACCTCACTCGGCCGAGCAAGACAGCTCATTTGGCCGAGTGAAGGATCACACTCGCCCGAGTAGAACGGATACGCACCGAAGATTTTCAGCGTTCACTCGACCGAACAAGGAATTTCATTCGGCCGAGTAAGAAAGTTCACTCGCCTGAGTCAGACAGGGAATTCAGATAGAAAAGAGCAGAAGTTACTGGAAAATCTGAGAAAACTCACTCGGCCGAATGTTATAGCTACTTGGCCGAATGAAGAAGTCTACTCGGTCGAACCACCCCCGAAGACAGACCCTGAGAACCCCCGAAGTTACTGTTTTTGTATAGGGTTTGTCACTCGGGCGAGTGACAAGGGTCACTCGGCCGAGTGACCCTCTTCGACTGCTGTTAGGGCTGCGAATTCTGGGCTGCGCAGGGGCAGTTTGGTCACGAATTTTTGGACGATTTTAGAGGGTATTTAAACCCTGTTTTTACCCTAGTTTAGGAGAGACTGGAACTATATTTTTTAGTTTTCTTTTAGTATTTGGACGGATTCTCTTTTGTGAAATCTCAGCTGGAGATCGTTGGCGTCAACATTGGTTTGTCTTTTCTTATTAAAAACTCAATTTTTATGCATTATTTCTCTTTTGCAATGAATTGTGCCACGATTATTGTTGTTATTTCTGAGATTTGCATGATGCTTAGTGAGTAGTGTCGTCGTCCTTTGGCATGTGGATGAACCATATGGACCCTATCTCTGAATTGTGATGAATTTGTAGATTTGTTGCTAGAATTGATAATGGTTAGGTTGTGATCGATTGCTTACAGGTAGCTAGGGATTCATATCGATTGGGATTTGCAAGAGATTGGATCCTAATTTATAGGAATGCCTAGATATTCGATTTAATTGACAATTGGATTTCTCTAGATTTGGTTTGCAAGAGATTGGACTAAAGCTAGGATTTTTAATTGTGAATCTATACTAATATTCGTTTGCAAGGGATTGGACGAATAAGAACTATCATAACCTAGGTCGTAGCTCGAGTTTGCACGAGAGTGGGCTCGAGATACGAATGAACAATGATGTCGTTCTTCACGCTAGCGGCTTAGGCTAGGGTTTGCACGAGAGTGGGCCCTATCCTAGGTTTGCTATAGACCGACAATAGCGAGAGAGCGTGAGCTTGGTTCTACATTAAGTTGCAATTAGTTCACCTATATTCAAGCTTAGCAACAATGAAATTTATGAATCACAAGGATGAGAGACGGTCCGTAGTGGGGATTTCCTATCCCTAGACGCTTTTCATTATATTGAAATTTTCTTGATACTTGAACGATTGTGACTATTAAACCAAACTATTCTTGTTCTCTTGATAGCTAGGTGATTTGAATAAGACACGGTCATTTTTCCTCCCTGAGTTTGATACACGCTCGCCGCTACACCGTGTGCTTGCGGTAAGACTACAAGTCGTTTTTCGGGTGTACATCTGGACGCGATCAAGTTTTTGGCGCCGTTGCCGGGGAGGGCATTTGACGGTGTTCAATTGTGATCACCCGGCAATATCTTACCTTCTATCTATCTTTCTTTATTTTTCTTTTTTGACTCTATTTGCTGCCCAATTTACGTGCTCTCCCAGTATTTTCCATAAGATCTTAATAGGAACACGGGGGACGCAATGTTGATGACTGAGTCTAGCCCGGGAGATGATGATTCCTTCGCGGGCCTTCTCAAGGAACTTGTTGATGAGGTCCATACCACAGGGGCATTTGCCGTTGATATCAAGGACCCCATTGAGCAACTATTTGCTGGCTTTGTGATGGATCAAATCTCCCCGAAAGGGACTATCGAGGGCAACATCAGAGTTGATGTGAGGGACTGTAAGTTATATTTTGAAGACAGTAGAGCGTGTGTCACTCCCCGCTTTTTAAAACAACGGAAGCAAAACGTGACTAAGGCCCGCTTAGGCCGTAGCTGTGAAGCTCGGACCCAATAAGCGTCTGTAGGGGTACCATTTTAAAATTTTTAGGTTCTTGCATTTATATTATTCGGAACAATAAAAGAACAAAAAGAAAAGGTTGCATTCATTTTATAATTGAGGTATTATCCAGCATATGACAAGTCTAAAAAGGGAAGCCTAAGCATGGCAACAAACTACTGAAAGAGAGTAACTAAAAGTAGTAACCTCCGAAGGCAGCGATGGAAAAGACCTCTAGCTCTGGTCCTCCTCAGGTACGTACTCTGGGTCGACGTCCTCGGGCTCCACGTACTCTGGCAAGTCTGCCTCGTCAACGTACTCCGGCTCAACATCTGACGTACATCACCAAGAGAAAAGAAACTGTACGTCAGGTAAAGTCTACACAGAAAATGTTAGACTCTACTGCAAGTGTATTTTAATTTTAAACAACGGTTTACTGGTTGATTTACATGCTGGGGTTATAACTTGGCATTTAAAGTAAGTAAACGGAGCAGGAAAAGTAAACACGACACACTGTAGCCGTAGCGTGTGCTACCGACTACGGGACTAACCTAAACGGGTCAAGACAATACGAGACAAGACGTGACGAGACAAGATAAGACACGACAAAACACGTGTAACTCGAAGGGTTCACGCCTTACGGTTCGAGGGGGATCAGATCCTCTCCCCGTGCGCACGCTCAACCCTACCCCACCCAAGTGCACAAGACAAGTCCATACAAGGGATCACTCTCTCTGGCTTGGAGAGTGCCCTATTGCCCGCAGGCTGTGTATCAGTACAAGGGATCACTCGGTGAGTGCCCTATTGCCCGCGGCTGTGCATGACAAGACAAGACAAGACAAGACAGGGGTGGTTCTTCTAGGGGGTCCACACGCACGCACACACAGGAAAATCCCTAAGGTGTCAAAAGTTGTTGTTATTGCACTTAGACTTCGTCGTCAAGTCTAAGCTGTCAAGGGGTGTCCCGGACGCTATCATTGCACGTCCGGTTCTCTTTGTTTACATTCTAACAGTTCTAAAAGTCTAAGGCCTAAACACAGCCGAAAGTACAAGTGAGTACACTTGCCTGCGGTGGCGAGTGTGTCGTCCGTCCGAAGCATCCCGTCTAAGCGTCGTGTCTGCGGTAGTCCGTCTGAAACAGGGTCACGGCGACGGTGTCAGGTCATGTTTTTCAACAAATCCAATTAGAGTTTGTTTCTAAAATTGGCGGGACTATCCTAACAGTCAAAAAGTCACGTTTTGATATTTGTTCAGTCTAGATCGACGTCTACCCGATGTGCACAGAAAATTTGTCCGATCGTCGATATTTCCTAAAGAGGCAACATTTTACAAAAATAAATTTGGTTCAGGTTGAACAATTTTAGTTTAGGTTATGGTTAACTACGGTGTGGGTTTTACTACTCGTTAGGGAAACCAACCTCGTGATGTCGTCCAACAAGCGGAAGTCGGGTCTGAACGGCGAAACGTCGACGTCGTCTGGAACTCCTCAACCGCGGGGTAGCGCAGCGAGGTACCTCTGGACAGTGGGGTGGTGGCACGAAATTAGTGAGCTAACAACGATTCTCCTCCCGTTGCGAGTAGCGCAACGGATCTTCACGATAACGGCGACGTCGGCTAAGAGTACGTGCGTGTGGAAACACACGTGAACTCTGAGAGTCTAAGGGGGATATCGGTAGATGAAGTAGGACCAGAGGAAGATGCTCGGCCAGGTGGGTGGCCGACGGCGTGAGCGTACGGTGGTGGGTGGCCGTGAGAAGCCGGAGAGGACATATTTGTGCAACGTCAGTTGTCGTGCGTCTAGCGGAATTCCAGTGACAAACAACGAAAACGGGAAGTTGAAAAAGATAAAGGACTTCAAGACGAAGTCAACAGCAGTGGAGTTGTCACCGGGGGTGGTCGGAGGTGATCGTGCGCGGGCGTCGAAGTTCAGCTTCCAGATCTGTGAAAAACAGCCGATATGGCATGTTCTGATAAGGATTCACGGAGCTACAAGTGGGCTATGAGCGTAAGGGAAATTGCAGTTGGTAGGAAGTTTCGATAGGAGTCCAACGGCGGTAGGGTGGTCGTCGTAGGTGGCCGGATGGCCGGTGGGCACGAGTTTTTCCAGCGGTGGTGCAGATCTATAAAACTGTCGTTAAGTCGAGTTCGAGAGATGTTTCGAGGAGGTAGAGATGAGGAAAGAGGGTAAGGGGAGTTGGAGATGATCGGGGGTCAAAGGGGAGTCGAGTGGAGGTGGAGATGGCCGGAGGAGGTGGCAGGCCGGCCGTTTTTCCGGCGAGCGCATAGATCTGCTTGGCCTGTCCTTTTTGTGTGTTTTCATGGAGTTTTGAGGGGTTTCAATGGAGAGAGATGAGAGGAGAGAGGTTGCAGGTGTTAGGGGAGGTCGAGGGGGATTCGAGGGAGGCGGTGGCGGCTTCCGGAGATCGCTGGAGTGAGGTGGCCGGCCGTTTTTACGACGATGGTCAAAACTGTGCACAGAATTTTCGGCTATGGGGTTTCTAATGGGTTTTGGAGCTCTTTGGGAGGAGGAGATGGATGAGGAGGAGGAGGAGATGGTGGTGGTCGGAGAGGGGAGGCTTGTGTTGAATATTGGACTCCCCGGATTTGGTTTTGATGATGAGCAAACATAAATAATCCATGAACTAACAATTTGTGAGCGCAGTATTGGAGATCGTCGCCAATTTCACGAGAATATTCAAAGCGACATCTCAACACTTCCCAAAGCTCGTATTCATGCCTAAAGCTTCGTTGAAGCTCTTGCGCCGTTTTGGAAGTTATGAAGATTCAATCGAAGCTCTCGAAGACCGTTTATTAAGGTTTTATTTATAGTCTTTTAGCTTCGATATATAGAATGTTAAGCCTTGAGTATATCTTACGTTTCTTTCTTCATTACGCTCATTTCGTAGCTCTAGGATCCTTGCACAAGTTCATTCTAACTTCCTCGAAGCATCGCGCTTCGATTCGGACTTTATTGTGCATGTTAGTTGGTACAAGAACAAGTACTGACCGACTAGATGGTGATCTAGTCGGTCGGCAACTCTTCTTAGACCGACTAGTTTGATTCCTTAATTTCTTGGACTTTACTGTTTACAGTTAGTCGGTCTACGTTGACTCACCGACCGACTAGTTTATGAACTAGTCGGTCAGTGATGCTTCTTTGACCGACTAGTTGTGACTTACTGTTCATGCTAAAATTCTCCTAAGCTACTGTTTATCGTTAGTCGGTCTAAGAACGTTTGGTGACCGACTAGTTGATAATCTAGTCGGTCAACTTTTGTTCTTGGACCGACTAAGTCAACTTGTGTTCAGACTATTTCATTTTGCCTCTTAGTCGGTCTACGTTCACTGACTGACCGACTAGTTGTGAAACTAGTCGGTCAGAAAGTCTTCTTGGACCGACTAGATTTCTAGGTCTGAAATTCTATCTCTTCTCAGATCTTCACTTAGTCGGTCCATGCTGTTTGTCTGACCGACTAGTTGATGAACTAGTCGGTCAGTGATTGTTCTTTGACCGACTAATTCTCACAGATTTCTATCCGTTGGAGAATGACCTAACTTGTTTTTATGGGACCCTATAAATACGAACCTAGGTCATTTCTATCTAGGTTAGAGCTTCCATTCAGAGATTCATTGAGATCAAAAGAGATAGCCATTCTCACTCAAATGTAAAGCTCTCTTCCTCACAAGAAACCCATTCTCTCTCATTTCTAGATCTAGAATCCATCTAGAGAGAAGGTTGTTCTTGGTAAGCTCTTCAAGCTATTGCTTGATCCAAGTCTTCAAATCATTCCTAGGCACCGATTGCTGGTCATTTCCTTGGTGCTAGGTCTTGGTGACTTCATCTTCCTCAAATCCTTCATTTCACCATTTGGGTAAGAAAAACTCAAGGTATAGGATTTTGTGGTAAGATTGTTTATTTCATATTAAACTATTTAATATTGCTCTGTGATTCTCTCAGGTGTGAGAGAAGGTTGTGATCCCGGGTTGTGGGATTCACGTTTGCTATTGCATGTATGATTTGATCTTGTGAAGGTTTTTCACAAGATATTCATAGTGGAAATCTTGGGTTAGGGTTTCTAACCTAAGTATCCGGAGGGGATCCAGGTGGTTGGGACGTAGGATCACCGGGAACAAGTCGGGGAGACTTGGGTGGATCCGAACCCATTAACATCATTTGTTTGCATTGTTAATTTTGTTGTTGTCATTCAATTTAAGCTTCCGCAAATTGATTTGGTAGTTGTTTGCAATTTAATTTGGAATTATACTCCTTATTATTTTAAAGTACTATTCACCCCCCCTCTAGTACTTGTGCAGTAGCTGGTAGGGCATTACATTTGGTATCAGAGCCAGATACTTAGCTATGTCTGCCAACGACAACAAGACCGTGCCGCCACCTTCCAACTATGACACCTTCAGGAATCGTGAAGGAGCGTCATCGGTGATGGAAGGACATTCCTCTACGAGGCCTCCATTCTTCAACGGTACCAACTATGGGTATTGGAAATGCCGGATGGAAACCTTCCTCCGGAGTGCATCCTTATGGAGGACTACAATGAAGGAATACATCGAACCCAAAGAAGAAGACTTTGAGAAATGGACTACCGCGGAGGTCGCCGCGGAGCTAAGCAATGCCAAGGCAATGAACGCCTTGCAATGCGCATTGGAGCCCGAGGATTTCAATAAGATATGCACATGTAAGAGTGCATATCAAATTTGGAACTCCCTCCTCATTCTTCATGAAGGGACGAGTAGGGTAAGAGACTCTAAACTCGTAGTCGTAAACAAAGATTACGAAATGTTTCATATGCAACAGGGCGAGAAGATGAAAGAATATTACGCTCGCTTCGTTGACATAATAAACGAGTTAGAGGCCCTCGGCAAGTCCTACACTCAAAAGGAGAAGTGCTCAAAGCTTATTGAAGGACTTCCTTCTTCTTGGGAAAAACGTACCTTCGCCATCGAGGAAGGTAATGACATGAACAAATATACCGTAGTTCAACTAATGGGTACTTTGATGTCATACGAGGTACGCAAAGATAGCAAGGTGAAGTTACAAGAAAAGATGAAGTCCTATTTGAACCTAGATGCGCCTAAGAAAAAGGCGATTGCATTCAAGGCGGCTTCATCCACCTCTACCGATGATGAGGACTCGGAAGAAGAAATGGACATGGAATCCATTGCACTCATGGCAAAGAAGTTCAATCGCTTCTTCCGAAAGGGTAACTTCAAACAAAAATCTAAGTTTACTTCTACTAACGCCTCTCCACCTTTGTGCTTTAAATGCAATAAGCTGGGACACATCAAAGCGGATTGTCCTCAAAACAAGCAAAAGGTGAAGTGGAAGGCGCTGAAGTTCGACAAGTCAAAGAAGTACAAAAAGGGGTACAAAAAGGGACTTGTCGGAACAACATTCACCGACTCTGAGGATTCCTCAAGCGGAGAGTCGGATGATGAGAAAGTGGAGCAAGCGCACATGTGCTTCATGGCAAGAGAGGAGCATGATCAAGGATCTTCCTCCTCCGATGATAGCGACGACGAAGGCGATGAGGTAACTATGGATGATCTTAGGGATGCTAACTCTCACTTATGGTCTAAATATACAAAATTAGTAAATCGATATACTAAAGTAAAAGATGACCTAGCTAGCATTCAAACCTCGCCTAAGACTATCATCACCAACAACGACACCGTTGTTGAAGAGTTAAGAAATGAGATTGTTAATCTCAAATCTAAACTTGAACATGTTAGCATTGATGATCCGGAAGAACATAGGATAGCGGATTTAACTTCTCAAAACTCGACTTTGAGTATTGAGAACGAGAATCTTAAATCTCGTGTTTATGTGCTCACATCGCAAGTATCCACATTAGATACTTCTATGCGTTCTCTCAAAGAGAAATATGAGAACACATTAGGCCGAATCAATAGATTCAATAAGGGTAAGGACCATTTGGATAAAATCCTAAGTGACTTACTTCCGGCCAATCACCACATTGGTTTGGGGTATACGATGGGATGTCCATCCAAAGCGGCCACTACTTTTGTTAGGCCAACTTCCGGTGACTCTACGAGTGGTAGCAAACACTCTATTGGTAGTTCATCTACCAATGGTGCTTCCACCTCGTCCACACCCTCTTTTGGAAAGAAACCCACTTTGGGTGGTCCTCCAAAGAAGGGGCATGCTTATATGTACACAAATACCATGCCACGTAGGAACACACGTCCTACTCCACCATCTCACACATATGATGATTTCTATGCTACACGTTCACGGGCACGTGCACACCATGTGAGACACCCTCACGCACGTGTTCCCACACATGCATATGTTCACCCACCTCATCGTATGAATAATTCTCGTCATGCACCATTCCATCATGTTCCGTATGCCTATCCACGTCATGCATCACGTAGAAACCAACGTCGCATGCATGCACCCAATAGGATGATGGCTCCCAAAATTTTCACTATTTGGAGCCCAAAGGACACAAGCATGGATGAAAAACAAGTATATATGAATGCTTATTTTTCGGATGTTGTGCATAGTAGAAATTATGTGGGGAAGTCAAAGTCCAATTGGACTTGGCTTCCAAAGGTCTAACTTTTGAGGACCCAATGACCTTGGGTACCATGATATGAAAGTTTCTATCTTTAGGTACTCAAGGAAAAGAAAAAGAAGAGGAGCAACAAATTTAAATTTAGCTCCAAAGGGAATTGGATACTCGATAGCGGGTGTTCAAAACACATGACGGGTGACGCTCAATTACTCTCTGGAGTGGTTCCCATTGCAAATGGAAATCGCGTCGTATTTGGAGGCAACGAGAGCGGAACCATCGTCGGTGTTGGTAAAGTGGGTAACCCTTCTAAACCCTTAATTAGTGATGTCTATCTAGTTAATGGTTTAAATCATAATCTTATTTCAATAAGCCAACTTTGTGACAAAGGTTACAAAGTTAGCTTTGCGAAAGAATTGTGTCATATTTCAAATGATAATAACAAATTATTATTTTCCGGCACACGCCATAAAGATATTTATATTTTGGATCTTCCTAAGTCATATGAACAATGTCTCGTTGCCAGCACAAGTGAACAACACTTATGGCATCGACGCTTTGGACATGTGAACTTTGGAACACTTTATAAACTTTCGAAATTAAATTCCATTAAAGGTTTTCCGAAGCTCGTTTTCGAAAAGAAAAGTTTTTGTGATTCTTGTCAACGTGGCAAGCTTCCTAAATCTTCATTTAAACCTAAGAAAATCATTTCTACGAAACGGCCACTAGAGCTATTACATCTAGATTTATTTGGGCCAACTAGAGTTGCTTCCTTAGGAAATGCAAGATATGGACTAGTCATCGTTGATGATTATTCAAGATTTACATGGGTATTTTTCTTATGTAATAAAAATGAAGCTTTTGAAAACTTCACAATATTTGTGAAGAAAGTACAAAATCTCATCGGAACCACCATTGTCACTATTCGTAGTGATCATGGGGGTGAATTTGAGAATGAGTCTTTCTCAAATTTTTGTGATGATCTTGGAATTACTCACACGTTTTCTTTCCCTCGCGCACCTCCTCAAAATGGTGTTGTTGAGAGGAAGAATAGAACGCTTGTGGAGTGTGCTCGCACTATGCTCGAAGATAGTCAACTTGGTTATCAATTTTGGGCGGAAGCGGTACACACCGCTTGTTATGTGTTTAATAGAATACTTTTGAGGCCCGGCACCAAACAAACTTGCTATGAATTGTTGTTTGGTAGATTGCCTCAAGTTAAACATTTTCGTGTTTTCGGCGCAAAATGTTTCATTAAAAACACATATGATAATTTGGACAAGTTTGATCCGAGATCGGATGAGGGGATATTTTTTGGGTATTCCTCACGTAGCAAAGCCTACCGGATATACAACAAAAGATCCTCTACGATCGAGGAATCACTTCATGTCTCTTTTAATGAGAATTTTACTACTTCTAGAATTTCAAATGATAATGATTCTATGGATGTTTTATGTGATTCGTTTGAAAATTCTAAGTCTATTGATTCAATTGATTCTATTGAGACTAACCCGACTAATGAAGTTGTTGAGAATGTGCCTAGTGATCAAGGTATTCCCAAGCGGCTTCATACCGTTCGCGACCATCCCCATGAGCAAGTTATTGGCAATATTAATGATATTGTCAAGACGAGATCTCAAGTCCACCACTTCGCCAATTGTGCCTTTGCCTCATCGATAGAGCCAAAGAATATCGTTGAAGCGTGCGAAGATAGTGCTTGGATCCTTGCCATGGAGGAGGAACTCATTCAATTCGAGAGGAATGAGGTATGGGAGCTTGTTCCTTTGCCATCGAAGAACCACACCGTCATAGGGACAAAGTTGATCTTCAAGAACAAAACCGACGAAAATCAAGTCGTCGTCCGGAACAAAGCTCGGTTAGTAGCTCAAGGCTATCGCCAAGAGGAAGGTATCGATTTCGAAGAATCCTTCGCTCCGGTAGCTAGATTAGAATCAATTAGACTTTTATTGTCTTATGCATGCCATAAAAATTTTAAGTTATTTCAAATGGATGTTAAAAGTGCATTTTTAAACAGAGATGTCGTTGAGGAAGTTTACGTTTCTCAACCTCCGGGCTTCATAAATGAAAAATTTCCAAATCATGTTTTTAAACTAAAGAAAGCTCTTTATGGTTTGAGACAAGCTCCTCGAGCTTGGTATGATCGCCTAAAGAATTTTCTTTTGGATTTGAATTTTAAAATGGGCGAAGCCGATTCTACACTTTTTGTTAAGCATGCGAATAATGATATTTTATTAGTTCAAATTTATGTTAATGATATCATTTTCGGTGCTACTAACTTCACTCTTTGCGAAGAGTTTTCTAATGTTATGAAGGACCAATTTGAGATGAGCCACATGGGCGAACTCAAATATTTCTTAGGTCTCCAAATTCGCCAATTGAACGATGCAATCTTCATCCACCAAACGAAGTATACGGTGGAGTTGCTTAAGCGATTTGGAATGGAAAGTGCTTCCGGGAAAAAGACTCCAATGAGCACGACTACGCATCTTGACAAGGATACGGGCGGTAAGGATGTAGACATTCGTCTATATCGAGGTATGATAGGTAGTTTACTTTATCTTACCGTCTTACCGCAAGTAGGCCCGATATTATGTTTGCCGTATGCGTATGTGCTCGTTATCAGTCTCAACCTAAGGAGTCTCACTTAGTAGCGGTAAAGCGTATTTTCCGTTATCTAAGTTACACTTTAGATTTTGGATTACTTTATCCGAAATCTAGCACGTATGAGTTAGTCTCATACAGTGATGCCGATTATGCGGGATGCAAATCCGACAGGAAAAGTACTAGTGGCACTTGCCATTTTTCTAGGAAATTCTCTTGTCTCTTGGTTTTCCAAGAAGCAAAATTCCGTATCACTTTCAACCACCGAGGCGGAATATATTGCCGCCGGTGCCGCTTGTGCCCAGGTTCTTTGGATGAGACACACTTTAAAGGATTTTGGTATTCACTGTGATACTAGCCATATCATGGTGGATAACCAAAGTGCTATCTGTCTTTCAAAGAATCCGGTGCACCATTCCCGATCAAAACACATAGATGTCCGACACCATTTCTTAGATGATCATGTTGCTAAAAAGGACATCATTTTAGTGTACGTTGAAACCCAAAAGCAAATCACCGATATTTTCACGAAACCCCTAAAGGAGGACTCCTTTGTGCGGTTGCGTCGAGAATTGGGGATTATGGGTGAATCCGAGATATAGGATTCATATTTGAACTCAATCATCTTGCATGCTAATATATTTCGCGATATTTCGTTCATGCTAGATTTGTTGAATTTTTGGGAATTTTATGAGATATGTTTGAATTTATGATCGAATTCGTATTTCAATGTCGTATTTAAGATTTCGACGTTTTATGGGGTAATTTAGATGACTAATGAGAGTGTTAAGATGTTTCATCCAAGTGGTTTATGAAGAGAAATCAATTATCAATTTTTGAACTCTTCTAGTCGGTTTCAGTTCATTTGTCAACCGACTAGATGCTCATCTAGTCGGTCAGCAAATGAACTCAGACCGACTAGATCAAGCTTTCATCTAACTCTTTTCATTTTCTCTCTTTAGTCGGTCACAGTACATTTACCGACCGACTAGATTGAAAACTAGTCGGTCAGTGAGTATACTGCGAACGACTAAATCTAGCCCTAAAATTCCCGGTTTGCCTCTGTTTCGACTTAGTCGGTTCAAGCTCATTGACCGACCGACTAGATCGTAATCTAGTCGGTCAGTGCTTGAACTGTGACCGACTAAGTGTGTTAGGAAAGTTGTGTCTTTTCCAGATCTCGACCGACTTGACTCTATTTTTCGTCCGACTAAAAATGTTTTTAGTCGGTCTTCACCTCAGCTCAAGCCCGAAAACCCCAAACCCCCTCCGAGCCTCTTCAACTTCCCGTCGACTCCGGCCTGATCTCCGGCCATCCCCGCCGTCCGCCGCCGTCGCCTCCTCCTCCTAGGTATCTCCCTCCTCCTCCTAGGTCGATTCCTACTCTAGGGTTTGATTTAGATCTCTCTCTAGCTTCTAGGGTTTCGGTTTTCTAGAAGTGTGGTAGGGTTTGATTGTGTGTGCTTCTAGGGTTTGTTCTCTAGGGTTTGTGTTACACCTAGTTTCAGTTGCATGTGCTCGTCGTGCCACGACCATGGCAAAGACAAGAATGACTATCGCCTCTTCTGGGGCTTCTCCTATGTCTATAGGGCCTTCCGACCCTAGGAATCCTCCTAAGCCTAAACGTCGTGCCAAATCAACCCAAGCTTCTCCGTATTTGCCTCCTCTGAAGAAGCAGAGGACGGCGACCGTAAAACCCCGCAAATCTAAGACCAAAAAGGCTATTCTCCACTCACCCTCTACTCCTCCCGATTCCGGCACTGAATTTATCCCTGAGGATGAGCCTAGCACTAAGGAACCCACTCCTCCACTTCGTCCTAGGACTCGCCAGCCAAAGGGAAAGGGCCCAATGCCAGCGGGGGGTGTTGACATATCGTTGTGTCGCGATGACCCTATGTGTCTCGCGGCCTACAACCGTATTGAACACTGCCCGATGTTATTGGAGCACTACGTCCAGTTTTCAGATTTCCTTGGCTTAGCCGATCTCCTCTCCTATAGTGGTCTCCTTGATTATCTCCGATATGATCTTAAGGCCAATCCTAAACCATATCCTCGCCTAGTGAAATTGTTCTATGCCAATCGCGTTCGAGGCCGGTACGATGCCAGTCACTCCATTGAGACTACTGTCTTGGGAACTCCTATAGTTCTCACGGCAGAAATCTTTGGGGAGATTCTTGGCTGTTCGTCGTGTGGTCTCCTTCCTTCGGACATTTTCGTCGACGATATATCTTTCTTGGATCAGTCAGTTCTTTCAGATATCTTCCAGGTTATCCCCTCCGCATTCATTGGTGTTCCATCGAAATCTTTCAAGCTGAATGCGTGGGTCCTTAACCTGATCTTAAAGTCTTGCCTACTCCCTAAGTATGGATCATCTTCACTTCCATCCCAGCCGTTCTTGAAATTGATCTACACTCTTTTCTTGGGGTGCGAGATTAATTGGGCTCGCGTGATACTCGATAAGATGGATTCTTTCGAGTGTATACGCAAGACCAATAAATCTGTGCATATTCCATACCCGTGTCTGTTGACCCTCGTGTTTCGTCATTTCCGAGTCCCTCTCCCTCCTGACGATGAGCGTCCCTTGGGTACTCATCTAAACGCGACGGCCGTTAAGAAATCTCTAGCGGCGCTTCGTCACGTGTAGAGGTCTACCACATCTGCTTCCCAGTCTACTCCGTCAGCTGCTGCAGCCCCCGCTCCTCCTGCCACATTAGACGATGTCGTACGCCTACTTCGTCAGCACGACTCACGTTTGGCTCGTACTGAGGAGGTAGTCTGCCGTATGGCTCGTATGATGGGGATTGATCTTCCTCCTTCAGTTTCTGAGGCCGAGGAGATGGACGATGAGGAGCTTGACGAGCTTGTCACTTCCTTAGCCCGTGGCGATGAGGCCACTGCTGCTGCTGCTACTACTACTTCAGCTCCTGGAGATGGCACCACTTCCGGTGCTCCAGAGTCTTCTGCTTCAGCACTTCAGACTTCTGAGCCTGCTGCTGACCCTGTTGCCGAGCCTGCTGATATTCCTGTTGACACATCTGTCGTCGAGCCCGTCGTTGACATCTCGACTCCTGCCCCGACGATTCCATCTGTTGAGACGCCTCTTCTCCCTGCAGAGCCTGAGTCCACTCCGTCGACTGGACCCACGGACACTGCAGATCCAGCCACTTCCTCGTGATCGTTTGTTCCGAGGACTCTCCAATACGCTTTGGATGATATATCTTAGTGAGAGTATTTTGGGTTAGGATAGAGTATGAGGGTTATGATATTTTGATGTATTTTGGATGATGTCGATGATGTTGTTATATTTTGATGTGGATGATGATGATGTATTTATTTTGATGTGGATGATGATGATGTATTTCTTTTTGATGGGTATGTTGCATTTGATGTATCGATATCTTTTTGGATGTACTCATGATGTTATCATTTATATATATTCATCGATGCTCATGTTGTGATATTTACTTCGTCGTGCACATTAATTCTCTTTCAATGTCCATGCAATGTGATATCGTCGCTCGATGCTTATACACTTGGTTAAATAGCGTATATTTCTATATTTGTATAGAATTGTTTTCCATGCACAAATTTAACCAAGAATATTGAATATTGGAGAGTATGTTTCTTTATTCAAGAAATGAATTATTATTTGGTACCTTTGATGATTTTGATTATCGCTTTTTGATAATGGACAATTTGGCACACCTTGATTTGATTTCATCATTTTTCCTTTGGTGTCAATTAGTTCCATCGTCATTGTCTACGACTCCCGATGTTGGATTTTCCATTTCCTTTTTGTTGTCGTTGTATGCCCCCCATTTTTGGGATAATGCCAAAGGGGGAGAGATAATGATAATAAATAGCGCAAATGAAAATTTAACTCAGTTTCCAAGAATCTAGTTTGATATGTTAGATTCAGGGAGAGTTAAGATATATATAAGGATTTTCAAAATCCGATATTTCAAAAATCGATTCTCTTTATTTATCTTACTCGTCTGCTTGATGCAATTCATATATATTCATTTAGGAATTAACGTGTCATCAATGCAGGGGGAGTAAGTATTTTACATTTGAATCATTATTTTTGATTATTATTTATGTTGGTTTGTCATCACCAAAAAGGGGGAGAATGTTGAATATTGGACTCCCCGGATTTGGTTTTGATGATGAGCAAACATAAATAATCCATGAACTAACAATTTGTGAGCGCAGTATTGGAGATCGTCGCCAATTTCACGAGAATATTCAAAGCGACATCTCAACACTTCCCAAAGCTCGTATTCATGCCTAAAGCTTCGTTGAAGCTCTTGCGCCGTTTTGGAAGTTATGAAGATTCAATCGAAGCTCTCGAAGACCGTTTATTAAGGTTTTATTTATAGTCTTTTAGCTTCGATATATAGAATGTTAAGCCTTGAGTATATCTTACGTTTCTATCTTCATTACGCTCATTTCGTAGCTCTAGGATCCTTGCACAAGTTCATTCTAACTTCCTCGAAGCATCGCGCTTCGATTCGGACTTTATTGTGCATGTTAGTTGGTACAAGAACAAGTACTGACCGACTAGATGGTGATCTAGTCGGTCGGCAACTCTTCTTGGACCGACTAGTTTGATTCCTTAATTTCTTGGACTTTACTGTTTACAGTTAGTCGGTCTACGTTGACTCACCGACCGACTAGTTTGTGAACTAGTCGGTCAGTGATGCTTCTTTGACCGACTAGTTGTGACTTACTGTTCATGCTAAAATTCTCCTAAGCTACTGTTTATCGTTAGTCGGTCTAAGAACGTTTGGTGACCGACTAGTTGACAATCTAGTCGGTCAACTTTTGTTCTTGGACCGACTAAGTCAACTTGTGTTCAGACTATTTCATTTTGCCTCTTAGTCGGTCTACGTTCACTGACTGACCGACTAGTTGTGAAACTAGTCGGTCAGAAAGTCTTCTTGGACCGACTAGATTTCTAGGTCTGAAATTCTATCTCTTCTCAGATCTTCACTTAGTCGGTCCATGCTGTTTGTCTGACCGACTAGTTGATGAACTAGTCGGTCAGTGATTGTTCTTTGACCGACTAATTCTCACAGATTTCTATCCGTTGGAGAATGACCTAACTTGTTTTTATGGGACCCTATAAATACGAACCTAGGTCATTTCTATCTAGGTTAGAGCTTCCATTCAGAGATTCATTGAGATCAAAAGAGATAGCCATTCTCACTCAAATCTAAAGCTCTCTTCCTCACAAGAAACCCATTCTCTCTCATTTCTAGATCTAGAATCCATCTAGAGAGAAGGTTGTTCTTGGTGAGCTCTTCAAGCTATTGCTTGATCCAAGTCTCCAAATCATTCCTAGGCACCGATTGCTGGTCATTTCCTTCGTGCTAGGTCTTGGTGACTTCATCTTCCTCAAATCCTTCATTTCACCATTTGGGTAAGAAAAACTCAAGGTATAGGATTTTGTGGTAAGATTGTTTATTTCATATTAAACTCTTTAATATTGCTTTGTGATTCTCTCGGGTGTGAGAGAAGGTTGTGATCCCGGGTTGTGGGATTCACGTTTGCTATTGCATCTATGATTTGATCTTGTGAAGGTTTTTCACAAGATATTCATAGTGGAAATCTTGGGTTAGGGTTTCTAACCTAAGTATCCGGAGGGGATCCAGGTGGTTGGGACGTAGGATCACCGGGAACAAGTCGGGGAGACTTGGGTGGATCCGAACCCATTAACATCATTTGTTTGCATTGTTAATTTTGTTGTTGTCATTCAATTTAAGCTTCCGCAAATTGATTTGGTAGTTGTTTGCAATTTAATTTGGAATTATACTCCTTATTATTTTAAAGTACTATTCACCCCCCCTCTAGTACTTGTGCAGTAGCTGGTAGGGCATTACAGCTTGGGGTGGCCGTGGGTGGCTGGAGGAGGAAGCAAGAGGCGGCCAAGCATGGGTTGCGTGGGGTGTGCGGCTATAGCTATGGGTTTCCTTTTAGAAGATGAGGGTTTTGATATGTAGCCTTGGGATTTTGGTTAAATGGGAGGGGGGGGAGGGAGAGAGAGAGAGAGAGAGAGAGAGAGAGAGAGAGAGAGAGAGAGAGAGAGAGAGAGAGAGATGAGGAGTGGAGATAGGGGAAATGGGATGTGTGAATAGTGGCTGAGATAATTGCCATGATACGTGGGAGAGAAATTTGGGATTTGATTAATTTCGAAATTCAAATATGTTAGCGGCTAATCAACGGCTGAGAATTTATTAGGGGATATCTTCCACTACGGGCATCGGAAAAATAATCCGAAAATACCGGGAAGATCGTGGAGACGAGAAGTACGGGGCTACGGGGTCCGATCGAATGCTTCACCTACCAAAAATTATCATAAAATCGGGAACCGCGTATTGGTGCCAAAAGACCAAAACGCCCTTACACTCAAAGCTGTTTTGCGAGAAAACGAGCCCTGAAATGACGTTCCCAAAAATTACTATAAAATTCTACACTTCCATACGGTCACAACGGCATATCACATCGTATATACCGAAACCAAGAAAGGGCCAAATAAAATACGTGCACGAAAAGTACGTGCACGTAGAAAATACGAACGATCGGAAAGCGGTCTTTACATTCTACCCACCTTAGAAATGATTCCGCCCTCAGAATCACTTATACTAATAATAATACTATCTAATATTATACCCGAAACTCTCATATCTACCCATAAAGATCGCTAATCCTATAACTTCAAACGACGTTCCTCAATACTCCATCATAACGCGTCTCTCCACTAGATAATGCTACAATTAGAATCACGCCCTAGCATCTAACTATAGATCCACATTACCGTCCACAATTCAACAATCATCATGTCCCCAATATATCATCCATCACCTTAACTCATAAATCTATTCTCCAAAATCAATGAACCAAAAACTACATCTATCCTTACCCGTAACATCTAACCTCCTAATAATACTAAAATCCATCTTCATAACATCTCATTCATCTCAACATGTCGTATTACTTCCAATGTCTTCTTATCTCAACTTAATAATCAAATCCCGACGCTTTAAATATTCCACTGATTCTCATGATCACTCTAACTCATACTGTCCCGTCCTAGCTACTCCTATCTATCACTCGTCCAAGTTTCAGATCGATTAAGTGCTAATCTCTCCATACATAATTTCATCCAATCAGAGTTCTCTATTGAGTTTTTTTTTCACATTGGTATAATAAATAAATTTTGGACACCTCGTTCTTTTCATCCGAAGGAAATCTAATCTAATATCTTTGTGTTCAAGATCAACCTATCACCGCTACGACACATCTCACCTCATACTATGCCTACCCGCAACCATAATCCTATATCAATAATAGCTAGTACTAACAATATCATAACAATAAAAAACACACACACACTCCCAAAGAGGAGAGGAAAAGAAAAGAAAGTTTTAAGCCTAAAGTCATAATTTTAAAAACATGTGGAAAAAGAAAGGGTAGGGTTGTGGTATTGGTCGAGGGAGGATAAGGGGTTGTGATTTCTTGTGGTTAGTTTCAAAACTTTAAAGATTTGGTTTTAAAGAAAACAAAAGTTTGATACAGTCACATGCAGCCAAAAGATAAGCTATACCATAATACGAAAGACTAAGTCTAAGGAATTGCCTGCTATGACACTATTCACACCTATATGAATACCATCATTCAGACAACTTTATACTTATATCACAGATAACACTGAGTATACCACATGACACAAGTGACAAACATTATGATCCTAAAGGTAACACACTCATACAGGTCCACACACTCTACTTATATACATGCACCACGACGACATCAAAAACCAATGGCCCACTACTGAACTAGAGTTGCCATAGGCAACGACGAGCACTAATGTCTAAACAATAGGAAGAAATCCGGAACCAAAAGCGAAACAGAACAAGATCGGAAAGGACGAGTTTGGATAAAGCGAGGATAAGGAGATAGCTAGTTGGATGGGACAAAGATATTGCTCTAAATGATTAAAAGATGAAAGATGGATTTCGTGCAAAATATGGTATCACATACTTTTATACTTATAAAAAAATATACGTAAAAAGTGAGCATATGTAGAAAATTAAAATTCTGGAAAAGAGTGAGACGAAGGAAGGAAGGGTAGGGTGAGAAACGATTGTTTTGCAAATGAAGATATGTTTATACAAAGATTTTGAAATGTGAGCACGATGAACATAGAACATAGAACTGATATAAAAAATTGAAGTTCTCTTTAGTTTAGAAGGTATTCTAAAAGTACGTATGGTAAGTGATTAGAAATAAATTTCGTAGTTTTAGAAAAAAACGATACATTGAATTTTCAAATCGATAACAAAATTTTAAACTGAAATACGAAAGATACCAGCTTAGAAAATAGTTACGAGATAGTAACTAAAAAAATACGACTAAGAATGTTTCAAAATCAGTGAAAGAATTTTAACTCAACCGAAAGTAAGGAATTTAAATATTTAATAAGAGTTTTCAAAGAAGTTAAACTGAGCGAAGAATTTAATAAGGAATTTTAAAAATATTTTTAGAGGAAGACATGATTGGCAAATGGAAAGATTCGAAGGATCAACGATAATTGTCAGGAAGCGATCACGCGAATCGGGGGAAAGGAAATTGATTGCATGATGGATATACCTAGGATATGATTCATGAAAGCTACGATGAAACTCTACGGCCGATAACACAAAAGTGTAATGATCAGGAAGACGCTAGAAGTCAGGGTTCTAGTTATCGAGCCGTCTAAAGATCAGGAGAACTCAGCACTAAGACTTCCTAATGTACTAGACTGTAATAGAGAGATCTCAGGGAAGGGTCCTAAAAGAATCAAGATTATGATCTGCTGGGCCCGAAGTCGATGGACCCGAGAGAACGACTAAAATAAGGGCTCTAGAAATCTAACACGGTCAGAGTCAAGTGAGGGCTACTAAGGTATCCTAAGACGTGTATGACTAAATCTAACCCAAGGCGCCTGACTATCAAACCTGGACGTCTATCTAAGTCTTCCTACCATATAAGACTTGGGAAACCCTAATTTAGACTTGTACATGGATATTAAATGAATGTGGTACCCTTAGTGTTCCGAACTTTTTGCACTAAAACCTGTCACGCCCCGCTTCCCAAAACAACGGAAGCGAAACGTGACTAAGGCCTGCTTAGGCCGGAGCTGTGAAGCTCGGACCCAATAAGCGTCTGTAGGGGTACCATTTTAAAATTTTCAAGTTCTTGCATTTATATTATTCGGAACAATAAAATTACAGAAAGAAAAGGTTGCATTAATTTTATAATTGAGGTATTATCCAGCATATGACAAGTTTTAAAAGGGAAGCCTAAACATGGCAACAAACTACTGAAAAAGAGTAACTAAAAGTAGTAACCTCCGAAGGCACCGACGGAAAAGACTGTTGGATATGGACGACATGTATACACCCATGAGGGGATGTATGAGGGTATACGGACATCAGATGTCGCGTGCATGAAAGCATGTACAAAGGGAACCTTTTCATGTATGAAAAGGACCACTCGATAAGTGGAAAAAGGCACATTATAAGTGCATAAAGGCACTCGATAAGTGCATGAAGAAGAGGATAAGCAAGGGCATTAATATAAGCTAATAAGCTTATATATGGTTATTTCCTACAATAACTACCCCTAAAGCCTATAAATAAGACCCAAGGGTAAGGCATTAAAGGCTAATCCTTCATGCCATAAGTTTGCATAAGGAAAAACTTTTCCTCTTCTCCCTTCCATTTAGTTCTTCTTCCAAATAGAGATTTAGACTGTTGAAACTCTGCTTCGATCCTCTGTGACGAAGTACTGACCGTTGTGTCGAATCTAAGGACAAAGTTCAGAGACTACAGCGCAGCGTACGCTAACGTAAGTTCTCTTTCGATCCTCCATCCACGTGCGATGGGATCCTACATTGGTATCAGAGCCATACGGGTTCGCTCCGGTCTCATCGATGAATGACACGTTGTCTTTTTCACGAATGAGTTTCCTTCCATTATGGATATGGTAGGAGCGCATCGTGACGGAGAGAACGCCAAAAGTTGTTCTTTTCACGTTAGGGTCTTTTGCCATTACGGATATGGCAAGAACTCTCCGTGACGGGAAGAACTGACCGTTCATCTCGCTAAACTCGCACTCTTCATGGATGCTGAGTCTCCATTCAATAGGGAATGTGAACTCTCTTCATGTGGAGCATGTAGTTTGCGACCGCGAAAGTGTGTTTTTTGGCACACGGCCATTAAAGCCCAACCACTTTCTCGACGAACGGGTGTCTCATCGGAGAAGATGGTGGTTACACTTCTCATCGAAGAAGAAGATCTCTTTGGTGCATGAGCACCATGGCCATGCGGGTAATGGTGGCTATGCACCCCCCTCCTCATTGGGGAAGGGGTTGGCTTCGGCCAATGACAACCATGCACAAACCCCCGAAGGGGGGGGGGAACTCCAAGAAGGAGGGGGCCGGACATGGCCAAGGAGGACGGCCCTGGTCTCGGCCAGGGCCATGGCCTGGCCTCGGCCAGGGCCAGGGCCGGCCAGGAGACCGGCCCTGGGGGCCGGCCCTGGCCTCGGCCAGCCCTGACCGAGGACAGGCTGGCCGGCCCCGGCCCCATGCCCTGGCAGAGGCCAGGGCCAGGGCCGGCCAGGAGACCTGCCCCGCCCTGGGGGCCGGCCCTGGCCCCGGCCAACCCTGGCCAAGGGCAGGCTGGCCGGCCCCGGCCTTTGACAGGGCCATGCCTTGGCAGAGGCCAGGGCCAGCCAGGAGGCCTGCCCCGCCCTGGGGGCCGGCCCTGGCCCCGGCCAGCCCTGGCCGAGGCCAGACTGGCTGGCCCTGGCCTCTGCCAGGGCCATGCCCTGGCAAAGGCCAGGGCAAGGGCCGGCCAGGAAGCCGGCCCCATCCTTGAGGGGGCCCTTGCCAAGGGGCCAGGGCCCCTGGCCAACCCTGGCCGGCCTCGGCCAGTGCAGAGGCCCTGGCCGAGGGGCCAGGGCCCCCCTGGCCGGCCATGGCCGGCCTCGACCAGGGAAGAGGCCCTGGCCGGCCTCGGCTAGGGCAGAGGCCCTGGCCGAGAGGCCAGGGCCTGGCTGGCCAGAGGGCCGGCCAGAGGTAGCCATGGCCTTCGGCTATGGCCCGGTCGGCCCTGGCCGGCCTTCGGCCAGGGCCAGGCCGAGGCCGATCCTGGCATCAGCCAGGGCCAGGCCAGGCCGAGGAGCCCTACGGTGCCTGCGGTTTCGGCCCCGGCCACCTGCATGGCTGGCTCATACGGGATCGGCGGCAGTTGCATACGACAAAACCCCTACTTGGGGGAATCCGAACTTGGCACGGCCACGGCTCGACTCCGACAATGGCCGGGGCAAGTCACTACCTCCCCCTGCAAAATACATTTTTCAAAATACGTTTTCAAAAATGCTTTTCCGCTGCAAGTACTATAAGAGTACTATTGTACGATATGTGATGGGGAAATATTGAAAAGTTGTTCTAGATGGTGATTGGCATCGCAATGTCCTTTCCGATTCTAGAGCAACACCTTCAATATTTTTCGAAAGTAACTTATCAAATGAAAATTCTTTGCAATGTTTTTGATCGAATTTGTTCTTATGTCTTTTGCAGCATTTTAAAGATAAAATGTCTTCCGCCACTAAGAACATCGTCGCTGAGTTAAACAAAGGTGAAAAACTCAACGGCGATAATTACAAGCTATGGTCCATGAAGATACAATATGTTCTAGAAGAGCAAGACGTGCTCGAAACTCTAAAGAACATAATGATTGAACCTGAGTTAGGCACTACGGCCCAACATAGAAGAGAGAAGGAAGCTTTTGATGCTTGGTCTAGGAAGAACAAGATTGCTCGCATAACGTTGCTGTCAAGTATGGCAGACGACATAATGCAAATCTTCCGAGAATATGACCTAGCTATGGACATATGGTCCAAGCTAGAGGAGAAGTTTGGTGGCACCTCGGTGTCCAAACTTCGTTCTTTAACTATAAGATTCGATTCGTACAAGAAACGTCCAGATCATTCCATGGGGAAGCATCTGCGACATATGGCGAATCTCATCTCAGAGTTAAAGGATGCAGGTCATGTGCTCACTGATGAGCAACAAATCCAAGCAGTCATACGTTCCCTACCAAATGGGTGGGACCAAATGAAGATGCATCTCACTCATAATGAGAGCATCAAGAACTTCAGCGATGTTTCTAAGCACCTCGAGTTAGAGGAAGAGCGGCTTGCGGCCGCCAAGCCAAATGCAGAAGTGCACATGGTTGCTAGTTCCTCACACGGAGGAAAGAAACGGAAAAATCGTTCGAAGTTTACTAATGAACGTAATAAGCAACCATAGTCTACCAAGAAACCCAAACATAAGGGTGGGCACAAGAAATGGCACAAGAAGAAGGACTTGAAGAAGATCAAGTGTTTCAAGTGCAACAAGTTAGGTCACTATGCTCGTTCATGTACGAGTGGAGGTGACGAGGTAACTTGTAATAATACTAGTTACATATGTGTTTCTAGTTCAATATTTCTTGTAGAATCTAATCCTTTTTGAATAATTGATTCAGGTGCCACCGACCACATAGCAAGGGACAGACAGTCCTTCGTGGAGTATCACCGGATACCCCAAGGAACGAAGTGGATCTATGTAGGAAACAACACACGTGTTAAAGTGAAAGGCGTTGGGACGTACAAGCTCGTCTTGGACAACGACCGCACTATCCTACTTCATGATGTTCTCTTCACTCCGGATATTCGAAGGAATATTATATATGTGGTCGTTTTAATGGGTCTTGGTTATAGTTGGTTCTTTCATAGTTGTAAAGTGGACTTGTCTTGTAATACTTCTTTAATTGGTTCTTGGTATGTTTTCAAAGGATTTGTTGTATTAAATACAATGTATGATTCCTCATTTTATAATGAAAATTTCCTTGTTGCAAATTCATCAAATTATGAGTCAGATGTAATTTGTTGGCATGCAAGGCTTGGTCACATTGGACCAACATGAATGGATAGACTTGCCAAACGTGGCCTTCTATCCAATGTTTCAAAGGTTGAAATGTCGACTTGCGAACATTGCCTTGTAGGGAAATCTTGTCGCAAGCCGTTTGGAACTGGCACAAGGGCCGAGGTTCCATTACAGCTCATCCATTCGGACATATGTGGTCCAATGAATGTCAAGACAAGACGCGGGAAGTCCTATTTCATCACTTTTATTGATGACTTCACATGATTCGGTCATATCTATTTGATATCCCACAAAAGTGAAGCATTAACCTGCTTTAAAAACTATATGAGTTTGGTGGAAAATCAATTAGATCGTAAGATTAAGGTCTTGCGAACCGATAGAGGCGGTGAATACCAATCAACAAGTTTTAAGGAACTTTGTGATGAAAAAGGCATAGTTCATCAGGTAACTATGCCTTATACTCCGCAACAAAATGGTGTTGCAGAAAGGAGGAATATGACTTTAATGGAAATGGTCCGTTCAATGATGGCTCAAGCCAACTTACCAATCACCTTTTGGGGTGATGCATTATTGACGGCCACTTTCATTTTAAACCGCGTACCCTCGAAATCAGTTAGCTCCACTCCTTATGAGTTGTGGAACCAAAGGTCTCCTGACTTAAGCATTTTAAAACCTTGGGGATGTGCATCCTATGCACATATTTCCTCCCATAAGTATGTCAAACTTGGGCCAATGGGGAGGAAATGTATCTTTATACGATACGCAAAAAACTCCAAAGGTTATGTTTTCATTGGTCAGGAAGACAATGGAGGACTAATTGAATTTGAGTCGAGGGATGTCACTTTCTTGGAAAACGAGTTTCCAAGACAGGGCGAGATAAGTCAGGACTTATCTCTATTTGAGATTTATGATCAAGAAGGATTACCTCATTCGAGTGGGAGAATTCTTGGTGACGACGAAAATACGTTTCAACCTTCACCAATGGATGATACGAATGATGCGAATCCTATTCCATACGGGAATTATGATCCAAGTGGGAGCATTTCTAACGACATTCCAAGTGGGAGTGATATTAAAATTGATCTAAATTTGAGTCAACAAGGACTTGAAGAATCTCAAATACGACGTAGTAGTCGTACAAGGTTAGCTCCTCTAAGATATGAGGATGAATTCCCACAAACCTTTATGACTTTACTACAAGAAGATGACGTGCCTGCTACTTTCAAACAGGCCGTATCATGCCCTGCAAAAGACAAATGGATAGAAGCGATGAAGGAGAAATTAGCATCCATGAAATTTAACCAAGTCTGGGACTTGGTTGACTTACCCAGAGGACGTAGAGCTATTGGGAACAAATGGGTTCTCAAGATCAAGCATAAGGCTGATGGCTCTATAGACAGATATAAAGCTCGCCTTGTCGCAAAAGGTTTTACGTAATAGGAAGGGATAGACTACGAAGAGACCTGCTTACCTATTGTGCGTTTTACCTCGATTCGCTTGATTCTGGCTATGGTAGCTTGCTTAGACCTCGAATTACATCAAATGGATGTAAAGACTGCCTTTCTCAATGGAGAATTGGACGAGGAGATCTATATGGAACAACCAACAGGGTTTGTAAAAGAAGGAAACGAACATAAGGTTTGTAAACTTCGTAAGTCAATATATGGTCTTAAACAATCCTCGAGGCAATGGTATATACGATTTTAAGAAGTTGTCTTATCAAATGGTTTTTCCATGCTTGATGAAGATAACTGTGTATATATCAAGAGGATTAAGAGCAAGTATGTTATTATGTCTCTATATGTAGATGACATTTTAATAGTCGGAAATGACAATGGCTTTGTGATGGATATCAAGGCTTAGCTTTCATTAGTTTTTGAGATGAAAGACATGGGAGAAGCCGCATATATCCTTGGAGTTAAGATTTCAAGGAATCGTTCGAAGAAACTTCTCTCTCTTTCACAAGAGACTTATATAAAGAAGGTTCCAGAACTTTTTAATATACAGGACTGCAAGTCCATTGATACTCCTATAAGCAAATGCGATAATTTATGTCTGAAATCGTGTCCAAAGAACCAAAAGGAAAAGGAAATTATGGAAAAAGTTCCATATTCCAGTGCAATTGGTAGTCTTATGTACGCTATGATGTGTACAAGACCGGACATCTGTTTTGCCGTTGGAATGGTAAGTCGTTACCAATCCAATCCAGGGCAGGTACACTGGAAAGCGGTTAAGAGGATAAGGCGGTATCTTAAAGGAACTGCAGACTATGCTTTATGCTATCAAGGAGATGCCTTGAGGCTCGAAGGCTACACTGATGCTGATTGGGCGGGTGATCTCGATGAACGACGATCGACCTCAGGATATGTGTTTCTACTCGGATCTGGTGCAATATCCTGGAGTAGCAAGAAACAATTCTACATCGCACTTTCAACTATGTAAGCCGAGTTTGTAGCATTTAGCATGGCAGTCCAAGAAGCTGTTTGGCTTAGGAAGTTCTTAGACAAGCTAATTGATGCAAGTGACTCAGGTGATGTACCAATACACAGTGACAGTCAAGCATCTATAGCCTATGTCAAAGATCCAAAATTCCATTGTAAGACCAAACACATTGATATCCGCTACAAATTTGCAAAAGACTATGATAAGACTAAGAAGGTAGACATTAGGTACATATCTACGCATGAGATGATAGCGGATCCGCTTACGAAGGCGATCCCCAGAGATATGTTTTACTAACACTTATCATCTCAAGGATTGCGTAAGAGCTGAGTTGTACCAATGTAAATTCCTATGTCTATGAAAGATCAAATTTAATAAAAGAATATGTTCTTTTCAACATTGCATATGAGTTTCTTGAAAATGTTTGTGTACATTTCTTTTATCTCAGCTGTATTTTCTAGTATGTCAGACAGATTGAGGTTGGCTCTTTCACATGAGCAACCGCCTTTATTCTATCAGACGGATAAGATAAACATGAGACCTGTTTAAAGTCAAAATCATCAGACAGATGATTTAGAGTCATGACTTAAACAAAATGGTCGTATGAAAGATCTGCATCATATGGATGCTTACAAAAGATCTAAGAAGATTTTTTAAATCTTATCTGTCTTATGCGGGATGTGGGTCCAGGAAATTACTGAGTAGTAAAAGGGACTCAAATTCAGACATTGTGGTGTCTAATCATCATCATTACAACATCATTAAGACATACGCTCCCTGGGAAAGGAGTGATGTTGTAATACGTATTCATACTACGTATGCATTTGACCATTGGGTTAGAATAGTAATTGTGTTTACTATTATGTGAGACCCAAAGACCACATGGGTCTTAACTTCTTACCATTATGGACTCTAATTGGTTCCTTTAGATTTGACTGGGTGATCGCTATCTTAGCATGTTGCTTATGGACTATGGTAGATTCGGTTCGGCGGGGCATGTCAGAAAAGCGAGTCAAGTCAAGATCGAAAGGATCACAAGAAGAGGAAGATTAATTTCATATTCACATTTGGACTTTAGAGATTCAAAGCTGGCCAGCCAATTGTAATCCAGATGGGATTCAATTGTTGAATATAAAGTATAAGAAATGTGAAGAAATAATCTAGGGTAAAGCATGTGTTGTTCTACTCAACTTTGCACCTCAAAGAGTGTTGTGTATCTCTAACAAGTGCACAACAACAGACTCTATGCGCATGATGGTCACACGGTCTATTTCTTAGTATGATAAATAGAAGAACTAAAGGAAAAGATGTTTCCTTACAATCCCCTCAAGTGTGAGTGGGAGATGTTGGATATGGACGACATGTATACACCCATGAGGGGATGTATGAGGGTATACGGACCTCAGATGTCGCGTGCATGATAGCATGTACGAAGGGAACCGTTTCATGTATGAAAAGGACCACTCGATAAGTGGAAAAAGGCACATTATAAGTGCATAAAGGCACTTGATAAGTGCATGAAGAAGAGGATAAGCAAGGGCATTAATATAATCTAATAAGCTTATATATGGTTATTTCCTACAATAACTACCCCTAAAGCCTATAAATAAGACCCAAGGGTAAGGCATTAAAGGCTAATCCTTCATGCCATAAGTTTGCATAAGGAAAAACTTTTCCTCTTCTCCCTTCCATTTAGTTCTTCTTCCAAATAGAGATTTAGACGGTGGAAACTCTGCTTCGATCCTCTGTGACGAAGTACTGACCGTTGTGGCGAATCCAAGGGCAAAGTTCAGAGACCACAGCGCAGCGTACGCTAACGTAAGTTCTCTTTCGATCCTCCATCCACGCGCGACGGGATCCTACAAAGACCTCTAGCTCTGGTCCTCCTCGGGCATGTACTCTAGGTCGACGTCCTCGGGCTCCACGTACTCTGGCAAGTCCGCCTCGTCAACGTACTACGGCTCAACACCTGACGTACATCACTCAAGAGAAAAGGAACTGTACGTCAGGTAAAGTCTACACAGAAAATGTTAGACTCTACTGCAAGTGTATTTTAATTTTAAACAATGGTTTACTGGTTGATTTACATGCGGGGGTTATAACTTTGGCATTTAAAGAAAGTAAACGGAGTAGGAAAAGTAAACACGACACACTGTAGCCGTAGCGTGTGCTACCGACTACGGGACTAACCTAAACGGGTCAAGACAAGACGAGACAAGACGTGACGAGACAAGACAAGACACGAAAAGACACGAAAAGACACGTGTAACTCGAAGGGTTCACGCCTTACAGTTCGAGGGGGATCAGACCCTCTCTCCGTGCGCACGCTCAACCCTACCCCACCCAAGTGCACAAGACAAGTCCATACAAGGGATCACTCTCTCTGGCTTGGAGAGTGCCCTATTGCCCGCAGGCTGTGTATCAGTACAAGGGATCACTCGGTGACTGCCCTATTGCCCGCAGGCTGTGTATCAGTACAAGGGATCACTCGGTGACTGCCCTATTGCCCGCAGGCTATGCATGACAAGACACGACAAGACACGACAGGGATGGTTCTTCTAGGGGGTCCACACGCATGCGCACACAGGAAAAGCCCTAATGTGTCAAAAGTTGTTGTTATTGCGCTCAGACTTCGTCGTCAAGTCTAACCTGTCAAAGGGTGTCCCAGACGCTATCATTTCACGTCTGGTTCTCTTTGTTTACATTCTAACAGTTCTAAAAGTCTAAGGCCTAAACACGACCGAAAGTACAAGTGAGTACACTTGCCTGCGGTGGCGAGTGTGTCGTCCGTCCGAAGCATCCAGTCCAAGCGTCGCATCTGCGGTAGTCCGTCTGAAACAGGGTCACGGTGACGGTGTCAGGTCGTGTTTTTCAACAAATCCAATTAGGGTTTTTTTTCTAAAATTGACGGGACTATCCTAACAGTCAAAAAGTCACGTTTTGATATTTGTTCAGTCTAGATCGACGTCTACCCTATGTGCACAGAAAATTTGTCCGATCGTCGATCTTTCCTAAAGTGGCAACATTTTATAGATGCTGAAAATAAATTTAGTTCAAGTTGACCAATTTTAGTTTAGGTTTTGGTTAGCTACGGTGTGGGTTTTACTACTCGTTAGGGAAACCAACCTCGTGATGTTATCCAACAAGCGGAAGTCGGGTCTGAACGGCGAAACATTGGCGTCGTCTGGAACTCCTTGGCTGTGGGTAGCGTAGCAAGGTACCTCTGGACAGTGGGGTGGTGGCACGAAATCAGCGAGCTAACAGCGATTCTCCTCCCGTTGCAAGTAGCGCAATGGATCTTCACGATAACGGTGACGTCGGCTAAAAGTACGTGCGTGCGGTAATGCACGTGAACTCCGAGAGTCCAAGGGAGCTATCGGTAGATGAAGTAGGACCAGAGGAAGTTGCTCGGCCTGGTGGGTGGCTGACGGCATGAGCGTACGACGGTGGGTGGCCGTGAGAAGCCAGAGAGGACAGATTTGCGCAACGTCTGTTGTCGCGCGTCTCAGCAGAATTCCAACGATGAACAGCAAAAGAGAAAAGTTGAAAAAGATAAAGCACTTTAAGACGAAGCCAACGGTAGTGGAGTTTTCGCTGGGGGTGGTCGGAGGTGATCGTGCGCGGGTGTCGAAGTTCAGCTTCCAGATCTGTGAAAACCAGCCGATACGGCGTGTTCCGACGAGGATTCACGGAGCTACAGGTGGACTATGAGTGTAAGGGAAATTGCAGTTGGTAGGGAGTTTCGATAGGAGTCCAAGGTGGTAGGATGGTCATCGTAGGTGGCCGGATGGCCGGTGGTCGCGAGTTTTCTCGGTGGTGGCGCAGATCTGTAAATCTGTCGTTAAGTCGAGTTCGAGAGATGTTTCGAGGAGGTAGAGATGAGGAAAGAGGGTAAGGGGAGTTGGAGATGATCGGGGGGTCAAAGGGGAGTCGAGTGGATGTGGAGATGGCTGGAGGAGGTTGCCGGCCGGCCGTTTTTCCGACGAGCGCACAAATCTGCCTGGGCTGTCCTTTTTGTGTGTTTTCATGGAGTTTTGAGGGGTTTCAATGGAGAGAAATGAGAGGATAGAGGCTGCAGGTGTTAGGAGAGGTCGAGGGGGATCCGAGGGAGGCGGTGGCGGCTGCCGGAGATCGCCGGAGAGAGTTGGCCGGCCGTTTTTCTGGCGATGGACAAAACTGTGCACAAAATTTTCGGCTATGTGGTTTCTAATGGGTTTTGGAGCTCTTTGGGAGGAGGAGATGGAGGAGGAGGAGGAGGAGATGGTGGTGGTCGGAGAGGGGAGGCTTGGGGGTGGCTGTGGGTGGCTGGAGGAGGAAGCAAGAGGCGGCCAAGCATGGGTTGCGTGGGGTGTGCGGCTATGGCTAAGGGTTTCCTTTTAGAAGATGAGGGTTTTGATATGTAGCCTTGGGATTTTGGTTAAATGGCGGGGGGAGAGAGAGAGAGAGATATGAGCAGTGGAGATAGGGGAAAGGGGAGGTGTGAATAGTGGCTGAGATAATTGCCCTGATACGTGGGAGAGAAATTTGGGATTTGATTAATTTCGAAATTCAAATAGGTTAGCGGCTAATCAATGGCTGAGAATTGATTAGGGGATATCTTCCACTACGGGCATCGGAAAAATAATCCGAAAATACCGGGACGATCGTGGAGACGAGAAGTACGGGTCTACGGGGTACAATCGCATGCTTCACCTACCAAAAATTATCCTAAAATCGGGAACCGCGTATTGGTGCCAAAAGACCAAAACGACCTTCCATTCAAAGCTGTTTTGCGAGAAAACGAGCCGTGAAATGGCGTTCCCAAAAATTACTATAAAATTCTACACTTCCATACAGTCACAACGGCATATCAAATTGTATATACCGCAACCAAGAAAGAGCCAAATAAAATACGTGCACGAAAAGTACGTGCACATAGAAAATACGAACGGTCGGAAAGCGGCCGTTACAGCGTGCATCGAAGAGTACTACACTCCCGAGGAGTCCACTGGACATGCCGAGATTCAGGGAAGTACCCTCTACGACCCTCACTCTTACATTTATGAACCCACTGACACATCTTTTGATCTCAGGTTTGGACCGGAGCAAAGTGGTAGTCCCATCGATGCCCACACGGAGTTGTGCATTGTCTATTCTGATGCACTGTCCTCACCAAGAAGTGAATCTGAGCCTGCATGTGAGAGCCCACTCCCAGAGCAGGAACTAAACCCAGATGTTGCAGAAGAAGCCAAGCTTTCACAAGGAGAGGAAGTAGAGGGTACATCGCCCCCTGAGGTAGAACTTAAACAATTACCACCAAATCTAAGGTACGCTTTCTTGGGTAATAAATTGACCTATCCGATTATTGTTATTGCCCACCTCAACCATGATCAACTAGAAAAACTCTTAGATGTCCTTAGGAGTCACAAGGATGTACTTGGCTACACCATCTCTGATCTTAAGGGAATACGCCCTAGGCTTTGTACGCATAGAATCCACTTGGAAAACACTGAAGCTACCTCCATAGAGCCTCAAGGCGGTTGAACCCTAACATGAAGAAGGTGGCTAAGAAAGATATTCTTAAATTACTTGAAGCCGGCATTATCTATCCTGTCTCTGACAGCAGGTGGGTTAGCCATGTTCATGTCGTCCCAACAAAGGGGGGATGACCATTATAAAAAACGAAAAGGGAGAATCCATTTCTACGCGCACTGTCACGGGATGGCGGATGTGTATTGATTATAGGAAATTAAATAAAGCCACCCAAAAAGACCATTACCCATTGCCCTTCATTGATCAAATGCTAGAGCGCCTTGCTAAACATAAATACTTTTGTTATTTGGATGGGTATTCGGGATTCTTTCAGATCCCTTTGCATGAAGACGACCAAGAAAAGACCAGTTTCACATGTCCTTATGGCACATATGCCTACCGTAGAATGTCCTTCGGTCTTTGCAATGCTCCTGTCACCTTTCAAAGGTGCATGACGTCCATCTTTTCTGATTATATTGAAAATATTATGGAAGTCTTCATAGATGATTTTTCTGTTTATGGAAGTGAGTTTGATTCTTGTTTGGCTAATCTTATTAAATTTCTTAAAAGATGCCAACAAAATAACCTCACTCGTAATTGTGAGAAATGTCATTTTATGGTCACCGAGGGGATAGTTCTTGGGCACCTTGTCTCTTCCAAAGGGATTGAGGTTGATAAGGCGAAAATTGAGGTAATCGAAAAACTCCCTCCTCCTATTAATGTTAAGGGCATTAGAGGCTTTCTTGGTCATGCGGGGTTTTAGCGTCGCTTTATCAAGGATTTTGCCTTAATTACCCGACCTCTTACTGCTTTACTAGCTAAAGATGCTCCATTTGTCTTTTCAGGAGAGTGCTTGCAAGCATTTAATACGTTGAAGAAAGCGCTCATTTCCGCTCCCATTATACAACTGCCAGACTGGAGCCTTCCCTTCGAGCTCATATGTGATGCAAGTGACCAATTAATTGGAGCAGTGCTAGGACAAAGGAAGGACAAAAAGCTTCATGCAATATTCTATGCAAGAAAAACCTTGGATGAGGCCCAGAAAAATTACACCACAACCGAGAAAGAGCTTTTGGCGGTTGTCTACTCCATTGAGAAGTTTCACTCTTACCTCCTTAGATCCAAAGTAATTGTGCACACCGACCATGCGGCATTGAAGTATCTACTAAGCAAAAAAGAGGTGAAGCCAAGATTAATAAGATGGATACTTTTGTTGCAAGAATTTGGCTTGGAGATTAGAGACAAAAGGGCACGGACAACGTTGTGGCAGATCACTTGTCTAGGCTTGTTCGTGACAAGGAGGATGAAAGCCTACCTATCGATGACACTTTTGCCGACGAGAGGCTATTCGCCATAAGACCCGGAGAGGTGCCTTGGTATGCGGATTTTGTCAATTATTTGGCTTGTGGGATAAAACCATGCGGAATGCCCACGCAACAAAAGAGGAGATTTATGCACGAAGTCCGAAACTATTTCTGGGAAGATCCGTATCTCTTCAAGATATGCAAGGACGGTGTTATACGGAGGTGTGTTTCCAAAGAGGATGCCACGTCAATCATTTTGCATTGCCATAGTATGCCATGCGGGGACATCATGCCGCCTCTAAAACTACCGCTAAGATATTGCAGTGTGGGTTCTTTTGGCCAACCATGTTCAACGACATGCATGACCTCGTTAAGAGTTACGATAGATGCCAACTGACCGGAAATATATCCAAACAAAATGAGATGCCAATGAAGCCCATTCTAGAAATTGAGCTATTTTATTATTGGGGAGTGGACTTCATGGGACCTTTTCCGTCAAGCAAAGAAAACAAGTATATCTTATTAGCCGTGGACTACGTCTCTAAATGGGTAGAAGCCATTGCAACCCCTACCAATGATGCGAGGGTGGTATCCAAATTTTTCATGCAAAACATCTTCCCACGCTTTGGAGTGCCTCGTACTTTGATAAGCAATGGGGGAGCCACTTTATAGAAAACAAATTTGAAGCAATGTTGAAACAGTACGGCGTGGATCATAGAATTGGCATGGCATACCACCCTCAGACGAGTGGCCAAGTGGAGGTGTCGAACCGAGAAATCAAGCAAATTCTAGAAAAGACCGTCGATAGATCCAGAAAAGATTGGTCCATGAAATTGAACGATGCACTATGGGCATATTGCATGACCTTTCGCACTCCCACTGTCACCATACCATACCGACTTGTCTACGGGAAAGCTTGTCACTTGCCGGTAGAGTTGGAATACCACGCATATTGGGCTATTAAGACCTTCAATTATCACTACAAGAGTGCGGCGGTGAGGCGACTCTTAGACATCAATGAGCTTGATGAGATTAGGCAAGATGCTTACGAGAGCTCAAGAATTTACAAGGAAAGGACTAGAATCCTCTACGACGCACGCATCACCGTTACAGACTTCAAGGTCGGAGACAAAATCCTCCTATTCAATTCCAGGCTCCGACTCTTTCCCGGAAAGTTAAGATCGCGATGGTCCGGACCATTTATTATTAAGAACATACAACCGGGGGGAGCTTTTGAATTGGAAGGAAAAGACGGAGCCACATTCAAGGTAAATGGACAACGGCTCAAGCATTATTCCAAAGGAGCCCTTACCGGTGAAGTGAATAGCGTATATCTACTCAAGGGACGACCACATGATCTTTCATACCTCCTTGACAAGGTGATCGACGAAGCCTGTCCACATTCTATTGGCACTCTACATGATGACGGCCTTGAAGAAGGCCAATCTTCTAGCCTTGAAGAAAAGTTGGAGGACCCTCCGGGTAGCTCTATGGCCGACAACAAAGGAGACGACACTGATGTCGCAAGGATTAGGGAGCTATGCAAGCTCTCCACGGCCAACAATTCGAAGAAAGCTCCGTCGAACAAGGGATCGGCATCACCGGTGAAGAAAAAGATTGTTACAAGCTCAAGCTTGGGGGACTTTTTCCCCAACACTACCCATGATGAGGGGAAGCCGAGGAACACCAACGAGCCCCAACAATTGAATCCAAGTGGCCTTCCCGGCAAATTTGACAGGCGCATCTCGCATGCGCCCAATATCATGCACTAAACGAAAATCATAAGGGGTCGAGCTCAAGACCTTAAACGAGAGCTTGTCGGGAGGCAACCCGACAGTTTTACACCATTCTTAGTTGATTTTTATTTTTATTTTAGATTTTTCTTAGTGTTTAGAGTCTTGCGTCTATAAAAATCGTGACAACGGGCTCTATTTTTAAAGACAGGAGATGGAGAACGAGAAATCATTCATATGGAGGATAGCCAGGACAAGGGAGAGTGCTCCAGGAACGCGCTCAGGCCCGGGAAGAAGGAAGAGACTGACAGGAGGAAGAAAAATAGAGAGTGGCACGAAAACAGAGAGCCGTTGCAGAAAACAGGAAGCCACTCGGCCGAGTGACATTGAACTATAATTTTTTAGACATTGTCACTCGGCCGAGCAAAGACTCTACTCGGCCGAGTAGAGTACCGATCAGGGAAGATCCTACAGACCAACTCTCTGTTATTTTCTGTCATTTACAGTACTATTGCCACTCGGCCGAATGACTATATCACTCGGCCGAGTGAATCTGATACCCTACACGCTTCAAAGATCGCTGAGTGGCCTTGCTACTTGGCCGAGTGGAACTTGTCCATTCGGTCGAATGAGAAAAGCTACTCGGTTGAGTCGTAACTTTGGGGAGATTTTGAAATTTATTTTGCACTGTGCCATTCGGTCGAGTGGACGCATCACTCGGCCGAGTCGCTACATCCTTATATATCCAAGCAGCGCAGTGCGATTTTCGAAAACCCAAATTTCCCCATTTCTCTCGCCCAGCACCCGAGCCCTTCCAAATTCCCTCGCCCGAACCGCTCAATCCTCGCCCGAGGCACCCGACGCCGGCCGACCGCCGCCTCACCTACGGTCGCCACCGAGTCGCCGCCCCCTTAGCCTCTGGTCGCCGCCCCTCCCGCCGTTGTACACCTCCATTACACCCCAAATTCCTCGTTTCTTGCCCATTTCTCCTATCCGTATGCCCATTGCCCCTGAAATTTAAATTAAATCCAATTTATATCCATTACCCCCTATCTTCCCCATGTATTTTGATTTTCATATGCTGATTTGATTATTTGTGTTTCAGGTTAGCTTGGGGGAGCTTGGGGGAGGTACAGGACGCTCCACAGCTTCACGGAGAAGGCATTTCCTCGCACGCTTCAGTTTTTGCTCTCGCATCGTGCGCAGGTATACTCGTTTCATTATATAGCACTTTGCATTTGCATTTGGGTGGGCACGTCTTGCGGCACACATGCCGCCTCGCCTTAGGCCATGCACTCGGGAGCCCGCTTCCAAGCAGAAGATGTTGATCACTCCATATTTTACACCTTTTTTCCGAATGATTGCATGCCATTTATATCGCTCAAATGATGTTTTTCACGATTTATCGACAATATTGCGATGCTTTTCACGATTTGTTGTTTTTGTCGTATTTCAGGAGATTTGGAGCGATTTGGAGTGATTCTGAGATACACTTACTCCGGAGTGTCACCGAAGACTTCCCTGAGGGGTATTTTCAGATTGGAGAGGAGCGGAAGAAGAAAGAACGTCGTAGGAGCGACGAGGAGGCAAAAACACTCAGAATGGGCATTTTCAGTGTCTCACTCGGCCGAGTGAAGGAGTCACTCGGCCGACCAGAAGACCCCGCTCGGCCGGCCAGATCAGACACGCACCAAGTGTGCACTCGATCGAGCATCGGAAGCCACATCGGCCGAGTGACAAAACCCTGTCCGCCTGAGTGGCGCTCAGACGACGCCAATCAGAAACTCCCAACTTACTGTTTTTCGTCAGTCTGAGCATCAGAAGACCCACTCGGCCGAGTGGCAATTGCCGACCGCCCGAGTGAAGAGAAGCCCATCGGCCGAGTGACGACAACTCACTCGGCCGAGCGATGCCAGAATTGAAGACCCCCAAGACCCCAGACTTACTGGAAATTCTCAGGGTCTCCCACTCGGCCGAGCAACTTTTGTCACTCGGCCGAGTGAGACGCGCTGCCTGTAGCGTAAATTGTGATTTTCAGGCTGCGCAGGGGCAATTTTGTCACAGTTTTTTGGGCGATTTTGGGGGGTATTTAACCCCAGTTTTTAACCTAGGTTAGGGAGCTTTTTCCCTTGCTTTTTGCAGCTTTTTAGATTAAACTTTTTAGCTTTTGATTCTTGTGATTGGAGAGGAGAGAAAAGGTTTATTTTGTTGGATTCTTGGAGAGCTCTATTGGTTTGTCTCCCTCTTCATTAAAAATCTCATTTTTATTGCTTATTTGAATATTTCCATGAATTCTATTGCTATTTCAATTGATTATTTTTGCATTTGTGATATGATTTGTGAGTAGTCGTAACGTCTTTGGGCGTAGGGATGAACCCTACGAGCCCAATTTCCGAATTGTGATGATTTGGTAGAAATATTGCTAGAATTGCTATTAGGGTTAGTTTGGGATCGATATATTACGGATAGCTAGGTGTTCATATCGATTGGGATTTGCAAGAGATTGGATCCCAATTCGATAGGAAACCCTAGAAATCCGAATTGGGTTGAAATTGAGTTTCCGAAGTATCGGTTTGCAAGAGATTGGACCGATACTAGGGTTCTCGGTTGCAATTCCATACCGATACCCGTTTGCAAGAGATTGGATGGGTAGGAACTATCCCAACCTAGGTCGTGGCCCGAGTTTGCACGAGAGTGGGCTCGGGATGCGATTGAACGATGATGTTGATCCAATTGCTAGCTTGCCTAGGCTAGGGTTTGCAAGAGATTAGACCCAAACCTAGGTTAGCTATAGACCGGCAACAACGCGAGAGCGTGAGCTAGGTTTTACATTCAGTTTCAACTAGTTCATCCGAAATTCTACCCTAGTAATTGTGATACCAATGAATCACATTGACGAGATACGGTGAGTAGCGGGGATTCCCTATTCCCTAGGCGTCTTTATTTGATTTAATATCTCCATACTTTGTCTGACGATTGTGACAGGATCGCCGAAAGGCAAATTCCCTCTTTTCTGTTCCTATAGCCAGGTTGTTCGGAGAAGGAACTGTCATACGTCCTCCCTGTGTTCGATACCCGCCCGCCGCTACACCGTGCGCTTGCGGTAAAACTACAATCGTTCTCTGGGTGTATATCCGGGGCCGACCAAGTTTTTGGTCGTGCTCTTGGGTTGCATTTTGGAGCGTCCAAGTTTTTGGCACCGTTGCCGGGGAGGCGATTGTGTTTGATCCTACCACCCTAGCTATTTCTTTCTTTTTGTTTTATTTCTTTATTTTTATCTAACCCTTCCATTGTGCTAATCACTTCTTTGAAACTTTGTTTTCCCGTGCATGTACACGAGATCCACTGCGGACCCCATCGATATATTGTTTGATCCTGAGATCGAGCGTACATTGCGGAGTATCAGAGCGGAGAGGAGATCCTATACGGAAGGGAGGTTTATGAACGTCCGGGAGACGCCTGAAGAGTTAACGGCAAGAATGGCGAGGATTATTTCTATTCGAGATAGGCTCTGGCCTAAGACTTCCTCCATAACCTCGTCCATAGCCATGCCGAGTTGGCGGCCGACAAGAATTTTGAGTTGAAGACTGGGCTTGTGGTTCTGATGCAGCAGGATCCATTTCATGGGAACGCCCATGAAAATCCCCACTACCACATCCAGCTCTTCCTATCAAAGTGCGCCACCTTCCAGATGCCGGGCGTTGCCTTAGATGCCATCAGACTGTGCCTCTTCCCCTTCACATTAAAGGATAAAGCTCTTTATTGGTTGACGACGCAAGCTGAGGGAGTCTTTACCACATGGGATGAGTTGGCAAGCGCGTTCATCGACAAGTTCGATCCGCCTTCCAAGACGGTAAAGATTAGGAGTGCTCTCATGTCCTTCAAGCAAGGATCTCAAGAGACACTCTACGAGGCTTGGGAGCGCTTCAAAGACCTACAGCATCAGTTCCCCCACCATAGCATTGAAGATTGGGAGCTAGTCCATAGCTTCTACGATGGTCTCCAACCGGGGACCAAGCAGATTATTGATGCCGCGGCAAATGGGGCCATCCTATCAAAGACTCCCGACGAAGCTACGGCCTTAATTGAGGAGATGGCCTCGAACAATCAACAATGGGGCGACGAGCGAGGACACTCTTCGTCCTCCTTGAAGCCATCTAGCATCTATGAGGCAAAGGCCGTAGCGGAGCTGACCAACAAGTTCGATTCTCTCCACAAGGTGGTGGAGAGACTGGAGAAGTATATTATGGAGCCCCAAGGAACCCCTTCCACAGCCGCACCAACAAATCAAATGTGTGATTGGCAAGACCAATCCCAAGCTATGTATTTGGGAGGAGAACAAGGAGAGGGATCTTTGGAGCAAGTTCAATACGTCACGGCGAACCAAGGATATTGGGCCAATCCGGCCACTAGAAACCATCCCGGTTTCTCCTATGCCAACAATGAAGGAGCATTGAACCCGCCGCAACAACTACCTCAACAAGCTCGACCACAACAACAACAACAACAACATTATCCACCGAGGGGGCCTCCGCAACAAAATTTCCCACCAAAGCAACAAGTTGGACCCTATAGGCCGCCCGGATACAATCAAGGGTGGAGAAATCCAAACCCTCCACAAGCTCAATAACAATCTGAATTTGAAGCTAAGGTGGAGGAGTTTATGGTCGAGTAGAAGAAGATCAATGCTTCCTTGAAGGCGGGCCAAGACTCTCTTACAACTGTCGTTGGACAAATTGCGGAGCAACTTGCGTTGCTAAATCGAAATAGTCAACAGTTGCCGGCGCAACCCGAGCAAAATCCACGGGGCACCACTGGGCATATCAACGCCGTGGTTGCGGTTACTACGAGAGGCGGGAAGGACACCACCCCCGTCATGATTCCTACCGATGAGCCCGTGGTGGAGAGAGTAGAGCCAAGTGAGCCGGTCATTGAAGTTGAGACGGAGAAAGAGCCGCAAGGGGAAGAAAAGTCCAGAGCGGAGCAATTGATTGAAGAGAGGCGTTTTATGCCATCGATTCCATTCCCTCAGAGGCTTGCTAGAGCAAAGATGGAGAAACGGCTAGCCAAGTTTCTCGAATATTTAAGAGGGGTAAGCCTCAACATTCCTTTCCTCGACGCTATCGTAGAAATCCCGACATACGCCAAGTTCCTAAAATATTTGATTACGGGAAGAAAGAGGAAGGAGAAAATCATGCTCGCTGAGGAGGGGACGTGGTTCACCAAGAGAGAGAAGGAGCCCGCCAAATTCAAAGACCCGGGGAGTTTTCGAATTCCTTGCACCTTAGGCGGCGTCCCTCTACAAAAAGCGTTAGTGGACTTAGGGGCTAGTGTTAGCCTCATGCCTCTCTCTATGTTCCTAAGACTAAACACCGGCACAAAATTGAAGCCTACCGACATGCGGATACAACTAGCCGATGGTCGGATCACAAGGCCGGTAGGGATCGCAGAGGACATCCCGTTACAAGTCCCGGGGGGCATATGTTTGCCATGCGACTTTGTGATCATGGATGTCAAGGAGGAAGGAGATACGTCGCTAATACTTGGACGCACGTTCCTCGCCACCGCCGGTGTCATTGTCGATGTACGAGAAGGAACTCTAACATTGAACGTCGGCAACATCGAGGTGGAGCTTCATATACCCAAGGCAATGAAAAACATGCCTTACCATGAGGAGCTGGACTATATGGACCTCCTTGACGAGGTTATCGGTGTCACCGGTGAAGCCGAGGACCGGAGCAAGCACTAGCTTGGGGGAGCCACCCCCCAACACTACCCGAGACGAGAGATCACCGAGGGAGAACACGCCGCCGCAACATCCGAATCCAAGCGTTCTCCCCGGAAAATTTGACGGGTGCATTTCATATGCACCCAATATCCCGCATTAAATTGAAAATCAAAGGGGGTCGAGCTCACGACCTTAAACGAGCGCTTGTCAGGAGGCAACCCGACGGTTATCGCTTTATTTTTACTTTTCCTTTATTTTTTTGTTTTAGAAATTATTAGTGTTTTGAGTCGTTCGCCTAAAAATTTCGTGATAACGGGTCCTATTTTTCTTTGACAGGAGAGGAGAACAGGGTACCTATCATTAGGAGGATGAACAAGGTGATGAGGAGCGCTCCAGGAATGGGCTCGATGCTTAGGAGGAAGATGAAATCGACTGGAGGAAGAAAAACAGAGTTTAGAGCCCAAACGAAGCCAAACAGCAGAAAACAGGGTTCACTCGGCTGAGTATACTAGTCACTCGGCCGAGCACATAAGTTCGTCCGTCCGCGTGGCTCACAAACGAGGGAAGTCTGCTGTACCCAACTCTCTGTTTCTTTTCTTGATTTTAGTATAATTGCCACTCGGCCGAGTATATATATTCACTCGGCCGAGTACAACTGATACGCTCATAGGGCAAGTATTGCCGAGTAGCTTGTGCCACTCGGCCGAGTGGACTTATTCCACTCAGTCGAGGGTGGCAAATCCATTCGGTCGAGTCGTAAGCAGGGAGGATTTTTCAAAAAAATATTTCCGTTACCTCACTCGACCGAGTGACATAGTCACTCGGCCGAGTCATAAATTTTTCCTATTAAAGGCACACGGGCTCGGGCACGGAATACGAAGCGTTATATCTTTCCAGCGCCCGAGCCCCGCACCCCCCGCTGCTGCGATCTCGACTCACACCCTCCCTCGCCCGATCCGCCGCCCCGCCGCCGCGCTCGGCCACCCACCTCCGGCCGATCACCGCCACTCGCCGCCCGAGTCGCCGGCGGCGGCCCACCTCTGGCCGAACTCCGGTAACGCCTTATTTGGCCTATTTCCTCCTCTCTTGCGTATTTTTTTGACGATCCGTGTGTTTAACGAACCCCAAATTCAAATTAACTTCATAATCTATCTATTATACCCCTAACCCCCCATACATTTTGAATATTACTCGCTGATATATTCGTTTGATGTGCAGGGTATATTGGGGAGCTTAGGGGAGCCAAGGGGAGCTTCCGGGGAGCGTTTTTGGCTTCGTGGAGGCGGCGTCTTTGCACGCGTCCACTATATTGCTCTCGCGGCGTGTTACGGTATACTCTTTCCACTCATTTGCGCACGTCGCATTTTTTACGCTTCTGGTGAGCACCCGGGGGCCCACATGCTGCCCCGGACACGGCCGCGGTCGAGGAGAGCTTCCACCAAGCGGAAGCGGCCGGATGAGGCCGGCCCCTCCCACGAGGTGGAGGACTCTCCTCCGCCTACACCACCACACACCGTTCACCCCGCACAGCCTGCAGACCCCACATACCCCGCACAGCCTGCAGAGCCCGTTCACCCCGCACAACCACTCCCTGCCGTCCCACAGCCACCACCGCCACCGGCTCCACTTGTCAGGCCGCTGGGGATTACGTTCCGGGACGACGCACACCGCGTCGTTTTTGAGCGCATTTCCCAGCGCTCGATTGTACCCTCCAGGTTCGCACACCTTGCAGACATAGGACACCTGGGGTACTTGAGGGGTTGCTCACGTTGTATGACAACGTGGGTTGGCGAGATTTTTTCCAAGTGTCGGCGGACACCTTCGTCTGTCCGACACTTGAGGTGCTTAGTTCTATCGCCCGGACCGACGAGGGATGCTCGTTTAGGTTTATGGACCGAGAGTGCCAGGTCACTCTCGGTATGATGAGAGCATTCTTTTCGTGGCCCGATATCCCCGGGGGCCGACCGTGGTTACGCCCCCACTCACATTCCCCCACCTTCCTTCGATTCCGACGCTTTCTGGGCCCGGATCACGGGTCTACCATCTGCCTTCGACCCTAGTAGGGCCAAGGCCTCGGCCATCGTCCACCCCTGCCTCCGCATAGATCAGCGCCTTATGGCGACTACCTTTTTGGCGAGATATGAGCCTGGGACGATGTCCACGCCAGAGCTTTATATGCTCTATGTGATGACGGGTCCCAGAGTTCTAGCTAGGGAGAGTGACGACTTGGTCCCCGCCGTCGTGATTGATATCGCGAGCTGGTTTTTGGACCGCATCATCGTATCGGTGGGCGCTCGCTCACCGATATGTTGCGGCGGTCTGATCACCATGCTCACCCTGATGACCGGCGAGGACCTACCTGCCGACTTGCGTCGTTCACCGGGCCCCACTTCACTGTCCATAGACGTCATGGCCTGGATGAAGATGCTTCGTCCGCATGGTCAGCGACACTGGGTTTGGTTGCACGGTCCATTTGGTGCTGATTACATGATCCTACCGAGCCCAGCTCGGACACAGATAGCACCAGCACAGGTGGACTGGCTTCCGGCGATGGATCTCCTGATCCCCGCTGCCTACGTTCTTGAGGCCGAGGAGGCCGAGCAGGCTGAGCAGGCACACACTGCACACGCTGCACCCGCTGACCCCGCGGCCCCTCAGCAGCCTGATATTTCTGCTGCTCCCGACACCTCTGTCCACACTTCTGCCGGTGTCGGGAGTGCACTCGCTGAGACCACCTCCACTACCTCCACCACGCCCACCACGACTCCCACCACAGCTGGCCCTCTGTCCGTTGAGCCAGTTTCCTCCGCTCTACCCAAGCGCCCACCTACGATAGTTGAGAGCGGAGAGCCCTCTTTTGCTGCCGTCGTGGAAACCGTGGTTGTCACCTCTGTCTCCACCGCAGCCGTACTTTCTGAGAGTGTCGTGACGTCTGTCCCCACGTCTGTGTCACCGACCTCTCTGGCCGCCTCGTCGCCACTTTTATACTCCACTTCTGTTGCTGCTGCCTCCACCTCATACCAACCTGCGCCCCAGCCTCGCCCTGAGGCTAGGCCCACACTTGTGAGCACAACACCTTTCCTCCACATGCCTGCTGAGCCCATCCACTACACCACCCGAGTCCGCCAGCCCCGTCCTGCACAACACAGACAGGTGCGTCCCTCTGCACCACCTCCCCCCGACCTGTACTTCAGAGCATTCGTGCTCTCGAGGGGGCGGTGAGTGCCCTCATAGGTGACCTCAGGACCATGTCCGCCACCGTCACCGCTATGGCAAGCCGCTTCGACCTACTTCCGGGCATTCACTATTGCCTCACTCAGATTCTCGAGCGGCTTCCTCGCGTACCCACACCCACCCAGCAGGTACCCACCCCCACTCCCACTCCTACACACACCCAGCCTGCACCCACACCCACACCCACACCCACCCAGCAGACTGTCCCCACCCACCACCACCACCACCTCCGCCTCAGGTCGGAGACGGCGCAACCCCACCCTCTTAGGCACCCTTGATGCCATTGATCTTTTTTGACGTCATGATGCCCGCCTCTGCTGGGTCCTGATGATTTTTGCCCACCCCACCTCCCCTCACTGTTTTGGGTCCACATTTTGTTCATATATTTCTATATCATTTTTGGGAGCGAGGGAGAGATTTTTGGTGTCACACTTTTATATCGGATTCACTCCTATATCTGCATGCATCATGTCCGCATCATATTTTTCATTTCGTTATTTATATTTTCTTTTTTCATCATGCATGCATCCTCACCTTCCCCTCACATTACACGTCTCTCGGTGTGCCACACTTCGCACATTGAGGACACTGTGCACTTTAGCTTGGGGGAGTGAGTTCTCACGCTTTTCAATTTACAACCTTTATTTTTAGTTTTTTCACGCCATTTTCCGGTTTTGCACTCACTTTCATCACTTTTCCTTTTTTTACCATGCATCACGTTTTTTCTCATTTCCTTTGTATGCTGCATTGTAATTAGTTTTATTTTCCCTCTTTATCTTCATTTCTTTTTCATCTCATGCTAGAGATGACTTTTCTGTGATGATGACGTGGAGTTAGCTTTCTCTATATGCATGCTATATTTGTCATGTCTTAGATTTTATTTCTGATATCATATGCTGTGATTTACCTTGCATTTAGAGATAGTAGCCCACACTTTTTCAGCATAAAAATGGATGAAATTTTATCATTAGCTGAGTCTGAATATTCATATGTATGCTATCGCAGAAAACACACCAAGATTCACGCATTGAATGCTTATATCTGGAGTACCATTTTCTTTTCCGATATCATTTCTATTTGCATGATTTGTACATTTCACTTCAGGATGTTTGAATGATGTTAGCTATGATAAATCTGGATTAGTTAGTTTTTTTGTGATCGAAACCGAGTAGATTAGATTACACTGCTGAAGTTGTCGTGCACGTATTATAGAGTGAACTGAGAGACATATTTATTTCTTCCTCCACATATCTTGAACATCAATTCTCTATTTTAAAATCGTTGGTGAATCTCCCCTTAGCGATTCTAGTATTTGGCATTTCCCCCGTTATTAAAATCCAAGCTCCAAATTTCCCAAAACCAAAAAAAGGGAAAAAAGAAAAATTCTTGTATATCCTTATTTCTCTTTGATTTAGGATCATTGTGTATATATGCTATTTCAAAAAGAAAAAAAAGGAAAAAGAAAAGAAAAAGAGAACAGAATCTCAATAAACGATCCCATCTCATGTTCTCTCTTTCTTCCCTCCTTTTGTTTTTATTTTTATTACTTTTGGAGCTTCATAAAAATGGGGATGTAAATATTGTTTTTTATGCCACCACGCTTATAGATAAGCTTGGGGGAGAGAATCCAATGATGTGTGAGAGAGTGACTACTTGACGGTGCACGATAACCTAGGCTAAGTAATATTCTATACTCGGTGAGATTGTTTTAGCTTTACGAAATCCAGAAATCTATGCCTAGCACTCATTTCATGAAATCCACGCTTTTCTATTCTTTCTATTCTATTACGTGATATTCTTATACTCCTCATAGAAAGCATTCAATTGAAAAGTGTGTGATCTGCGATATTGTATACCGCTTTAAATGATTCAGACGATGTTAATTTTAGAATTATTCCGTTTTTCATGCTATATCAATATTCTTGGGTTTTCTATTTCTATTTGCACCATTATACTATGATATCGAAATAAAAGTCTTTGACATGTGTTTTACATTCGGTGCATGCTATATGAGTAAGCAAAACACACGTCCTGAGAAAAATGATCTAGCAGCTTCCCTCTTCGCTTTCTTCTTTTTTCTTCGTTTTTCGTTTTCCGTTTTCCGTTTTTCGTCGTTTTCGTTTTCTGAATCCACCGGGTTCGCCTTTTACTTATCTTCCTCGAGGACGAGTAAGAGGTAAGCTTGGGGGATTTTGATCACTCCATATTTTACACCTTTTTTCCGCTTGATTGCATGCCATTTAGATCGCTCAAATCACGTTTTTCACGATTTATCGACAATATTGCGATGCTTTTCACGATTTGTTGTTTTTGTCGTATTTTAGGAGATTTGGAGCGATTTGGAGTGATTCCGAGATACACCTACTCCGGTGTGTCACCGAAGACTTCCCTGAGGGGTATTTTCAGATTGGAGAGGAGCGGAAGAAGAAAGAACGTCGTAGGATCGACGAGGAGGTAAAAACACTCAGAATGGGCATTTTCAGTGTCTCACTCGGCCGAGTGAAGGAGTCACTCGGCCGACCAGAAGACCCCACTCGGCCGGCCAGATCGGACACGCACCAAGTGTGCACTCGACCGAGCATCGGAAGCCACATCGACCGAGTGACGAAACCCCGTCTGCCCGAGTGGCGCTCAGATGACGCCAATCAAAAACTCCCAACTTACTGTTTTTCGTCAGTCTGAGCATCAGAAGACCCACTCGGCCGAGTGGCAATTGCCGACCGCCCGAGTGAAGAGAAGCCCATCGGCCGAGTGACGACAACTCACTCGACCGAGCGACGCCCGAAGTGAAGACCCCCAAGACCCCAGACTTACCGGAAATTCTCAGGGTCTCCTACTCGGCCGAGCAACTTTTGTCACTCGGCCGAGTGAGCCGCGCTGCCTATAGCGTAAATTGCGATTTTCAGGCTGCGCAGGGGCAATTTTGTCACAGTTTTTTGGGCGATTTTGGGAGGTATTTAACCCCAGTTTTTAACCTAGGTTAGGGAGCTTTTTCCCTTGCTTTTTGCAGCTTTTTAGATTAAAATTTTTAGCTTTTGATTCTTGTGATTGGAGAGGAGAGAAAAGGTTTATTTTGTTGGATTCTTGGAGAGCTCTATTGGTTTGTCTCCCTCTTCATTAAAAATCTAATTTTTATTGCTTATTTGAATATTGCCATGAATTCTATTGCTATTTCAATTGATTATTTTTGCATTTGTGATATGATTTGTGAGTAGTCGTAACGTCTTTGGGCGTAGGGATGAACCCTTCGAGCCCAATTTCCGAATTGTGATGATTTGGTAGAAATATTGCTAGAATTGCTATTAGGGTTAGTTTGGGATCGATATATTACGGATAGCTAGGTGTTCATATCGATTGGGATTTGCAAGAGATTGGATCCCAATTCGATAGGAAACCCTAGAAATCCGAATTGGGTTGAAATTGAGTTTCCGTAGTATCGGTTTACAAAAGATTGGACCGATACTAGGGTTCTGGGTTGCAATTCCATACCGATACCCGTTTGCAAGAGATTGGACGGGTAGGAACTATCCCAACCTAGGTCGTGGCCCGAGTTTGCACGAGAGTGGGCGCAGGATGCGATTGAACGATGATGTTGATCCTAATGCTAGCTTGCCTAGGCTAGGGTTTGCAAGAGATTGGACCCAAACCTAGGTTAGCTATAGACCGGCAACAGCGCGAGAGCGTGAGCTAGGTTTTACATTCAGTTGCAACTAGTTCATCCGAAATTCTACCCTAGCAATTGTGATACCAATGAATCACATTGACGAGATACAGTGAGTAGCGGGGATTCCCTATTCTCTAGGCGTCTTTATTTGATTTAATATCTCCATACTTTGTCTGACGATTGTGACAGGATCGCCGAACGGCAAATTCCCTCTTTTCTGTTCCTATAGCCAGGTTGTTCGGAGAAGGCACTGTTATACGTCCTCCCTGTGTTCGATACCCGCTCGCCGCTACACCGTGCGCTTGTGGTAAAACTACAATCGTTCTCCGGGTGTATATCCGGGGCCGACCAAGTTTTTGGTCGTGCTCTTGGGTTGCATTTTGGAGCGATCAGATGTCAGGTGATCTTGGCTCCTCTTCCACTAGGACGGACTCCCCACCACCTAGCCCACCACCACCTACACAACCACCTCCTACCGCACCCATTAAACCACCAGCACAGCCCGCCCCCGCGTTCGATGCGATGGGGATTACGTTCAGAGACGACGCCCAGTGCGCCAGATTTGAGCGTATCTCCCATCGCTCGATCGTACCCACTAGGTTCGCGCACTTTGAAGACTTAGAGCGCCTAGGGGTCCTAGAGGGGCTACTCTAGTTGTATGACAACGTGGGGTGGCGTGATTTCTTGTCGGTGTCGGCGGACACTTATATCCGCCCGACACTAAAGGTCCTTAGCTCTATTGAGCAGACCCCCGGAGGATGCACATTTCGCCTGATGGATCAGGAGTGCCAGGTCACTCTTGACATGCTCCGAGCATTCTTCCACATACTAGAAGAGATAAAAGAAATTTACATTCACGAAATCTCTCTTCTATCCATCGCATGAGCTTGAAGTCTTCATGGAGCTTCAATCACCATTCATGATCATCCAATCCATTTCATTTGCCTTCAATGAACTTTGAGAGTCATCCATTGCAAGTAGATCTTCATAAATAGCTTAGGCAATGGATTAACTGCAAAATAGGGGATTAGTCACACGTATTTATGTTTGCTCGTCATTAACACTAAGTAGGGAGAAGTCCAATACTCAACATTGGGGTTGGAGAGGGTTGAGTGAGGATGCGGATGAATTTTGGAGAGATGGGTAGGGAGAAATTTGGGAGATTGGGGTTTTGAAATGGAGAATGAGGGAAGAAGAATGGTGGGCCAATGGATTAATATGTGAGAATTTTGGGCTAGCACGGCCGTGTCTCTTTAAGTGGGCCAAGGGTCGAAATCACCTGTGAGTGGCACGGTCGTGCCGAATTTAGCACAGTCCTGTCACCATGTGCGTAAGTTGGGATTTTCCTCGTGGGGATCAGCACGAGGGACATGGCCGTGTCTATAGAATCTATAGAAATGGCCTACTATTTCTTATTTGACACGGCCATGACGAAAATCTACATGGCCGTGTTGTTGTTCCTTCTCATTCAGCTTAGTTTTCTAGGCACCAGCATGGCCATGCATGCATTAGCACTATGGTGCAGAACTCTTGCTTATAAAAGTAAGGCAATTTAGGTCTAAAAACTCTAGGGTTCTTCAAAATCTCTACACTAAGTTAAATAAAAACTAAAATAAACAAAAATTTAGGCTTGAAACATGGGTTGCCACCCATGAAGCACTTGTTTAATGTAGTAAGCTCGACGACCCGTGAAAATTAAACGTTCAACTCAGCGGGTTTGGTAGACGTCCCTTCGGTGTGTCCCGATCATCGGAATGGTGGCAAATATACTCATTTGCTCTTAATGGGTGCGTCCTACATCTTCAATCCATCACCCGGATGATGAGATGGTTCCTTCTTCAGTGTCTTTTCAGCGGCGTGCTTATTCTTAAGCTTCTTCCTTGAGGTGGGCTTGGTCGCCGCGTCTGAGTGCTTCCCTTTGCTACTAAAAATCTCATGAACAAAAGAAAAGGGGTTAGTCAATGCATGACCCATCAAATAGGGATTCGAAGTTAAGGGTGTGGGGAAGTGTCACGCCCCGCTTCCCAAAATGACGGAGGAGAGACGTGACGAAGTTCGTATGGGCCGGAGCTGTGAGGCTCGGACCCAATAAGCGTCTGTAAGGAAACCATTTAAAGAATACATGTTCTTGCATTTTAAAATTCGGAACAACAGAAAGTACAGAAAGAAAGTCGCATTCATTATATAAAAGAGACAATATCCAGCATATGACAAGTCTAATAAAAGGAGCCTAAGCATGGCAACAAACTGCAGAAAAGGAAACTAATGGTGCGAAGCACCCAACATAGGTAGGAGGTAAAGTGGTGCTACACACACTCAGCTAAAAAGAGGTAGCGACGAAAAAGACCTCTAAGCCTGGTCCTCGTCAGGAAGGTGCTCCGGTCGACGTCCTCTGGCTCCAAATACTCGGGTATGTCCGGCTCGTCCACGTACTCTGACTCAACACCTGACGTACAACACCCAAGAGAAAAGGAACTGTACGTCAGGTAAAGTCTACAAGGAAGGGTTAGACTATACTGCAAGTGTAATGTAATAAAGAGCAACATTTTACTGGTTGATTAACATGCTGGGGTTATGACATGGCAGTTATACTAAGTAGAAAGTAAAACGGTGCAGGAAAAGTAAATGCGATAGACCGTAGCCATAGCGCGTGCTACCAGCTACGGGACTAACCTAGATGGGACATGACAAGACAAGACAAGATAGATGTGACTCGAAGGGTTCACACCTTACGGTTTGAGGGCGGCCAAACCCTCTCCCCGTGCGACCGCTCAACCCTACCCCAACCCAAGTGCTAAAGACAAGACAAGATATGGATCACTCTCGCTTGGAGAACATCCGAAACGCCCGTAGGTTTTTTGTAACACAGGGATCACTCTCGCATGGAGAGCATCCGAAACGCCTAGAGACTTTTTGTAACACGGGGATCACTCTCGCGTGGAGAGCATCCGAAACGCCCAGAGGCTTTTTGTAACACGGGAATCACTCTCGCGTGGAGAGCATCCGAAACACCAGGAGCCTTTTGTGAAAGGACACGACATGACAAGTGTAAGGAATTGTTCATTCTAGGGGGTCCACACGCATGCACACACAGATAAAACCTTGGGTGTCAGTTGTTGTTGTTGTTGCACTTAGACTTCGTCGCCAAGTCTAAGATGTCAAGGGGGTCCCAGACGCTATCATCTCACATTTGGAAAACACGCGAGTTCGGTGATGCACGTGAACTCCTAGGAGCAAAGGGGGCTGCTGGGAATTGAAGGAGGTCATTGGGGGTTGCTCGGCCTGGTGGCTGGCCGACGGCGCCAGCGCACGGTGGTGGGCGGCCGTGAGAAGATGAAGAGGACAGATTTGCGCAACGGTCGTTGTTGCGCGTCGCAGCGAAAAAGCGACGACCAGAGGGGTTAAAGGGGACCTGTAGTAGATAGAGGGATTCAAGGGGGATCTAATGGTTGTGGAGTGGTCTCCGAAAGTGGTCAGAGATGGCCGGGCGTCAGTGTTGAACGGCAGAGCACATATCTATCAAAAACTGCCGTTAGGGCTTGGTTTCAAGGGGATTTCGAGGAGATAGAGATGAGAGAAGTGAGGGAGGAGAGTTGCAGTTGATAGGGGGGATCGAGGGGAGTTAGAGGAAGGTGGAGACAGTTGGAGGGTGTCGCCGGAGCGGCGGCGGCGACGGCGGCGGCGGTTTTTTCTACGTTTGTGCTGCTGGGCAAGAAGCTGCGGCCTGGGCTCTTTTGAGGGCTTTAATGGATGCGAGAGAGAGGAGAGAGGAGAGGAGAAGGAGGAGGAGGGATGGCCGGAGTTGAAAGGTGGCTGGTGGCCGTCGGCGATGGGAAGATTTTGCGCAAGGAAGATGCAAAACGACGGCCTGGGTTGGGTTTCATGCGGCTTCCTCTAGGGCTTGGAGTGTTTTGATTTTAAAAGAGAGGAGTTTGCTACAACATGTTTCAGAAGGGGTATAAATAAGGGATGACTAGGAGAGAGGGTGAGTGAGGGGGGTGTGCAAAGTGGGAAAAAGTTGGATGAGGATAGAGGCAGCAAATCCATTCATGATACGTAAGGTTATCTAATGATTTGATTAAGAGTTTGAAATTTGAATTTGATTAAGGCTAATTGGGCTTGATTTTGATTAGTGATTTGGTTGGTCTAGGGGTGTCCGAAAATTATGAAAAAAATATCAGGACGACCGTGACGATGAGGGGCTCGGGGGTACGATAGTCAATCGTGCATTTGGTCCACGCAAAATGAACTAAAAATAAAAAGATCCGGCGTCAAAGTCTAAATCTATGACGTCTCTCCAATCAAACATGATTTGCGGGAGAACGACCCGCCAAATGACGTTCACCAAAAATCCCACAAATAACTACTCTTTCATACGGTCACAACGACATATAACATTGTGTATTCCGGATAGAAGAGAGGACCAAGAAAAATACGTGTACCAAAGAGGAAAAGTACGCGCGAAAAACGAACGGTCGAAAAGCGGCTGTTACAGGAAGATAGGTTCAGAAGATCTCCATTTCGTTTCCTTCAGCATTGGTGCTTCCTTGGGCGCATTTTCATTTCTCCCTTGCCTGTGGTTAAAGCATCAACTCTGAAACATTTGTCAGGAGTGGAGGATGGCTTGACATGCTTTTGAAACTCATAATCAAGATTTTGGTCTTCTAAGTTGACGGTGAGCTTTCCATGCTTGACATCCATAACCGCACCGGCAATCGCTAAGAATGGCCTCCCAAGTAAGATCGGTGTGCGGGAGTCCTCGTCCATGTCCATAACCACAAAATCACACGGGACCGTTAGTCCTTCAAATTGAACCGACACGTCATAGAGTGTTCCTACAGGACATTTCATAGAGCAGTTGACAATTGGAGTATTATAATAGTTGGCGCTAGGTCGTACATCTCCAGTTTCTTGCAAATAAATAAAGGCATTAAGCTCACACTTGCACCTAAATCTCACAAAGACCTTCGTTTGGGTATATCATTACCTAAATAAGGATAGAAAAACTCCCTGGGTCCTCGAGCTTTGCGGGTAGCTTGTTTTGCAAGATGGTGCTACATTCCTCCAAAAGCACGATGGTAGATTGATTCTTCCTCATGAGAAGATCCTTTATGAATTTGCTGAAAGATGGGATCTCATGAAGCGTGTCCAGAAATGGGATGTTTGGGTGTATTATCTTTACCACATCCGAGTATCTTCTGTACTGCTTGTTGGATATGGATGACGTTTGTACACCCTTGTAGGGGATGTACGAGGGAATACGGACCTCGAACGTCTTGTACAAAGGGAATCTGTTCCCTTGCGGAGAGGATCTCTAGATTAGTGGGAAATTCGCATTATATGTGCATAAGTGCATGCGACATATAGCTAATAAAGGGGGAATATCTTAAGCTTATGTTGTACCATGCATATGGTACAACTTAAGCTTATGTTGTACCATGTATGATGGTACACTTTAGTTAAATTGTTCCAAAGGAAAAATTACTCCTAAAATAACTACCTTGGGGGCTATAAATAAGACCCAAGGCTTAGCCATTTCCTTACACTTTTGCATGGTATTCTTGCCTTGCATTTCATTCTAGCGAAGCTCTGTCGAAATCCTTCATCTCACTTTATCCAAGTTCTTAATCTAAAAGTAGAGATTTAGATTGTGGATTTAGTAGCCTTACTCCGTTCGTGAGAAGACTCGATCCGTCGTGGCGAATCCGAAGGCGAAGTTCCGGGACTACCGTGCCGCATACGCAAGCGTAAGTCTCAACTTCATTTATCGATCCTAACTCTGTTTTGACAGGATCCTACATTGGTATCAGAGCCATACGGGTTCGCCCCGGTCAAAACCACCGCCACGTCGAACCGATGAACGAGGCGTTGTCTTTTTCACGAATGGGTATCCTACCATTACGGATATGGTAGGAACGCTTCGTGACGGAGAGACCGCAGCGGTTGTTCTTTTCACGTTAGGGTCTTCTGTCATTACGGATATGGCAGGAACTCTCCGTGACGGGAAGAACCGACCGTTCATGTAGTATGTTATTTTTCATTTTTGGCACACGACCATTAGAAAATAACTACTTTATCGACGAACGGGTGCTTCATCGACGAACGGGTGCTTCACCGGAGAAGAAGGTGGTAGTTATTTCCATCGGGGAAGATGAATTTTGGTGCATGTGTACCATGGCCAAATGGGCCATGAAGGCCATGCACCCCCCTCCCCATGCGGAGGGGGTTGGCTACGGCCAATAACCACCACGGCCACCCCTCCGGTGGGGTGTGCGGCAACCCCATTCAATGGGGGTGGCCGGCCATGGCCATATGGGCCATGGCCGGCCAACGCCAAAATGGCCTTGGCCATGGCCGGCAGTGGCCGGCCAAGGCCAGGACGGCAGTGGCCGGCCCCGGCCACGGCCAGGGGGCCCTGGCCGTGGCCAAGGCTAGGGGTCGGCCTGGCCGGCCCTGGCAGTGGCCAGGGCCGGCGCCCTGGCCTCGGCCAGGGCCTGGCCGGCCCTGGCAGTGGCCAGGGCCAGCGCCCTGGCCACTGCCGGGGCCTGGCCGGCCTCGGGCAGGGCAGAGGCCCTGGCCGAGGGGGCCAGGGCCCCTGGCCGGCCAGGGCAGAGGCCCTGGCCGGCCCTTGGCCAGCCTCGGCCAGGGCAGAGGCCCTGGCCGGGAGAAGTTGCAGACCAAATAATTGGTCGACCAATTTGGGTGCTTTGGTCGACCAATCTGGCAGAAGGTCTTGGTCGATCAAAAACTTGCCGACTGACCCATACGGGGTGACAAAAGGCCTTGGTCAAACTCGAATGTGCCGATTGGCCCATACGAGGCTAACGACAGTCGCCTACTCTTGTTTTATAAATATTTTTTTGGGCTCTACTCAAAGATTAGCCGTAATGCTCTACTTCATGCGCGATTAGCCATGTCATTGTGCTCTACTCTACGGAGATTAGCCAATGTACTTGTAACATTGTGCTCTACTCTACGGAGATTAGCCAGTGTATTTCAAATTTTTTTTGAAAAAGATGTTTTCAAAAAGGTTATGTCCAGTCCTTAATCGGGATAGCGCAATTTAGAATTCCAAGTCCTACCAAGATCCGGCCATGGTTATCTAACCCATGGGTGTGTAGAACAGGTCTCGTGGCTTGGCAATTGTTGCGCTATAATTCTTTGCGCAAACTCTCACCTATTCCATTTTGAAAGATATGTTTTTCAAAAGTATTTTTCCGCTGCTGGTACCATACGGGTATTATTTCTGATTTCTTTTTACTTGAGATAAGTAAGAGGGATACTTTGAAAGTTACTTCTAGATGGTAGTTGGGAACGTAGTGAACTTCTCGATTCTAGAGTAACATTTCAGCTTATCCAAGGAACTTATCAAGTGTTTAAAGAATCGAAACTTTATGCATAAAATTTTGATCGTGTTTTTTCATTTTCCTTGCAGTTTTTTGATTCGAATATGTCTACCGCTTCTAAGAACATTGTCGCAGAGCTTAACAAAGGTGAGAAGCTCAATGGAGACAATTATAAACTTTGGTCAATAAAAATCCAATATGTTTTGGAAGAGCAAGATGTGCTTGAAACACTCCAAAACATAATGGAAGAACCTGAGTTGGGCAATACGGCCCAACACAAGAGGGACCGAGAAGCTTATGAGACTTGGACTCGAAAGAACAAAATAGCACGTATTACGTTACTGTCCGCAATGGACAATGACATAATGCGTCTATTTCAGGAATTCGACCTAGCCAAAGACATATGGTCTGGGCTAGAAATAAAGTTTGGTGGAACTTCGGTAACCAAACTCCGCTCCTTAAATATTCAATTTGACTCGTACAAAATGCGACGAGATCAATCTATGAAAAGGCATCTTCGCCACATGGCGAATCTCATAGCTGAATTGAAGGATGCGGGTCTTACGCTGTCTGACGAACAGCAGATCCAAGCAGTCATTCGTTCACTCCCAGATAGCTGGGATAACATGAAAATGCACCTCACTCATAATGAGTGCATTAAAACTTTAAGCGATGTATCCAAACACCTCGAACTCGAGGAAGAGCGGATTCAAGCCGCAAAACCTAGTGCCGAAGTGCACATGACCGCTAGTTCCTCACATGGAGGAAAGAAGTGACCGACGCCCCGTTTACGGTTTGGGCGCGGTGTCGTTTTACCGCAAGTGCACGGTTAGTGTAGGGTGCGGGTTTATCAAACTCAGGGAGGTGGATGGCTTGAATGGCTACTAGCCTCGCCTAGGTTGTGTGCTAGCTACGCGGATAATGTGGGTGGAAGTGTAGAAATAAAAGAAAGAAATGAAAAAGACACAAAATGAATCCCCGCTAACACGGGCTAGAGCATTCATGACACTTGGCATTTGACTTGACCCAGGGTGAGACATTGCCCCAAAAGGTGGTACCTAGCGTCCATGGCCCGATATTCCGGTCGGTGCCAAGCACGCTAGACCTACCCGGTTCCGGACGGTGGGCATTCCCATGTCCATTAACACCTTCCGCAACCGGGAGCATTAAGGCCACAATGATATCTCCCAACACTTCGTCCAAGCCGCTCCCGCGCGCTAGGACTCGATGTCAAAGCTGGGGGCGTAAGCTATGGCTAGGGAGTCAACCGCCAAGTTTATTCCCCCTCGGCCCGACGGTCAGAGGCGGTCTTTCTCCCGCCAATGACAATGAAACACCCCCGCGTAACCCTAATGGCCAAATAGTTCAAATGTGATTTCTAGCAATACATCGAAGCGGATCTTGACAGGACAAGCACCGGACCCCAACCCCCAACACAACTAGTGTGTTGCCGTACGAATTGGACTCAGATTGCTAGAAATCCCCATTGACACATTTCATCAAACACATGCCATGCAACCAAGTCAAATGAAACAACCCAAGCATCAATCCTACCCTAACCCGTATTAGGGTTCATCGACACTACTCAATGGTGAATAACATAAAAACAAGCAATAAAAAAGACATACAAACGTTCACCATCAAGCCACAATGAAAACAACACAAAACAATGGAAAATGAGAGAAGAAAATACTTATATTGAGTTTGAATCTTCAATCCAATACAAGATTTATTACAATAGAAAAGCTAATCTAACCTAATCTAAACTCACAAGAGAAAGGGGCAAAAAGCCCTAGAAAAACTGAGGAAGAACTCCCTCAAGTCGTGCCCCCATCCTCTATTTATAAACCCCTCAAAAACCCTCTTGGGTCGGGTTCAGAACTGTCAAAAAAGGCCTACCCGATCGGGTGGAAACTCACCCGATCGGGTGGAATAAACAGAGAGCTCAAATTCGCAGAAATAGATCTCACCCAGTCGGTTGACAAGTCAACCGATCGGGTGAAATGAAATTCCAGACTGCAGCCAGTTTCAGCACATAGCTGCGATCAGAAAATTCCAGAAAAATCTAGAAAAATCGGATTTGGGCATGCGACCTATCGTTGGAAAGCTAACGACGATGCCGACTCTTAAAAAATAAGAGATCACCCAAAATCCTTCTGGAATGATAGCAGATCTTCAATGAATGAGCAGCGGTGCGCGAAAGGGGACGAAAAGGCCACCCGATCGGTTGAAATGTCAACCGATCGGGTGAGCGGCTTGTTGCTTCGGCCGTCTCCTTCGGAAGCATCAACCGGGCACAGAGGAGAGCGGGTGGCATGATTGGGTCGTCCTTCGGAGGAATCGGCTACAGATGAACCGATCGGGTGAAGGTCACCCGATCGGTTGGAATTCAGCTCCATTTTCCCGAGAACTCTATTGGGATGAACCGGTCGGCGAACCGATCGGTTGACCTTGCGCTTCGCTCCAGCTTCAGTCCGGGTCGGATACGCATGCATCACCCGATCGGTTGGCTGTGTCCAACCGATCGGGTGGGGGCTGAAAAGTGGCAATCTTCGTCGTTTGACCCCCTGGATCACACGTGACTCCTCCCATTGCTCCGGGGACTCAGAATATCGTCGTTTTATGTCCCAAATGCTGTAAATTCCTGCAAATATACAAAAAACATGGAAAAGTGAAAGAAAACAAGAAAATACAAGAAAACACGAGAAAACGAATAAAAGACGGCGGAAAATACGGAGAAACACGGAAGAAAACGTGCGCAAATATATGAAATATAAACGCACGTCAAGAAGCGGAAGGATAAACGCTTAAGGTTTGTGAACGAACGAAAGAAAGAACCGGAAACCTCAAAGAAGACTAAGAACAAAAAGTGGCAAAAGAATGTGTTTTCAAAGAAGAAAAACATGAAGAAGATCAAGTGCTTTAAGTGCAACAAGTACGGTCACTTCGCCCGTACATGTACGAATGGAAGTGATAAGGGGCCACGGACCACGTAGCGAAGGACAGAAGGTTCTTCGTAGAGTATCGAAGGATAACTCAAGGAACAAAGTGGATATACGTCGGCAACAACACTCGTGTTGAAGTCAAAGGCGTCGGAACATGAAAGCTAGTTCTCGACAACAGCCGGACTCTATTATTGCACAACGACCTCTTTGCTCCAGATATTCGAAGGAATATCGTATCTGTGGTCATGTTAATGTCTTTAGGTTATGAATGGAGGTTCTATAAACAAAAGTTTGACCTTGTTTGTAATAGTTCTTTAATTGGGTTGGGTAATGTTTGTAATGGATTGATTGTTTTGAACACTATGTATGATGATTCTTCTTCTATTAATGAAAGTTTCCATTTGACAAATGCTTCTAATTCTAAATCTGAGATCATTTGTTGGCATGCAAGACTTGGTCACATTGGACCAACTAGAATGGATAGACTTGCCAAAAGTGGCTTGCTATCTAATGTTTCAAAAGTTGAAATGTCAACTTGCAAACATTGTCTTGTAGGGAAAACTTGTCGCAAGCCGTTTGGAACTGGCACAAGGGCCGAAGTTCCATTACAGCTTATCCATTCGGACATTTGCGGTCCAATGAATGTTAAGACAAGACGCGGGAAGTCCTATTTCATCACCTTCATTGATGACTTCACCCGTTTCGGTCACATTTATTTGATTTCTCACAAACATGAAGCTTTATCTTGCTTCAAAAACTATATGAGTTTAGTGGAAAATCAACTAGATCGCAAGATAAAGGTCTTGCGAACCGATCGGAGTGGAGAATATCAATCAACGAGTTTTAAGGAACTCTGTGATGAAAAAGGCATAGTTCATCAAATAACTATGCCTTATACTCCACAACAAAACGGTGTTGCGGAAAGAAGAAATAGGACATTGATGGAAATGGTCCAATCAATGATGTCTCAGGCAAATTTGCCCATCACCTTTTGGGGTGATGCATTATTGACGGCAGCATTCATCTTAAACCGTGTACCCTCGAAGTCGGTAAGTTCTACTCCTTATGAGTTGTGGAACAATAGAACTCCAGACTTAAGCATTCTAAAATCTTGGGGTTGTGCCTCTTACGCACATTTATCCTCTCACAAATATGGCAAACTTGGGATGTTGTCTTCAATGGGGATCTAATAGAATTCGAATCGAGGAATGTTGTCTTCTTGGAAAACGAGTTTCCAAGACAGGGTGAGATAAGTCAAGACTTATCCTTGTTTGAGACTTGGGATCAAGAAGAATCGGAACGTTCGAGTGGGAGAATCCTTGGTGAAGAAGAAAATACGTTTCAAACTTACGTTTCAAACTTCACCAATGGATGATACGAACGATACCAATCCTATTCCGAGTGGGAGTGATGTTATTTCAAGTGGGAGTGATGTCATTCCAAGTGGGAGTGATCATACTCAAGCAAGACGTAGTAATCGAACGAGGCTAACACCTCTGAGATTTGAGGATGAATTTCCTCAAACATTCATGACATTACTACAAGATGATGACGAACCTGCAAATTTTCAAACAGGCCATCACATGCCCTGCTAAACATAAATGGATAGCGGCGATGGAAGAAGAACTTCAATCCATGAAAACAAACCAAGTCTGGGACTTGGTTGATTTACCTAAGGGACGTAGAGCCATTGGGAACAAATGGGTTCTCAAAATCAAGCATAAGGCTGATGGCTCCATCGAGAAATATAAAGCTCGCCTTGTTGCGAAAGGTTTCACGTAACAGGAAGGAGTAGACTACGAAGAGACTTTCTCTCCTGTCGTGCGTTTTACCTCCATTCGCTTAATTCTGGCAATAGTAGCTTGTTTGGACCTCGAGTTACATCAGATGGATGTAAAGACTGCTTTTCTTAACGGAGAACTAGATGAGGAGATCTACATGGAACAACCAAATGGGTTCGTACAAGAAGAAAACAAACATAAGGTTTGTAAACTTCGTAAATCCATATATGGTCTTAAACAATCCTCAAGGCAGTGGTATATGCGCTTTCAAGAAGTCGTTTTGTCGTATGGTTTCTCCATGCTCGACGAAGACAACTGCGTATACATTAAGAGGATTAAGAACAAGTATGTAATTATGTCTCTTTATGTAGATGACATACTTATAGCCGGAAATGATAAGCGTCTTATCATGGATATCAAAGCTTGGCTTTCATCCGGCTTTGAAAAGAAAGACATGGGTGAAGCTGCATATATCATTGGGGTTAAGATCTCAAGGAATCGTTCCCAGAAACTTCTTTCTCTCTCTCAAGAGACATATATAAAGAAAGTTTTAGAACGGTTTAATATGCAGGACTGCAAGCCAATTGATACTCCAATAAGCAAATGCGAGGGTCTATGTTTGGAGATGTGTCCCAAAGATCCAAAAGAAAAGAAAGCTATGGAAAAGGTTCCATTCTCCAGTGCTGTCGGGAGTCTGATGTACGCCATGATGTGTACCAGACCGGACATTTGCTATGCTGTTGGTGTCACGCCCCGCTTCCCAAAAACGTGGAGGCGAAGCGTGAGAAGGTCCGCTCAGACTTGAAGCTACAAAGCCGCAAGTCCGATAAGCGTCAATCACTTTAAATTGCAGGTCCTTGCAACGCGAAACGAAACAAAGATAATAATAATGAAAAGAGACAAAAGTACATCTCAGAATATCCATAATAAATCTCAACATCGCAGAAAAAGCCACCAGGCTAAAAAAAGAGTCTAAAAGAGGCCCAGCATGGCCAACAAAAGTACAAAGTACGAAAACAAAGAAAAGGTGCAAGCACCGACATCTAACAGCAACCTAAAGCAAAAGCAAGTAAAATCAGTCTCTAAGACTGGTCTCCGGTGTCCTCGAACTCCTCAACGAACGTAGGCTCGGGCTCAGCGTCAGCAAACACCTCGTGCTCAGCAACTGTCTCTGGCTCAGGGTCTAACATGTGACACCCAAAAGAGCAAGGGGCACATGTCAGCAAGTCTGGAAGACTTGTGCAAGGAAACTAGTAGTGGGAAAAGTAGAGCAACCTAGCAGTTCTAGCATGATGCAATGATATGGCAGTTTGAGTAATGAGTGCAACAGGTAAAGTAAAGTAAAGTAAAGTAAAGTACGAGCATGGCATGACATTCACAATACAAGAACACGACAAGAAAAGTAAGCACCTCGTGCACAGAGATTCCGTCTTTTGGCTAGAGTGGCTGCGCGGGCCAACTCCTAAGCTCAAGTGAACGTTTATCCCTACCCCTCCACGTGTGTCGAGCCAGGGCCTTACCCCCGAACTTGGAATGCTCGCTTCTGGACCACGAGCCAGGAAGTGTGTAAACAAGTATGGCGTAGGGGTGCACCTAGCCGGACAAGTAGTACGAGGACAAGTATTGTAGCGTGTGCTACGATGCAACAATCAATGCATGGATGACATGGCATGACAAGTAGTAAAGCGTACAAGTAAGAAAAGTAAACGTGACAGTTTAGCATGCATGAATGACAAGTTTAAGGGTTGGATCTAGCTTCGTTGTCAAGCTAGATCATTTAGGTGACGGATCTAGTTTCGTTGTCAAACTAGATCAAGTAGGCGTCTAGCCAGCTATCATTTCACTGACTAGTCTCTTTTACGCTAAAAGCAAGGAAGTGGCCTAAAAACATGGCCCTACACAAGAGTTGGCAAGTTTCACTTGCCTGCAACTATCACGTCAAGAAAACACCGTCCAACGAGTCCAAAGTCACGATTCCTACGTGCACAAGTCCACCGGCCTACATCCGTTTTATTAATCTTGATTAGTGATTTCTAAAACATTTAAAATAATTTAAAATACTGATTTTTAGTCTTGATTAGCATGCAATTGGGTTGGGGGTCCTATGGGTGCAAAACGTTACCTCAACACGACGCGAAAGCTACACCGGCGTCGGGTAGCGACACCGGGGGTTGGAATAAAAGATCGCGCTCCAAGTCCAGATTCCAATTAGTTTCCTCGCTGGAAATTTCAGAGCAAATAACTCGGGCGACGATTCCAGATTCCAAAGCTAATACGTGCGACGACGGGCTACGACGTGCGACGACGTCGTACGCGGCAAGTCGTCGAAGAGAACGTACCAAAGTGGGGCCCACAGTAGTCCTAGGGACCTTTGGGGAACCCACAATAACTCTGGAGAACTTGGGGGGCCCACGGAGGCAAGTGGTGCGACGGATGCGGGGTTGCGACAAGTGGCTCTCGGTCGTACAGCCTCGGTGCGGGGAGATTTCTCGGTCAGACACGCTGGGCGGCGCTGTTGCAGCGTTGGGGGTGTGCAGCAGCTCGGGTGCGGGCGTTTCCTTCGGTCAGACCGATAGGGACCGTCGGTCGTGCGCTTGGGATGCGAGGCTGCGGTGTGCAAAGCTTGGGCGCTCGGTCACAGCGGGCGGGGCGACCGGTCAGACACGGAGCGGAGCGGGGCGATGGGGCGGGTCGATGCGGAGCGCTTGTGCGGAGCGGGGCCTCGGTCAGACCGATAGCTCCTCTCGGTCAAGCGGGGGAACGGGCGTGGGCGGCTGCTGCAGCGTGCGGACGGCGAGAATGCGGGCGATGGCTTCGGTCGGAGCGGGCGGATGCGGTGGGTTTTCTCGGTCGTGCGGGGGGCTGAACGTCGCAACGTTGCGACGATTCGTCGCAACGTCCAAAATGAGTTTGGAAGAGGCTAGGGCTAATTTCTTGTGAAAATAGGTCTTGCTAGGGGTTGCTTATATAGTATAGATGGGTTGACTTGGTCTAGGGCTAAATCTAATAGGATTAGACGTTCAAAAAGATTTAAAATTTGAAATTCAATTATTCCAACTCATCCAAGGGTTTGACTTGGTCCAAATGAGCTGGAAATTTCCTCAAAAATTCTTTAAAACGTTTAAAACTTAAATAAATTTTATTTGGCCGAAAATAATTTATAAATTAATTATTAAAAATAATATAAAACTTGTAAAAATTATAAAAGTGGTCAAATAAACTCCAAAAATTATAAAATAAATATCGTGGTGATCGTGGCGACGAATGTGAGCTAACTAAGAAGACGGATCTCAAATTCGATGTCGGACGACGAGACTAAAAATAGAAACGTCTCCCGTCAAAAGTGAAAATCGTCACGTCTCATCGAGTAAGTTTAAATTGTGGGAAAACGACTCGAGAAACGTCGTTCTAAGATAGTGCCACTATTTAATACTCTCAGAGACGTTCGCAACGGCATATCGCACAAAAGTATTCACTATCAAATAAAGTCTAAAATAAACACGTGCACGGCCAAAAGCACGTGCACGAACGAAGTACAACGAAAACGTACCGTTACATCCTCCCCACCTTAGAAATGATTCCGTCCTCGGAATCAACATCAAGCATTGCTCGGGAAAAGGTGCGGGAAGCGCTCTCTCATCTCATCTTCACGCTCCCAGGTAGACTCACCGGGGGAACCGTGACGCCACTGCACACGAACCAAGTCGACGGTCTTATTCCTCAGCTGCTTCTGTCGACGATCCAGAATCTCAACGGGCTGCTGATCATAAGACAGATCCAGACGTACCGTAATCTCCGAGAAATCCACAGCGTGGGAGGGATCACTAACGTATCGACGTAACTGAGATACGTGAAATACGTCGTGAACTCCCACAAGCGACGGTGGCAACGCCAAACGATAAGCCACAGCGCCAACTCTCTCCAGAACATCGAACGGTCCAATGAACCTCGGACTCAGCTTGCCTCTCTTCCCGAATCGAATAACTCCGCGGTTCGGAGAAATCTTCAGAAAGACATGATCGCCAGGCTGAAACTCCAAGGACCTCCGTTTAGCATCTACCCAATGCTTGAAACGGTCCTGCGTAATCCTCAGCTTCTCTCGAATATTCATCACCACATCCGCGGCCTCCACGATCATCTCCGGTCCTAACAGCTCCCGATCTCCAACGTCATCCCAGCTCAGTGGCGATCGACATTTCTTTCCATATAGCGCGGCGAAAGGCGCCATTCCAATACTCGCCTGGTAGCTGTTATTGTAGGCAAACTCAACGTGATGGAGATGATCCTCCCAAGATCCCTTAAAGTCCAACATGCAAGCTCGCAACATATCCTCCAAAATCTGAATCGTCCTCTCGGACTGGCCATCCGTCTGCGGGTGGTACGCCGTGCTGAAACTCAGACTCGTACCCAAGCTCTTCTGCAGACTCTGCCAAAACTGAGATGTGAATCTCGTGTCTCTGTCTGACACGATACTCACGGGGACTCCGTGAAGTCGTACGATCTCCTGCACGATTCACGTTACATCACTATCTAAACTAGAAAAAAAGAAATAGGAACGGAGAGTAAACGAATTTACCTCCATGTATCTCCTCGCTAGCGTCTCGGTAGACTGTCCTACTCGGAAGGGAATAAAGTGCGCGGATTTGGTTAATCGGTCTACGATCACCCAAATCGCGTCGTTTTGCTTCGGACTCCGAGGTAGTCCAGTCACGAAATCCATAGTGATGTGCTGCCACTTCCACTCCGGAATCGGAAGCGGTTGTAGCAACCCTGCCGTACGCTGATGCTCCGCCTTTACTTGTTGGCAAACCAAACACTTGGCTACACTCCGAGCCACACTCCTCTTCATTCCATGCCACCAAAAATTCAGACGAAGATCCTTGTACATCTTGGTCCCACCAGGATGCACAGAATACGGTGAACTGTGTGCCTCGACCAATAATTCCTCTCTGATATCTCCAGCTGGCACACACAACCTGGCTCCAAATCTCAACGAACCATCCTCGTGAATCAAAAAGTCAGTCCGCAGACCGGCTTCCACCTGCTCCCGAATCTTCACCAGCTTAGCATCTCCCGCCTGTCCAGCCTTGATCATATCCACGATCGTCGATTGTATCTGCATGCTCATCATCGAGGAAGTCTCTCCAGGAAGAATAATCTCGATACCGGTCTCACAAAAGTCCTGCTGCAATCTCCACTGCGACGTCAACATCATCACCGCTGGAAGTCTGCTCAGCGCATCCGGAACCACATTCACCTTGCCAGGGTGATACTGCAAGTCAATCTCGTAGTCTGCCATGAGCTCCAACCATCGACGCTGTCGCATGTTGAGCTCCTTCTGAGTAAAGATATACTTCAAGCTTTTGTGATCGGTGAAGATCTTCACCTTCTCACTCAGCAGGAAGTGCCTCTAAATCTTCAGTGCAAACACGACGGCAGCCAACTCCAAATCATGTGTCGGGTAATTCTTCTCATGAGCCTTAAGCTGACGAGAAGCATACGCAACCACATGCCCGTGCTGATGCAACACACACCCAAGACCCTTTCCAGAAGCATCGCAAAAGATCTCGAATCCTCCACTCCGATCAGGCACAGTAAGTACAGGGGCAGTCGTCAACCTCTCCTTCAGAATACCAAAAGCCTTCTCGCAATCATCAGACCAAACGTAAGGCACATCCTTCCGCATAAGTCTGGTCATCAGCTCAGCAATCCGAGAAAAGTCCTTAATGAAGCGTCGGTAATAGCCTGCAAGTCCAAGGAAACTCCGAATCTCTGACGCCGACTGCGGAACCGGCCACTCTCTGATAGCCACAATCTTCTCGGGATCCACAGAAATTCCATCACCAGACACCACATGCCCGAGAAAGGCAACTCTATCCAGCCAAAACTCGCACTTGGAGTACTTAGCATACAGACGATGCTTCCTCAAGATCTCCAACACTGTCCTCAAGTGCGAGGCATGCTCTTCCTCCGACTTTGAGTAGATCAGAATATCGTCAATGAAGATGACGACGAACTTGTCTAGAAAGTCATAGAAGATCAAATTCATCAGGTTCATAAAGACTACGGGCGCATTGGTTACGCCGAAGGGCATAACCACGAACTCGTAGTGACCATACTTCGTCCTAAAGGCTGTCTTCGGGATGTCGTCCTTCTTCACCTTAAGCTGATGGTAGCCACTTCTCAAATCCAATTTAGAGAACACCCTCGATCCTCCGAGCTGATCAAAGATGTCATCTATCCGAGGCAAAGGATATTTATTCTTGATAGTCACAGCATTCAGCTCCCGGTAATCCACACACATGCGACGCGAGCCATCCTTCTTCTTCACCAGCAACACCGGTGCTCCCCACGGAGACACACTGGGATTGATGTATCCTTTCTGCAAAAGCTCGTCCAGCTGCCTACGCAACTCCTCCAACTCTGCTGGAGCCATCCGATACGGCGCCTTCGAAATAGGCTGCGCTCCCGGCATAAGATCGATAGAAAACTCGAGAGCTCGATCGGGAGGCAATCTAGACATCTCCTCGGGGAAGACGTCGTCGAATTCACGTACCACAGCTGGTCTATCCTGCTCCATCTGCATAGCGACAAGCTCCACCGGTCTGGCCCGAAACCTGACAGGGCCAAGCGAACTGCTACCTCGACTGAACTCAAACACCGGATGTCCGGGGATCTCGAACACCACCTTCTTCCTCCGACAATCGATCGTAGCATAGAAGCTCGCGAGCCAATCCATCCCAAGCACGGCATCGTAATTGATGATGTCGTGGACAATAAAGTCAGCGTAAAGCTCATGTCCACAGACCACCAAAGGGCAAGAAGTGCACCCACGATGCACCGAGATCACGCCATTTCCCGTGACGATGTTCCAACTCTTGGGAAGAGGGGAAGTCGTCAAGGAATGCTTCTCGACGAAGCTCCGAGAGATAATACACATCGATGCACCTGAGTCAAAGAGGACTCGTGCAGGAAATGTGCACACCAAAATCACACCTAACAAATAATCTAACAATCAAGCCCTATTCTAACAAACAATCATGTGCAATCAATTCAAACATAAACTACAATCCAATCTGTCTAAGGAAGGAAACAACTAGTTTGAGGGTTACCTGCGATAACCTCATCCGTAGCCTCGTTCTCCACTGCCGTCATCAGGTAAGCCTGCCTCCTCGGCTGCACAGCCTGCTGAAAAGCCTGCCTCTGAGGAGCGAGAGGTGCTCCACGACCTGCAGGTACAAGTGCTCTCTGCTGCAACGGCTGTGCGGCAACGGGATTCTTCCAGGGTTGCTTAGAACTCGGGCAGTCCTTCATAGCATGAGTAGGGTCTCCACAAACCAGGCACTGTCCCAACATCTTCCTACACTGATCCTTGAAATGCCCGGTCTTGCCACAGAAATGGCAAGTCTTCACAATAGGCCCACCTGGCCTCTTGAACTGCACCGGCTGGGTAGGCCTAGTCCCAGGCCTAGACTGCTCCATCGGTCTCTTCCCAGCTCCAGAAATCTGTCCTCTCTTCTGCTTCGTAATCTTCTCCTGTCTCCGAGCAGCTACCAGCAACTTCTGATAAGACTCCATGTCCGACGTAGACACCAGACTCTGCAAGTCTAGAGAAAGACCCTGCAGAAACTTCTGAGCCTTCTCCTCAGCATCCTCTACCATCTTTGGCGCGAAGCGACTCAATCTAGTAAACTCCTGGTGGTACTGGTCCACCGTCAGACTCCCCTGCTTCAGCTCAATGAAGCGCTGCAACATCTCCCTCCTAGCAGCCTTCGGAAAGTACTCCTCATCGAATCTAGACTTGAAAGTAGCCCAAGGTATATGGCTCACCAACAGCTCCTCCTCTGCATCCCACCAATTTCGGGCATTATCCTTCAGCTGCCTCTTTGCCAGATCAACCCATCCAGCCGGGTTGACCTTCGACATCTTCAGATTATCCTCGGTATTTCTGATCCACTCCTCTGCAGCCATCGGTCCTTCAGATCCATCAAAGTACGTCGGGCCTAGCTCCCGAAACTGCTTCGCTCCTGGCTCATGGCGAGGAGCACTCTGAGTGTTCTGGAGCATGCCCTGCTGTACCTGCATCATCTGATGCATCATCCTCATGATCTCAGCATTGGTGGGCTCTCTATCTGGTACCTCAGCACGATTGGGCCCACTGCCAGATCGGGTCTGTCGTCGTCCAGCCATCTAATGACATAGGAAACGAACAAACAAATTAGACTCATAGCTTAATGACTTGGATGTTGCAATTTATTTAATGGATATTCCGTTTATTATCGTTGTTCCGTTAGTTCGCAATCGCAAGAAGAGGACCTGCATGGGCCACCAACAAAACCTGTCACGCCCCGCTTCCCAAAAACGTGGAGGCGAAGCGTGAGAAGGTCCGCTCAGACTTGAAGCTACAAAGCCGCAAGTCCGATAAGCGTCAATCACTTTAAACTGCAGGTCCTTGCAACGCGAAACGAAACAAAGATAATAATAACGAAAAGAGACAAAAGTACATCTCAGAATATCCATAATAAATCTCAACATCGCAGAAAAAGCCACCAGGCTAAAAAAAAGAGTCTAAAAGAGGCCCAGCATGGCCAACAAAAGTACAAAGTACGAAAACAAAGAAAAGGTGCAAGCACCGACATCTAACAGCAACCTAAAGCAAAAGCAAGTAAAATCAGTCTCTAAGACTGGTCTCCGGTGTCCTCGAACTCCTCAACGAACGTAGGCTCGGGCTCAGCGTCAGCAAACACGTCGTGCTCAGCAACTGTCTCTGGCTCAGGGTCTAACATGTGACACCCAAAAGAGCAAGGGGCACATGTCAGCAAGTCTGGAAGACTTGTGCAAGGAAACTAGTAGTGGGAAAAGTAGAGCAACCTAGCAGTTCTAGCATGATGCAATGATATGGCAGTTTGAGTAATGAGTGCAACAGGTAAAGTAAAGTAAAGTACGAGCATGGCATGACATTCACAAGACAAGAACACGACAAGAAAAGTAAGCACCTCGTGCACAGAGATTCCGTCTTTTGGCTAGAGTGGCTGCGCGTGCCAACTCCTAAGCTCAAGTGAACGTTTATCCCTACCCCTCCACGTGTGTCGAGCCAGGGCCTTACCCCCGAACTTGGAATGCTCGCTTCTGGACCACGAGCCAGGAAGTGTGTAAACAAGTATGGCGTAGGGGTGCACCTAGCCGGACAAGTAGTACGAGGACAAGTATTGTAGCGTGTGCTACGATGCAACAATTAATGCATGGATGACATGGCATGACAAGTAGTAAAGCGTACAAGTAAGAAAAGTACGTGACAGTTTAGCATGCATGAATGACAAGTTTAAGGGTTGGATCTAGCTTTGTTGTCAAGCTAGATCATTTAGGTGACGGATCTAGTTTCGTTGTCAAACTAGATCAAGTAGGCGTCTAGCCAGCTATCATTTCACTGACTAGTCTCTTTTACGCTAAAAGCAAGGAAGTGGCCTAAAAACATGGCCCTACACAAGAGTTGGCAAGTTTCACTTGCCTGCAACTATCACGTCAAGAAAACACCGTCCAACGAGTCCAAAGTCACGATTCCTACGTGCACAAGTCCACCGGCCTACATCCATTTTATTAATCTTGATTAGTGATTTCTAAAACATTTAAAATACTTTAAAATACTGATTTTTAGTCTTGATTAGCATGCAATTGGGTTGGGGGTCCTAGGGGTGCAAAACGTTACCTCAACACGACGCGAAAGCTACACCGGCGTCGGGTAGCGACACCGGGGGTTGGAATAAAAGATCGCGCTCCAAGTCCAGATTCCAATTAGTTTCCTCGCTGGAAATTTCAGAGCAAATAACTCGGGCGACGATTCCAGATTCCAAAGCTAATACGTGCGACGACGGGCTACGACGTGCGACGACGTCGTACGCGGCAAGTCGTCGAAGAGAACGTACCAAAGTGGGGCCCACAGTAGTCCTAGGGACCTTTGGGGAACCCACAATAACTCTGGAGAACTTGGGGGGCCCACGGAGGCAAGTGGTGCGACGGATGCGGGGTTGCGACAAGTGGCTCTCGGTCGTACAGCCTCGGTGCGGGGAGATTTCTCGGTCAGACACGCTGGGCGGCGCTGTTGCAGCGTTGGGGGTGTGCAGCAGCTCGGGTGCGGGCGTTTCCTTCGGTCAGACCGATAGGGACCGTCGGTCGTGCGCTTGGGATGCGAGGCTGTGGTGTGCAAAGCTTGGGCGCTCGGTCACAGCGGGCGGGGCAACCGGTCAGACACGGAGCGGAGCGGGGCGACGGGGCGGGTCGATGCGGAGCGCTTGTGCGGAGCGGGGCCTCGGTCAGACCGATAGCTCCTCTCGGTCAAGCGGGTGAACGGGCGTGGGCGGCTGCTACAGCGTGCGGACGGCGAGAATGCGGGCGATGGCTTCGGTCGGAGCGGGCGGATGCGGTGGGTTTTCTCGGTCGTGCGGGGGGCTGAACGTCGCAACGTTGCGACGATTCGTCGCAACGTCCAAAATGAGTTTGGAAGAGGCTAGGGCTAATTTCTTGTGAAAATAGGTCTTGCTAGGGGTTGCTTATATAGTATAGATGGGTTGACTTGGTCTAGGGCTAAATCTAATAGGATTAGAAGTTCAAAAAGATTTAAAATTTGAAATTCAATTATTCCAACTCATCCAAGGGTTTGACTTGGTCCAAATGAGCTGGAAATTTCCTCAAAAATTCTTTAAAACGTTTAAAACTTAAATAAATTTTATTTGGCCGAAAATAATTTATAAATTAATTATTAAAAATAATATAAAACTTGTAAAAATTATAAAAGTGGTCAAATAAACTCCAAAAATTATAAAATAAATATCGTGGTGATCGTGGCGACGAATGTGAGCTAACTAAGAAGACGGATCTCAAATTCGACGTCGGACGACGAGACTAAAAATAGAAACGTCTCCCGTCAAAAGTGAAAATCGTCACGTCTCATCGAGTAAGTTTAAATTGTGGGTAAACGACTCGAGAAACGTCATTCTAAGATAGTGCCACTATTTAATACTCTCAGAGACGTTCGCAACGGCATATCGCACAAAAGTATTCACTATCAAATAAAGTCTAAAATAAACACGTGCACGGCCAAAAGCACGTGCACGAACGAAGTACAACGAAAACGTACCGTTACAGTTGGTATGGTAAGCCGTTACCAATCCAACCCAGGACAGGCACACTGGAAAGCGGTGAAGAGGATATTAAGGTACCTCAAAGGGACTGCGGACTATGCGTTATGCTATCAAGGCAATAGCTTGAGACTCGAAGGCTATACCGATGCTGATTGGGCAGGTGATCTCGACGAGTGAAGATCTACATCAGGTTTTGTTTACTTGCTCGGGAATGGTGCAATATCCTGGAGCAGCAAGAAGCAAACCTGCATCGCCCTATCAACCATGGAAGCCGAATTTGTAGCATTCAGCATGGCGGTCCAAGAAGCTGTTTGGCTTAGGAAATTCTTAGACAGGCTAACGGATGCCACTGACTCGAGCACTGTTCCTATATACAATGATAGTCAAGCTTCGATTGCCTATGTCAAAGATCCTAAATTTCATTGTAAGACCAAACACATTGATATTCAATTCAAGTTTGCGAAGGACTATGACAAACGGAAGGAAGTAGACATAGGATACATATCCACGCATAAGATGATATCAGATCCCCTTACTAAGGCGATCCCCAGAGATGTGTTCTTCAAACACTTATCATCTATGGGAATGCGTATGTGCTGAGCTGTATCATGTAATATTTCCCATGTCTATAGAAGATCAAAGTTTAATAAAAGAAAGAAGTTCTTTTATATATTGCATACAAGTTTCTTACAAATGATTTTATACATTTGTGTTTAAGTCTCAGCTATATTATTGTGTGTATGTCGGACAGATTAAGGTTGGCTCTCTCACATGAGCAACCGCCTTATCTTATCAGATGGATAAGATAGAGATGAGACTAGTTTAAAGTCAAAATCATTAGACGAATGATTTAGAGTCGTGACTTAAACAAGATAGTCGAATGAAAGATCTGCATCATATGGATGCTTACAAAAGATCTGAGATCTGTATCACAAGGATATTTAAAAGAGATCTCATAGGATTTTTTAATCATATCTGTCTTATGCAGGATGAGAGTCCGGGAATATTTCATGGGTAGTAAGGGGACTCAAAAGATAGGCACTGTGGTGTCTGATCTTTCATCCGTACAACATCATTAAGACATACTCTCCCTGGTAAAGGAGTGATGTTGTAATACGTGTTCATACCACGTATGCATTACGACCACTGAGTTAGTAGCAATAGTGTTTGCTATTATGTGAGACTCAAAGGCCATATGGGTCTTAACTCTTACCCTCAAGGACTCCAATTGGTTCCTTTAGATTTTGACGAGATGATCGCTATCTTAGCGTGTTGCTAATGGGCTATGATAATTCAGCTCGGCGGGGCACGTTAGAAAAGCGAATCAAGTCAAGATCAGAAGGTTCGCAAGAAGAGGAAGATTGATTTCATATTCGCATTTGGACTTTAATGATTCAAAGCTGGCCAGCCAATTGTGATCCAGACGGGATTCAATTGTTGAATATAAAGTATAAGAAATGTGAAGAAATAATCTAGGATAAAGCATGCGTTGAACTACTCAACTTTGCACCTTCGAGGTCGATGTGTATCTCTAACAAGTGCATAACAACAGACTCTACACGCATGACGGTCGCACGGTCTATTTCTCGGTATGATAGATGAAAGAACTAAGAGAAAGACGTTCTCTTACAATCCCCTCAAGTGTGAGTGGGAGATGTTGGATATGGATGACGTTTGTACACCCTTGTAGGGGATGTACGAGGGAATACGGACCTCAAACGTCTTGTACAAAGGGAATCTGTTCCCTTACGGAGAGGATCTCTAGATTAGTGGGAAAGTCGCATTATATGTGCATAAGTGCATGCGACATATGGCTAATAAAGGGGGAATATCTTAAGCTTATGTTGTACCATGCATATGGTACAACTTAAGCTTATGTTGTACCATGTATGATGGTACACTTTAGTTAAATTGTTCCAAAGGAACAATTACTCCTAAAATAACTACCTTGGGGGCTATAAATAAGACCCAAGGCTTAGACATTTCCTTACACTTTTGCATGGTATTCTTGCCTTGCATTTCATTCTAGCGAAGCTCTGCCGAAATCCTTCCTCTCACTTTATCCAAGTTCTTAATCTAAAAGTAGAGATTTAGATTGTGGATTTAGTAGCCTTACTCCGTTCGTGAGAAGACTCGATCTGTCGTGGCGAATCCGAAGGCGAAGTTCCGGGACTACCGTGCCGCATACGCAAGCGTAAGTCTCAACTTCATTTATCGATCCTAACTCTGTTTTGACAGGATCCTACACTGCTCCTCCAGCTTAGCTTTGGTGAGCCTTTGTGGGAATGGGACTTTCGGTATATAGACTCGTGTTGGCTCCTCGATAGGTTCATCTCTCTTCTCTTCATCAATCCCTCTAGAAGTAGAGAGTCCGTCCTCAATAGGGGTGGTGATAGGTGTTGAATATTGGATCCCCCAATGTGGTTTTGATGATAAACAAACATAATTAATTGTGACTAATCCTCATATTTTGTAGTAATGAAATAATCGTCAATATAGATAAAGTCATATCATATGAAAACAATGACTCGGATCATTGATACAAAGACTTCAATCAATGAAGCATGGAAATAAAGGAATGAAAGAAAGGAAATCAAAGTGTTGGACTCAACAAGCTCAATGGAAGTCTTCAAGGTATTCAATAGGAAGTGAAGAGGATAAATATATATATCATTCTCTTGCTTTACTTTATTGTTGAATTAGCATGTTAAACCTTGAATAGACTTGAAAGAATATCAATCATAACACTCACAATACTTCAGATCATATATCATTGAGTTTCATAGGGTTAGAACTTTGATAAGCTTAAAGTAAATATTTTGAGCCTACCCAGGCGCCTGGTGGTTGGTCTCCAGATGCCTGGTGTTCATGCACTGTCAGTTCTCCTAAACACTACCCTGTACAGATGCCTGAATTTCTCATCCCAAATGTCTGCACAAGTGTGTTAAACACCTGGATGATGAACTCCTGACGTCTGAATAATTCTAGCCGAACTTCCAGTATCTCGGCCTCTACTGTCTGACAGAAATCAAACGTCTGAAGTTATGATTCCAGACGTCGTTACAATGTGTCAGGCACCTGGATGATATACATCAGACGCCTGGTTATTTATGAGCAAAATTTCCAGTAGCTCAAACTCTACAGTCAGTCATGATCAGGCGTCTGAAGTTGTGTTACCAGATGTCTGTATGGTTGACCAGACATCTAGATGATGAACATCAGACGTCTTGGTATTTGGACCAAAACTTCCAGTATCTCAGTTCCTCACTGTCAAGTTTGATCAGGTGACGTGTGTTTATATTTCATATATTCATGCACGTCTTCTTTTGTGTTTTTTCGCTATTTTCCGCCGTCTCGTATCTGTTTTCTCGTATTTTCCGGATAAATGGTGTCACCACTGAGGCGATCCGTCTGAAGCTATTCTCCTTTTCTCTGTGAGATAAGGCCTAGATGTGGCTTGGGGGGAGGACCTAAATACGTTCAACACTTGGGAGAAGCTTTCAAATGCTTTTCTGATGAAGTTCTTTCCTCCGGGGAAGACCATGAAGCTGAGGAGTGAGATCTCCTCCTTCTCCCAGGCCAGCCACGAGTCCCTGCATGAAGCTTGGACAAGATTTAAAGAGATGCAGCGAAGATACCCTCATCACGAGATTCCCAAGTGGCAGATAATTATCTGTTCTGCAACGAATTGAGGGATGATTTAAAATCTTCAATGGACGCGGCGGCTGGAGTGTCCTTCATATCTAGAAGTGAAGAAGATGCCGGACAAATTCTAGAAAATATGGCATCGAACAATGAGCGGTGGTGTGAAGAGCGAGCCACACCTAGATCTGGGGGCATCCACATGATCGAGGACGTCGAAAAATTATCCAGCAAGTTTGACTTACTGTCGACCCAGATCTCCGCACTGATGGTAGGAGCCAGTGGTGCCGGTACACAACATATAGCGGCGGTGGAAGCAGAAGTCATGGGGGACTTTGAGAGTGGTGACATCTCACCACCGTTGGACCAAGCGATCGCACTATTCTACAATCCTACAGGAAATGCACAGTATCCACCACGGACTAGCTCTAACTCGGCCTACTCTCCAAACAACCGGAATCACCCCAACCTTAGCTACCGGGCACCGTATCAGCAGCCGCCTCCTCAGCAACAGCAGCAGTAATATATCAACCGGCTAGGCCTCAGCAGCAGCAGTTTCAGCAGCATCAGCCTCCACAACAGTATCAGTAATATGCTCCCCGGAACCAGCAGTCCATTCAACAACAGCAGCAGCAGCAATATGGCAAACAGCGGGTCATCTCCCCGGTTGAGTCCCTCTTGACTCAATACATCACCAACCAGGAGAAAATAAATTTGAAGCTGGAAATGGGACAGAGGGCTCTCACGGACCAAGTAACCTAGCTGGGGTTACAGGTGGTGAACCTTTCAAGGTTGCAAAATCTATTGCCGTTACAACCTGAAGTGAACCCTAGGGGAGCGAACCAGACTTTGGCACTCACACACGAGCATGCGAATGTGTCTGCTATCATTTTGAGAAGAAGAACACAAATCCCCATAAGAGTGCCCCCCAAGGAACCTGAAGCACCGTTGGTCGTAGAGCGACCGATTGAAAAATCGAATGACGCCGGTGATTTGTCGCCAAAGCCAACGACTCCGGAGGGAGTCCCTGAAGAGGAGAAGAAGAAGGAAGATAAGGAGAGCCTCAAAGTGTTCAAGCCCGTTGTGCCTTCTCCACAACGGCTATCTCAAGCCAAGATAGACAAAAAGTATGGCAAATTCTTTGCCATGGTCAAGGATCTAAGCTTGCAAATCCCCTTCCTTGAAGCTATCGAGACGATTTCCTCCTACGCAAAATTTCTAAAGGATTTGGTGACAAGAGGGTCCAGAAAGGAGAAGGTCGTATTGACAGTGGAATGCAGGGCTCTCATTCAGAGAGCAAATCCGCCTAAGCTTAAAGACCCAGGGAGCTTCTCTATCCCTTGTGCGATCGGGGAGGTAAAGATCCATCGCGCGCTCGTCGATCTTAGAGCGAGCGTCAGTTTAATGCCCTTATCGCTATATAAGAGGATAGGGATGGGCGACTTGGAGCCCACCGGAATGACCCTACAGCTTGCAGACCGATCGGTCAAATATCCGGTGGGGGTTGTAGATGACCTCCCTGTCAACGTAAGTGGGGTGCATGTGCCAGTGGACTTCGTCGTCATGGACATTCCTGAAGATGCACACACCCCCATCATCCTTGGATGGCCTTTCATGGCCACTGTCGGTGTTTTAATAGATGTGAAGATTGGGAAGTTTTCCCTTGACGTCGGAAACGAAAAAGTCAAGTTTGACTTGGGGTTGTCAATGAAGCACCCCAATCCCCCGAATGATACAAGATGCAATATGCTGGAGTTAGAAGAAAAGAGAGTCGTGGAAGCAAGCGCCTGGGAAATTCTTTCAAGAAATCCCCCCGATAGCTTGGGGGAGTTAGAAGAACATGTCGGCCCGAAAGAAGATGATGTTGCTGGAAAAGCGAATGTGGCACATACGGTCCCTCTCGGATTTCAAAAAGCTCCTCTGACGAGGTGGAAAGGGAAAGAGCTCATGGGGCTCACCGGTGACGAGATCCGAATCCTGAAAAGAGTGGCCGTAGACGCCAATATAAGGGAGAAGCCTCCGGATTTCGTCAACAAAGGGAGGATCGTCGAGCAAGTTTTCTTATCACCGCCGACGACACCGAAGGCCGCTAACCCTGAATCTGAGGCGATGCCAATCTTAGGGCATCACCCCCGTCCGCCTTGAATATCAACTACGGGCGTCGAGCAAACGACGTTAAACAAAAGCGCTTCATAGGAGGCAACCCATGCTCTAAACTTTTATATTCGTTTTTATGATTTTTATTATCTTTATTTTTTCTATTTTAATAATTAAATCCAGTCACTGGATCATCCGTAGAGAAACTTAGGCCATTTGTGAATTTTTGCAGGAAATAAGCCCTCACCTGATCGGGTAACCAATCAACCGATCGGGTGAGACGTATCAGACAATGGCCGTATCTGTTCTCCAACGAACCGGTCGGGTGAAGCAATGAGAGACCGGGTGGCAGACCGTGTGAGCTGGGCCGTAGTCTCGAAAATTTTGGGAATTGATCAACCGATCGGTAGATAAAAAGCGTGGTCGGGTGACTGACCGGGTGAGCTGTACTAAACTTTTGGGAAAAAGTGTGAAGCGGCCAACCGATCGGTTGAGTTCTCAACCGATCGAGTCGCCTGTAGCCAATTTTCAGCAATATTTTCGACCTAATTGTCAACTGATCGGGTGAGTTTTCACCCGATCAGCTCGAATTAAACCCTATAAATAACCCAACTCCACCCGTTCATTTCCCCTACACCCGACTTCGATTTTCTCTTTCCGTTTCGACTCCTCCGAGCTCCAACCGGCCTCCTCCTTCCCTCAACCGACCGCAAACCTCTCCCAATCGATCCCTCCACTCTCCATCTCCATCTCTCCATCTCTCTCTCTCTCTCTCTCTCTCTCTCTCTCTCTCTGATTTCACCCACATCAAAACCTTAATTTTCACCCATTTCCCCCATTTTCGAAAATTTGCTGAAAGGAGTTGCCACGGCTTCACATTTATTCCCATTGCGTTGCGTTGGGACATCTACGAGCAAGGATCTTCATCTCGCTTGGGTAACTTCACTCCTTAGCTTAATTTTATATGTTGCCCTATAATTTCAATTTGCTCGATTGCTTGTGTTAGTTTGCATTCATTGCATTTCACATTCACTCACACACACTCTCTCTCTCACATGGCCCGGGACCAAGATAAGGGTAAGGGTATCATGCGAGAGGAGTGGTCGTCTCGCAAGAGACGCAAGACCACACGTTCACCACATTCACGCCTTCCTCCCACATAACCTGCACAGCCCCAACCCCAATCCCAACCTGTCGTCCCAGTTGAGGACCCGCTGATGGGCCCGCGTGGCTACCGCTTTAGGAACCAGGAGCATAAGGATTTCTATCATAGACTTGATGCTCGGGGGCATCTATCGACCAAATTTGCACACACCCAATCGCTTATCGATCTCGGTGTATTCACCGAGGTCGAGACTCTTTTCGCAAATTTAGGTTGGTTAGCTTTCCTAAACGCCACCGCGGTGTCCTACCCCGCACTCACACTCGAATTTTTATCCACACTTGTCTGTGAGTTGGGGTCGGTCGTCATCTTCCGCGTTCGTAACAGAACCATTCGCACCGACCTCGATACCATCAATAATATCTTTGGTTTTCCCATCCTTGGGGACGGCGCTATCCGTCCCTACGGGTATCCCTCGAATTTGACGTCGATCAGTTTTGGTTCCGCCTCACCCTTCACCCTCACTATCCCCGAGGTAAGGCCAAGGCCTCCTCCATCATTCACCCCCATCTTTCGTCAGGCCCACCGAATCATTTCTTCCACATTTTCCCCACGGATGAGTCAGGTACCGTGACCATCCCTGATCTCTTCATTCTTTGGGCCATGACCTTTCCTTTCGTTCTAGGTGATGACGGGATTTGTTTTAGGGCCCCTACCGTTCCCGTCCATGCCGGTGCTTGGCTTATCTCCAAGCTTCTTGAGATTAGCCGTGCCGGCAAGGGCAAGCTTTGTTGCGGGGGCCTTATCACGATCATAGCTATGGCTCTCCAGTTCAACATTGTCGTCCCCTGAGATCTTCCCACTGCCACAGGACCCTCACGTCTAGATCTCGATGTCCTGCGGCATATTCACATGATTAAGCCTCGCCACGATGGCCCTTTCACCTTCCATTACGGACACCCCCAGCTCCCTATACCATTCTGCCCAACCCCGCTCGTATGACTATTGCTTTGGCGGCAGATTGGACATTTCCTCCCGATCCCGAGTTTATGGAGGGGCTCCGTCGTCCATTCCTCCCCCAGGGCAATCCGATACCACATTCCCCTGTCGCCCACTTAAGCGTGCAGGATATCCCTGCGTCCCGGGGAGATTCCGGGGCTGGTCCTAGTCATGTCATCCCGGCTTCTGTCTCGATCACCACCGTCGCCACCTCTCCTATCCGTGCGACCACCACCTCCACCTTTCGTCATGCCGCCTCTACTCGCCTCCACCTTGAGTCTGAGTTAGCGGCCTTGCACGCTGCCGCTTCTTCTTCCACCTCCTCGGTCCCATCCTCTTCCATCTTCACTCACCCACGTTTCCTCGCACTTGAGAGGAACGTGGTCGCCATCCTCCGCCTTCTCATACACGTCCATGGACCTCCTCCACCCACACCATACCCCTCACCACCACCTTCCCCCCCATGATTTTTACCTCCCCCATCACATTCTTCACCTCCACCATCACCCCCTAGGCGACCATCCCCTCCTACCACTACTTCCATCCCCACTACCTCATCTAACCCCATCATTTCCATTCCCTCCACTTCACCTCCGCTCACGACCCCTTCCATTACCTCATATACATATACGCACCGCAAGAAATTGCAACTGCGTTCACGATCACTTCCCCCACCATCCTCACCTACCCCCATACCCCCACCATCCTCACCTACCATCGTACATCCACCATCTACCACCGCATTAGTCGCCATTTCACTACCTCTCACCATCGTCACTTCCACTCCACCCATCGTCCACACTTCCTCCACACCTACCGATCCATCACCTCGACCACTTTCTCCACTCCTCTGCACACCAGTCACCTCACCCATCCACTCCCCCGCATCCTCCACTTCTTCCACCGAGGAGGACGAGGATGATTCATCTCCTGCTTTTTTATTTCACTTTTGTTTTTTTGACCTCCCCCTTGCATATCTCTGCATTTTCATGATTATATTATTTCGCTAGCATCGTCATGTCTAGCTTGGGGGAATCCAATTTTTTTGTGTGCTGTCGTGTATTATTTTCTGTGTGTGCTTGTTATATATGTTGTGTCATGTGATTTTCTATTTTTATTTTCTGTTTATATGTCGTGTGGTGTGATCTTTATTTTTATTTTTATTTTTATTTTTATTTTCAGTTTCATATGTGTGTTTTTCTTGTTTTTCATGTCTTTTTGTGTCGGTGCGTATTCCCCCCATTTTTTATTGCCCTCTCGTATTTACTCTTATTGCATTAAAGGCAATGCAAGTTTCATCTTGGAGGAGTCGCACTTCGTGCGTCATTTGTGTCGTTTTTCCTCATTTTTGAGTCGTTTTCATCGTGTTTTTTCTTTTTCTTTTTCTTCTTTTTATCTCTTTCTCCTATAGATGAACCCTATGATGAATTGCTACAAAAATCACACACACACCTAGCATGGCTTCGATAATCACGTTCACTAACCCTAGGAAGTCGAGTCCTCTTGCATTTCATGCATCGTGGGTCCACTTAGCCTTTTTTGTGAGTCGTGTGTCGTGCCTAGCTGTTTGGTGTGCTTCTACTTTGTGATTTTTTTTATATGCCTGTCCAAGAATGACCCCTAGATTATCATGCTTCGATTTGAATATGCGGTATTTGCCTCTCTTATCTGTTTCTGTATGCATGAATATATAGATCGTATGCTTTATTTTGCATGTGTCGGGATTCCACAGTTAGGACTAGGATAACCCATTTTAGCCTATGCTCTGATTAGCAAAAAAAATCTCCCTTGCCCAAGTGTTTAGAACACGATTTCTTTTTTATTTTACTTGGTGCAAATCCCCTCGTCGTGTACCATTCTCCCACTTGGGAGAGTACACACGTGTATATACCCCAAAATCCAAAAATCTAAAAAAGAGAGAGAAGAAATGTAACGACTGGTTTTCATGTATTTGGATTATATATATATTATATATATATGTTTTGGTGGATTTTCCCCTTATGTGTGGTTTTCGTCTCCGTAGCTTTCGTTTTCGTCCGTTTCATTGTGATTTTCTAGCTTCTTCCTTAGAATCGTTGATATTGGAGTAAGTCGCTCATGACGAACTTCAAATCGCTCATATTTTAGAGTTAGAGTGATATTAGAAGCCGTAGGAATCTTTCCGAAGCTTCGTGCTTCAATTCGGCACTTTTCCTGCACCTTAGTTGGATCAAGAAGGGGGACCAACTGACTAGATTGAGATCTAGTCGGTCAGGAACTCTACTGGAACCGACTAGTTCCTTCAATCAATTTTACCTAAGTTACTGTTTATCGTTAGTCGGTCCAAGAACAACCACCGACCGACTAGGTTGCAAACTAGTCGGTCAGCCATTGTTCTTTAACCGACTAATTCATTGACCATTTTGTCGACCTGAGTTACTGTTTGGTGTTAGTCGGTCAAAGTTAATCGACCGACTGACTAGTTGTTAAACTAGTCGGTCAGCCAACCTTCTTTGACCGACTAATCAACCCAGAAACCCTAATTTTTGGGCGGCCGCCGGCTTGTTTCCTATTTAAACCCCAAACGTTTTCTTTTCTTTCTTTCTCTTCTCTTGGCCATTTCCTTTCCCCCTTGACCTCTGATCTTCTCCAAGCTTCCTCTAGCCTTCCTCCATCCTCAAAAGCCTCTCCCCCTCTCCATTTAGGCCGGCCATCTCCTCTAGGTCGCCGGAAAACCCCCAAAAACCCTCAAAACCCCATTTCTCCAGAATTTCTCCCCATTTCCAGATCTGAACCCTAGTTTCCCGGATCGTTCTTCTGTTGCTGTGCTTGCTCGGTATCGTTCTTTCGCTCCGATACGGTAGTGTTCGATCCTTTAATGTTTTCATAACCCGTTTTGTGATTTTTGTTAAACCCTAATAAAACTTGGTTGGATGTTGTTCTAATGTTGATTTGCCATGGCAGTGATCTCATCCCCGTAGCTAACATTTTGTGACGTGCCTCATTGATCGTCATCCTCGGTGCTAGGCAAGTGAAACTTGCCAACCTTTTGTTTAGGCCATGTCCTTAGGCCATTTCCTTGTTTTAGCGTAAAAGAGACTAGGCAGTGAAAGGATAGCTGCCTAGACGCCCTTGATCTAGCTTGACAACGAAGCTAGATCCGTCACCTTCATCATGCTTGCATGTCATGTTTAAATTCAATTAACGGAACGCGAATATCTGTTCATGTCATTGCATACTTGATTGTTCATCGTGTTTGTGTAGCACACGCTACTTTAAAATGTAAGCTGCGGCGAGTAGGATTTTGACTCCTACATCGTGACTTGAGGCTAGGTGCACCCCTATGCCAAATACACTTCCTGTCTCTTGATCCAGAAGCGAGCATAGTGTGTTGCTAATCCCAACGCTCGATACACGTGGAGGGGTAGGGTTAAATGGTCGCTTGAGCTTAGGAGTTGGCCCGATCAGCCACTCTAGCCAAAAGACGGAAACTCTGAGCACAAAGTGAAAATCGTGATAAGTGAAAATCGTGGTAAGTGATTCGTGTAGTTGTGATTTGGTAGCTTTTGCTACATCGTGCGTGCTTGTCCCTTCTTGTCTTTTTTAACTGTTGCATCATACTTAAATGTCATGTCATTGCATCCTACTTGAACTGTTAGGTTGTTAGTTTACTTTCAGTTTCCTTGCCCAAGTCTTTTAGACTTGCTGACATGTGCCCCTCTCTCTTTTGGGTGACACATGTTAGATCTTGAGCCTGAGGTTGCTGCTGAGGACGTGGTGTTCGCTGACGCTGAGTCAGAACCAGCATTCATCGAGGAGTACGTGGACACCGGGGACCAGTCCTAGTGTCTTCGTTGAGCTTTCCCTTTTGTTTTTTACTGCTGTAGTTGTCGGTGCGCAGCACCTATACTTTGTGCCGTGTTTGTCTTTGTTGGCCTTGTTCTAGGCCTTTAGACTCTTTCTTTTAGCCTGGTGGCTTTTCTGGATGTTGAACTTAATTTTAATGTTGGACAATTCTGAGATTTGAGATTTTATTTCTGTCTCTCTTGTGTTATTATCTTTGTTCTGTTAGTGATTACAGGGACCTGCATTTAATTTATTGACGCTTATCAGGCATGTGGCTTCACAGCTCCACGTCTGTGCGGACCTTCTCACGTCTCGCCTCCATTTTAGGGAAGCGGGGCGTGACAGGTTTTGTTGGTGGCCCATGTAGGTCCTCTTCTGTAACTGCGATTATCGGAATAGCGATAATAATATTAGAATGTCCAATAAACTAAGTTCGACATCCGAGTCATAAGCTATGAGTCTAATCTGGTTCGTTTTCTGTGTCACTAGATGGCAGGAAGGCGATTTACCCGTGGTGGTGGTGGCGTGCCCCCTCATGACGAGGAGCCTGAGCGGGAGCCCACCAATGGGGAGATGATGCAGATGATGCTTCAGATGATGCAGGTGCAGCAGGGCGTGCTCCTGCAAGTCCAGAATGCTCCAGGTGCTCGAGCTGCTCGGGCAATCCAGGATGCCCCTCGCTTCGAGCCGGGAGCGAAGCAATTTCAGGAGCTGGGTCCCGCTTATTTTGATGGGTCTGAGGGTCCTCTAGCTACCGATGAGTGGATTCGGAACATTGAGGATAATTTGAAGATGGCGAAGATCAGCCCGGCTGGATGGGTTGATTTGGCGAAGAGGCAACTCAAGGATAATGCTCGGAACTGGTGAGATGCAGAAGAGAAGATGCTAGTGGAGCCGATAGCTTGGGCTACCTTTAAGTCCAGGTTTGATAAGGAGTTCTTTCCGAAGGCTGCTAGGAAGGAGATGCTGCAGCGTTTTATTGAGCTGAAGCAAGGGAGCTTGTCGGTGGACCAGTACCACCAAGAGTTCACTAGGCTGAGTCGGTTCGCGCCGAAGATGGTGCAGGATGCTGATGAGAGGGCTCAGAGGTTCCTGCAGGGACTTGCTTTGGAGCTTCAGAGTTTTGTGTCTTCCTCTGATCTGGACTCTTATCAGAAGGTTCTGGTAGCTGCGAGGAGGCAGGAGTTGAACCTGAGCCAGAGGAGAGGACATGTTTCTGGTGCTGGGAAGAGGCCTATGGAGTAGGCCAGGGTTGTGGTTAGGCCGGGGTTCAGGCCCAACCAGCAAGCTCAGTTCAAGAGGCCAGGTGGGCCTGTTCTGAAGACTTGCAATCATTGTGGCAAGCCGGGTCATGTGAAGGACCAGTGCCGGAGGCTTTTGGGTCAGTGTTTGGGCTGTGGTGATGCTTCACATTCTCTGAAGTATTGTCCGAGTATCAAGTAGCCTTGGAGTGCACCTGTTGCAGCTCAGCCGTTGCAGCAGAAAGCGCTGGTACCTGCTGGTCACGGAGCAGCTCTCGTGTCACAGAGGCAGGCTTTTCAATGGGCCGTGCAGCCGAGGAGGTAGGCTTTTCTGATGACCGAGGTGGAGAGCGAGGCTGTGGATGAGGTTATCATAGGTAACTCTCCATCTAGCTATTCCTTCTTAGTTAGTTTTGTTTGTTAGATTATGTTTGGTTGCTTGTATATGGTTGTTTGCTAGACTAGGGCTTGATTGTTAAATTGCTTGTTAGGTGTGGTTTTGGTTTGCACATTTCCTGCACGAGTCCTCTTTGACTCTGGTGCGTCGATGTGCATTATTTCCCGGAGCTTCGTGGAGAAGAATTCCTTGTCGACGTCCCCTCTTCCGAAGAGTTGGAATATCGTCACAGGGAATGGCGTGGTCTCGGTGCATCGTGGTTGCAGTTCTTGCTCGTTGGTGGTTTGTGGACATGAGCTTTACGCTGATTTCATTGTCCACGACATCATCAACTATGATGCGGTCCTTGGGATGGATTGGCTTGCAAGCTTCTATGCTACGATCGACTATCAGAGGAAGAAGGCAGTGTTCGAGATTTTCGGACATCCAGTATTTGAGTTCAGCCGGGGTAGCAGTTCGCTTGGTCCCGTCAGATTTCGGGCCAGGCCGGTGGAGTTTGTGGCTATGCAGATAGAGCTGGAGAGGCCAGCGGTTGTGTAGGACTTCGATGACGTCTTCCCCGAGGAGATGTCTGGGTTGCCACCTGATCGAGCTCTCGAATTTTCTATTGATCTCATTCCGGGAGCGCAGCCGATTTCGAAGGTGCCATATCGTATGGCTCCCGCTGAGTTGGAGGAGTTGCGAAAGCAGCTGGATGAGCTTTTGCAGAAGGGTTATGTTAATCCTAGTGTGTCTCCGTGGGGAGCACCGGTGCTGCTGGTGAAGAAGAAGGATGGTTCGCGTCGCATGTGCCTGGACTATCGGGAGCTGAATGCGGTGACCATCAAGAATAAATACATGTTGCCTCGCATCGATGATATTTTTGATCAGCTTGGAGGTTCGAGGGTGTTTTCGAAGTTGGATCTGAGGAGTGGTTATCATCAGCTGAAGGTGAAGAAGGAAGATGTTCCGAAGACAGCATTCAGGACGAAGTATGGATACTACGAGTTTGTGGTTATGCCCTTCGGTGTAACCAATGCACCCGCAATTTTCATGAATATGATGAATCTGATTTTCTACGACTTTTTCGATAAGTTTGTCGTTATCTTTATTGACGACATTCTGATCTATTCGAAGTCGGAGGAGGACCATGCCTCGCACTTGAGGACAGTATTGGAGATTTTGAGGAAGCATCGTTTGTATGCTAAGTTTTCGAAGTGCGAGTTTTGGCTGGACCGTGTTACTTTTCTCGGGCATGTGGTGACTGGAGATGGTATTTCAGTGGATCCCGAGAAGATTAGGGCCATCAGAGTGTGGCCTGTTCCACAGTCAGCATTTGAGATCCGGAGTTTCCTCGGGCTTGCTGGTTACTATCGACGCTTCATTAAGGACTTTTCTCGTATTGCCGAGCCGATGACCAGATTGACGCGGAAGGATGTACCTTTTGTTTGGTCGGGTGATTGTGAGAATGCCTTTGGTGTTCAGAGGGAGAGATTGACGACTGCCCCTATTCTTGTTGTGCCTGATCGCAGCGGATGATTTGAGATCTTTTGCGATGCTTCTAGCAAGGGTCTTGGTTACGTGTTGCATCAGCACGGGCATGTTGTGGCATATGCTTCGCGTTAGCTCAAGACACATGAGAAGAATTACCCGACACACGACTTGGAGTTGGCTGCCGTCATGTTTGCGCTCAAGATTTGGAGGCACTTCCTGCTGAGTGAGAAAGTGAAGATCTTCACCGATCAGAAAAGTTTGAAGTATATTTTTACTCAGAAGGAGCTCAACATGCGACAACGTCGATGGTTGGAGCTCATGGCGGATTATGAGATTGATTTGCAGTATCACCCTGGCAAGGTGAATGTGGTTCCTGATGCGCTGAGTAGGCTTCCAGCGGTGATGATTTTGACCTCGTAGTGGAGATTGCAGCAGGATTTTTGCGAGTCTGGATTTGAGATTGTTCTTCCTGGGGAGGCTTCTTCGTTGATGAGTATGCTGATTCAGTCGTCGATTGTGGATCGGATCAAGGCTGGCTAGGCTGGAGATCCGAAGCTGGTGAAGATTCGGGAGCAGGTAGAAGCCGGTCTGTGGACTGACTTTTTGATTCATGAGGATGGCTCGCTGAGGTTTGGAGCCAGGTTGTGTGTGCCGGCTGGGGCTATCAGAGAGGAGTTGTTGGTGGAGGCACACAGTTCGCCGTATTCTGTGCATCCTGGTTGGACCAAGATGTACATGGATCTTCGTCTGAACTATTGGTGGCATGGTATGAAGAGGAGTGTGGCTCGGAGTGTATCCAAGTGCTTGGTTTGCCAGAAGGTGAAGGCGGAGCATCAGCGTACGGCAGGGTTGCTACAACCGCTTCCGATTCCAGAGTGGAAGTGGCAACACATCACTATGGATTTCGTGACTGGACTACCTCGGAGTCCGAAGCAGAATGACGCGATTTGGGTGATCGTAGACCGATTGACCAAATCCGCGCACTTTATTCCATTCCGAGTAGGACAGTCCACTGAGGCGCTAGCGAGGAGATACATGGAGGTAAATTCTTTTACTCTCCGTTTTTCTTTCCTTTTCCTAGTTTAGATGGTGATGTAACGTGAATCGTGCAGGAGATCGTATGACTTCACAGAGTCCCTGTGAGTATCGTGTCAGACAGAGACACGAGGTTCACATCTCAGTTCTGGCAGAGTTTGCAGAAGAGTTTGGGTACGCGTCTGAGTTTCAGGACGGCGTACCATCCGCAGACGGATGGCCAGTCCGAGAGGACGATTCAGATCTTGGAGGACATGCTGAGGGCGTGCATGTTGGATTTCAAGGGTTCGTGGGAGGACCATCTACATCTGGTGGAGTTTTCCTACAACAACAGCTTCCAAGCGAGTATTGGCATGGCGCCTTTCGTCGCGCTTTATGGGAGGAAATGTCGATCGCCATTGAGTTCGGATGACGTTGGTGATCAGGAGCTGTTGGGACCTGAGATGATTGTAGAGGCCGTGGATGTTGTTAGGAACATTCGGGAGAGGTTGAGGATTGCTCAGGACCGTTTTAAGCATTGGGCGGATGCTAAACGGCGTCCTTTGGAGTTTCAGCCAGGCGACCGTGTGTTCTTGAAGATTTCCCCGAATCGTGGTGTGATTCGCTTTGGGAAGCGAGGGAAGTTGAGCCCGTGATACATTGGACCGTTTGACATTCTGGAGAGAGTTGGCGAGGTAGCCTACCGCTTAGCCTTGCTGCCATCTTTGGAAGGAGTTCACAATATTTTCCATGTGTCGCAGCTTCGTCGATACATTAGCGATCCATCTCATGCTGTGGATTTCTCGGAGATTACCGTTCGCCCTGATATGACGTATGACCAGCAGCCAGTGCAGATTTTGGACAGGTGTCAGAAGTCGCTCCGGAACAAGGTTGTCAATCTTGTGAGGGTGATGTGGCGACACGGCTCGCCAGGAGAGTCTACTTGGGAGAGTGAGGATGAGATGCGAGAGCGTTTCCCACTTTTGTTCCCGGACACGTGAGTGTTGGGAAATTCCCAGGACAGAATTTTTCTTAAGTTGGGGAGGATGTAACGACTGGTTTTCATGTATTTGGATTTTATATATATTATATATATATATATATATATATATGTTTTGGTGGATTTTCTCCTTATGTGTGGTTTTCGTCTCCGTAGCTTTCGTTTTCGTCCATTTCGTTGTGATTTTCTAGCTTCTTCCTTAGAATCGTTGATCTTGGAGTAAGTCGCTCATGACGAACTTCAAATCGCTCATATTTTAGAGTTAGAGTGATCTTAGAAGCCGTAGGAATCTTCCCGAAGCTTCGCGCTTCAATTCGGTACTTTTCCTGCACCTTAGTTGGTTCAAGAAGGGGGACCAACCGACTAGATTGAGATCTAGTCGGTCAGGAACTCTACTGGAAACGACTAGTTCCTTCAATCAATTTTACCTAAGTTACTGTTTATCGTTAGCCGGTTCAAGAACAACCACCGACCGACTAGGTTGCAAACTAGTCGGTCAGCCATTGTTCTTTAACCGACTAATTCATTGAACATTTTGTCGACCTGACTTACTGTTTGGTGTTAGTCGGTCACAGTTAATCGACCGACCGACTAGTTGTTAAACTAGTCGGTCAGCCAACCTTCTTTGACCCACTAATCAACCCAGAAACCCTAATTTTTGGGCGACCGCCGGCTTGTTTCCTATTTAAACCCCAAACGTTTTCTTTTATTTCTTTCTCTTCTCTTGGCCATTTCCTTTCCCCCTTGACCTCTGATCTTCTCCAAGCTTCCTTTAGCCTTCCTCCCTCCTCAAGAGCCTCTCCCACTCTCCATTTAGGCCGGCCATCTCCTCTAGGTCGCCGGAAACCCCCCCAAAACCCTCAAAACCCCATTTCTCTAGAATTTCTCCCCATTTCCAGATCTGAACCCTAGTTTCCCGGATCGTTCTTCCGTTGCTGTGCCTGCTCGGTATCATTCTTCCGCTCCAATACGGTAGTGTTCGATCCTTTAATGTTTTCATAACCCGTTTTGTGATTTTTGTTAAACCCTAATAAAACTAGGTTGGATGTTGTTCTAATGTTGATTTGCCATGGCAGCGATCTCATCCCCGTAGCTAACATTTTATGACGTGCCTCGTTGATCGTCATCCTCGGTGCTAGGCAAGTGAAACTTGCCAACCTTTTGTTTAGGCCATGTCCTTAGGCCATTTCCTTGTTTTAGCGTAAAAGAGACTATGCAGTGAAAGGATAGCTGCCTAGACGCCCTTGATCTAGCTTGACAACGAAGCTAGATCCGTCACCTTCATCATGCTTGCATGTCATGTTTAAATTCAATTAACGGTACGCGAATATCTGTTCATGTCATTGCATACTTGATTGTTCATCGTGTTTGTGTAGCACACGCTACTTTAAAATGTAAGCTGTGGCGAGTAGGATTTTGACTCCTACATCGTGACTTGAGGCTAGGTGCACCCCTATGCCAAATACACTTACTGGCTCGTGATCCAGAAGCGAGCATAGTGTGTTGCTAATCCCAACGCTCGATACACGTGGAGGGGTAGGATTAAACGGTCGCTTGAGCTTAGGAGTTGGCCCGATCAGCCACTCTAGCCAAAAGACGGAAACTCTGAGCACAAAGTGAAAATCATGATAAGTGAAAATCGTGGTAAGTGATTCATGCAGTAGTGATTTGGTAGCTTTTGCTACATCGTGCGTGCTTGTCCCTTCTTGTCTTTTTTAACTATTGCATCATACTTAAATGTCATGTCATTGCATCCTACTTGAACTGTTAGGTTGTTAGTTTACTTTCAGTTTCCTTGCCCAAGTCTTTTAGACTTGCTACATGTGCCCCTCTATCTTTTGGGTGACACATGTTAGATCTTGAGCCTGAGGTTGCTGCTGAGGACGTGGTGTTCGCTGACGCTGAGTCAGAACCCGCGTTCATCGAGGAGTACGTGGACACCGGGGACCAATCCTAGTGTCTTCATTGAGCTTTCCCTTTTGTTTTTGACTGATGTAGTTGTCGGTGTGCAGCACCTATACTTTGTGTCGTGTTTGTCTTTGTTGGCCTTGTTCTGGGCCTTTAGACTTTCTTTTAGCCTGGTGGCTTTTCTGGATGTTGAACTTAATTTTAATGTTGGACAATTCTGAGATTTGCGATTTTATTTCTGTCTCTCTTGTGTTGTTATCTTTGTTCTGTTCGTGGTTACATGGACCTGCATTTAATTTATTGACGCTTATCAGGCGTGTGGCTTCACGGCTCCACGTCTGTGCGGACCTTCTCACGTCTCACCCCCATTTTAGGGAAGCGGGGCGTGACAAGAAAAACCCAAAAAGAAAAGAAAAGAGAAAAGAAAGAAAAAAGAAAAAAATATACATATGTATAGCCAAAAATCCAAAAAAAAATACATATATCCAAAACCCAAAAAATGTGTGTGAATATTTCCCTACCTATCGAGAATAAAGGGAAGGCGAGAATGTGCACCGAGTGTTCTTCTCCACATCATCTCAACCCCCATCGCTTTCGAAAACACTCAGAATAGGGATTTTTTAGCTATTATCTAAGCGATAGTGTGGTGATGTCCAAATCCCTAGCTGTGGAGTCCCTGACACATGATGCGTTTCTATTCTTATACTCTTCTCATGCATGCTTGAACTATATATTCACCGCTTATTTCAAATCGAATCGATATTTGGGTCTTTTCTCGGATTTGTGTATATGGAGCTTATAGCACAATGTAGATAGTGACACCGTCTGCTACAGCACGACCACACTCACTCGCGCTTCACCGCGTGGGCCCATGACACTTATCTGGACTCGTATTCCTTGGTTTAGTGTGGCGATATCTCGTTTGTTCGCTTGGTGTGGCGTTTTTGATTTTGTTGGCCCTGACGGGCAATTTAGGATTTAGAGTTCTCTTTTTCTCTCTTTCTCTCTATTTTCTCCCTCCGAGCTCCCACTCTCACTCGTCTTCCTCGAGGACGAGGAAGGGTTCGGCTTGGGGATTTTGACGTGCGTTTATATTTCATATATTCACGCACGTCTTCTTTTGTGTTTTTCCGTTATTTTCCGCCGTCTCGTATCCGTTTTCTCGTATTTTCTTGTTTTCTTTCACTTCTCCGTGGTTTTACGTGTTTGCAGGAGTTCAACAGTATAGGGGACATATAACAAAGATATCGTAAGTTCCCGAAGCAACGAGAGGAGTCATGCGTGATCCAGGGGGTCAAACGACAAAGATCTCCATCTTTCAGCGCCCCACCCGATCGGTTGGATATGCCAACCGATCGGATAATGCACGCGTACCCGACCCGGATAGCTGCTGAAGCAACGTAAGTGCCAACTGACTGGGTCCCCGACCGGTTCAACCCGACGAACTTCTCTGGAAATTGGAGCTGAAATCCAACCGATCGGGTGATCTTCACCCGATCGGTTCACCTGTAGCCGTTTCCTCGAAGTGATGTCCCAGAGAGCACACCCGACCGCCAGCAGACCGTGCCAAAACGTCCGAAGTCTCTGTGTTTTCGGGCGACAATTCCAACCGATCGGTTGATTTATTAACCGATCGGTTCACCTGATGAGCTCAAGATCCAAACGACGAGCAGCTTCCGCCAACCGACCGTGTCGCCTGATCGGGTGAAATTCTGAAGATTGCTGTCGAAGTTCCCAGCAGGTCACCCGATCAGGTGATTCTTCACCCAATCGGGTGATGTCGTTTTCTATATATAGAAGCCCTAGGTTTCCAGAAACGGGAGAGTTGTATTTTTTTACTGTTTTTCTCTCTTGTGATGGTTGTAATTTCTTTGTTATTTGTAAGTGTTCTGATCTTAACCAAACTTTGATATTATCTTAATTGCATTGCTATTACTTCATTCCAATCGTCTGATTATGTTTTTAATGGTCGATTTTCATTTAGATTGCATTTTAGCAAATATGTATGAGTAGTTCCAAAATCTGGGATTTTGGTGGAAACCCCTTCGTGGGTTCACCATAATGCGTCTATAGGACTAGGAAATCGATATTGATTAGGAATCTATCGGTTACACAGAGTGTTTCATTGTCATCAGGGGAAAAAAGACTGCCTTTGACTGTTGGGCCAAGGGGGAATAAACTTGGCGGTTGACTCCCTAGCCATAGCTCACGCCCTTAGCGTAGACGTCGAATCCTAGAGTGAGAGAGCGGCAGGATGAGATGTTGGGAGTTATCATTGCGAGCTTAGTGCTCCCGGAGTCAGTCATTGTTAATGGACATGGGAATGCCCACTGACAGAACCCGGGCAGTCCGGCGTATCATCTTGGGCACCGACCGGAATATCGGCCCCATGGGACGCCAGTATCACTCTTAGAGGCAACGTCTCACCTTTAGACCCTAATTCCGTTCGTTATCCCATCCATCGGCCGTATTGGTGAAAATCACATTATAGGGTGGCAACCGAAGTCACGGGTTTCCCTTAATATTGTTTATCCCTCGCATTCC